>JAJSRV010000019.1:1436429-2036429 GCA_021527715.1 Neoseiulus cucumeris
TTATGAACTTTGTTGTATTAGACCTGAACTCGCTGACATTGACGGCGCTGCTTGCAAGGCTTTCAAAATAGCGATTCCGTCGATGTGAGGAAAAATGTTCAGTGGAGGGGCGGCATTTCGAAAGTTGGCCCATTCCGCCCCGGGCGGCACTTGGTACTTGCACGCCTTGTGCTCAGAGGGTGAACCCCAGACGACTTGAATCCATTTGTCGCCAACGATACTAGGCAGATTAAGAATTCGAACAAACGTTTTGCGGTTAATTTGCGGTTATTAACCGCAAATGCTTGCGGTTTCTGCGGTTAATTAGCCGCAAGATTTTGCGGTTTTTGCGGTTTATTAACCGCGGTTAAAAAACCGCGCAGGGTCTAGTAGCGACTCGAGAAAGAGACCGAGAGATGTGCGCAAATGGCCTTGATATCGTTATCAGGTTCTGCTCCCACTCTCTCAAACTGTCCTGAATCGATGAGGTACCATCATTTGGGGTCTGCTCAAGCTTCAAGCACATCGTCCTCAACAATCGTTTCAAAATGTGATACTTATAATTTTGGGCTGAAACTTTCTGCGTACGCGAAATACCATTGGTGATGGACATGAATTGCAGCATTGTGCTGGTGAAGTTGCTTGACGCCGTTTCAAAATCCAAGCACGCGTTATAAATAACAAAATGAAGGCTTTGAGCAGCAGGGCACAATCAGCGAGAGAATGTCGATTGAATTGTTCCTCGAACCCGGAGAGCAAAAGACTTCCTCAACGTCTGAAGCGAGTATGAAAAATGGAGAATCCGACTCGGTCAATAAGCCTCGCTCAAATTTGGATCAAGGTTTAGGGACGGAGAGAGTTTGGGGACATCGAATTGATGTTTTCAGATGTAATTCTGTTTGTCGGAGAGCGGAAGCTGTCGAAGACCAACCTTAGTGCGAGGAGCTACTATATATACTATATATTAGCAGCCGTAGGAAACAGGTGCGTTTTCCTCTGGAGAGCATCTATTAGTTCTGAGGGTCCAACTTAATAAGTACCCTGTAAACTCATAACTCGGACTGCTTTCGCCACAGGTTGCTCGGTGGAATTCAAAGACACCTCAAGCCTGCGGGATATAGTGATACTGACAATCGGAGGTGGGGGATCTCAACCAGGCGGCTCATTCATCAACGCGTTGAGTTTTTCGGATGTTTTCGAGCGTGAAATTCCGTCCGTGATCACAGGTTGCTCATTTGCGACAGCTGTGCATGGGTCTTTCCGCTGTTTGCTGACAAGCGATGTGTCTCGGGCCCAGCGTCACATCTAGTGCTCGTCTCGTCTTGCTGTGAAAACTCGACCCGCTCTCCAAATGAGTCCCAGGATCCCTGTTTTGGTTTTGATTTGCACACTCAATCTGAGCGCATTAGCTGGAGTTGTCAGAGGAGATTGTTATACGTTCTTCGGAATTTCCACGTGCAACACTGATGATGTCCTCGATTATCCCTTCACGGTTGCATGGTGGTTCGTGAATTCACTCCATCAAATCAGTTCGCTACAAAAAGCCATGGCTCATTTCGAGGGTAAGTTATGATCTGAGGGAATCGTGATCTCGTTGAGACTGGACTCTCGCGATTGTAGTAGATTACATTCAAAGATATGGATGCTCTTTCAGGCACATTCGTTGGAAATCAAGTTCGCCTCGCGCCGGAACCCATTCAAAATATGTGGAAAAAGGCGAGATCGGACACAGCAAAGCGTTTCGTGAAGACAGTGGTTCAGCATTTCGCAGACAAAGACGAACCCGTGGACTTGCTCTACGATAAGGACATCGACTACATGTGAGTTGAGAATTCTTTCTCGCATCGGATACTCAACTCACGATTGCGGCTCCTGCACCCCTCTTGTGGCTAGCAATATGTGAACTCAGATATATTCATTACAGAGTGCTGCAGCAAGCTTTCCGGATCCACTACGAAGAAATCCTGAATTTTTTGAACGATTTCATCAGTTCCGCTGAGCTTGATGATGAATTGCGCGATTTCGCGGAAACCTACATCGCGTACATCAAGTTCGACGAGGTGATGTTGCGTTTTGCTCCAGATCCGACTAAAAATACAGTTTTCGAACTTCTCAGTCAAGGTATCCAGTGGGATGCTTGAGCTGGTGCAGGCAGCAAACGAGGTATTTCGCACAACAAATAGGAGGTTCCAATCTCTTCGAAGGCCAATTGTTACAGATGAATAAAGCATCTCAGTACAGATATTTATTTCCATCCGATGTATTACTTATTGTCTGACAACGTGAGCGAGTTCCGTTGTCAGTCCACGACTGACTTCTTGTGTGGTTTGAGATCGTTTCTCTTGCAGCGGTTTCTCTCAGCTGGAGAAGTCATCAATGTGCTCGGCTATTAATCTTAGCAAAGCTTCTCCCATTGGTTACGTTCTCGTATATGTGCTGAAGCACTCTGATGTTTCCGACGATTATTTCGCCGTCGCTTCTAGCAGCAACGGCGCGAACCAATGTTTCCGAAGGAATGATTCGAGTCTCCTGGGATGATCGTCAACAATGAAACGAAGCATTTGATCGAGCCGGATCGTACCGCCGATTATTATCGTTGAGGATTGTTCCGACAGGAAGTTAAGAGAACTTCAGGTTCTAATTGTGCGAAAACTCTGTTGACCCTCAAAAGACAGCTCGGACTCTGGCCCCGAGCACGCCGCAAAAGGATCAACGGAGCATTTAATGGTCTGTCGGTATCCGGCAACCGGATGACAGTTGGAACTTGTCAGACCACTAGCATTTTCCGGAAGCTGGAGAACCGGCTGAGAACTAAATGACGGGACCACGGATAGGAGCCGGAGATGCAGTCGTGGTGATGTCAACTAGAAGATTCCAGCCAGCCTGCTCCCGGTGTATTTCTTTTCTCTTTTGACATGCAATAACTGAGAGAGTGTTGTGTAGGTCTGAGCGGCTTCTCACCGGGAAAAAACGGCTCGACCGAGTCGGAGGCATGAGCTCTCCATTGCCCTCGTCATTCTTAAGTCGACGCGGGCGTTTCCCAGAAATCAGATTCCGGATATTGGATCCTTCTTTGGATATCAGTTGAAGTGAGAACACAGAAATGTGACTCGTGGTCGCCGATGCTTCCAATAAGCGGAAAAGCGGTTTAACGACCACGAAGTTTTTAGCAAGCAACATTTTCCGCAACGCTCTTCGACCATCTGTCATCTGAGATGTTCGAGCGCAAACTCGAGTCCGAGTCTCTCTCTCTCTCTCTCTCTCTCTCTCTCTCTCTTTGTACAGCCGGTGCCCACAGAGATAACCAAGACGATATCGTTCGGACACGACAAACTCATTTCTTGTTCTTTTCCAGAGGAGCTGTTCCACAGAGCATTTTCGGTGGAGCACATGTCCTCTGCCACGTTTTTTAATTCGAGATCAAACGTCAGAGAGATGATGTGCGTCAGAGGTGCTCTTGGCACATCTGCCACAACCGAACAGAACAATGTAGTGGTATCGAGGGAGGTGTGAATCGGATTAATACTCCACAGCATAGAAGATGAACTCCTCGGACCCCGGAATCTTGTCAGGAATCGTATTCTTGGTCAGACTGACATCGCAGACGCCACGCCGTCACGTCAATGATTCACAGTTTTCTAAAAGCTTCTGCATGCTTGATTTTATGTTTGGATACTTTGTGATGAATGACGTCAGTTCGTTTAATGAACTGCATTGAGCCTCCGCGATGCGGGAGAACATGAATCCAGCATCTATTAATGTGCACTAAACTACGCGGGGGATCAGGGAACCAAGCTCCGCACTCAAGCCAAATACATATTTTGCTCGAATGTCACAAGAAGAAAGAAATTTCTCTCCTCTCTGATCGAAATCCGTCTGTGTTGAACACGCTCTTCTTTCTTCCATCATGAACACTGCTATCGGCCACATCTTGATCTGCTTTCAGAGACAAAAAAGATCACCGATTATTGGGCTATTCACAGGTGAAGAAATTCGGTCTCCGGGTATTCCCCAGAATTATCATATACCCAGGAAATATCATGCGTCATTGTCGACGTCAGTCTGCGTATGATTTTTCAGCCCCAGGAGCGACGCTCAATTCATCACCTGTATGCTGCCCTGATTAAGTAAGAAATTGCGCTTTCTTTCTGTATGTATGGTAATGCGAACCATAGCAACACCACTGGGGTCCCTAGTGAGCCTCTGAATGCAGCTTGATTATGCTAAGTCAACTATATAACATCCAGCTTACGGGAGTCTCCAGTGAGTACCTTATGTCTTTCGCGTAAATTTCCATGTCGCGGCCTGGTTTCCGCAATTTATTGTTGCTGGGGATGCTGTTGTGACGCGTTTACGTCGAGCTCCAGTTCTGGAGTTCCTTCATTTGGGGTTAATGCGCAGAGGATGGCTGAAGTTAGCCGAAGCTCGATGTACGCTGCCTGTCTAGAACTTCTCTGTATATATTTATAAGTCTCTTGAACTGTTTTGACCATCATCTTTGATAGTATCGGAAATAATAAGATAGATTGAGGTCGTTTTGAGCTTTTTATAATCAAGATCCTGGCAAAGGCACATCATTACGATCTTAATACGGGTAGGCCACGAACAGGCGGTCGATTCCAAGCGTCCTCAGGCTGCCTAACGGTGTAGTATGAGCAAGCATTACATACACTGGATCAACTGAATTTCATCAGAGTTGACGCTTGCTATTTAATCTCTGTGTCGTATACGAACCAACTAGTTTTAGGTACGCATGCGCCTCTATATGATCTGCGTCAAAAAAAACTCTGTGGGTCCATACAAGATTATTAATTAGAGCTCTAGAGAATTCGGCTCCAAGAACTTCGCTGAATACTCCATATCGTCCTTCTTTGTCTGCGCCGCTTGATTCAAGAGGGAGCTCCTTTTTCTCACTCCAGGTCTTCATTACGAATCGAAATAATTTCGGATCGAAAACATTGCTCTCAAGAGTGCTTTCTCTCGAGGTGTGCCTTTGTTCAGAGCGGAACGCTCCACTCGGCGAAATTGAATTCAGGTCAGCGTAGAGAAGGCTCCAAAACATTTTGTCACAGGTGTACATATGCGTCCGATCAAAAGGTTGAAACGACCTCCGTGAGGGCTGACGCTCCTGCGGAGACTTTGTTCAGGGAAATCGCGGCTAATTTTGGGCAGCTGATTTCGGGAAGGGAGAAGCGGGACGTCAGAGCGGTGTGAACTTAGGTAGATGGAGCCGCCATTGTTTTACCTACGTCATTAAGCACACCGAGCAGCGTCAATGTCGACCAGTGACGTCGCGAAGCCCTCTCATTCAAGGGACCAGGTGTCTCGTTTGGACGGAATCTGCCGGATTGAGAGTTCGTTCTTACGGAAAAGAAAACGTCTGAGCTGGTCCTGCGCGCTGCGAGGCTTCAGCCGGAAAAGCCTCCAGGGGTCATTTCACAGCTTATTATTCACCACTTATGCAGCCGTACAGGGATCGAAACTAATCCTCGGCAAACCAATTCCAAGTCAAAGCTCCGAGCACTGTTTGAAACCCCATCTTTGATATTCTGGCAGTAGAATCATAATCTTGTTGAGATCAAGGTTTCAATCGTTGTTTGGGCAATGCCCGACGCATGATCCAACAAGCTTCCGTTGATGTCCGCAGCAAGCACGACGTTTCTGGGCCTGCAGAATACATAAGTGCCCTCCGGAGACAGGAGAGATTGCTGTGTTGCCTTTGACTCTGGACGTTGGTAGAAGACGGAAGGGTTTTCTGTCAGTCTACTCCGCAACGACTCTGGGTTTTCGCTCTCACAGAGACGGTACGTGGACCAACAGACAGGAGGAATTCGTCATCAGATTCTCGTGGGGCGGCTCCGTGGCGATTCATTTCTTCAGTTATTGCTCTTGGGATGCCACGGTGCACCTGCAAGAAACATGATGTGTAAATGTGCGACGATGGCGGACCACGACTTGCGGACGGTGCTCTGTACGACGTTCCTCCACCAAGAATCGCTTAGGATTTCCGATTCCCATTCGGAAAGACTCATGGATCTGATCGATTCTTTAACCCAATGTTCAAGAATTTCATCTCTTCGCTGCCACAGCAATTCATGCCCCGTGATCACTCCTCGTGGATGAATCGGAAAACGGTTATTCCCGCCGAAATTCAAGCACTTTCGTTGTCAGAACTCCGAAATTCAAAAACTCAGAGGAACGAAGTGCTGGCGCCTCCCACTCAAAGCGGATTGCGTTGGAGGCCCTCGTCAGACGTGATGTATCATTCTCCAAGCTCCCCAGATGGACTCTGACATTCAAAATGAGAACCAGGGTCCCAATCTGATTTGATTCGTCTTGAAAACAACGAATTCGAATTCTTGCGGCACGCTGTTCAGATTTTCGATGCACGCAGCCCGAGAGGACAGGAGAGTAGTTCCTACATTGCGGCGTCATCGTCAGATACCCGGCAGTTTCAACGTAATTGTTTTTGGTACCCTGTGGCCTTCGGGGACCATCTCACTGTTACGTCAGCACGTCCGGCTCGAGATAGGAAGTGAGATTGATCACATCCTGAATGAGTCTGTGTCTGAAAATTGATGGACCGAGTAAGAGGCTTCAAACTAATTTCGCACCGAAGCGCAAATAGGGTCATAGAGCCTGAACACTGACCGATCACTTATGAGGAACTCGAACGAATTTCTGTTTGAGAGAAGAGGCTATCGAGAGCCGAAAAATGTTCAACAGACCGTCATTCCACGTTTTCACCAGACTTATACGAAAACTGATGCCACATTCGAAACAAATCCAAGGGGAACACATACCTCTCATACACAGTATGAGCATGTATGAGATGAGAGCTGTTTGTCGAGAAAATATGTCGTTGCTTGATATTGCACGCCAGAAATTCGCTCTGTAATGTGAGCGAATCGTCCATTCTGATGGAGCAAGGAATAGTTATGCAATGATTGGATCGCATTCACGTTTCGAGACATCAAACTTCAATTGCCGAAGAAGGTTCCCGGAGCTCCGCGAAGGTATGACAGAAGCATCATTGGCTACAATGACAGAATTGATTTCCTCAAACGCCTCTTTCTGTCCAAGGCGCTTTCCTTTTCCGGCCTCTCGAAGGACCCTTTGTGCATTTCTATCAATAGATTGACGATGACTGGAAGGCTGAAGGAAGAACCGCGAGAGTTTTGAATGCTTCTGGAGTTCTGTGAGGGCGACATCAGGAAACACGCTCCACTTCTATTCGAAGGGAAGGACAGGAAGTAAGTGTCGCGGGATTGCTTTTCGTTTCTTTCCTAACTCGTGACTTGATTTTCGGCACCTACGGACTCTCACACTGGGTGTTCCCGAGCTGCTCGCTCAACTTTGCGAGGAACTCATTTTTCCTCTAAACATACGGACGAACGGGACGTTGTGGTTAGTCAATTGCTATATTTCCATCAAGACGGACAATGCTGGAAAGAGTCTGCTTTGGAACGGTCCCTTCTCTAAAGCAGTGGTCCCAACCTTTGTTCCCCACGGGAACCCTTGAGGGTCTCTCAGGGGTCCCCCCCCCCATAGTGTCCCTATGGTGGGATTCCGCGGCTAGGGGAACCCCGGTCGGGAAACACTGCTCTAGAGAAGAAAAAGCGGCGGAACGTAAGCTGAATCCCGAGGATTCAGAGATCATGGCCATCCGTGAAAATAGCGTAGACACCCGGGTGGCGGCAATCAGGTGTTAGATCGAGAATCGAGTGGTCCAAAGGACTTATTTTGTTCTCGTTCGACCATTTGGAGCTACTGTAACTATTTCGAAAGGACTTTGATCTGTTGATGAACCATCAAAAACATCTGCCACCTATAACTACATCCATTCCGTTGCGTTTTGACGTGGCAGCTGTGCCAAGTTCATCATCTTCCTCTGTCGTATTAACCGATGCAGGAAGCTTGTTTTCCCACAGCGCTGGCGGGCTTTGTATCAATGGATTCTCATCCGTCCACTGAAGACCTGCACGTGTCGGCTTCGAGTCCGGATACTTCATCTAAAATCTGCTCGGAAAAACATCAAGCTACACGATCCAAAGCTCCCGGTTCTATAAGCGGAACGTTTCAAGTATTGACGTCCTTTGAAGTCGAACTCGAGAAAGAGGATCTCAGAGGAACTCGAGCTCGGGTTTGAAAGGTCAGAGGGAAATCTCACACTGAATACTTGCGAACCGCAGAGGGTTAGAATCAACTCTCGCCTGACCGACCGCTTTCTTTTGATGCCGTAAAAGAACCGGATCCAGTGGCGGACCGTGTCTGAGTGCCGCCCGGGGCGGACCTCGGAAAGCGCCGCCTCCTGGAAGCGTCACGGAGTCAAAGTGACAACCAGAAAAACGCCATCCCCTCGAAAGTGTCGTCCGGAGCGGACGCCCTCCCCATACGGTCCGTCAATGCCTTGATCCAGCTTCTTGGGTTACCTTCTAAGAATACAATAAGTGTGCGTTTTGTCACAATATGCGGTTGAGTTTTCTACCTTGAATCTTGTGACCTGTATAGAGATCATAATCTCCGTTATAATTCGTCGCGAAAGTGTTATCTCGACCTTCGCACGATCCGCGGAGCTAGCGGTGACGTTCACGATGCTTGACAAGCTCCGGTGGACTCCCGTCGAATCTCCGAGCCGAGTGAGAGGGACTTCGACCTAATTTTCCACCTGATATGACTGACCTTCTGCGAACCACTTGATCCGGCTGACACTCACTCAGAGCGTATAGATTGACTCCAAAATCAGACTCAACAGAGCTCGTCCAGATGGGAGCTCCCGCGACCGCTATCTCATGTAGGCCACAAGGACTGCAAATGAAAAAAATTCTCCAAGTCGATCTCGTAGACTCTGGTGAACTAATCTCTACTGTAGAAGGCTACAAACTGCATCAACGTTATCCTCAGATCGTCGCGAAGGTGAAGGTCACCCTAGCGATGCCTCGGAGCGCTAGCAAACGCAGCAACAAGAGACCGATGTGTCAGCAACTTTGAGAGTCCACATCGGGACAGACAGTTCAAGTCCATCGTTCCTGATGGCCATTTCAAGCTGGGAACCGCTCGTTCGAATTTTCGCTGGTGAGATCACTCCTGGGCGAGTGAAAGCGTCGTCGACAAGACCTCTCTCCAACATCGAAATCCACATCTTTCCTCGATCCAGCCTGGGATGAGAGTTTCGGTATCGATGAAACCTTTTTAACACGATCCCGATTGAAACTGTTTCCCCCGCAGCATCGCTCGATACCTTCGGAGAGTCTGATTCAGAGATAAACATCCAATCTAGAAGCTAATCGCAAGTCTCTCGTGATAGAGAACAGGCGGCTCTGCAGCTTTTAATTACGGCGGGGAAACAAGTGCGCCGGTATTCTCGACTATCACAAAACTCTGACGACAAGCAAGCGGATTGGCAACACGTTTCAAGTCTCTTCTTGACATTCGAGTTGGATCATTGTTTAGAGTAATTCCGAACTGCACTCATTACCGCAACCAAACTTCGCCATTTGCAAGGAGCCTCGTGAATCTAGAGTCATGAACAATCTCAATCGAGGAAACTCTGCTTGCCGCTGATTTTTGAACCGAGCATTTACCGCGCTTTCGGGTGTTTGACAAATTGGCATCCCGCTTTTCAAGTCGGGCATGATCGAACTGTCCGGGAACAAGGTTTTTCGCCATCGGAAGTTACATACCACCTATGATGCATTCCCTCAGCATGCCAATCACAGCCATTCTCGTTCGCTGCACAATGGATGTTGATGAAGTCACGGCAGAGATCAGATCGTTTCCGAGATTGCGTTCAATGGAAGAATGCTGCCATTCTTCTTCGGATGATTTCCATGCACTTTCTCCAACAACAGTTGCCGAGTGACGACGGATTTTGCGTTGCGTGCCACTCATTGTGAAACGCTATCCAAGGAGAAACTTCACGAGAGTTTGGTCTGGAAGAGTCTTTCGACGATGACATCGAGGAGCATTGTTTGTGGTCGACTCTTCCTTGTTTGGGCGTTGTGGCACGGCTGGAGCATGCTGTCGAAGCGCGTTCCCAACGACGCCCTTATCCGCGTTTGGTGAACACCGGAGCTTTTCATCTAATAAATTCTGATAGGCTCTCCACAAAAGCATTCTCACGCGGCCGGCTGGGTAGTGCTGACAACATCTCTCACAACATTATCAGGATGTCAGCATTCACCTGTCGACGTATATTTTCGACGACCTCACACACTGATGAGCCTCCCAGAAGTCACGATGACACGACATGCAATCGATTTGAAGTGCAGATTCAAATCTTGGAGCGAGAAACACTGTGATTGTAACACTGAACAGTGTAGGTATCGGTAAATCATCATTCGGCTCATCCTGCGAACTCCAGCGGTCGATCGCCCGAAATGGAACGAATCGCTTCTTCTCGCGACAAAAACGAAGATCAGCGACTTTTCATCAGATCTCCGAGGCCATCCAAGGCCTTTATCCCTTCCTTTGCCTCGGTCAGACCTCAATCCATTTTTTCTTTCAAAAACAAGGTTGAGGCTAGACTTCGAATTCGGAAAACGAAGTTGTTTCCGTGAGGCGTTTGCGGGATGAACGCCTTGTGTATTCCTTGTTGCTGCTCTTCCCGGCGCGGCGCCCCGTTTCTACGTCGCGGATAAGCCTGCGGTTGTAGGCTGAACGACCAGGTCTTTTCTCTTTCTTATTCTCCCTGCTTTGAGGGAACTTTTTACGGTCGTCTCCCTGTGCTGGTTCGGCCTGGGGAACAATTGATGATCTCCATACTTGGGAAAGACAGTCGAGTCCCTAGCTTGCGTTTGTGAGTGGAAGACGGTTGCAAAGAAAGCTTATTGAAGTGGAGTGAGTACTCCAAAAATGCAGATGGTGTCCGGTATTTTGAGCAAAGCGGAACATTGAGGGAGGTGAAGATTTGATCAGAGCTTAACTTCGAGCGCTGAGCTCATACAGGGTGCCCCGATTCGTATTTGCCGAGATTCGTTGGGAAACACAGGTGGCAGTTCGGTTGCAGATTGTCTCAAATCGGGTTAGTTAGCTAGCTCCCTCCAATCGGCACTCATCGACGCAATGATTAGTCGACAGCTATTGTAAGCATTATGGACAGATGACTTGTTGATGATGTTTGCCGGCGAACATTTTCGAGTGCTGGAAACCCGATTGAAAGCCGTTTTCGTCGATTCCGTCACTTCCTCACCGTCACCGATGGAAAAGACGGCTGATGATGATCGCCTGTCCCGAAGTCTTCCGAGTCCCAATACCCAATGACCTTCGGAAAAGAACTCCCACCTTCGGACCGATTCCGCGGAGAAACGGAGGGAGCGATGGGAGCGATGGGATCGGTACCGGCTAAGTTTTTCGGTGGAATATAGATACTCACGGGCCTTTGTCATTTTGACCCACGGGTGATGGTTCAGAAGCCCAGCCAACCGAACCGGCGCAAACGGTATCAGTATTGGAATGCGCCGCCCCGCACTGTGATTCGGAAAGGGAGAAAATTGGCGTCAACTAGACTCTCTAAATTGTTCTGAGTGTTCAGGAAGGCACGGACTGCCCAAGATTTATTGAGCTGGAATAATCTCCTTCCAGAGCAGTCAATCCATTTCTTGAGAATATTATACGTTTTTAGAAGAAACTCGCTTATACGAGGGGTGTCCGAAAAGTTCTCGGCCCGAAATAGAAGCCATTCGAATTTTCGCGCTCTGAGAGCCACATGCGTTCATCCGACCCTTCACTAGCTACGACAACAAATACCAGCCGAATCGGTTGTGGCGCCGACTCTGTAAGCCGCGCGATGTGCGAACAACTGCTACGAACTCACCAACATGGACAAAGAAGAGTTTCGTTCAGTGATAAAACACTTCAGTATGAAAGGATGGAAGCCAACGAGGATAATGGATGAACTTGTTTCCGTGCACGGCGAGTCTGCACCTTCATATTCGACTGTCAAGAAATGGGCTGCCAGCTTTCAGAGAGGTCAGATGAGCACAAGTGATGAGCCACGGTCTGGACGTCCTCGATCTGCAGTTTCCGAGGAAAACTCAACGGCAGTTCTACGAATGGTCATGGCGGATCGTCGAATAAAAGTGCGCGAAATTGCGGAGGCCCTAGGCATCAGTAAAGACTCAACAGGAAGAATCTTGCACGAAATCTTGGGCATGACAAAAGTTTCTTCGAGATGGGTGCCGCATCTGCTGTCCGAAGAACACAAATTGCTTCGACTTCAAGCTTCGGAGGAAAATTTGAAGATTTTTGAGAGGAACCCGGATGACTTTCTGCGTCGTTTTGTCACTGTGGATGAAACCTGGATCCATCACTACACACCCGAGTCAAAACAGAGGTCAATGCAGTGGGTAGCCAAGAACGAACCCGCACCCAGGAAGGCGAAGACCGTTCCCTCGGCGGGGAAGGTGATGGCGACAATTTTTTGGGATAGCAAAGGAATTCTTTTGTTGGATTTTCTTGAAAGTGGTGCTACCATCAATGGCCCATACTATGTAACACTTCTGGACCGTCTCGATCAGTCGATAAAAAAAAACCGGCCTCATTTGCACAAGAAGAAAGTTTTGTTCCATCAAGACAATGCTTCCCCGCACAAATGCACTTTCGCCATGGCTAAATTATCTGATTTGGGTTACAATCTTGTCAGCCACCCTCCTTATTCGCCTGATTTGGATCCCTGTGACTTTTATCTGTTCCCACAACTCAAACGGAATTTGTCCGGAAGAAGATACCGTAACAACAATGAAGTGATTCAAGCCGTGAATGCCTTTTTCGAAACCTGTGACACAAGCTTTTTTTCTGAAGGCATCAAAAAACTTAAGGATCGTTGGATAAAGTGCATTGATCTTCGGGGGGACTACGTTGAGAAATAAAATATTCACTTCGGTTTTATCCCTTCGTTTTCTATATCGGGCCGAGAACTTTTCGGACACCCCTCGTAGAAGTCTGATTTTGCTTCCATAGATTACCAAAATGAAAAATCGCTTTGTAAGAGACTCGCATGTATGAGGCACTTGCATAAAAGAGACAACGAGCCGGATCTCATCGCCTCGGAGTCCCATGTCAAAAGCTTCTCTCGTAAGAGACTCAGATTACAAAACAAATTTCACAGAAGGGAAAAGGAGAAGTTTTTGCTGGCGAACGGATGAGTATGATACGAGGATAAAACAAAGTGTTACCAGGGTGGTCGTTGAAGCTTTGTCGACGCTCGGAGGGCAATTCGGAACAAACGTAGGAACTTTGACGCATCCCGTCTTTTAGTGCGAATAGTGTAGATCAATATTAATGAGAAACGCTGATTTCGCCGGAACTTGAGAAACGTGTGTAGTGAGGATTATGACATTTCGGCCCTGTGAGGGTCACTAGTGGCCCGGGCAGCTCAGGTTTCGAAATAGAAGCTTATTTTTGTGTCCCGTCTTGTTGTCGAAGAAGTCTGCGACAGATGACGGGGTAAATGAAGAGAAGACTTCTCGGATGGCCCAGGTAGTCTATCATTACTAGAGCTAGGGGTTTCAGGCAAATGTCTAGAAATGCCTGAAAATGCCTTCTCAGGGTGATTTTCTGACTTTTTGCCTATTCCCGTTTAGTCTTAGGCATTTACCTGACAAGCTCGTTCCAGTCTTGAGAATACGAGACTCATTGTCAGACGAAAATTTCAGTTGAAAATAAGTTCCAAAAAAGTGTGATGCTCCCTCGATCTCTGTTTGTCTTGGGTGGAAGCTCCCGCCATTCTCTCCAGTTATTGTTCTGATTTCACTTTGATACGAACATGCACGTGTAGAGCGCGCACGCAATGATTGCTCTCCGCGATCGCCGCAGCCGTTCGCGTAGATAACCTCAGTGTGTACGAAGTGATTATTCTCTTCGTGCTTGGTTTTCAATCTCTCCAAACCTCACACTATTTTGCTGCCCAGTGATCCCGTCGTCCAGGATGCGCTCGACGAAAACGGCGTCAGTGCGGGAGTTTCGCGTTTTTCACCATCTGAACTCTCATCGTTCAACTCCGCTCCTCTCGTCAGTGTCGACGTCGAGAGATCGATCTCGCGTTACAAGGCTCTCCTGTCAGACAGAAGACACGGTCTGACTCCCGAAAACGCAAAACTACGTATTAATTCCCATGTGTAATGAAGGAGTCTAGCGTTGTTGATCCAGACCCTTGAGAACGCTCGTTTTCTCTTCTAGTTTTCATTCCTTTATACTCGGAGTTCGGACGCCTTTTTGAGAGCCTTTTTCGCGATTTTCTGTGCCTTTTTGTCTACCTTTTTTCCAGTTTTTTCGTGCCTGAAACCCCTAGCTCTATTCATTACATACTGAGTGGTGAGTTTTTTGTTGTCATTCAGTGCATCCGAAGGTAACAAACTATGAAATAACCATCAACACCGAGGAGATTCGTTCGGGTCTCATGCTTCCGATGATCACACTCGGACAACGGCTCTGGTCGGAGTCAGAAGCCAACCTCGATTCAAATACTCAATTTGACGACTCTTTATTGAAAGATAATGTTGTCAGTTATTTTGGAACAATGTCACGGGGTTGATTGTGTATACGGAGCAAACAAACTACTTGATATGAGACCATTTGCTACCTGTGATGAACTGCGACAAAAGGAAGTATTGTTGACAAGATCCGTTCTCGCGTTTTGCGCGGACAAGGCGAACGCCGCGAAGAAGTAGTGATTCGTGGCGTGCAAAAGCTTTTCAAGTACGAGCTCTTTCCAAAAGGCGTGAATCCTTCTCATCCAGAGCTGACATGATTGGAGTAATGAGAATGAGTAATGATTCCGGAGCGGTCACAGATCGTAGCGACAATCGTCCAATGAGATATTTCTCTACTGACTCAATTTTCCTGACGTGCTTCGCTCTGTACGAGAGACAGATCGGATAACATCGAGGGAGATATACAGTCGAATGTGAATTTTGGGGTTCTTGATTATGGACGATCGAAAGATTGTCTTGACCAGGCACCCGCTGAGAATGAGTGGACAACGCGTATATCACATCTAACAATTTGTAAGAGCAGAGACAATGATCTCCCGTAAAAAACTCCAGGAGACGCGTCGAAGGGGGCAGACAGTTATTGTTCGACCTGGACCCAACAATTTCGATCACTTAGGTGACTGCGACACCAGTCCGTCGATTTCAGTGAGGCCTGATACTTTCCGTTTTCCCGAGGAGGAGCGCGTGATCCACCTTATCTAATGCTGATTTCTGATTAAAAAAGATTGCACGGAAAGGTATGCCTCATTGATGTACTCGCCGAACTCTCGAACCATATTGTTAGGAGCATGCAGAGGAAAATGAGAACGAGTAGTTTCACTCCGGTGAATCGCTACTCAAAAATCTGTATTTCTGTCGCTTTTCTTTTATGGACTCTGTGCAAGGGAAACTCGATGACTTAAACATTTTCTGCTACAAGTTACAATCCGGTGAACATTCGAGAAATAACGGCTCCGAGAGAAACGAAGTACAACTCCAAACAATATCAAGGAGTTGACTAGAGCAGTGCTTCCCAACCTTCACTCCCCACGGGAGATCTTCAGGGTTTCTCAGCGGTTCTCCCCTTAGTACCCCTATGGAGGGAGTTCGCAGCACGAGGAACCTCAGGGTTCCGAGAAACTCCGGTTGGGAAACACTGATGATAGAGTGAACGAGATTTCCGAGGAAGGAATTCGTGCTTACTGGTGTCGAGGAGGTTGTTCATTTGCAGGTGACCAGTGAGGTGGGATGTTTTCATCTTTCCCAAGAGCAAGCACGCGAGACATCATCTTTCTTACCCCTTCCATGAATGGGAGTAACAGTACCACTACTTTTAGCGGGAACTGTTAGCGGGCAGTGCTTTCAAGTGCTCGAGCACGAACTCCTCCGTAAAGACAAAAGGACAACAAGGGGGTCTCTGGAATACTCTGGAACGGGTTTCTATATGCCGCTCATGGTCGGCTGTCTACCTGATTTGTCAGTCCTGATTTGTCTCAAACAACAGATTTTCGAATCTGCATTCACGAACAACCAGAAGCCGATTTCCTCGTGGTCCCTCCGTTTCTGCAGCCCGAACTAGTGTTTAGTATTCTTGGTCGTGCTCGAGTCTCAATTTTTATTTCGGACCGTAAGAGCTAGGTTACGACAATGAATGTTGCGCCAACTCCATTTTGGGTTATGGGGAGGGTTCGTGAGGTGCTCCAGCGATGCGCTGCAGTGTAGTTTTCAAAAAAAGTGAATGCAAATCGACGATTCGCTGCCCGCCGATGGAACGACGGACATAGATCACTGTTCCCAGTTAGTGGAAAATGCCGCCTAAGCGGTCATCGATGGTCGATTTTTGGGAAATCCAAAGACGAGACATGTGTCTTATGGTTTCCAAATATCCCCGCTCCCACTCAAACATCGCCAGAAGTCAACCTCGATGGGCAACCCGACACCGTGTCACGCGACTCGCTGTGCATCCCGGAATCTAATTCCGTGTCTCCCATCAGCACTACCGGGCAGTTTGTATTGTTAGCTTCGACTGAGCTATCGCGGTTTTCTCAGGAGCGTAAATGTAGCGCTTGGTCCATCTCGTCGCAAACAGTGTTGCTCGTCGGAAGGAGAACAGCACCCATTTCGAGAATGTTAGTTGGATCAGAGAGACAAGTTGTGGTGCTGGGACGACTCGAGAGATAAGTAGGCACTACATCCGAGATCGATAAGGAACACGCGGCTCGCGCAGCCCACCTTTGCGGCCCGTCACCCTATTCTCCACTCTTTGAGATCCTCGAGTAAACAACGAAGAAATCACGTGTCTCGGCGCTGCCATGATTTATGATTACGACCCGCTAGACCCGCTTTCACTAGGGTCAGTATTCCGACCAGAGGTGTGCGCCTTCGTTTTCGCGGCGAATCGTTTTCAGGTCATAGCGACGGAACAAGAGGAAATCGAAACATTTTCGAATTCTCACTCGATGCGGAGAATCGTCCTCTTTAACTCACTGCGTGCCGCCGCTCCGCCGACGGCGCGCCGCGGCGGCGGCAGCACCGCGATTGTGACGGAACGGCGCATCGCATGGCGACTGAATGAGACTTCTGTCCTGTGAAGTTTCGTTGCTACAACGTGAAAACGATTCGCCGCGAGAATAACTTCATCTTCAACTCCGTCCCACATCAAGTAACAACATCGAGTATCAAGTGTAACACCTCTGGAGATTACTTTCGTCGCCCGCCATGGGGTCTGGACGGAGCTCGTCGCTAGACGTTCGAAGTTGCTCAATGCTGATATTGTATCACCGATCTTTCAAGATTTTTCGGTCATTGAGGACACGCGAGGTGAACATCCCTACGAAACAGATTGTTGATTCGACCTTCTCCATGTTGAGAGGTTTCAACTTTCAATTGAAATGATTCCTGTGGTTTTTTGTTCTTTCATAGTCTCTCCAACCCGCGGAATAGGCTCTTATCATCGTAAGAGACTTTCCCAACGATTATCGTTTCTTTCAACGACGACAACGGGGTTTCTTATAGCACGGCCATACGGATCTCCGAACTTACGACCGTCCGTTGATATCCATAAATCGGCCTGATGGTGGCGGTTAGGAATATCACTGAATCAGTTGCGATCCCATTCCCCCAAACGTCTCCATGGGGACTACAAACACATATTGCTCATATGTAGGGTTGTAAGGAGATCGCGGAATCCGCGGAAAGAGCTCGAACTCGGCGAGGATCGCACGGTTTGTCACAGTTGCAGTTTTGTAGATTCCACCCCGGATCACTCGCGGATTCGTGCGAATCCTTTCTGTAGAAATCGCGGACTCATATTTTTTGTGGTGAACGGCACACATTCCAGTGACGAATCTTCAGGAAAAATAATTAGCTCCTCCGAGGGTTTACAGTGAGCGATATTCGAATCAAACCACCTACTTTGGGCGGGGAAGAAAAGATCCTGATCCGTTGCTCCCGAATTCAATGAGCTCAGAGATCTTTCCCATGCATGTAGCATATCATCACCGTCACCTGTTCTTTCTCTCCATTATCAGCGAGAATTCTCAGAAAGAATCACCTAGGGTTCGGGATTTACATAAAGCTATCCGCATCTTCATCCTATAGAGCGCGAGATGCACATTTTGCAAGTACGGTGCAAAATTGTGTCGAAAAAAAACTCCTTCGCCTTCAAACTCCTCGCGAAACCGTAATGCCCCGAATTCCAGAATATCCAAATAGTCGAACGCCTTCCTTCTATGAGACAGCCACGCCAAATTAGATTTTCGGCGAGCTCCGCTCGAATGGCTGCCTAAATCATCGCCGAAGTTTCCGCTCATCCTAATCTCCTCATCCTTTCGGGGATCATTTCAATTGTGCTGGGAAGGTGCTAGTGGCGACCGTCAGAGTCATCAAAAAAAAATTCCGCGTCGCTCAACAACACGTTTTGCCGCTCGGGAGTCCAAGGCATGTATTTTCTTGTGACACACGGACAGCGACGGCTTTGCGCGCTGCGGCGTTTCTTGAATACGATGTGGTGATCACTCCTGAAGATTTGAACTCGTCCTTTCATCGCGGGGGCTTCGAATCTACAACTATTGTCGGAGCGAGCACGTCTCCCATACGCGCTATTCGCAGGATCTACCGTTCGGCTGCATCACAGAGTTTTCGATTGCCTTTTCCTTTTTTGTTTCCACCGTAAGTTGAGCCCACATTGACGAGATAATCGACGACGCTCCTCGATCGTCGTATTAGATTCGCGACTTGTTGATTCGAATGACCAACTTCCTTGAGATTTTTGTGTGTTTTTCGGCGAACAGCTTTCTTCCTCGAGGCATTGCCTTGCGCGCTAGCAACTTAAGATTTTATTCTGCTGATGGCTTTTGTCTAGACCGCGTTCTTCGTTGAACGGAAAACGAAAATTCCATAGTCCCTTATTATTCCCCTACTCCTCTACATATATTACATGTCCCCTATGGGATTTCCGTTTTCTGTTCTACGGAAAATGGGCTCTACTCATGTCGGTCTATATCATCATCATAATTGAAGGTAGGCACCAGTTAAGGGCGTCGGGAGGGGGGAAACTTCTGGCTGAGTGAGCTTACTCTGCTCACTTTAACATCCAGAATACCTCGATTTGTTCCTTTTGAAAGCGCTCATGTTTTGCCATTGAGGCCGATCCGGAAATGCTGCACGACGCTTGGAGGTGCACTTGCATGTTTTGGATCTCGCATTCAAAACCGCCTCATTCATTCCGTGATGCCGCCGACGGTGATTCTGTGCAGGGTTCACGTACAGTGAAACGCGCTCGTTGAGCGGGATCAGGCCCAGAAGCCCGAGAACCCGAAATCCCGGAAAATCTCGAAATCCGAAACGTTGAAAATACCCGAAACCCAGAAAGGTGAGCCTGATATGCTGAGCGTGAACGAAAAACGAAGTGATTTCAAGATTTTCAAGGTTTCAAAACTCTTCTCTTCCTATAAAAGGAGGGGGGGTGGGGGGTCTAGACTCTAGAGGATCGTGTGACGAATGAGGGAGGTAGGCGAAAAATCGGATGTCGCGTGGCTCTTGAGCTCAGAGTTATGTAAGGATGCTGCGAGCCAAACATCACGAGAAACAAAGAAACCAGCAGCAGAGATCGAACCGCGGACGAAGCCCGCTCTCCGTCTGCTGTTGTGAGGCACGCTGAATTTTCAACTTCTCAGGACTTTAGGTTTGCGGGATTTTTAACATTCGGGATTTACGGATTCTGTGGGATTTCGCGTGCACAGCGTTGAGCGAAGTGGTGGACAAATATTGGTGACAGGATCGCAATCCTTCCAACTCCGGGGCGTCTCCAGGACTTTTGTTTCAGGGGAAGGGAGGGAGTAGGCGATTTCAAAGGGAGGGGCATGGCCTCCTTTGCCCCCTCCCCTTTGCGTAAGCCCGTGCATCCGACGCAAATCGAAAAGGGAAGGGCAGTTTCCCCGCTTCGCAAGTCGCTGACCTGTCCCAACGACAGAAGGACGGAGCGCGCCGCGTAAGACCCAACCTCCTTTTTTGAATCGACGTTCTGCAAGAAAAGTATCAATGAGGGATCCTCGGGTAGGTTTCAATTAGCGTCCTTCTCGATGTAATTATCGCGCAGCTACTGCAAAGTATTCGCGAAGCCAATGACCCTATTCATGGTGAGAATTTCATCACTCTTCCAGAGGTTCGCGTTCCATGGGACTCTGGTGATGACAGCTTTTTATGAGCCCTGTTGTGTTCGAGGGGAAATAATTGATGGTTCACCCCCGCACGAGATTGCAAGAGCTGCTAAGCTGCAAAACTTCTTCCAAGCAAACGGATCCAGCGATCTAACGTAAGGTATGCTGACGGAAAAGGCTTTCGCAAGAAATGAGAGCTCGCCGCCAACTTGCTCAACGAAACTCGACATCGACGACTCCATCTTCAACCGGAGCAACACACGACCGCTATAAAATACTCACAAGACAGATGTTGACATCACTCTGCTATCACCTTGTCCGAGCCTGCAGGCTTGCTGGATGGACGACCCAGCTCTCATCTTGCCTTGACGAGTTCTGTTACAAAAAAAAAGTGTTTTCCTCACACCACCTGATAACATCAGCTTAGACAGCCATCTGGCGCACGCTGTAAAACTCGGTGGAGCGTGGAACCGGAATGAGGATGAGATGATACCTATGAAAAGACTTCGGTTGAGGCGATATTGAGGGGAAACGGGTAGAGAATACTATCCATTCTCGGCTCGGCTTTTCCATGGCATTAAAACGAGGGCGCAGCCTGGATTGTTGATAAGCAATGCTCGGCATCTGCTCTGACAAGTCTTACCTCCATCGGAGCAGCTTCAAATGTACGAAAGGACCCTCGGACCGTTCGGAGGGAATAGCGTTCAACTGCACAGAGTTCTGGAGCTTCACTCCTCCGTCCTCTCAGTCATTGCTCGGAAGGATATGCCTTACATTTGATTGCTCGAGTGCGCTCGGTACACATTGTGAGTGAGCACCGGAAGCGACTCCGTAAAGACTTCGAGGGGCTGAAAGACATGGCTTTTCAGGGCCTGAACGTTGTCGCACAAGTGTATCGAGAATCGCTCAGAGATTTTGAATAACATTGGAGCCTCGGCTCAGCTACCGCGACATCTCGATATTTTCCTCCCTATTCAATCTTGCACTGGAAACGATCCGTGATTCGTCGTCAATCTAGCGAACTTCGTGTATTCGGATCGTAAACATGACAGGATCAGCTGAAGACAACTAAAGCTGCTCGTCTCAAAGGAAGGATCCGAGCTGTTTCCCGAGTCCAAAAATCCTTTTTACGCATTGTGATTCTAACGACTTGTGGGCGTGGTGCTCTCCACGGGAGAATCAAAAAATAGCGTCGATGGCAAGTTTATTGTTCCATTCGATCGCTTAATAGTATGAATGGAGTGCCACTAGAAGCTGTAAAGATCGTCAAGCCATCGATAATCTGTCAATTTTCAAAAGAAGAGTATTCGACATTTCACACTACTCGGATACTTTATTCCGAATATTTCTCCAGCTGAACTGAAAAGTGAGCTGACACTCACTTTTCACGTTGAACCTAAACTCGAACTTTCACGGAATGTCACCCGAGTCATTTTGGTCTTGACTGAGTTCGGCCAATCGTCCAAGTCTGGGATATCGGGTGGATCCAGGCACACGATCTATTCTCCTAAGCGAGAGGTTCCGCATGACTCTAGATGTTTTTAGAAAACAGTCCTGTTGAACGTTCTTGCGTTGGTCGACCTTGAGCCTTGAGAGACGTCCTTTACCGCGAAGCCTCCTCGGCACTGCAATTCCGATTTTTTTCCGCTATTGCTTGTGTATGACGGTCGTGTGTCGTATGAGTAACGAGTCACGTCGTGTGGGCATACGGAACAACGCACGAGGGGAGCCCTCCACGAACCGCTGGGGAGCCGAGTGGTTTGCAGAAACAATCCACATTGCAGCTGAGATGCCATAGTCAACTTTCTCACCGAGAACATCTCTCCTCGACACGCAGGCCTGAATTTTGTGGAATTGTCAACACAAACTGCCTGCTGTACAGAAAAGCTTTTGCGAGGAAAGTAATACCGTCTCGAAACAGACACCTTGTAAAGTTCTATTCGGCTCCCTTGTCGTGGTTGCGTAATGCGAAAAGTCAACAAGAAACCGAACGCACCCTCCCGCCTCGAGACAGCGAGTTTCAAAGGCCCTGTTTGGACAGACACCTTAAGACCAGCCCTCAGTCTAACTCTGAGATGGAACAAGGAGCAGAGGCGGATGGAGAACGAAATCCCGAGTAAGCGGCTTAGATTCCTCCTACGTGTAACTACGGAGAGGAAGTTGTTCTGCTCGGTGCCGGGCCCATGTGACATACGTTGATATTAGGAAAACTCAGTGCGAGCAGGTGCCCAGCAGTTTTCGCTGAAAAGAAGCCTGTGTCACGAATGCTGAACACAAAAAACTTCGAACACTGGCGACGCGAAAAATCTGCAACCGCCCCCCCTCAAGCCGTTCCTGTACCATTCCGTCTGAAATCTTTGCCCGGGAAAGCATGTATGAGCTTTTTTAAAAACCATGACCTCAAGAACCTCAAGAGTACTCCCGAACCGTTTTGGAACACTTCATTATCTTTGGGAGCATTCGATTTCATTTTCCCGGAACTCACGTGCTTTCATCCCAACGTCCTACTTGGTTCAGTTCCCGGCATCGTGATTATCTTTGTCGTCATCTGAAAGAGACTACAATTTGCTCTGATAACCAGTCATCTTGAACCTAAACCGGTGGTTTTCAACGCGGCATGGAGAGTTTCGCAGGAGACCCGGATCCAATGATCCGTGACTCGTGCAAAAGGAAATAGGATCGACGATCTCATTATTTTTTTGTTCGCTTTCATTTCGCCGTTGGTTGAAACCAGGCGAAATAGGCACTAAAATTGGTCATTTTAGACACTCAAGAAGAGGCAAGGTATCCTAGGCACTTGGAGAGACATTCGGGGCAAAATCTAGTCAACTCAGGCAAAGCCTAGGCATGTTGAACAGATGAAAACAAATGAGGAAGGCGGACAGCGGCCGAACGGAGCCAATCAAAGCAGATTAGACGAGGAAGCGACAGATTCTGCCATCAAGCTGTACTTGCATCTCACAATCAGCTGTTTCGGGGTTGTGAGGAAGAGTAGCAAGCAGAGTGATTGGAAGTGGACACGAATTTATCGTTTTCGCTCTCATTTCTTCGGAATGTAAGCTTCAGGTCACGCTGCGGTTTCATTTTGCCAGAGTATTTCGCAGAGCACGAAAATCGGATTGGGCTACGAAATGACACCACAAAGCTGTCGGAATCATCCTTTCATTGCGAAATGAAAGAGTTTTCTCATCTTAAAGGAGAGACCACTTCCAGAGAAGGAGAGCACAAATTAAAAGTTGTGTCGAATTTGAATCTCACTGTGAATCCCGAATGCTTGCAAACTTATTGTTAGGGAGTAGACAAATCCAGGCAGAAAAGGCGATTCAAGCAAGATCCAAGACGATTAAGGCAAAATTCAGGCATTTCAGGCAAATCGATGGCTCCCCAGGCATTTTGCCTGGACTTGCAAGATCTAATCATGAGTAGAGCTTGCAAAAGCCGGTTTTAGAACCGGTTTCCAGAAGCGGTTTCGAAATCCCAATGTACCGGTTTTGGATAATCAAGTCCGGTTTCGGGATTTTCAAAGAGCCGTTTACGAGCTCCTAGATCGCTCCATAGTCGTCTCCAAATGGGGACCCATGCCGCCTCACAACCTGTCGCCCCTACAACGAAGAACAACTCTTTGACGACATCGAGGAAGAAGAACCTCAGCCAGTGACATCATCATCGCCAGTGGCATCGATGAGCTCTACCTCGGAGGCGCTCACCTTCACAAGCATCTTCGGAAAGCCCGTTCGTTAGCTGAGAACTCAATCGTAGTCGGAAGCAACACACGACAAAGTGTTCAGAGAGATGAAGCTGCACTAGGTCGGTCGAGACCACGGCAGCTTTCTGAAACTCTGTCTGCGCAGATTGACGACGATTCAACCGACGTCGCCGTCGGTGGAATCAGAGAGAGACTTTAGCATAATGAACTATGTCTGTTCCAAAACGAGGAACTCTGGGTCCAAACACCTTGGATAGCCTCGTCGTTTTACGCTCCGTATACACTAATGTCGATCAACAACGGGACGACGAACTTGGAATAAAAAGAAGCAGAACGAGAATGTAGAAAACCTCAAGCTCTCTAGAAATGGTTTCTATGGTTCCCGATCTGCGTAAGGCCACGCAGCGACATTCGTCACCAGCTTGGTGGTATTACTGACAAGAGAAACAATATGGTGCCAGTAATGCTCAGCGTACCGACCCCGGAGGTTTCAACTACCTGCGGCCACCGTAGGAGCATAGCACGTCCTCGAAATGTTCGACGGTCCGGCTCGAGTATTTTCCTCGCTCGCTATGCCGAAGCTGTCGGACGTTTTTGTCGTTCTGCAAGCTGGCTCCGACTGTTCTCGTTCCAACTTCTTGCCATATGAGGGATGCTTGAAATGTCACGCAGCCACTTCCCGTGGAGGAGCTTTCGTTCTCAAACGATTCTTCGAGCCGCACACTTATGCTGATGTGGGTCAACTACGACGCGGCAAGACGGCGGTTCGGCTCGGGACAGTTTCCACGTAATAATTCATAAGATACCCAGCGTGAGGTAGTGAGTTCAATGGGAAAGATTCTCTTCGTACGATACTTGACAGGCTATGAATACTACGGAAACTATTCCCGCTTATTTTTTTTTCTCCTCGTTGCTCGTTGACTTTTTCTCATCTTTTGGTTTTTCAACATCGAATCGCACCGGGGATAGCGCATCAACGAGCCATTCCAGGAGAGTTGCGTGATGCAGGAACGACGGGAATGCATCAGAGATCGCGAAATGACGCACACTGATTGTGACATCTCGCCAGTCTACTGACGCTCAATAAAATTGAGCCACTCCCCGAAATCGGGCCATCATTGTCCACCGTCCCACAGTGGTCAATTTCGCGGATTTAGGTGGACAAAAACCAAGCTCCGGGTCCGACTGCACGCAACTTGCGTCAGGTTCTACGAACGCTAGAGGCTCTCAGATCATCATTTTTTCCGATCAAACTTGCTCGAACATTGGGGGAAATCGGCTCAAAGTAGCCTGAAAAACATAGCGGTCTCCGCGACGGGGTGCATTCCAAAACTTGCAGCTGACTGTCGGCTTCCTCACAGTGGAAAAAAATCTTGCGGAGGTTTGCGGATGAGCGAATGGGAGCACCTTAACGATAACCTCAAAATCGGTGTTTCTGAGTAGGCGACTGAAAATCGACGAATTTTTCGGTGGTAGAAAAGTGTGTTTCCCGCAGTTATTTCCTCTTCAAATATTCATCTCGCATCCAGCTTTCAGACGGTGAAGGCAGATCCCATGTGAGTGCGAACATGAACTTTCCTATGGGACCATCAACATGGAAATTCCGAAAATTCGATTTTGAGAATTACCTACGCGTCTCGAAGTGCTCCAGTGTTGAAATAAATTCAGACGGAGAAAGTAAATATTGTAGGGGCTGCTGCTCGAACTCTGGTGGCGAAATTGATGAGTCCCATCAATCGACTCCTGTGGAATACCTCGTTTCCGACCATTTGGTCAATATTTTGAGAGCGCTCGCAACGTGCGAAACGAACAGCTCGGGAATTCGTCATGATCCCATTTTGTAGCCTAAAGGAGGAACCTAAAAATGACGCCAATATGAACTCCTCAGCTTCCTTGCACCCATCGAGAGACACCTTTGAAGTCGGCGTTTTTTCGCCCCCACAGAACCGGTATTTCCCTCAAAATCGCCTCGAACTCGGGAAATAAGCTCTCTCTGAGTAATTCTGACGACAGAATCGGAATTCTAGACCCCGAATTAGGTCGTATCAGTTCGCAGATATTTTTGTCCACCTAGGATTGGATTTTTGACCACTGTGCGTCCGTACGTTGATGAAATTCCAGCCGAATCGGCAAATGATAGAGCACATTATACATAGGGAAGGAGGCTTTCAGATACTGATGACATGTCTGGACTCTGGACATATGCAGACAATTAACATGGACAATTTAGCGAGAAGCCCTCCTTTTCTCTTGATCGTCTCACCTCTCCCTTCGACGCCTTGTGACTCTGTTGGATGGTCTCAAATCGAAATTCTGTTCCACTCATCTGTAGTCTGAGGAACAGAGCTACCGATTGGTTTTCCGATTCCCGAAATTCGACCGGACTATACCGAGAAAACAGCCAGATCTGTAAGGCCAAGAGGGCTTTCAAAAAAATAGATCCCCCCGAGGAATTGCTTGATAAGTGAGATTCGCTGACGAAAATATTGTGAAGATCGTAGCGAATCTGCCAGGACTTCTCTGTGAAAATCATTCGAATCTAAGTTAGTTTAAGCTTGGCGAACTCCATCTATCAGGCCATCTGGCGGGGTGGATATATCTTTCCGAACGCATACTTAGCCTGAAAGACCTGGCCGTTTCTCTGGCAAACTCGGGCGGAATTTCAGAAATGAGAGCACAAATCGATAGCTCTCCCCTGAGTTTCCATATGCAAAAAACAGTGCTACAAATGATTGAAGACCTGCTAACGGAGTCACGAGTTAAAGGGAGAGATTAGGCGATGGGAAGAAACGTGGATTTCTCGCTCATTTTATGTGTCAACGCTACGGGAATAGCCTCAGCATCGGGAAGCTCCCTTCTTCCTCTACGATGTGCTCTCCGATTTGTCCGATTTTGCTGGAGTTTCATCGAGATACTGAGGGTGGAAAATGATGCTCGATGTCATATTGATTGATCTATAAATGCAGGCCGATCGGATACTTCAGTTTTCCCTGGGCGTCCGTGGTGATACTCTCAACTCCAAGCCCCGGTCATGGTCGCCACAATGCGTAGCTAGTCTTTGAGAACTGTCGCGACTCGATTGGCGCTCCCCAAGGAATCCAATCGGTAGCCATCACTGGAAGGTCGAGTGAATCGCACCGCATCCTGGCAGAAATAGCAGAAAAGACTAGCGAGCGTCTCGGTAACGTGAGCAGTTAGACACTGGAATCAGATTGGATCGCTCGTGAATGTTCTTATTTGCAAATCACAAACGGGCCTTCCGCCGGATTAGATCCACTGTTGCCTCCGTTTGCAATATCCCCGTCGTATGGCGCTGTGAGAGTGAAGAGATTTCCTGATCTTCGCATCCATTTCCGATGGTTGGGGTTCCTGATCTGGGCCGTTCCTCCCAGGAGAAATTTCAGGCTGCATACTGCAGATGACAAATTCTGGAAAAAATTAAAGCCCTCGGCGACGGAAGAGATCAGGAATCGGGACCTAGGACTTGCCCTCCTCGATTATTTTCTCGATTCGGGAGACACGTTTGCGAGGCTGAGAAGTTTTTCTCAAGTGACTTAGGAAGAAAACGGATTCGGGAGACAGAGAGAGTTGTTCATTTTGAAAAAGCGAACGCCAGACGAGTGAACCCCGGCTCCGGCGGAAATATTCTATCAATAGAATATCATATTATTTATTTCAGCTCCGCTCAACTCGAATTCTTTCAGGCATCGGGCACTTGCGTGCATCTGCGTTTGTCACCTTCCTGCTTACTGACTCGGAAGCATTGCGGGAATACGTAGAGTTGCTCAGAATCAAGATTCTTACGATCACGAAATTTCACTGAATCAAGATTTGTTGAAACTGTTATCTACACCAAAATGTTTGCCAAACCGTCACTTTCTGATTCGGAACCTGAGTTTTTCCTCGCCTCAGGACAGCGTCAGATCTCTCCAAGGAAGAAGTCAATGGGAGATTCGGAATTCTGAAGGCGCGTCGTTCTGTGACGCGAGCGTAGGTTTTTGATTTGATTTTTTTTGTTTTTGACCATGATTCTTGTGTTTGAGTGGGAAAGTGGCACTCGAAAACAAATGAATTCGCAAAGAATCGAAGAAAAAAACAACACACAATTCTGCAGCATCGTCGGCAACAGATGATGGATGCCTTTCAACGATTCAGAGAATCTGGACGTAGGGCTGTTCTTGGGGAAGAATGAAAGCCAGAGGCTTCGCAACGGCTCGATCCACCAGAATCTATCTCGATCAAACTCAAGCGACCGCGACGGCTTGTCTATCTCTCCGTGGTGCAGAAGCTGTCGCAAAGCATCACCCTCCTGTCATGGTCGGTGATGATCGCATCAAATATAAAGGCCCATTATCTAGCAAGGACGAGGACAGGCTGGACGATGTTTCAAAATGAGTGGTATTGGATATCCGGAGCTTTTCTCAACGCTTTCAAGGAGAAGCGGCCGATGATTCGACCGCATTCGACTGACTTGAGGCCTTCCACGGGATTCTGAATTCTCTATGTCCTATGAGTTCTCCATGAGATGTTCGGATCGTTCTATTTCGGAAAAAGGCCGAAACCACGACTTCGGGTGTTCAGCAGGAATGGAAGAGTGACACTGCAACTCGAATGGTCGAAACTTCTGTTGTCTCCACGCTTGATAGAGGGCTTTGAAAGCCTCGATCCACCGAAAATACTCTTTTCGTGCAGTATATCCGAGGGAGTTTTGGTTTGCCGCCAAATCTCAAGATGAATGAGGGAATCAGCGAGCGCTCTGGTGGCGGTTTCGGGTCATACAGTCGTTCAACCCAGAGATAAAGATACTGAGCAGTTATGACAACATTTCCGCAAACACGCATGTAAATGCGTTCTTGGTGACCAAAGACTCGGGATTCGGGATACTTCTGCTTTAGATTCTTTGAGGCACTCAACACAATGGTTCTCAACAGGGGTGCGCGTGGGCCCCCGGGGTCAAAGAGGGTCCGAGAGGGATCTATGACTATCTGCTCCGCGGCTTCAACGTCCACGGGAAAATAGTCCAAGGATTCTAAGGGATGCACGGAAAGGTTGGTCGGGGGTCCACGGTTCAATAGTGGCAGCAAGTGTGACTCGTTAACGCTGTCACCCTCTTCGGTATCGAGACACTACCGATGGCCGCCCATGTTGATTCGTTCGAGACTGATCGCTATCACTCGAGTTTGGAACTCCGGGGATTGAGAATCAATCACATCACGTCTCCCAACACAGACGAATGAATGAAGGGGTGGACAAACAACGCCTGAATTCCTAAAGTCAGGTGGTTATCATAATTATTCATCCATTTTCACCGAGGTGTGTTCCAATCCATCCGAATTGCCGACTATCTATTGGGGTTGAAAATGAATGGAGGCCAAAATTTCCAGGGTGTGGCTAATACAGCCTGAACTGCACAGATGATCCCCAGGGGAGCGTTCGCGAGAGTTCCCCATACCTTGACTCATAATCTCTTCCAGAATCCTTCCCGAGCATGTTTCAAGAATGGAGCGTACATTTTGTTTTCGAGCAAGCTTGGAAAAGGCGGAGTCGGAGAAACGAAAGGCTCCTCAGAGTGATCGAGCAACGAAGGAAAACAGAGGACAAAAGAGCAGAATAAGCATGAGCTTTGATGGATTCTCGTTTCGATTTGTTTGTGCTACGTTTCGGAGATTCCACATCCACATGCTGGATGACCTTCGGGCCCGTATTTGAACGAACTCGAGCATACGAAGTTTCTCCGTCCAGCATTACAGATGCGAGAAACTATGCGAGAGATACAGTTGGATCGGAAGTTTGCGCCAGGATGAGAGTCCACTGAAGACTACAATGCGGGCTCAATTTCATTTGTTCGAAGCTGCAGCGGAAGAGAAACTTTGTGCAAGATTCAATGCTAGCAATTCGACGGAGAAACATGACGCATACCGGTAATTGTTAGAATGCATAGTGAGGAAACGATTCATGAAATTGTGAGAGAGGGGTTGGAACGGCTACATGGCCTCGCGCCGAGACCAGCACTATTTTATACAGAGTTCTCCTGCAGAACTTTTGATATCAGCCAGAGAGTACTTGGGAGAATCTTACCTAGAATCTACGAACACGTTGTATATGTTAAATGGCAGTGGATTTGGGATGAACTATGACACTGACTGAGAGGCTAAAAATAACTTCGTTATATTAAGAGAATCTGAAGGCCAATATATAAATGGATTGACAACGGACAACACTCCCCCACGTCGTCAAGCTCTTTGGCCGTTGTAAACTCAGCAAAAACCTATTCGATGTCTCAGATGCTCAAACTTCTTGACCGGGAGATTCTTCGTGAAAATATCGACCAATTGGTCGACGGTCGACACGTGCTTTACCGAGATTTCACCTGATTCGTATTTATCGCGCGTGAAATGGTACTTGATGTCCACGTGCCTAGACCGCTCATGATGAATTGGGTTGGTGATTAACAGCTCCGCCGCAGCGTTGTCCAAGTACAGGACAGTCGGCGCCACCTGCTTCTGATTCAGCTCTTCCAGTAATCGGCGCAAACAGACTACATCTCGAGTACAAGCATGAGCAGCCACGTACTCTGCATACGTAGTAGAGTCTGCAACGATGGTCTGCTTCTTGGACTTCCAGCCCACGATGCCACCGTTCAGCATGAGGCAGACTCCTGTAATCGACTTCCTTGACTCTACTTCGGATGCCCAGCTTGAGTCGCTGTACGCAATGAGCTTGTCCTGATCTTCACCTTGTGGAGAGTACACTATTCCAAGACTGAGAGTCCCTTTCAGATAACGAAATACACGCTTCGCGCCCTGCCAGTGTTCTTTGGATGGGCAATCCAAGTACTGTGATAATTGGTTGACGCAAAATGCGATGTCCGCTCTCGTCGCGACGGCTGCCGAACCGATTAACTGACGATAGGGCACTTGGTGCGGTTCCCTTGCTCTTCCGTCGCTGTCTACTTTCCGGCGCAGAATGAGGTCCGTCGTAGACGGCGTGTCAGCAGGGTTACAATCCATCATTGAGAATTTCTCCAGCACCCTCTTCAAATACGCACTTTGGTGGAGCTTAATCTTCCTCTGTTCTCGATCGCGTATGATTTCTATGCCAATGAAGCAATCCGCCGAACTCCTTGTCATTTTGAAGTTTTAGTGATCTTGAGGTTTTCGATTGAATCTTGCCGAGAAAGCAGCGGGACTATCGCTTTCATTGCCTTTCGCTGCATTCTGCTCACCCAGTTCAAGTTTTTCTTCCTTCAAAAGTCGTGGAATCAGGTTCTCTCTCGTTTGTTTCGCGTCGTCCGGGTTGTCCCTGGCGGAAATCAGATGCCTATAGCGTCTTGGCAGTTGTAGGAGCTTGTCCATTACTTCAGATTCGTCTATCTGCTTTCCAAGATCGCTGAGTCTTGCTACCATAAATTCCACTCTGGCAATGTGATAGGCCATGCACATTTCTTCCGTCATGCGGTAGGAATGGAATTCTTGTAGGAGTGTTCCTACTGATATCTTTGACTTCGAGTCGTAGAGAGTCATTAATAGGTGCCACATGTCCTTCGAGGTCTTGAGCGACATTATTGCTCTCACTACTGATGTTTCCACAGCGTTCAGGATGACGCCTTTTGCCTTAGCGTCGATTTTCGAGAAGTTATCTGCCATCGCCTCCAATGTACCGTCTACAGCTCTAAACCAGTTATTCGCTTCCAGATGAGCTTGTACTTGTACCTTCCAGACTGGGAAATCTTTGTGTCCATCAAACTTTGTGACTTGCAATTTTTCCATCTTGCTTCCAAACACACGAAATCCGGATTCCTCCGGGCTCGACCAGTCAATCTTGTCCCTTCTCTGACCTTGACTTTCAATGAAATGCTACAAGTTCACCCCTCAGAGCACTGGGCCCATAACCTGTCAAATGGCAGTGGATTTGGGATGAACTATGACACTGACTGAGAGGCTAAAAATAACTTCGTTATATTAGGAGAGTCTGAAGCCCAATATATACATGGATTGACAACGAAACTCTCAACAGTATACTCTATTCGTAGAGTCCACGATGTGAGATCTACACCAGCGTTTTATGCCCATTTGAGCGAAAAACCTATTGCGCGGAGCACGATAAGAGCGAGCAAGAGATTTGCGCAAAACACCGATTCGAGCGGGAGCGCGATTCGAGCGAGAACCCGATTTGAGCCGGAGCTCAAATTGCGCTAATGACCGAACTGAGCGCGGTCCCGATCTGAGCGACTAATCTAACGAGCGCTGTGGTACTGAGACACCAACCAGCTACCTCCAGTCGTGGCTCGCCACGCTCGCAGTAAAACCTTGATTCTCCGAGATTCTCGAAGACCCGAGAACACGGGCGCAGACATTACGTTCAACGCGTTCTCGGTGCGGTGGCTTCTGAGGGCCTTGCGGCCTGTGCCGCTCGCTGCGCTCGCGGGCAATTTCGACGACTGCTCCAGCTGCAAGAATTCGAAATACCGCAAACTATATTATCGATCTTTGCTCAATTACGTTCTCGCGCACCTCGACGTAAGCCCTCCGGCGTTCCTGGCTGTGGTTCGTACCATGCTAGTGTCTCACTCGGCCTACTTCAGCTCAAATCGGAAATGGATCTTCAGCGGAAGCCCGATTCTTCTTTCGCCCAGAACGGAGCTCCGCTCAAATCGGTCTCTCGCTACAATCGGTCTTTCGCCCAAATCGGTGTTTCGCCCGAATCGGCTCAAACTTTTCACTGCTCCACTTGGCCGAATCAAGAAAACAAACGGTAATCTTCACTGGACAGATAGTCTCCGATAGATGCTTTGTCGAAACTTTGAAAAATAGACGGGCTGTCCGTCTGTGGGCGACTTCAAGGTATTTCTATTCAGGTCCATATAGACCTGAGAGACTTCGTTGTTTCTGATTTCTGAGTGAGATAGGGGTGGTTGTGGTTGTCGTTCTCTGAATAATCATCTACAAAATGACGAGACTGGGAAGAAAGTTCTCGCATCTTAAAGCGCTTCCTCTTGAACAGCTGATCATTGTGGCTCGTAATCAGGTTTTACCCTTAGTAACGAGTCTTTCACCCTGGTATCTTGTATCTCAGGTGATATGACATCTCTGCATCACCGTACGCGGCTGAGAAAACCCATCCGATTTGAGGCATTCTAGAGGAGCTGAGATTCCCGTAAAACTCTCACCGAGGCTATTGGAATCCCCGAAATCTATCGGGAATGTTGCACAACATCCGCAGGACCAATTCGGGAATCACTGGGATTCCGTCCACGAAGTGACACCAGGATCACCCTCCAGCGATCCATGAACACGATAACAAAGTACCTTCAAACACCAATAGTTCCGATCCAGCTTTCAACATTCTCGAGTGACGATAAAGTGAGAGATCGAAAATCGAAAACAACTTTGTTATTCTGTCGTGCACGTTTCTTCCCACGCGATCAAACAATTCTCCATTATCCCGTTGCAGTGTGCAGTGCTCGATTTCTTGAGGATGGAGGCGACTCAACGTGGATAGGAAGCTCGAACCAGGTCGAGCGCTTCGTCGATTGGACACGCATCAAACGCTGAGAGGTTATACGAGGGATCTCTATTTCGGACCATCGTATTTCTTCTAATTGCCTTGCCTCCCGCTGATTGTTCAGACCCCTCCCGGATCCCGGCTTATCCGAGCCTATATACAAGATATTTATTCGCGTTTTACGCAGTTTTGGCGATCTCCGTGATCGTTCGGTTTTTGAAATATATACACTTAAAGATGTGGAGTCGGTTGATTCCCGCTTCACCACACTATTTACAGGTACATAGGTTATCACAATTCACGAAGAAGTCTTTTCTCGTGCAGATTTTGTGGTGGTATCCATGATAGCTTGTTCGGCAGAGGGCGGCGCGGCTGCTCCTGTTCGCGAGTTTCCATCCTTCCGCGCGGAACGCCGGCCCCTCTGAGTAGTATTGGATGTTGAACTCGGCATTTTTGCGTTCAACGTTTTCCTTGTACTCCTTCCACATTGACTCGTCGAATTCGTACCCCAGCTCTTTGAGGTCCTCGCACAGGGTTTTCTCTTTCGTCAGGGTCAGCACGAAGGTGTTCGATGTGTATTTGCTTACCCCAAGAGCCGATTTGAGGTATAGTAGTTTGCATCTGTCCAGTTTTTCTAGGTTGGTTCTGGCGAGTTTGACGGATATGCAGTTGAGCCCGTACCGGATGATTGGCATGATTTTGATTTGGAAGATTTTCACGGCCAGCGTAAGCGGAAGTTTTTGGAGATTTCCAAGGCAGACGATGGTCGTTGCGGTGCGTGTGAGTAATTGGTCTAAGTGGTCACCGAAACCCAGCGCTGGTTGCATCGTTATTCCGAGGTATTTGAAGCTTTGTACGAACTGTTTCGGGGTTCTGTTTATGTACAACTTGGTCTTCCCCAGTGGCGGCGCCAGACTTTTTTTTTGCTGAGGCTAAACTCTCTCTCTCCCTGAATTGAAAACAAATATGGGTATTCCGGGGTGACGTGGAAGGTTTCGTCTATTCACTGCACGTAGTTGACTCCTTAATCGAAGCGTTCACCATCTTCCTCTCAGTAAAAAAATTATATTTTCCTATCAGCTGTGTTAGCGCACATATTCCGTGAGCCAGCATTGCTTTGCGCTCAGCTGTTTTTCGCCGAATTCTGACTCGAGGAAACAAACCACGCTCAAACTGCTCCGGTTTACCAGTGAACTAGTTTATTGTTCAAGACTCTTCGAGCTCGACGAGGCTATAGCCTCAGTTGCCTCGGCCTGGCGCCGCCACTGGTCTTCCCTGTCGCACCTGCTTTTCGGAATTTCATTGCTTTGGTTTTTCCCGTGTTGATGTTCATCTCGTTCTCTTCGCACCAAATTGAGAGGGCTGACAGTGCTCTCTGCAGCACTTCTGCGTTGCTCGACGCAATGACGAGGTCATCGGCGTACATTTTCGCGAGGACTTGTCTCCTCTCGAGTCTTGTGAGCAGGCTGTTGATGAATAGAACGAAAAACAGCGGAGAGATCGAGTCGCCCTGGACCACACCCTTGTACTGAGTGACCGGGTAGCTGAGATCGGCTCCGCTGTCGATGATGAGTTAGTTCGGTTGGAGTATGGACCGGAACGTATTGAGAATCTTTCCCCTGATGTCGAATTTCTCCGCCACAGCTTGTAGGAGTTTCGTTCTGTTGACGTTGTCGAAAGCTGCTTTGAAGTCGATGAACACAGCCTATGGCCTTTTATTAGAGCATGCCCTTTCTTTTTTCAGATCCCTTTAGGCTGCCCGCTTATTGGCGTGAGGGGGCCCGATTATTAGAGCCAGCCTGCTCATGAACCAAGTGGAGGAAATTCTCTAACGGCAACCTAGAAGAAATACAGTATTTAGCAATGGCTGTCATAACAATTCGCCAGAAAACATTCGAGAATGATGTGATGGTTTATCGTGTAGATCTGTGAGTCGGCCTTTTGTTCCCCCTTCCCCGCCATCCGAGCAATTCAGCACGTCAGTTTAGACGGGGCTAATGAATAAAATTTAGGTGGGCAGTGGGCACCAACTTACCGACAATAACGTTGATTCGAAAATTGGGCCTCCTTTGTTTTGTCAAGAAATGTTCATTGAGCTCCGTCGCAACGAGTCGATATCACGGGAGAGTTCCAGTGAACGCACGTTTCTCTGAAGGAACCCGCGACCTGATATGCCTTTGCCGCATCCGATCGAGATAACTTTGATCTCACGACCGGTGAACCCTGCACGCCTCGATTCAAAGGAGCTGTCTATGATCTATTGTTGCCGAATCAAAGTCTGAAACTGAATTGATTTCTGGCTAGTCACGGAACACACCGAGAAAGAGAGGATATTTACATTGGAAGTTGAATTCCGGTTCCCGGGGCCATGTGCTCAAACGTGCTACTCATCTGGTTTGCGGTTACAATGGATTTCGGCAGAAGTCAGCTCACCTTGGTGAACGTCAACAAAGCCAGAAAGTGTGACTTCGGCGCGCCTGATAATCTCGCTACAGAAGATCGTTGGTATATGGTAGATTGCTTCCAGACGGAACCGGATGCCATGGTGCTTGGCATGGGTGACGCTGAGTTCTACTGTGCCACGGGACTGGTGAGTGCTTTTGGCACGCAAGTTCGAAAGTTTCCGTGTGCCCTGGAATGCTGTCTTCAGAGATTGATATTTTTCAGAGTAAGGGAGACTTGATAAATCGAGCCATTCATGGCAAAGTGAACGGTCGATTCTGTTCTGCGTGGGTTTATAAACCTGCAAGCTATCCCGGAGCCCAGCTGAAAGGTTGGAGAAACAGAGATGTATGCTGCTATCCAGCTCGCCCTATCTGGATGATAAAATGTCAATAAACTCACTGTGATCAACAAGAATCAGAAGCAGACTCTGGATAGAATTACGGCAAAAAGCGGGCAAGTCAGTAATACATGGTTCAAACATAGGATGGTGAAAGTGTGCTTTTCAAATATCCTTCGCGCTCTTTGATCTAAATACTCTTCTAGTAATATACGCTTAATTTTTTCATCAGTACGAGTTTGATCTAAATACTCTTCTAGTAATATACGCATAATTTTTTTTATCAGTACAAGTTTGATCCACACTCCGCCGGTTTGCTGGAGTCCTCCTTGATGAGATGCAACAACCAGAGAAGCAATCATCACGTTCAACGCGGCGGATAAGGGGGTGTTGGCAATATCTGTGGATATCATTTGGTTCCCAGCCGGTCGCTGAATTTATGATTCGTTTGCTGTTTACTCTATAGACGGTCTTCGACACTCACGCACTTTCGAGAGGCTAGCTAGAGGATGCTAGCTTGAAATAACACAGTGGATGTCGGTCCACCCTTGTGATATCCAGCGTGAAGTGAAATTATAGGGAAATGAAAAGTAGCGCTTTCCGAGCAAAGAGGTGCAAAGGGAATATAGAAAGAGTCCCCGACAGGAGGAGCAATCACTTGTACGCAGACTCTTCGTGCATTCATTTCGAGCCTTCCTTAGCCAAGCCGAGTGTTTCACTATTAGTCAGGAAAACTTCGGAAGTAATTGAGCTAGTTATCGGTCCCAAAATCTATCAGGGGGAATAGGAGCGCTTTTTCTAATTAGGTTCCTACAGAAGTAGGTGGCTTTGAGAAGTCCCTTCTCTCTAAACCTGGTTGGAGCGCGTGGAAGAGATGCAGTTTATGGTCCTAGGTGCGTAGACCTGATGTGAGACTCCACCATCGAGAATTGAATGCAGGTCCGATCGATGTCATTTTTTAATTTGTGCCCAGCTACAAGCTTCAACGATAAGAGCAAGTGATTAATGGGAATGTACACCCTCTATCCCCTCACAGCGTCAAAACCCGTTATCAAAGCATCTCTTCATAATTACCCTCAATTCCCGCGTATGCGGAATGCATCAGATGAGGTGCCTCTCGTATAAGGATTCCATGAAAGGTCCGTATCCGAGAGGTTCCTTATCTGAGAAGCTCTTATAAGAGAGGTTCTTTATCTGAGGAATACTTTTCTGAGAATGAAATTCCCTTATGCACGGGACTTAAGGCTATATGGAATTTCAACATCCGTAAGCAATGAGTTTTCTCTTGCTTGTATTTCCAACAAGCCCACTCGTAGTCATCCACCTTTAAAGTCTAGGAATTCGTGAAAAGGCACCCATGAATGATTTTGTCCAATCGACTTCATTCTCAAAGCACCTCAATGCTGTGTTGGGATCTGAATCGAATGGAGTTTTTAGATGGCCGATGATACCACGAGAAGAACGACAAGCCTTAGAGTCACCGGATCACTGAATTCACCTCAAATATTCTCTAGTGGAGTATCACTTTCAAGGCCCAGAACCAACTTGACATCCCGAGTAGTTCCGGAGGAAAAACTCTCGATTAACATTGATTTCTAATGGGGAGGGTGAAACTCATGGCAAGCATTCACGAATTCTGAGAGCGGGGTGTGTAATCCACGTATGTTCAGTATCGATGACCCCTTTTGTACACAGCGCCCGTCTGATGGGTGTCCGGTACTCGCGAAAAATAGTCCGTTGATATCCATTGTCCTGTGATATCAGATGCAGAGATTTCGTTCGCCACCAGATCTCACCTGCGGCGTCGAGAGTCGAGACGCAAACATCTACAGCTAATGAGTTTCCCCGATGTAAAGCTTCCCAATTGAGATCTATGATACATGATACAGTTTGCTAGGAGGTACCGACATCAGCTCCAATCGGGGCAGCCGTCGTTTCTCCGAATGGTGCAACAATGTTGCTTGCACTTTACCAAAGGATCGAGGTGAAGTCAAACACTGGATCCCCCATGGTGGAAATGTATTACCCTATGTTCTGGGAAAACATTCATCTCATTCCCCAGAATATATCAATATCGCATGAAAATTTCGCATAACGTCTGTGAATGACAGATCCGTAGCTGCGCATCTAGTTAATAAAAACAAGACTAGCAGTTTTCGCTCGCTGAAAAATGTGGCATTGAAATTCAAGAACCAAGTGAAACGAAACACCAAGTTCCCGAAAACAAGGAACAACCGGAGGCGAGTGACCATTGAGGGGGCATATAGCGATTTAGAAATGTTTCCAGGACTGCCTATCCTGGAATAGAGAAACTCATCGTTTTTCTAATAGACCAGTCAGGACTCATCGATCGACAGCCGTAGATATGGGCAGTCTGAAGGATGAGAGATACGATGGTTACGCAGCGTGATTGAGATCTTTGCAGAAAAGTTCATATTACAGGGTACCGAGCCCGGGGCCCTGGGGAACCCCTTTGGAGACGGGGGTAGGGCCAGAGATAGATTTCCCAACCCTAACACAGAAGGACCGACCAATGAAGTATGAGTTTATGCCTGAGTTTGTTCAGCTTAGAAATTTCAGCCTCAAGCGTGAAGTGAACGTCATTAATAGTTGCAGGTATACAGTCTATCGTGAGGAGGGACGGTAGCGAGTCATCGGAATCGTTATTGCGATTCTTGTTGTAGACCGAAGCGAAATGACGGAGAAGGACGTTCGCTCAAAGGGGGTCTAGTGTTAGCTTTCCTTGACCATCAACCTACGGCGCAACTCCAGACTGAGATTGAGCCGTTTACGGGCACAGGCAAAGAAGGCTTTAGGCTTCCAAGTACAATACAAGTGGTGCCCTCAAACAGTTTCCGCTTCCTGAGGGTCGCTCGAGCTAGAGACCTAACAAGGGTACGATGATCGCCAGTGGAACCGGGATACCCCCGAGTTCACGGGGGGCGCGTCATCTTGTCTGAAGTTTTCGGACATGCCCCGCAGTGCGTGGAAAAGAGACACCAGCTAACTAGCGATAGGTTCGAGGCAACGGCAGTGTAGCCGTTGTTGAAATGCGAGTTATCAGAAGTGGCTGAGGACGGTCTGGTGGCTCACCACTATCTAGAGGAGGACACGTCTAGTGCTGGTCGCAGCTAATTGACGAGTGTTAATTTGCTTCGTTATCACTTATCACACATATGTAGATGAGCACATGATGCAGGCGAGAGCCTACGCGCTACAGGGTCACTCGAACAGCCAGATGGTCACTGACCACGGATGAGAGTTGAACTTCGACCGATTCGACCAGATGCGGAGCTTCCGACAAAACTATATCGAGTAGATTATTCCTCTCAAGACAGGCGGGGACGGTCACAAGTTGCTCTAGTTTAAAGAACACGCAGTGGGAGAGAAACACATTCTCCCAATAGGCCTTTGACATGAGCGATTTTGCGATTGACGCCGCCGACTTCCCCTTCTTGCAACTGCTGCGGGAATTGCATGTACAAACGGAAATTGTGCGACGCGTGATTATTCGTCCCGCCGGTGCTCGAATGCAACAATTTTATCGAACCACCATAGCTGGGAGTGCGATTAGCTATCTACGTCTCGATAAACAAGGGACCATGCGATTGATGGCGTTGTTTGCGAACAACTATTGGTCACGACAGTCGTCATCATGTGATAACGGTATCGGCGCCTCGGCGAGGCTCTGCGGGACAAGTTACTGTTTTTCCCCGGATTGTATTCACATGGTTCACGATTTCGAAAATCCGCTTTCTTGACGGCTAATTGCTTTTCAGCAGGACTGCTTTTTGCGGCATCCTGGGCGAGACAGTGAGCCTCGCGGCCCTTCGCGGCCAGTGGTTGCCCATCCCTGCGGCAGCGGAATGATGCAGTGTGTATGATTAGGACTGGGAATCTGGCGCGGCATTCGCGGCCGCGACAAAATCCGCTATTTTGTGGCTTGTAGACGCAAAACCGCGATTTTCCTCTTCTTTGATTGCCTCACTCATGTGATCCAGTTTTCTCAGCAGAGACAGTTGTCGAAACGAAAGCAGAACGAGTTCAACGTGATGCGACTACGTCGCAGGTGTTTGATCGAGAAATACAGCATGTAGATAATCATCAGAAGTAGTTCGGAACTACCTTTCAGCCGTTGTACCGTGTAGACTCTAGATTACCGTTAGCAGCATATCCACTGAGCGTTCGTTCAGCCAGTCTCCAGAAACTGCTACGCGGCGATCGTCGCTCGATGAAACCGAATTATCTTCCGACGTACAATATGCTGTACCTGAGCGCTCTAATGGTCTGAGAGTTGTGTTATCCGAGTCCATTTCATGTATAAAAATCGTAACATAACAATCAAAACGTGTTTATTCACTCATATTGAGTAGTTTTCTATGTAAGTATGGTTTATCAACAGATATCACATCTTCCTGATCTGTAGGATATGTACAATCGGTGGAGTTTGCCCGTGCTCTTCATCCTTGGCTTTGGATTTCATTGAATGAAATCCAAATCGTAACATAACGATCGTGAAATTTGCTGAACCATTGTCCTCTCTTGCTAGTAGGGGCGAGAAATATTCAAGTTCCAGATTCTTCAAACCAGAAAAATTGCGACACCCTCAAATTTCCAGGAAATCTCTGCGATTTCGCCGCGAATTCTCTTGGAGAATGCCGCGACAAATTCCATGCCCTATGTATGATCCATGATCGGAGCGCGGACGAAGAATACAATCGAAATTCTTCTCGTTATTGTCATGTCTGTGTTCTGAGAATGACTGAAGTTGCCTCTTACCGGGGCCTCGAACGGTTCGCTCGTGCAAGGGGTAGACAGCAAAAAAAAGTTGCCCATCCGTGAGCTATCGCTATTCTTGTGCGTTGCAATCTTCGGAAGAGGCACGCACGTCAATGCTCCAGTGGATTTCGTGAAGCGACTGGTGCTCGCCTCGGTTACAATCTCAACCATTGGATTTTTTCCGTTGAGTGAGCCCATCCTTGCTTGCCCGAAAGAGTGCCACAAGAACCAGTGCTCCACATTCATTATAGGTTGTGTCCTGTAGCAAGCTCCAAGCATGATCAAACTCTCAAAACACAAATTCAACACACGCGTCGTGCAGTGTGCTTGTTTCCTGTTTGGAGACATTTTCAACAATACCTCTTGGTCTGCAGAATCAGAGGATGCGCGGTTATTGCTGTTTGCGTTCCCCGTACTTGGCAACCTGGCTGCCAATTGGAGAGCTCTTCACATTATTACTGCTGCTCTTCGAGTCCGGCACTTTTTACTCCCAGCAAAAAGCGCGCCAGTTCGTTAATACCGCGAAACACGAAGCGATTTCAAGAACCCGTCATGTTCGAGGATCTTTTTTTCCCCTCGCCCCGGCCCTCTGCTAGAGGCGTTCAGCGCCTGTGTTGCAGAGGTTAGGTACCGGGGGTCGGTAGGCTATGGCCTGGGGAAACTTCTTCGACATTCGCCTTACAGAGTGGAAAACATGGAAACCATCTCTGAGGAAGTCGGCCTTCTGGTACCAGAGAACGAGATTCGAACCAACGACCTGCGGCTCGAGAGAACGTCTACATGGCATGTGGTACCACAAGCAAATCTGCACTTGGCGTGCAGACCCCTTAGACCACTCGGCTATCTCGTCCTTGACCGACGAGATAGCCGAGTGGTCTACAGGGGCTCTTCATCTCTTTCTGGTGCAGAGTTTGCTTAACGTGTTCTCTCTAATACAAGGGCACTCTCCAGTGAAGGGGCATCTTTTGGAGACTTGGAAAATAGACCGGCACTCCCCAATAGATGGGCACCCCGTGAGTTGGCTGGATAGAAACAGATGATCGTTCGGATTCTGGAAAGCTCTATTTACCGAGCGATGCCGAGTGGTTTCTCGTCCAATCAGACGGCCTTTTATAGCATCCTTTATTACCTTCCATCTGGTCGTGCGTTTTGAGCTCACTTTTCCCCACTTTGGAGTCCTCTCGTTGCATGATTTTGGTGGATTCCAATCAAGAACAGCAGCGTCTTTCGTTCACGATATTTCGTCGAGCGATTCTCCACCTAGAGGGACGAGGCCGATCAAATATCTTGAGAATCAATGGGGAAATGGACAAGCACTCGAGAATATCGATGGCCAACCTTTCCGATTACGCGGTCCAACAGCCTCACGGTGAGAAATCTCACGGACCGCTGAAGGACGTCACGTTTTCAACTTCCAGTCCCGGAATGATCCTTGAGGATGATGATGCGTGATCTCTATCTGGATATGATTCCCTCACGCGGACTCAGTTTTGTAACCAAATAAGCTTGATGATAAGTAGAGCTTGGAAGTTCGGGCGTCATTCATTATTCGCCCCCCATCAATCCTTCAATAAATTGATCGGAGACCGATCACTTCGATGATATTCGCCCAACATAGTCGTGGACTGAAACAATCAGGGACTATTTAACCGAATATCCATGAATTCATATTGATTGATGGAGGTTCAAAAGTGATTATTGCCTGAAGTTCCAAGCTCTAATGATAAGTTATACTTCCACGCTGACTCCAGGCGCGCATCTACGTTGGGCTACATTTCCCCATGATACGGCAGAATCAATTGCACCAATTAATCAAACTGACGGCGGACGGAAAAGTGATACCTTTACGGGTGTACCATTCTATCATACATTGCAACTATTTCGTCAAACTCATGCGAAGTCCCGAATTACCCACGACTCACAAAATCTTCCCGCGGACCACCACAAATTCCTCAACGGATCATCAGTGCTTTGCGGCCCACCGGTCGGCCACCGCTGCTCTAGAAGACCACCCCTCGGAGGTTGAAAAACTAGACGGGCACCCTACAATAGAGGGGCGTCTTTTTGGGGGCTCGAAAAATAGACGGCATGGCCCTCCAATCAAAGAGAATACGGTATCACTATTTCACGCTCGCGAGGAAATCAATCTCCAAGCTGCAGATGAGTGTAAATTGAATTTTGATCCGCTTACCGGTAGGGAGGTCAAACTTTTTCTAATAAGCTTCACATGTAAGAAGCCCAAGCAACGATCGGTTCGGATGCTTCAGTTCCGCGAACCGGGTAGAGATGTTTTCGAGGGCCGAAGCCCGAATCCTTCCCAGGAGAATGCAGTGGTGCATGCGGCCAAAAACGGTAGAAAGTTTTAACTACAATTCGAGGGATATTACCGTGGGGAATCTTGGCTCCTTCCGTGTGGATACCCCCTCAAGGACAAAGCTGATTGAATTTGATTTTCACTCGAGAATGTTCAAATGTTCTCGTTTCCGAAGAGCCTCGTAGGCGCACGGAAACCTCCCGAATCCAATACATTGCCCTGCACAAATCTCTTCTGCGAAGCAACCAAGGTCTTTGCTCCAGGGAGTTGAAATAACACCACGTGAGACAGGGCGTCCAGAGATGTACCCATGAGAGCTTCAGGTTCGTTGTCTTATTCTGCGACCTGAGAAGAAATTCCTCCACATTGAAATCTTTTCTCCGTGAATTTCGGCGCCGTTTTACTCGTCCCGCACACAAAAAAAGAAACGGTGCTTTCCTGAACTTTTGCATGTGCTTCTTCATTTATATCGCTCACCGGACCGTGATTTGGAAATTTATAGCGAGGGTTTGAGCTCTCAGGCGATATCAATGTTCGTGTTGAACCTCGACGAAAACACAAGACTCTCCGGACTGGCCACCGTCCAGGGATCACAGCCCAGAGTGCCACATGATATGAAATACCTATGTGGGTATTGGTAGCTTCGCGTAGAGTCGTGTCACCAAATACAAGTGGTGGGTCATTCTGATTCCCGCCTTCGTCAGTTGCGGCGGAGGTTTTTCTCTGAAATAATCGGTACCCACATTCTGTCTGACAGGACCCGAGCCAGCGGAGCCTGAAGGCTCTGAACTCTGAATTACTAAGACTATTGAAAGTCGTAGCGGCACATGATTGACAATACATCGCCTATTGAGAACGTCTCAAAGATCGCTCGAGCAAGACGTTTAAAGAATTTGTGTGAGCTTCTAAGGGAGCTTATTCAGTGACAACTTAGTGCGACGAACGACGTATGCAGGTCGCACAATCCTAATGATGTATCGTTTCTCAAGAGTGATGTCGTATGGGAATTATTGGGAATCGTCTCAGGGCTTTCAACGATATTGCCGCAGGAAGAGCTCCTTTCCTCTCAATTGAAAGCGGCGATAATAAAATTGTTTGATTTTCGTGAGCACGGGGAGAGGCTATTCTACCGTGAACCTACTTCCTCGTATTGGTGAGAGCGCTCCAAAATCTGGCGAGACCAGGTCGTTACAATTCGACGATTTCAAGCGGACACGTTTCAACGCCCATGACACAAAACATTTGTTTCGTCAAAACACGGACTTTGCATGAGAAGTCCCATTCCCTGGAGGTCGAGCTTTCTGTTATCGAAATTATCTCATTTCATTTCTCACCGTCATCGGAAAATCAAATTTGGGATGAAGAAGATAATCGATGCAAAGAAGACCAGTAGAACAAACTCCAAACATTTCCGGTGCCGCCGCAGAAGTACCCAGTCTTTTCCTTGCATCAGCTGTCACCGATTAGAGGATGACAATCGGAAATTCAGCGTCACCTGTTGATGAAAATCGTCAGAGTGGTGATTAACATCATTCCTCCATCTCACTGAGCTCTGGAGACAAAATTGATAGCTCAGCGCTCAAACAGCGGATCGAACATCACTCGCGAATGCCCTTATGAGAATCTCGCAGAGCCCTCATTCGCAACCCTTGTTTGGCTGAAGATTAGAAAATAACCTCAGGAAGTGACCGTTGAGCACTCACAGAGTGCGATACCCTCTCGTTTCTTCGGGAGAAGAGCAGTGCCGATCACAAAGATATTCTAGAGTCGATGTGGCTTTTGCCAGCTTATCTGATAAAAACCCGCGGCGGGTCTCGCGACGGCGTATAACGATCAACGCAACGATGCACTGCTCGTGAGTTAACTCGTCGGAATCCTCAGGATGGGACACTTCCATAGAGCCATGTCAGTCGGTATTGTAACCAGGTTTCTCGGCCTGAATAAACAACAGACCACGCGTTTGATGGCGCTGTTGAGGAATGGCCGTCTGTCACGACACTCAGTATGTCCCGACAACAACTTCAACACATAAAAACTCCTCCGCGTCAAGAAGGGTTGTGGCAGTCAAAACCATCCGCCTCCGAGTCGAGTTCGCTTGTGGAGTTCCGATTCGTTTTCAATCGCATGTCCCTTGGAAAATTTACCGAAAGTTTTCGGAACTGGACTGCAAAATGTGGAATTTCAGCTGTACTCTCATGATACGATTGCTGATCACGGAGTACATTCAACGCCATTCGGTAACCCTGTTCTACTTCGTTGGTCCGTCGACGAGCTTTGAAGGCTTCTCAGAGTGTTTCACAATGTCCGGGAGCTACTTCACAGGCTCGGAAGACAGCTTCCTTTTCAAAACTATAACGAGAGGATTCGAAGAACACATGAAATTCTTGGTTCTGCTCGCTCTTGATCCGCAGCCTTGGATTATCAGAACCTCCGTCACTTTCGAATCTTCGGCCGTCAAACTGGGCCTGAGCCGCTGGATACTCAGCTCGCACTATCAATACCAGGAAAACAATGTTAGAGCTCGATATACGGAAATGCTCGAGTGCGTTGCGATATTTGTGCGAGATACAAACGTTAGTGTACCGGCGGATTTTGTGAGGTGTAGTGAGCGACGAGTGATTCCAGCGGAGATGATACCAACGATCGAGCACTTCCCAATGGAAGAGCCTGTTGTGATCTGTCTACGCCAATGCCATAACGAAAACGTTGGAGACAATTTAGATCTTATGCTCAAAACTCTCAATGTCTCTTCGCACAAAAAGTTCCAATTCATCCCGGCCGTCGGTGAGGAATATCGGCATCAACTTTTCGAGCTAATCAACAGAAGAAAAGGGCACTTCACAATGATCCCAGTCTTTCGGACGCATGAAACCATCTTGAAGTCAGTCGGAACTTATCCAACGCTGTTCGTTGAATACAAGTTATTATCACGTCGATTTCCAGCGATAAAATTAGGGAGTGCCGGACTTGTGACGTTGTATGACGGTTGCACATGGACGTTAATTGTTATCTACAGCATAGTGCAGATATGCATTCTCTCTTGAATCTCGACGAACTCCTTGGAGCCTTTGGTGTCCGGAAAGTCGAATCTTTCTCTGAATTCTTCCACAAAGAGCGGTGTGTCTACCAACAGGTACGTCAGTCGATTTCCCGTTGACGCATGCAGTCCCAAGGTACGCTTCAGAAAGACAGACTTCATTTTTCCGATTTCACAAAGGTTCGCTGTCGTGAGCTTTGTCCATACAAGCGGGATGCCATATGACACGGTCGGAGCGACTTCGATGCCGTCATAATGGACAGCTTCCACGGGCCCTTGATCATGGCACTGTAGATAATGCCTTTTCGTACTCGTTCTTTCACGTGCTGTGTGAAGGTCATGTCGGTCGTAGTGAGCACCAGTCCCAGGTAGGTGAAGCGATTCACGTACTCAATCGGCTGGCCTTGGAGGTGCAGCCTGTCCGGTTTTGACAATGTACCTCCAAGTCGAAACATGGCCTTCGTTTTTTTCAGTGTTGATCTCCAGTCCTTCTGACTCCACGTATGACGCGAAGTCCGTGAAGTCCGACTCAACTTCCGTCATTTTTTGGCGGAAATCGGTGACGTAGCGTTCGAACTCTGGTGTTTGGGGGAGGCGGTGCCGTTCCTGGAGGTTCTCCGCTAGTCTTGGTGATGAGTTTTCTCTTGCTTGTATTTGGAGCAAGCCCACTCGTAGTCATCTACTTTTCAAGTCTAGAAATTGGTGAAAAAGCCCCGGTACAGGAGATATTGAGCGGGAATTCGGTGACCCGACGATAATGAAACTGAATCAAACGCCGACATGACTGATTTTGTCAAATCGACTTCATTTACAAGGCACCACAAGGTTGCATTGGGAATTGAATCGAATGGAGCTTTCAGATAGCCGATAACACCATGAGGAAGAACGACAAGCCAACTGATTTCCGGGCTCATCATCGTCGTCGCTAAGATTTCCCACATTTTTCTTGTTTCGATTCAGTCATCCTTCTGTCCGATACAGCCCAAAAACGTAGCGTCACCGGATAACTGAATTTACATCGAATATTCTCTGTGGAGAATCAAACTCAAGGCCTAGAACCAACTTAATATCCAGAGTAGTTCCGGAGGAAAAAAAATGATTTACATTGATCTCTGACGGGTGAGACGAAAGTCATGGCGTGCCTCCACGAATCCTGAGAGCGGAACCTTTGTGGAGGCCTTGGGACGGCCTTTTGGTCCCTATTTGTTTTTTTTGTTTTTTTTCCGAAATTTCCGAAACACATAGCCTAGTTACGCCCCTGGGTGTGTGATCAACGTATGTTCAGTATCGATTTTGTACACGACGCCCGTCTGATGGGTAACCGGTACTCGCGAAAAATAGTCCATTGATATCCTTTCTCTTGTGATATCACATACAGGGAAGTCCTGCGCCACTAGATTGCACCTGCGGCGTCGAGACGCAAACACCTACAGCTGATGAGTTTCCCGATGCAAAGCTCCTCAGTGAGATCCGTGATACAAGATGCAGTTTGCTGGAAGGTATCGCCATCAGCTTCAATCAGGGCATCCGTCGTCGTTTGCCCGAGTAGTGTAACAATGTTGTTTGTATTTCAGCAAAAGATCGAGATGAATTCCAACTCTGGATCCCCCATGGTGGAAATGAATTTCCCTTCGTTCTGGAAAAACGTTCATTCCATCAGCCTTTCCTTCATTTTATAAACCGCTAATCGGCTTCCTCCGGAATATGTATATCCGTGAACAATCTCGCACAACGTCTATGATGAACAGGAAGACAATCTGCGATAATTCTCTCCACGATTGCGTCGTTTAGAAACCCAAGGTGAGCCGTTTGCGGGCGCAGGTAAAGAAGGCTTTAGGCTCCAAATAGTGCCTTCGAACAACCATGTCTGAAGTTTCTTAGACGTGGTGCAGTGCGTGAAAAGAAGACGCCGGCTGACCAGAGAGAGGTTCGAGGCAACGGCAGTGCAGCCCTAGTTGAAACGCGAGTTATCAGAAATGGCCGAGAAGACGAAGTGCTAGCGTAGAGCGACAGGGTCAGTCGAAAGGCCAGATGCTGACTGACCACGGGTGAGAGTTGAACCTCGAACAACTCGACCAGATGCGGAGCTTCCTCTGCTCGATCCATCTACTCGATCTGGAACTGTCGGGCGGGCGAGCGGGCGGGTATGGTCACCAGTTTCTTCAGTCCACAGTCCACAGGACACGCAGTGGAACACATCCTTCTTCTAGGCCTTTGACAGGAGCGATTTCGCGATTGAGGCTGCCGACTCCACCTTCTCGCTGCATGTACGAACGGAAATTGTGCGACGCGTGATTATTCGTTCCGCCGCCGCTCGAATGCTAGTTTTATCGAACCACCATAGCTGAGAATGTGATTAGCTTTCTGAATCTCGATAAACAAGAAACAATTCTATTGATGGCGCTGTTTACGAACAACTATCGAACAACCTGTAATGACAGTCGACATCACGTGATGATGGGATCGACGCCTCGAGAAGGCTTCGCCAGACGAGTTACTGCTTTTTTCCGGACAGATTGTATTAACATGGCTCGTGATATCGAGAGTCTGGTTCATTAACGGCTCGTGTCAGCTTCCAGGAGAGTGGGGCAACCATGTGGATTTTCAAGTGTACTTCTCTAATTCGTGCTCTGATCATGGAGTACACACTGCGGCATTCCGCTTCCGCTTTTTTCTTAGTGCATCCTTCCGCGAGTGTTGAAGGTTTACAAGAATGCTTGCAAGTTTCCAGAAGCTACCTCACCGGAACTGACAGCCTCTTCCTGTTTAAGAAGATTTCCGAAGGATTTGAGAATCGTATGAAAACTTTGGTTATAGTCGTGGCTGATCCCATACCGTGGATAAACCAGTCTTCCCGACGTTGGAGCCCGCACTCGACCAAACTCGGTTTGAGCCGCTGGATTTTCGAGTCGCCGTATCCGGATAACGTAAACAGTCTCGGAATTTCGCATTCCGGAATATTCTTGTGCGTTGCAATCTTCGTGCAAGACACCCACGTCAACGCGCCAGCGGATTTCGTGAACTGCGCGAGACGACGCGTGCTCACCTTGGGTACAATTTCAACCATCGAATTTTTTCCGGTGAGCGAGCCCGTCCTCGCTTGCCTGAAAGAGTGCCACAACGAAAATATTGGTGATAACTTGGGTCGTGTTCTCGGAGCTCTGAATGCCTCATCATACAGAAAAGTTCACTACTTACCGGCGGTCGGAGAAGATTATCGGCATGGACTCTTCAGTCTTGTCGGTAGGAGACGAGCGCATTTCTCAATGATCCCAGTGTTCCGCGATCACGAAACATATTAGAACTCTGTTGGTTCCTACCCCTTCCAGTTCGTGGAATATAAACTCTTATCAAGACGACAACCCGCACGAAAAATAGGCAGCGCCGGGCTCCTCAGCTTGTATGATTTGTCTTCTTGGTCGCTGATCGTTATCTACAGTGTAACACAAATCATTTTGCTAGGTCACATGCTGAAGAGTTTCTATGAGAGCACCACATTCGTCGTAGGTTGTGTCCTAGAGCAAGCTCCGAGCGTAGCTAAACTCTCAAAACACAAATTCAACACTTGCGTCGTGCTGTGCGCGTGTTTTCTGTTTGGAGGCATTTTCAAGAATAATCTCCGATCTGCTTTGACGATCCAAGTGAAACAGGTCTTAGAAACTGCTGACGATTTTGCGGACGCCGTCAGAAGAGGCACGGCAATCGCCGTTTGTGTTCCCCGATATGAAGCTCCGAAGCTCTGGTTCGATCCACAAAGCTCGAACGAGTTTTTCCGAGTATTGGGGCTCCTTTCCTCAAAACGAGGTGTGCATCGCACCCAAAGCAGTAAGTCGTGCATTGACTTCGTCTTGGAGAACGAAGGACATGTTGCCATCCTAGGAGGATTCGGATTCGGTGGTCCTCGTGCTCATATGGAGACATCCGGGGCGGTACATCAAATCCACATAGCGACCCCGAACGTCTTGACTCGAAAACTGAGCTACAGCCTCGCACCTTGGCTGCCGATTGGAGAATTTGTAGAGAAATTCCTAATGACGCTTTTCGAGTCCGGCACTTGCTACTCCCGGAGGAAGGCGGTCCGCGCCAGGTCGTTCATACCGCGTAACACGAAACAATTTCCAGAACCCTTCATGTTCGAAGATTTACAGGGGGTCTTCATCTCATGCCTGGCAATTCACGTCGTGAGCCTAGCGATTTACTGTGCTGAGTTTTCTTTTCACTGTTTTACGCTCACGAGGAAATCAATCCCCAAGTTGCAGATAGGTAGGGAGTGAATTCCGATCCGGTTACTGGCAAGAAGGTCACAATATTTCTCCATCGATTTCGCAGCTGTAGTTTGACCTCAAATATGAAAAGCCGGAACATTCGGCCACTTCGGTCCAGGAAGGAAATACTGTAAAAGAGCAGAAAGTTTAAAGAAAAAAATCAAGGGATACTACGAAAGACAATCTCGGCTCCTTCCGGGCATATTTCAGCCTAAGGGCCGAGGCCCGTTAGACGTTCGAATGTTTTCGCTTTCGAAAAGGTAGAGAGACTTTCGAAGAGTTTCGCGGACACATAGAAACCTCCCGGATCCAAGAAAGCTTTTCCCTATGAATGACAGCTTCATCTCGTGCAGTGGTTCACTACTATCTACAGGAGAAGACGTCTAGTGCTGGTGGCATCTAGATGACGACCATTGTTCTAGTGTGGATCTAGATGACCACCAGACGCCACTCGCCACATCTTGCACTCGAAAAACAAATGATCGTTTTCCTGAAATTTTCTTCCCGAGAACAAGGTTCCTCTTGCTGCTTCGCATGTGCCTTCTCATTTATATAGCTCACCGGAACGTGATTTGCATATTTATAGCGAGAGATTAAGCTCCCAGGCGATATCCGTGTCTGAAAGTTCGTGGTGAACTTCGATGAGAACACAAGACACTTCGGACCGGCCGCCGTCCAGGGCTCACAGTGCAGCGTCCCACTCGATATGAAATATTCATACATACGGATTTTGGTAGTTTTGCATAGAGTCATTTCATCAAATGCAAAACGTGGATCATTCTGATTCTCGTCCTCGTGATCGGCGGCCGAAGTTTCATTCTGATCCGGTCGGTATTCACATGCTGTTTAACAGGAAGCCAGTGGATCCGGGAGACTAAACCAGAGTTTAGAGCGGGTACATGTTCCATGGAACCCTGGGGTTCCGTAAGATGCCAAGCTCCCCATAAAGTCGACATGACGAGACCCGCTTGGGGGTCCGCGAGAGAAAAAGTTTGGGAACTATTACTCTAAAACTCTAAACTTCTAAAACTATCGAAAGCCGTAGCCGCATACTACTGACATTCCATCGCCTCATGAAGCGAAAACGTCTCAAAGATCGCTCGGTCAGGATGTACCGTATTCTCTCTAATTGAAGAGCATGCCCGACTACTTTCCAGATCTCCAAACGGTGCCCGTCTATTAGAGAATGCCCGTGTATTGGAGAGTGCCCACATATTTTTTCCGCATATTTTTTATTTGATCCGTCCCTTCCCCCTTCGTTTGCTTGACGAAATATCGGAAACGAAACACGATGCTGTTGATGATTGGAATCCAACAATATCAGGCTGCGAGGGGATTCGAAAGTGGAGGAAAGTGAGCTCATGACACGACGCACGACCAGTAAGAATTGGAAGAGAAGCCATTCGGCGCTGGTCGGTAAAAAGAGCTTTCCGGGATCGGAACGATCATCCAGTCCCGTCCGGCCAACTCGTAGGGTGCCCGTCTGTTGGGGAGTGTCCGTCTATTAGAGAGTGCCTGTCTATTTTTCAGGTGTCCAAAAGATGCCCGTTTATTGGAGAGTGCCCGTCTATCAGAGAGTGACCTTCAATTAGAGAGAATACGGTATCTCAGACGCTTTATTAGAAACAAGTTTCAACGCTCACGTGCATACATTTGTTTCGTCAGGACAGGGACTTCGCATGAGATGTTCCGTTCCCCATCGCCCTCTGTTTCCGAAAAATAACGAGACCGATGTCGCGCATTTGGAATGAATGTAAGGAGATCAACAATGCAAAGAAGACCAGTAGAACATTTCCGGTGCCTCCGTATGATATTCCAGCCTTTTCGCTGCATCAGCTGTTACCAATCGGAGGATGACGAGCGGAAATTATGCGTCGCCTGTTGATGGAAATCGTCAAAGTGGTGATGAACATCATTTATCCGCCTTATTAAGCTACGAATTGATAGCTCAGACAGCTGATCGAACATCACTCACGGAAGGAGGCCGGGCGGCGTCGGCCAGATGAGAAGTTCACTTCCAGAACTTGCCCTTGTGAAATATTTCCTGATGAAAATCTCGCGGAGCTCTCATTCTCAATTTTTGTTCAATCGATTAGATAACAACCTCAGAAGGTGACCATTGAGCACTCACGGAGTGCGCTACCATAACGTTTCTTCGAAAGAAGCACATCACACAAATATACTAGAATCGATGTCCAATATCCCCAGCCCCCCAGATAAAAACCCGCGATGGCGAATAAAGATCCACGATACACTGTGCGTGAGTTACTCGTCACAGTTCTCAGAATAGGACACTTACATGAAGCCGTGTCGTTTGGGATCGTAATCAGGTTTCTCCGCCTAAATAAACAACAGACCACTCGTTTGATGGCGCTGTTGACGAACGACCGTCGGTCACGACACTCCATATATTCGGACAACAACTTCAACACATAAAAACTGCTCAGCATCGAGAAGGCTTACGGCAGTCACAACCATCCGCCTCCGCGTCGGGCTCGTTCGTAGAGTTCCGATTCGTCCTCAATCGCATAATATTCCTCGCAAAATATTCCGAAAACTTTCCCTGCAAAATGTGGAATTTCAACTGTACTCTCATGATACGATTGCTGATCACGGAGTACATTCAACGCCATTCGGTAACCCTATTTTACTTCATTAGTCCGTCAACGAGCTTTGAAGGCTCCTCAGAGTGTTTCACAATGTCCGGGAGCTACTTCACAGGATCGGAAGACAGCTTCCTTTTCAAAACTATCACGAGAGGATTCGAAGAACACATAAAATTCTTGGTTCTGCTCGCTGTTGATCCGCAGCCTTGGATTATCAGAACCGCCGTCACTTTCGAATCTTTTGCCAATAAACTGGGCCTGAGCCGCTGGATTCTCAACTCGGACTATCAATACAAGGAAAACAGTGTTAGAGCTCAATACACGGAAATGCTCGAGTGCGTGGCGCTATTCGTGCGAGATGCACACGTTAATGTACCGGCGGATTTTGTGGAGTGTAGTGAGCGACGCGTGATTCCAGCGGAGATGATATCGAAGATCGAACACTTCCCGATGGAAGAGCCTGTTGTGATCTGCATACGCCAATGCCATAACGAGAACGTTGGAGACAATTTAGATCTTATGCTCAAAACTCTCAATGTCTCTTCGCACAAAAAGTTCCAATTCATCCCGGCCGTCGGTGAGGAATATCGGCATCGACTTTTCGAGCTAATCAACAGAAGAAAAGGGCACTTCACCATGATCCCCGTCTTTCGGACGCATGAAACCTTCTTGAAGTCAGTCGGAACTTATCCAACGCTGTTCGTTGAATACAAGTTATTATCACGTCGATTTCCAGCGATAAAATTAGGGAGTGCCGGACTTGTGACGTTGTATGACGGTTGCACATGGACGTTAATTGTTATCTACAGCATAGTGCAGATATGCATATTGAGTGTTGTGCTGAAGAGTCTCTACGAGGGCGCGTTTCTCGTTTTAGGGTGCCTTTTTGAACAAGGTACAAACATGGAGAAGCTCTCGAAGCATCAGTTGAACGCTTGCTTCTTGATATGGGCTTGTTTCCTATTTGCCGACACATTCAAGAATACTCTACGATCCGCCTTAATGACTCAAGTGCAGAGAGTTTTAGACACTCCCGGTGATTTCGGCGATGCTGTCAGAACTCGGACCGTGACTAACGCATGCGTCCCGCGATTCGAAGCCTCCAAGTTCTGGTTCGATGAAAAAAGCTCTAATGAGTTTTTCCAGGTTCTAGGAACTCTCTAATCGGAACAGAGCATCCATCGCGTTGAAAGGAGTCGCGATTGCATCGATTTATTACTGACGGATGAAAAACATGTAGCTGTGCTCTTGGGTTTCGGCTCCGGTGGGTCTCGAGCGCACATGGACTCCGCGGCAGCACGTCACGAGATTCACATATCAAAATCAAGTGTGATCACATACATGGGAGGATACAGTTTCCCTCCGTGGTTTCCATTCGAAAAACGCTTGCAAAACTTCTTCGTTAATCTCTTCGAGGCGGACGTTTGTTTTGCTCGCCGGAAGAGTGTCAACAGCAGAACCGTCATACCGCGAAACACGAGACAAATCCCCGAACCATTTGAGCTGGACGATCTGCTCATTATATTCATCGTATGTTTCTCGCTTTCCAGCATGAGCTTCGTAGTTATTATGGCGGAAAGAGTTTTTTTCAAGCTCAGTGTCCCAAGTATGTCGAGAGTCGGATAAACAGTACAGTTAATCAGAAGTGGATTCGCTCTTTTACCTTTTCCTTTTGTCGAAAGAACGAGGCTTAAAGAAATTCGTGAAGTCAGGGTTCCCCAGATTTCGGTCGGAGGGTAGGGATGACAGGCAATACCTTGATGTTCGGAAACTGCGAGAGCTTTTTTTTTTTGACTTTGGGTGTTAGTTCATTTCCGATATTCTAGGACCTAGCGATTGCTTCAGATAAAATTGCGAGAGCTGAAAATTCTCGAAACGGACAGCGTCTCACATACGGCTGTGGTCATGCGGCAAAACGTTTCGCGATATCCATTCGCTGGACTCGATACCATTCCGACTCTCCACTTCGCTTGCCTGAGCTGGGCACGAGNCGGCTGTGGTCATGCGGCAAAACGTTTCGCGATATCCATTCGCTGGACTCGATACCATTCCGACTCTCCACTTCGCTTGCCTGAGCTGGGCACGAGAACCTGAGACAGAGCAGAACTTGAGAGTCACTGACGAGGTCAGGAAATTCTTGCACAAGCACATCTCTGAGCGCGCGGAAAGCTCTGACCCCTAGCTCCTCCGTCACAAATCCACAGAAACTATAGCCTATCTATCGATGAAAATGGAACTGGACCTGAACAATCTCGAGATTCCTTCCAAATCGGAAGTTCCAATGCCTGTTACGGTATCCAGCTGATCTAAGCAATAGCGTAAGTAGTAGGGGGCAGGTCCACCGCGGGCGGCACTTCTGAGGGACAGTATTTCTGAGTTCTCGGACCGTTTTTTTTATTTCGGCTGTCACTGAAAGCAAACCTCGGTTCGGGGAGCGGCCTTCTCGGAGTATTATTTCAAGTTCCGCTTCGGGCAATACTTCGCCTAGTTACGCCACTGAATCTAAGATTGCGTCAATCCGCAGGACCTCCAAATTTTGCCCAAATCAGCGTCTCTCAAGCGAGCGCTCGATGTCCGCGTCAACAGAGAGTCCACTCGCGGGGGTCACGGGATCGGGAGTTTATGCACTCTATCGAGGGCATGGAACTTTGCTCCATTCTCGAAAAGAATTGTATCCACGAGTATTTCGTCTAAGGTGGAGGATTCGCATGGATTCACGATGCCAAAATGTTGTTGATCGACCCAGACTCCGGCGAAGAAATCCGAACACAAAACTTCAAGACACACACGATCCACCCCCCCCCCCCCCCCCCCCCCCCTCCACAAGAAGTTCCCCCCCCTCATCTGCACAAGAAGTTTCCACCACGAACCACGACGCTTCCGCCGGGTGTTGTTGCGACGACTACAGTCAGTTTGCCCCTCGATATCGTGGCATCGACTGCCCCGCTAGAGGTCTGGCGAGGGGATTGAAGAAGTGATAATTTTTTCATTCAACGTTCAATACCAAGATCCAAGATCTGACCTTGGAAACTGATTGATTGATCGCATGTTTCTTATTGCATCTGGTGTCATCGATGTCACTCACTGCTGATTCAGTCTCACCCCCCAAGAGCGAGAAAAAACCCGTCGAGTCAGCCGCTGGACGGCAAATGAAGAAGTCCTGGCCTTAGCTAGTCGGGACAACGTGGAGTGGATCCAAAGATATTGGTCTGAGTGCCCAAATGGGAACAATGAGATGCTGTTCCCATGAGGCCGCCACCATTTACTACTTGTGTCACCTCGAGTATCCTCCAACTATTCGTCGACCGCGGCCGGGTTAACGGAACCCTTGGTGCTCTCTGGAGGATAACGGAATAGAAAGTGTTCGGAACCGATAAATGAAGACTCGACAACAATGATAATGATACATCCATTCGGAACAGAGAAAAAAGGAAACAACGTTCACATCTTCTCGATTCCAGAGGAACACACACGAGTGCGGACTTAAAAAAGCTAGGGATTCCATTCTCGTGCGATTCTAGAGCCTGTTCTCCCGGCTAAAGAATAGAGCCATAGTATATCAGCTTTTTCCACAATCCGCGAGCTTTTCTGAAATACCGACCAAACGAATGGCGGGAAACGCTATACTCTGGAGAAGCTCAACCAGAGTCGAAATATTCTACTTTAGGCGTTGAGTGGGGAACGGGGAAGACATGTTCTCCCTAAATTGTGAATTTGGTCGATGAATGACGACATTGTCGACATGGATGAAAGGTCTGCTTCGAACAACATTTAACAGATCCAAATGGGGATAAGGTTCTTATGAGACAGTAACTTGATCCTACGCGGTCAATGGAAGCGGAAAAACATGCTACTGAGCATGCCACTGAGTTTTGCTTTGGCACCAGTTTCTGCCGTTAGAAGCATTCGAACCGGATTTGGGTCGCATCGATGTTGCATTTTGAGGAATATACCAAAGGTAAGTATGTATGTATGAGGTATGTAGATTTTTATACTTAAAACAAGCATCAGGATCGCTGAATCTGGTATCGATCGCTTGACATGACTTCTGTCCACCCACTTTAGTCAGATAGACCACTGTGCGCCGATTCTGCTCCGGTGATGATGAGAAGTTCGACATCCTAGAGGTGAATTCCATGATTGTCAGATACTATGACAGTATCGATGGATACCAACGAGCCGCGCAATTCTCACAAATTCAAGGTAGAGTAACTACTCTACCTCTAGGACGGCTCTCAATCTCTATCCGGTCTCAGCGTGAACCCACCTGAACTGCATCGGAAGAGCGTGCATTTCTCGCTTAGAAGAAGGACTCTGACTCTGGGTGAGAATGGTCTACATAGGAGTGGTTTCAGCGTTATCAACATTTTGGGCGCCGCCTCTTCTCGATCCCTTAAATTACGACTCTCATTTTGAATTTCGAATCATTCCGAAATAGATTGCTCGCTTGTGTTGAATGATCTAAGCGCGAAGGTTCGATCGCTGAGAATTGCATTCCCAAAACTTCCTCAACAGAATCGTGAACTATGGCTTGATTGTGAACACAACAGGCCTTCCAAACACGTCCGAACGACTTCTCAATTTGATACCGAGTTCTCCCGGTACACCTGTACTGGATGGAATTCCATCATACGATAAAACCTCGTTACAACGGAATCAGTTGGGCCTCCTTCGCTCCGTCGACACGAGATTTCGTTAAACCAGGCTGAATGGAACAATCAAGATTTTTAATACGAGTGAGATGAGTGATATCTTTGCCGATTGCGAGAGGCAAACAGAGAGTTCGTTCACTACGAACCACCGCTTGACCTGGGTGGTGAAGTAATCTCCTCAGAGCTCTTTCTCTCATAGAATTGAGCGAAAAATCCATGACAGAGAACAGTTTCCCTCATTTTCATAACCATGAGCGTGAACGCAACAATCGAGAGGCGAATCCCGCGATCGAACATTGAGTGATGTGCGAATGGTGCACGGCGAATGTTTAGGGATTTTGATTGAAGCCACGTCTGACTCCCACGGATGTGAACACAGTCGTCGTCAAAACTCGAGGTAGCCCCAATGCACGACTCGCTGTGGTTGGAAACACAAAAATCGCTCCATTTAGACCAACTTCCTTTGAAGAGAGCTTCTCAATATGAGTTCTGAGAAGCGCCGGACCAAATGAAAGAGAAAAAATGAGATTGTAATTAGATTTTCGTTGTAATTAATTTTGCTAGGACGAGGATTTTCCAGCATCGAATCTACGGAGGAGCAAACGAAAATGGAAACATTGTTCGTTGTTATGAAATTCCATTGTAATGAGTTTTTACTCGACGAATCTCACACGACGAAGCAATGGTTCCAGTTTCGACTGGACGTTTTCCCGCTTTACTTTATCGGTCAAGTTCCCCTAGATCTAAAGGCTCATTTCACAGATTCTTCCGAGACTCATGATTACCACATGAGGATAGCGATCGTTCCCCAGCTGCTGGAATCCTTCGCAGAGTCCCTCAACTGGGAGCTGGCTAGAGGCATCAAGGGAATCGTTTCATAGATGCAGACCATCTGTTGCACCGCTGAGCCGGACATCACAACAACGTCGATCCAATATACGATACCCGAACTCAGCCAGTCAGAGAACAAGAGTGAGCCTTCTCATCAACGATTTCTGTTGAACGAAAGCATCGGAACGCCCAATTTACGAACCTGAACAATACTCTTATCTCACTCCACAGAAGCGTCTAAAATACACTTTATGCTAGACGAAGAGATCGAATAGTAAGGTGGGTTGAGCTTCGAACTCGAGATGGTTGCATATCGCATCGGAGTACTCTCCTAGTGTGATTGTAGCCTTAGGAGTGTAATTACATTCAATAGAGACCTTCTTCGATCCTACAGAATCCACAAATCGTTTTCGAAAACTTCTAAATACTTGATTCGCAAAACTCTTTCGATTCCGTATGCGGGCCCGCCATCGATCCTGTATTGAATCGCTTGAAAACTTTTTCTGCCCCGGCTGGAGAGTATGTTTGTAGCTCCGATGAACGCAATTGGTCGTTCTCTCGGAGAAGAAGCCTGGAACAGTTGAGGGCTCCTGTAGAGGGTGAGAGGGCGAGGGAAGTGACGTGGTTAGCAATTACAGTTACGTCTTGATTCGAATGTTTGAAACATTGAAAAAAAACTTGTTCTCCGATGATCAAACAATATCCGTTCGTGATCAAACGGATGTTTCATCATTCTCGCGAACTCATCTGATAAGCTTAACGAGGTCAATGTCGAGTGTCGCGCGCACTTCCCAGGACGATACCTCCATTCGATGAGATTCTTGTGTCTCCTACGTTTCTCCCCAAGAGTGCAACAAGCGAAGAACAGGGAATGAAAATGTCCAAGGCGAGGGTCGATGCGAAGGAATTGAAAGCTCCTCAAGAGTGTACAGCTCGAAAGCGTCCATCGAGTTGTAAATCGCCGGAAACGTTGACAGACAAGATAGATGTCGATGCCATTGCACCGCACCGCTGGCGGTGGGTAGCGGTGACCGTTCAGTGGAAAGCGGATCAAGCATCTGGGTACTTTAGCCTTGCCAAGCGTCATCCTCGCTTCAAGGAGCCGATGCGCTTCTGCTTCGTGGATATCATGCCTTCGAGACACGTTGACAGGATTCTTTGGTTAGAATGCCTGGAACGCTCACGTAGCCGGCCTTCCCGTTCAAGGTCAACAAGTTGCATCAGAATTTCGAAATGAGAGGCCGACCAGCATTCGCTGCCGTTCTCCACAATTCGTTTCGTTTGAGGAAAACTTTCCCAAGCTTATTGTCTTCGAAGGTACCTCACCGAGTGATATTCAGCGAACGAATACGACTCTTGTGCGAGTCTCCTAATTCCATGAGAGGGAACCGGCACATCCCGTCCTTCCTTACGCGCTTTTGTTCGCTGAAAGTCGAATAAACAATTGTCTCTCGAAACAAGCGCGACAGGCTCGTGGGACTGATACTATGAGAGAACTTTCTCGTTCTGTCCTCTCCGGGGCTCAGTGCTAATGATTCCTCTGGAGCTTGTGTTTTGTATTCGATTGAAATAGAAAGGACGACGGCGCACAGGTGGTGCTTTGTTCCGGATGCTCATACTCACTTGTGTACCTACGTTTCTGGCCTTTCAACTGAACTGAGTGTTTGAATCGAGAAAAGGAAAGGGACGAATTCCGAAATTCGATCCAACTTCCGCAGCTGTCAACGATCCCCGCACTACCCCAAGCTCTCCATCTGGTATTTCTTCGTAGGTGAGCCTGGCAACGAAAAGGTGAATAGGTTGTCTATTTTATAGTCATTTTTGCAATTCTCGCTTCCGCGTTGGTCCGGCTAACGAACGATCCCTGCCTGGGACCTCTCTAGTAGAGTCGAACTTCTTGGAAAAATGTTTCGTTCAGAGCTTCAATGCATATGCAGTGCGGACTCGGCGACAATAGGTGTTTCAGGACTCGATTTGTTGAGAACAATGAAAACGATGTTGCACGGAGGAAGGATTTATGCGCTGAGATCCGGAGAACGTTTGAGGTTGAACGGGAAGATTGCGTCCGCGTATCGAGAACGTTCCCGACCACCGCGACCTAAAGCCTGGCCCACTGATTACTCCCCGTATGTTCCTTCATTAATGCGGCGATTGAATTCTGCGGTTCGATTGAGACGGGTATTAACGCGCTGGCGCTGGAATGCGTGCCGGCTACGACTGTACGTCTGGCATCGAATGAATAACCTACATCCTCAGAAAAACGTTTGGAAGCCGAACAGTGACACATAGACGACGGCGACATTGAAGCATCCGCCAGAAGCATCGTGGACAGTTTCGAAGAACTGGCTCCGAGCGACTCCAGCGAATCCGAGTGCGAAGAGGGGCGCAAACTTTGCAGTCGCTCCCGAGAACGGGAATCCGATCTGATGGTAGTATGACCGCCAGTTGCTCGTCACGGAATGGAGACGCGGAGTGACTGTCAGGAGCAGGACTACTTCGCCGCGATAGCTTGTCATAGGGCTTGCTTGGAGCGGAATAATATCATATGAGAACGGAAGATCCCCGAGAGCCAGAGATTTTCCATGGAAAATATGGGAGCTTCGCTCTCAAACGGCTCTTCCATCTCTGTTGATTGACCGAGGACCGTGGCCGGGGCCTGCATTACGAGGATCCGTAATTCGTCGACTTGCCGGGGGACCATTGATGGTACGAAACGGAGTCAGCGGGACTACTTACAGAGCTTGTTGTTCCCAATCTGCCAAAGAGTTGCCGACAGGAAAAGGCCGATACTTGTCCTGCCAACGTCACTATAAGTCCGCTGACATATAGTGGAGCAACACGACATCGCCCGAGGGCACAATTCCCTGTTGGCGTTTTCATTCGAAGAGATTTCGACTGGACATCTACCGGGTCAACGGCCCGCTGCCTTGTGTTGCTCCGACCTCCGAGTCGAATAGTTTTCGTCGGTCGAATCGTGAGCATATAACGAATTCAGTGTGTTCTTCGAGCTTGAATTCGGACTTCGATGCTGAGAGCACAGTCCAACAATCAGTAACGAGACTTGCACGTACGCAGGCAAAGTACGGGGTAGACTGGTTCGATGTATTTGCCGATAAATGGATTCTACCATTCTACGCTGTTTGAGATAAATATCGCTGTGATCCGTCAAGTCAGCCACACCCGCGAGTCGTTCCATTCCGACCGTGTATCAAAACACCCGGTACCCTTTTTCATCGAGCCGCGCGACGTGCCTTAATTTATTCAGTCTGACGCGTCATCGCTCTTCCAACTGGTAGGATTCTCATGGAGTCCTCCGTTGCGCAAGGAACGTCCGCGTGTGAGTTGGGCTAACATAGGTGATAAGTACTACGAGTTGCTGGGAGAACGGTCGATTCCACGGTCGAGTATGGCTTTGCGCGAGTCGTCGGAGAGAAGGAATTCCGAATTCTCATGCCGTAAATATGTATCCATGTGATACAACGACCGGCACCCGAAACCGGGGTAACGACGAATCAGCTTGAACTCATAAACAAAGATAAAGAATTCGTCGTGCTGCGAGGTTGTCCAGTCGCTCCGCAGTCGTGGTCATTGGAAGCTAAGTATTTTCCGCGAATCGGTTATTCGCCACGTCTGTGAAGGTCGGCCAGTTCGGGTGTTTTGGTTGGAAGTATATTTTCGACATCCTCTGGTTATTGCCGGAGGGCCAGTGGACTCTTACTTGAGGTAAGAGGCTCTCAGGCGAAAGATGATTTACCAATGCCCCGGGCGATGGTGAGCTCTTGGGGAGCGCGATCGTATCTCCGACTTCACAACGTGTCGCAAACGGATGAATAGAGAATCGACGACCGTTGTCCATCGATCGAGGCCTAGAAAGAAAAGAATCAGTCACTTCAAGACATTTGACCGAATTGACGTGATTTTGTGTGCTTCGAGATGAATGGACAGAGTGGCTTCGATACTGAATTTGAGTATTCCATCAGAACGCCTGAAGCTGTCGCAAGCAATCTGGAAGGATGTACTACAGTATCTAGAGCTCTATGAATGTTTCAGTTTGAAATTGGCACAAGCATTGGGAACTTTTATTTCCGACGAGAAGACTTTTATTTCCGTGCCAATCCTTTGGGAAACGGCTTCTTTCAATCATTGCGTGTGGACGACTGGGCCTCCTCCAAGAGCAAACCGAGTTTGGTTCGAATCGGATAAGCGACGTATTTTTCTCGGTGATTCCCACGGGTACGGATTTGGGCCGGATTTGTCCAATATTGTGCGTATCCTCAGTTGTGGGCTTCTATACTGAAACTAACGGAATCGTTCGGAGCTTGAAATGAAAAAGTCGATTTCACCCGACCCCCTTCCTCTTTTAACATCTACTTCACATTAGCAGTAAGGTCTCCAACGTGTGGTTGCACGAAGCAATTCTTCCCTGGGAGCCGCTCACTCGTCGCACTTTTTTTCTGGGACAACGATTCCGGAACAGAGTACGTATCGTTAACGATTCGAGTTCTCCGTTACCGACGATCCTTACAAACAGCGGGATGATTCGATTTCTGAGGCGAACGCAGCTATATTCGATTACTTGATCCACCGCAGCTCACCTTTTTGCAATGCGGTTTCTGCTGACATCCTCACTTATGAGGACGAATTTTACGTGGCTCACTCGAAGCGCAAGAGTCACTACTGCTACTCCGGTGTGAGAATATAGAGTGCTTTTTAGCCGAAATTCGCATCTCACGTGGTTCATGCTAAGGGAAAATGTCTCGACTCACTCAGGCTGCTTTCAGCAATTCATGGTTTTTCGGAACTACACATATGGTCGCACCAGGCTTTTACCTCGATCAACTGGAACAACACAGGAGAAACTCGAATTAAAATTCCCACCACATCCTGACAGTTGTGAGTGTCAGCCATAGAATGATTGAATTGATTGCAAAATCAGCGTCGACTCATGATCAGCATGCTTGCTTGAACTGCAGGTGATCGCGATTTCCCGAGAATGCCCCCGCTCCCGCTCTACGACCATGATCAGCTCTCACCTCAAACATCATAAATCCCCTGATTGGAGGGCTCGCTTATTAAAGCGGGCCCGTAAGAGAGCTTTGAGAAATAATCGAGCAAGCCACCTATAACCGGGTATGTCTTCCGCGCGGTCGAGATCGTCGAATGTTGATAGCCGGTGAAAAATAGCGCCCCTGTGATGCGGTTGGATACGGCTGAACCTCGTGTCCGATCGCGTCTCAGAAAAACGAGTATTGAGCGGATGAGAGAGAGCGCAATGTTTATACTGAAATTTCTCGTTATCCGTTAATGGAGTTTTTCGATCATTCTTGCGAGAGAATTATTCTCGGCTCCTTGCAGACCTCGAAGGAAAACGACGAAGGTGCAGGTGCACAAAGACGAAGAAGTCGACGACAGCGTTGCAGATTCCGTTCGACAACAGCGCGCAAAGCGAATCAGAACCACGCGCTCCATGACACAAACGTATGGTCGAAGCTTAGGCACCGAAAACTTCTGAGCCAGCTGTGGCTGGCTTCTAAAATTCATGGATCGCCACGGCTTCTGCTGCAGACGTCCAGCGCATGTTTGTCAATGGCCACCCGGAGAATACGTGACGGCTTCGATGTGTCTCTGTAATATCGTACGACTCCAGGATGACTATGATTACCAACATATATGCGTCAGACGAGACAGCAGCGTTCATCAATGCATCCAGCAACGTCACAGTCGCAGAGGAAGGATGTACCCGTCCTGACCACCGGCCACGATAAGCTGCGTATTATAGTGACGCTCACGGCTAGAGTTGATGGCTTCAAAAGCAAACCCTTCGTCCTGTTGGATGGAAAATGGCCCGATCCCAGCATCGTTCAGAGATTTGGGAAACAGTTGGAGCTTTGCTGGGAGAGTACATCCTGGATACACAATGATTTCACGGAGATGTACCTCGACAAAACATTGGGAAACTCTCTGTTCAAGAGAAGGCTGCTCGTATGGGATCGCTCCAGGAGTCACACAAGCGAAGAAACGGGAAAACACCCAAACAAGTGGAGCGGCATCGGTGCGGCAGTCGTACCCAGTGGCTGTTTTTAAGTTCTCACAGTCAGCTGATGTGTGCTGGAATTCCCTGTTTAAAGCCAGAATCCCTGAACAAGACGAAACATGGATGTTTACCGCGAACAGAACTTTGACTGAATGAGGCAACCCAGCCGCGCCACCGATGAGTACCACCCTTGATTCGATCGTTTGAGTACGGGAAGTGTGATACTCTGAACTTTCGGTGATCGAGCCCTTATCTTCAACATAAGGTAACAAAGGCTTGAATAAACGTATCCAAGAGCGTCAACAGAGTATTTCATGTTGTCACCCTCCTCTGAAAATAGTTCGGGTCTCAGCGTGTCGCAGATCAAGATTCAAAACCGCGCAGCCTCTAATGAGCGGGCCTCCGAAAGGAAAGGTTGGACAAATAGTGAAGAATGCTCCAATAACCGGACCTTGCCTCTGATAAGCAGACACCCAACGAGAAAAATTACGCGGCATTTCCTTCAGTTAGAGGATTCACGGTAGGTATTTATTGCCTCTTGTCTTGATGATTTCTTCCGCTGTCCGACACAGGTAGGAGAAGAGGACACTGAACGCTTTTTATCGATCGAGATCGAGTATTGCGCTGAATAGAGTGTTTTTATGCTGATTACATTGGGGGAGAGAATCGGATATTCTTCATGAGGCGAAACATGGCATCGAACCAGTATGAATGAGCAATCCGAACATGTTTCACGCACGCTATCACGCTTTGCCGTAGCCAGAAGATGTAACAGCCTTCAGAATTCAAAGACAGAATAGGATCGATCCATAGTCAACCTGAGTGCTCCCAAGGATCGATGATCGGGGTTTCAAACTCTATCAGTGATTTCAGACCGACTTCCCAGGAAAATGAGCTCCTACACGAGCATTTTTCTCTGCTCCTTTCTTGCTCGCTACAGTGGGACTTACAAGAGCTCTGCTATATACTTTTCCGGGTCAACAAGTGTGGATGACACGATAGTGTTTTGCGCTCAGAAGGAGCCGTTACCTACAGCAATACTCGTTCTGAGCAACTTCACCGCTATCCTCGATCTGATAGAGAGAGGCTTCTCTATCCGTCAACGGTTCGTTGTCGTGCTTCCCGTGCCTCTCTCGCGAAGTCGAGCTTCTGCGCTCGACTTTGCAGAGATCGACGCGTATGTTTCTCGTCTGGGATTCAGTCGGTGGTTGCTGATGGAGGAATCATCTCGAAAATACGCTATAAATCCTCTATCGCGATTTTGGTGTTTCGTGTTTGTGCTCCGGGACTCGATGGCTGACATACCTGCAGATTTCAATGAGTGCTCCAGACGAAGAACTGTGGCAGGCGCGAATCTAATGAGCGAGCTAAACAGATTTCCCAGCCACAAGTTCACGATCGTGTGCAATCACGTTTGTTCGCCCAATTTCGACAGAGACGAGACGTTTGTTGAAATCATGCGGACTCAGATGAATGTGTCACACATCAGAATGATGAAAATCGATAAGAATCAAACGAAGGACGCAATTGTGGAGAATGCATTTGCTTTATTGGGAACGCGACAAGCAGACTTCTACAGCCGTCCCATCGTCCTTACCTCGGAACGTTCCTCGAGAGCCGTGTTCACGTTGCCCTTCAGGTTTGATGAATACAGAATCTTCTCCTGGAAACAGCAACCACAGCCGATGGGCAGCGACGGAATCATAAAAATGTTCAATCGACTTGTATGGCTCTTCATCGGAATATACTTGAGCGTGCAGGTTTTGTTAGTCAGCATGGCCTTCACTCGAGATGCCTCTGAGAGCACGTTATTTGTGTTCTCGACGTTCCTTGGTTCTCCTTGCGTCACTCGGACAGGTTTTGTTTGGAAATTGAACGCGTCGTTTCTCTACTTCTGCGCCTTTATGTTTGGTTCCGTTTTCCGAAACAAACTCACTTCGTGTCTCAACTGGACAGTGATGTCGACGGTGAACGATGCATCGGAACTGCGTGCCGCCGTTGAGACGGGTTTCATCAACATAATTTGCGCAAGGCGACTGGACTTCTACAGCAGCCGCGTCTCCAAAGATGCAAACGATTCCACTTTGCGCCTGCTGGCGGAGCTCGCTGACAACCATAAGATGCATTCGTCGGAGAGCGAGCGAGCGTGCATAGAGTTTCTTCTGGAATGTCGTTCGCGTGCCGCCTTGTTGGCCGTCCCGGTGGCGAGCCCCTCCACGTACTTCCGTAATTTATTCGAGCAAGCAAATATCTACGTGAGCCGGGCGTCCGTCAATTCGGTAGTAGCAGGGTATGCATTCGCTCCCTTCTCACCTTTCGAACAGAAATTGAGGCGTGTGATGCAAGCTTTGTTCGAAACCGATACCTTACGTGACTTTCGGAATACTTGGCTGGGAAAATTCATAGTACCTACGCTCCTGCGCATCGAAGAAAGAGCGTTGACTACGAACGATCTAAGTTTCCCCCTAAATCTAATAGTCTGGGGCTGCATGATATCCAGCATCCTTCAGTTCCTTCGAATAAGTTTGAGATTCTCGATCAACCGAATCGAGTCGCAACAAGCTCATCGAAATAGACCAATGCTGAGGAGACTCGAACCACTTTCCGTCGACCGCGGCTCTCTTCGCACTTTCAACAATAGGAAGTTGTTTCATCGGAAAAGTTCCGGGAATCGAAATATCTATGTTGAATAAATGAGCTATCTATGTTGAAACTATTCAAAGAATTGTAGGATATTGAACAATTGTATAAAATCAGGATGTTTCTCGCCAACATCGTGCCACGGACCTATGTGTCCACTGCGATTGGCCCCGTAACTGTTAGTAATCCACATGCTCAAATAAATTCTCCGATTATCATCAGAGAAAAAAAAATTCTCTTCACCACCGAGTTGAGCAGAGAGCTCAATCAAACGGCTATTACAGTGCTGTTCTGCTTTCTATGGTGTTATTATGCGAAGTCGGCGTTCTGAGGTCGGAAATGAGGGAGAGGGTCGTGTATTTACTGCTTGTAGGCCACGAAATCCCTACGTGAGTTTTTTCGTGTCCAGATGTTCGCTACTGACAAGTATGCGAGTTTCTCCGAATCCTGCCCGAAAGCTCAATCAAGTCAATGTCTTGTGTCTTCTCCTCTCTCAGTACCGCGTCCAGTATAACGCACAAATTGTTTTCTACGCCAGAGATTGGAGCCACTCTCTGGTGGAGGCTAACAGTCGATGTGGCCTCGATGAAAGTTACTTCACCGCGCGGGACTTTATCTTGTTGTTGGAGTTTACGACGAGTCGATTCGCAAAACAGGAGAAACTCATCATTGTTCTTCCGGAGTCCAGCATCGCCGTCCTACACGAGTTTAAACCCGAGATAGAGACCCGGAGCATGTCCTTAGGTCTCAGCCGGTGGCTCCTCCAATTGGGGGATCACAGCAAAGCACTCGGCGAAGAGAAACATCTCTTAGCTTATGCCCCAAAATTTTTCCTCTGCGCTCTATTGATAGTGCATCGTTCAGATGCCAATGCTCCCGCTGATTTTGTGAAGTGCCACAAGAGACGGAAAGTGTCATCGAACAACCTCTCAATCGTGGAAGTTTTCGAATCTCCTCAGCTGACCCTCACTTGCACCAACATGTGTAGTTTCACGAAAAACTCGGACCTCGTGGCTAGAGTGCTGCGCTTCATGAATAAGACGCTAATCAAAGTTCAGCTTGGAAAGCCCAGCAACACATCCGATCTATATCAGAGGACGTTTGACCTCCTGAACACCCGTCAAGCCGAGGTTTCATTTTATCCCGTGGTAGTGAACGACAGAGTGAAAAAAATCGTTCCCCTTTCGTATCCGGTGCACTTTCTGCAGTATCGACTATTGACCATGAGAGAGCAAATGCACGCATTAGGGAGCATGGGTGTGTTGAAAGTGTTCGATCTGCAAGTGTGGTATTATACAGCTTTTTACGCGGCTGCAGAAATCGTTCTCGTGGGATGGCTGATGACCGACGGTGCTTTCGACGCTTACATCTCTGTACTCGCTTCGTTACTCGGTCAGCCGTACAAGTTGTCTCCTGGATTATGCCGTCGAATTAATGCAACGTCGCTGTACTTCGCAGCCCTCATCCTCGGTTCCGTGTTCAGGAACACTCTGATTTCTTGTCTCAACATTCAGGTATCGAGCAATTTGAACAACGGCAGGGACTTTGAGAACGCTTTTACCGAGGAGGTGATACAATCTGTGTGCTTGAACGGCCTAGAATACATGAGTGTTCTCATCGATTCGGATTCGAAAGAAGCTTTTTTGAGAACTCTCGGCCGCATGGAAGCCAAGCAGCGAACACACTTTGCCAAGAGCCAGCGGGAATGCGTGGAATTTATGTTAAGCCATCCAAGGAGTGCTGCTATACTGACGGGACCAGGGTCGGTGGGACCCTTGGCTAATCTGTATACTGCTCACGAGCGGGCTCACATTTATGTCGGACGTACCGTTGCTCACTACGATATGATGGGATATAGCTACGCCCCTTGGCTGTCTCACTCCGAGAAACTTCAAAAAGCAATGTTTTTCTTCGCCGAAACAAGAACCTTCAACCTCTATCGAGAGCTGGTAATGGGGAGAACTGCCCTACTTAGAAACATTCCCGTCGAGAGGAGACCGTTCGCTTCCGCAGATCTCGGTGTAGCATTTCATATCCTTTATTCCGGTTTGGTTCTTAGCGTAATACAGTCACTGATTGATCTTCTCTTCTTCATCATCTCGCAGAGGTGGAAAGCCTCGCTCGTTTTCGGCGCTCGGGGGAGAACTCATTCTCTCATTTATTCCGCTGAGACTCCCGCGCAAAGTCCACCGGTGTGGCATAATGACAATCAGAGAGCCCCCGGAATGATGCATAATCAGATTTTCCCGCGAAAGGTCTGACTATGAGACCCAGTGGGATCGGCCTTTGGGAAGTGTAGTGATACGGAAGATGTTGAAGTCTTCATTCTATTTTGAGATTCTATTTACGAGATGCTTGGCTCGCCCTCCGAGAACCCTGATGCACATTGACAATGGATCGATTCATCCATGACAGGAAAGCATGAACACAACGTCAACAGAGTTCTATGCACCACCGATGCCGCTGGGGCGCCTAACTCTCCTCGAGGCGCCTCGCACGTGGGAAGCTTCATCGCGATGCAAAGAGCTCAGCCTTCACGAATTTGCGTCCGAAACGGATTTCTGAAAGTCAAAGAAGCAGGCCCCTGAAGGAAGCGAATGTCGATCAGCTAAGCCGAGTCATCCCTGCTGGTAACATGAGAAGGCTGCCATCGCTGCACATCACGGGGAGCGGCAGTGAGAGCGAAACAGCGACTGCTCTCGGGCCTAAAACGGACGGCTAAAGGAGCGCACTAGGGCGTGAAGGAATGTGGCAAATCATGCTCTAAACTAGTGTCGTGCACGGTGCGATAATGATTCGAATTCGAAATTCCACTTGCTGTAGCTCAATATGCTGCTTTCGGACGGGTGCGAATCGGATGGAAAATCGACGCTGATGAACGCAATATCCATCAAGATCGAAATAAATGAGAAGCAAGTCTTGAATCCTCACATTCGAGAGCCGTTCTGCTGTAACATTTGCTGGAAATGGATGTACGATATTAAATTCCTGAACAAGATTGACTTACATAATGGTCGATGGTGGTTCTTGAAGTGAGTCCTGTGCTCTATTATCGATGTCGAGTTACCAAGCTGATGTAATCTGGGCGTCCATCGCATTCTCTGACGTTACAATGAACATCAAGTTGCATAACGCAGTTTTCGCGTCGCCGAATCCATCAGCATTAGATTCATTGAGTGTACCGTGCACTCGCATTCACGGTCTAGCATTAGTACTGATATTGAGAATGGCGGACATCTACTTGGAGTACATTCTGGAGGGCCACCTGGATAGAGAGCGATGGGGTACCGCTAAATACGCGATGGAGCACGCGCACCGTTCATTAGAAGTTACGAGCATTGTCAATGCTAGCGATTCAATTCAAATATACATATTTCTACGAGCACCTCATCTCGGAACAAACTGTATATGTACAGTAAAATCTCGTATGAATGAACACATTGGGGATCTGAAATTTTGTTCGCTGTAACGGAATTTCGTTGGATCGAGAGTCTTCCACTATTGTACTCTGAGAAAGGTCGGCCAGTTTCATCGAAAATTCGTTGCAACGATATTCACTTTAACTCCGGCCTGGCCCGACCGCTAATGTCGGCGAATGAGGATAGTGTCATATCGCGGATCCCTGGAATCTACAAGCTGAATTCATTGTCCTTACTTCTCTCAGGGTAGTAGCTCAGCTTATGCTCTCCTTGCGAGTCACTCCTTGCCCGTTTTAAGATGCTTCCTTCGAAAGTTTTCGGAACCATGAAGAGCTCTGTTTGAGAATTCCGAATCATTGCAATAGGACGTGGTATTCCACGAGTATCAGCTCCAAAATCTTGAGGTTTAACAATTTAGTGGCAAAAGCTGCCGCGGCCCCAGACAACGGTTCCGCGGATCCCTTTGGGGTCGCCCAGCCCAGTTTGGCAACCACTACATTCGTAATTCTGTAGAGGTTCTCAACTCACTGAGGGCATAAGAAAGAATCGGTACGACTGTCAGCACGAAAGTCGGAAAGATGAAAAGGAATGAGTTCGAAGAACTCCGTTGAGAACGAAGTCCATCGAGTACTGTCTCAGACTAGACAGCCGGCCTCGTCTGTGATTCCATCTCTGAATCCGACGGATTCCCGATTGGAATGCTGACCCTTGCATTACATGACATGAATCATGAAGTTCCTCGCAAGCAGCGGGTGGCATCAAAGGCATCATCTTGCGACCGTGTTGACGTTCGCTGAATTCAGCGAGGTCTGACTTCAGAGAAGCTCGGCGGCCTTCCACGCGCAGCGGCTCAACATATTGAAGCGCGATGGCGAACGAGACGAGTATACTTGTCCCAAGCACCACGATGCCATTGCTTCGACTCGAGTCTCGACCCATATACATACATAGGTATTCTCCTGACATGAGGTGGCTGCGGCATTATTCGGGTTGATGGAGTCGAAATAGTTGCAGAAGCGTCAAGTCCATCTGTGGAACGGATGGGTAATGAAGCGCTGGATGCGGAAGTAATACCGGAAGAAGCAACAGCCGAATCAAGCTGTTCTGGAAGACGAGCTCAGCCTCGAGCCAATGAATGAGGAAAAAGCATAATCTGCTCCCTGGTTTTATGAGTCTCGTCCGTTGATCAATGTGGCAGAATGTGGAGCGGTGACCCACCGTCTATCCAGTTGCTTGGCCTGTTGCTGTGCTTCTTCTATGGTCGCTCGGTGACTCATTCGTATTCAAATCCATGACATAAGGAAGACTACAGAGCTCATTAAGCTAATCCCGAAGTCTCCTGACGGCATCTCTGAACACACACGAGACGCTTTTGTTTTGGATGTTCGGTCGAAAATAGGACTTTGGAGGAGAATGAAGAGCATCCGTGCATTGTTCTCCCGAACTTGATGGGCTATAGAAACAAAAACAATGTACATTGAAAGCTCGACAAGGTAGAGGACGTCCGTGGAATCTGTGCACCAGAAGGCGACCTCGAGTCCTGGAAGAATGATCGGGGGGCGAATCAAAAATGTTCTGAGGACCGAAATTTCAAGTTTCAATTCCTCGATTTATGATTTATTTTGCGATTAGAATCTTTAGTTAGATACAGTTAATGAGCACCCCTCCGCGTCTGGGTCATCCGACTTTTTATGGCTGCAATCTCGACAGTTTGTTTCCGGTAATTATCTATACTAATATATAAAAATGGGATTATGTTTGTTTGTTTGTTTGTGTGTTCGCTCCTTATACAAGTCGTAGCCATTGATCCGATTCGCATAACTTTTTTTTTGCGTTGTAGGGTATTCCCCCCGGATGGTCGTAGGCTACATGGGCAGGGCACCATCCGTCATATGAAGTTTTGCGGAGAGCTTTTTAGTAAAAGTCTGGGGTGTTTTTGGTCGTTTTTCCGTTTTTTTCTGCGTTTTTCTTTAATCAACTTCCGCACGATTGTTCGAATCGACATGAGTTCTGCGAGTGAGTAGTAGGGTAGCCTCCGCCGAAGGTCGTAGGCTACATGGCAGGGCACGGTCCTTCATTTAGAGTTTTGCAAAGAGCTTCATAACAAAGGTTTATAGTGATCTCGGTCGTTTTTCCGTCTTTCCTTCTTCTTTCGAGTTTTTTTGCTCCTGCGCGATGGTTCAGGGTTTCAAAATTCGCGCCCTGGAAGTCGGGCTTCCCTCCAAATTGCATACACAGCAAATCCGTAGCGAAGCAATGCTAGACATGCTATATAGGTATATAACGCGGCTCTATGTGTGGCGGTTCCTCATCGTCCGTGATCCCGTCCGTGCCAACAATTCTCTCATTTGAGTCGAAGGAAGCATTCCACTGTTTACAGCTTCATTTCGAATTTCAGGACTGGTTCCAAAATTCGTGAGTTACTGCACATCGAAGTCGACAGAAATATATGTCGACCTACCTCCGCAAGTTCATGCTCTTCTCCGTTCCATGATGTTTTTTTTTGTGCCATCTTTATACCATAGAGCCAAAAAGTTACATATCAAAATTCCCATGCGAGCGACGATTTAAATCAGACACGCAACATAGCGATCGACATCTTTTTCAGGATGGAAAATTAGAGTCGTTGTAGACATTCAATGACATCGGCACAAACGTTAAAGATTACGAGCGTCACACTTCGATTCCGCGGCTGGACAGCGAGATGAAATTGTTTCTTCAACGCTGCCGATGGCCGACTGTCGACATCATCCAAGGGTCAAGTATGATGCGATGCCGGGACACTTCGTTGAATTATTATGTAATTCGACCTAATGGCTATTGCACTGGCTTCTGACATCGATCAAGCTGTCGATTAGATGCAATCGGCGACAACCGCGAAGTAACAGCTGTATTCCCGTGAAGGCGGATCCCTCCCGGAGCGTTTGGGCGCCGCACGATGCGCCAGCGGAGGAAAAAAATACTTCCCCGTTTCCTTCAGGTTCCGAATCGCTGGCATCAGTTCCGAAACATGATATTTAACCTGGAAAAACTCACCTGGTTTCTAGATTCCCCGATTTTGAAAAGTAAGAGCGATTTTTTTTTTCATGGGGAAATCGTGGATGTATTTTCGCCCGAAGCGTGATTTTCAGAGAGCGGTGTCCGCTGATAATTTTTTTCCGGCACTGCCAGTTCAGATTTGCTCGGAATGATCGATCTACAGAGTCGAGAAATATCGAGGGTCAAAACCAATACGTTTGCATGCAAACTTCGAAGTTCCACGCGATCCGTCCAAAATTTGTTTCCTGACTTGACATCGCAGTTTCTTGATCCGACCGCTGACATGGACACCTGTAAGATATTGAGCCGACGATTCTCAGAGATATTCACTGCGCGCCGGGAGGATTTCGCTGAAGTTTCTCTCCCGTTACAGCATAGAAGCCTGCTCAGAACAAACATGCAGAGGCGGACCGTGGGGGGAGCGGGGGGGGGGCGGTCCGCCCCGGGCGGCACCTCCCCCGGGGCGGCATTTCTGGGGCCTGTAGACTCCGGCCTGCCGCTCCGAGCCAGGAGATCAAGCGTTCTATTTTTGCGTACCGTTAGTGTTCACTCAATAGCGAATTCGTTTCGCTTTTGGGTGCATGTGATTTCCAAGAAACTCGCAATTAGAATGAAATGAGAAAAAGTAGCCGATCCATCATTAGAAAATCCGTTGAATCTCATCTGGGGCGGCGAAATTTCCATCCGCCCCGGGCGGCACTTGGGCACGGTCCGCCCCTGCAAACATGGCAAGACGATTGTAGCGGAGTCAAAGCCACACAGAACTTGCAACAATACAATATACTACACACTGGTCGCACGAGTCGCTGAACGGAGCATCATAGTTTATTCATCATTCACCGATCTCCGTCGCTGTCGATACACGCAAGCGTTCCCTGATTTTCGTTGGGAGGGCCCATCCTGATCTATCGAGTGCGGCACTCTTGGACTACTGTCTGTCTATATCCAGCGACGTGATTGCTGTACACAAATTTAAATAAGCTACTGGAGCCGTAGCGTCTTCTTTCGTGGTGGAGGTCAGACCTGAGAGCTTCAGGACCTTCCTCAGCCCAGCTGCCTGGCCCGCTGGATATCTCATCGATAGATTTGGGGGGCGTACTGTCCTCATGGATCGAATCATGGAGACTGCTGCAAATACTGACTGCGCAGCTTCCAAAGTGGTCACAAATGCTTCGACTCACACGGCCCGTGCTGACTCTCATGGTCCCAATGACTCCCAGGAAGACTGACTACTCCCTTCGCTCATCAGGATCCTTCATGTCAACACCAGATCCCTTCGTGCATCAAACAAATTTGATCTCATTTACGAACGTTATTGTAATTCATTCGATATCATATGTTGTTCCGAGACTTGGTTTCTCGATGTTGAGGCCCCATCCTACCAATTCTTGGGTTTTTCTCATTATTTCAATTGCAGATCTGAGGCTTACGGAGGGGTCTCTGTATTCGTCAGGGACTCGGTTCGAGTATTGGGCTGCGAGAAACTCCGGGCTGCGGAGGACGGAATTCAGGCGGTCCTCCTTTCTTTGAGAGCTGGTTCGTTATTGTTCTATCTACTGTCTGTATATTCGGCTAGGTCTGCTCTGGCGGTACCACTTACAAACCTTATCCAGACTGTCATGAGTGACATTGATGCTCCGTTTATTCTTGTTGGCGACTTGAATGTTGATCTTCTATCGTGCTCTTCTTCCGTTGTTAACTTCGTCCGTTGTCTTAGTTCGCTCAACCTGGTTGAGGCGATCAGACTTGTAACCCGTCCGGAATCTTCGACGTGCTTGGATCATATTTGGGTGTCTAATAATGGCCTGCTCACCATTGAGACGACTGAAGTACTCGAGTGCCTAGACTTCTCTGACCACTACCCCGTTTTTTGCACTATCCGTCTCCCACATCGTCACCAGGGCAAACGTGCCTCACAATCACCAAACGGAGGGCGCAGAATCTTTAGCCATGCTAACTATCGCGACTTTCACCGCTCTCTTCGTCAAACTGACTGGTCCGCACTCTATGCCGAATCAGATATCAATACTGCTATCAATCTCTTTAATCAGCTCCTGTTTCTTATCTATGACAATTGCTTTCCACTTGTTTACTCTGCAAAAACCTCGTCTAGGACCTCATGGTTCACACCGGGCCTAGCAAGGTTCAGTAGGAGAGTTAAGAGGTCTGCCTCGCGTTATTTCCGTTCTCGATCCACTGCGTCGAAGACCGAATATTACTCTCGCCTTCATCGTTACCGTTGCATGGTAAAGTCAGCTCGTGATAGCTTCACCCGTAGACAAGTCGCCTCTGCCGGGTCGTCACCGGCTAGGCTGTGGCGTCTTATAAACGGCGAGACTGGCAGGCATTTGTCCCGGCCATGCCCGTTGATCGATTCCGACGCGGATCCGGCAAGGACATTTGATCTTCTCAACAGTCTGGGCCAATATTTCGCCACAGTTGGCGCCACTACGGCTGCTAGTTGTCACTCCGAACTCCTTCACTCTCCTCACTCCCTAACTTCCTCCAGTGGTTCTAAAAGGGCATTCTCTCTCAACTACATCGACCCGTATTCGCTCTCCGAAATTTGCAAAGGGTTGAAATCTTCCTATAACTGCGCAAAATCCTCTGTCCCTTCAAAGGCCATTGTCCTGGCGATTGATCATCTCCTCATCCCCATTGCGTTCATGTTTAATCTATCGATAAGAACATCTACATACCCATCAGCTTTCAAGCAAACTTGCGTCAGGCCTCTTTATAAGGGCAAAGGCTCGATTGACGACCCATCTAATTACAGGCCGATTAGTATCAGCCCGTTTCTTTCGAAAATGTTCGAAAAATGTATATTACGACAGCTCAATGCCTTTCTTGACCATATAGTCTTTTACTCGCCTCACCAGCATGGCTTCAGACAGGGCTTCTCCACTGACTCGGCTCTTGGTGACATCATTCGTTTTGTTGTTGAGGGTTTGGATGATGGTTTCTGGGTTTTCGGTATCTTTCTTGATATGGCTAAAGCTTTTGATTCGCTTGATCATACAGTCCTCTTGTCCATTCTTGATGAACTTGGTGTTGTCGGGTCGTCCCTTGATTGGTTCGAATCCTATCTGTGTCAGCGTTCTCTGTATGTTTCGTCTGGTCAATGTTCCTCGTGCCTATTTCCCATTTCCCACGGGGTTCCTCAGGGCTCGGTGCTTGCACCCGCTTTGTTCCTCATTTACATCAATACAGTCCTACTTTTCGCCAACTCTTTGTCGCCCCACCTGCGCGCAGTAGCTTTTGCGGATGACACCTCGTTACTATTCCGTGTGCATAAGAACAACTTGGCTAATGACATTATTTCCCTTAATGTCTACCTGCACCAAATCTCCCTTGTCTTGAATTCTCTTCATCTTTCTGTAAATGCGTCCAAGACTATTCTCATTTTGTTCCGTCTGTCTCCAGGCCCGCTTGTGCTTCCGACTCCGGTAATGTGGCAAGACACCCCGCTTGCTTTGTCGGAAGCGGTAAAGAGTCTCGGTGTTCACCTCGACTATAACCTCTCTGCAAAAACACATATCGGTGCTCTTAGAAACAAGCTTAACTCGATCGTCTATCTAATCCACCGCCTACGCAGGCTTGGTTATCCACGACCTACTCTACTGCATGTCTTTAGAATGCTGTTCATGAGCTCTCTTACTTATGGTCTCTTGGCATGGTGTTCGGGTTCAGCCCAACTCCTCACGTCTATTCAGGTTGCCCAAAATAACGCTATAAGAGCTTCCCTTGGTCTCCCTCCCCGCACGTCTGTCCGACCTTTTCTTAAGAAGCTCGGAATCCTTAATGTAGCTCAGTCCGTTCAGTATCGTTTAATGTGCCTTGCTTTTCTCAATCTCTGTACAGCTCCGCCCCCGCCTAGTCTAGTATTTGGCAGACGCCAAATCACCTCCGAGCGACGCCAGAATTCTCGTGACCTCCTCTCCCCGCGTGTCCGAACGACCTTCGCGGAACGTTCGTTTCTCGTTCAGCTACCAAGAGTCTGGAACCGGCTCCCTGATGTGATCCGCTCGGCTGAGTCCCTGACGAAATTCAAGAGACTCCTTAAATCCCACTTGTTATCCTCTGACATTTAGTTACTGAATCCATTGCCGTCACGTATGCAGCTCAAGCTTGCTTGTGATTGGTCGTTGATATCAACGAAAATTGAAATTGAATAAATTGAATAAATTGAAATAAATTGAAGCTTCTCGAGAGAAAACGGTAATATCGCTCCAGAACATCCTCTCCCCTGGCTGCCCATATTCCAATTTTATTAATAAGGCTCAAGAACTACAGGAAGTTATTGAATGTTGATCGGTACACTCAGCGATATTTTGCGAGCAGGAAGAGAGCTTCGGCCGAATTGCCGATCTCCTTCTATGAGCAACTCGATCGAGGGCAAAAAAACAAGAAACGGGTATGCGTAAGCGAAATTTTCTTGAAACTCTTTAGAATGGTTTCCAAGGTGGGCTCCCGGGTTCAAGGCATGGCGGTATATGCCGGTTCATTATCTGCGAGTGTTACAATCGGTCGGATCGGGCTGCGTGCCTGGGAGCAATAATGAACCGCTACTCATAACCGTAAGTAAGCGATGCCCCTAGAAGCATTTTACGTGGCTACGATGTTCGAATACTCGACGCTTCGAACCTCACAAAGAGCAGCCAGGGGTTTTAGAATCGATTCAATCATATTGCAATATGCGAGAACCCGTTAGCCTCCTTTCACGGAGCTGATTCCCGAGGAATTTGAAATGACTTGGCCCCATTCGATTTCAAGTTTTTAACACGAATCAGATTCACCGTCAACAGGTACAATTCTCGGATAATGGATAAAGCTAGGGTCTAAGGACAGAACATCGTGTCATATTCTGCTTCCAAAATGAAGGAACGTTGTTGCACGGTCGCGTGAGGTTTGAATATTACGAGATCTCCGAAGCGTTATACGTAGACGTGGTTCGTGTTCCGCGAGCCCCACCGAGACCTCGGAGCCATCGATCATTCGTACTCAAGAGGAGAATCTTGGACAATGAGGGAAGCTCACTTGGTTGCCCCTGACAAATCCTTCAACAACTCTTTCCTGGTTGCAGTTGTCACCGGCACTCGAAGAATAGACTTCTTATGGAATGAGTGTGTGACCGATGAGACTGCTCTGAACGGGCAGGTCTGACGGACCGATCGGAAGCGAATGCGTGGTGGTGGTGGGCCCACTCCGACGGTATTTAAAGAATGCCGTTCTTCGTCAACCTCTGCGGACTCGATATCTCCATCAGAGCCGCCTCATGGTGTTTTCGGATATTGACGAACTCTTTATTATTTGAGGGATAATAAAAGGGGTTGATTGTTGTACAGTTCGTTAGCCTGTTGAGGGAAATTTACATGTCGTCCTCCATGCGAAATGCGATTGAATGTAGTCTCTGTTAGCGATGGTTCGAGCCCTGTATACCGTTCCGCGTCTGGCCGAGGACGAGAATTCGAAAAAGCGCTGGACTAGGTCTGGATTATTTATGATGACTTTTAACATTCCTGCATCATTTCTCATGAGAATCTCGTATATGCTCTCAATCTGAATTGCGCCTCGTGGAAGCTGACATCGATTTTCAACTCTATGAATGAATTAGCGTTTCGTCTTTTCGAGCTTCTCAATCAGGTATTTGGACCTCGGAAACCATACAAGCGATGCGTATAGTAGGGCGGGTAGGATGAGAGTCGTGTAAATCTTAAGATACGGAGAAGGAGATCTTACAGAGAAGCAACGGAGGGCAAAGTTGATTTTCATTGCCGCGTATGTGTGCCTTGAATGTAAGGTCCTCGTCGACATAGACACCTAGATCTTTCACTAGTTTGGCTCTTGGAAGCTCAATCCCACATATGACATAGGGTTGAGATTTTCTTATATTCCCTTTCCTTTTTGAGGGGACAGAAGGAGATCAAGATCGTTGCACCACCGGACAAAGGCGTCAATTGCAGCCTGGAGAGTGGTGTGGTCCTCTATATCTTTGATCCTTGCAAACAGTTTGAAATCGTCAGCATAGGCTCTGACGCGAACATCGGGGAAGTCTTCGAGGAGATTGGTGATAGGGTTAACATAACAAATGAATAGACTGGCTCCAAGACATGTACCCTGGGGGCATCCACTGGTGAACGGAGCCGACCGAGCTGAGGGAAGAACCAACTTCGACTCGGAAGGTCCTGTTCGTAAGGTACTCGCGGAGCCACTTTTGAACTTTTGATCCGATATCGAAGGCACGTAATGATTCAACGAGTTTGCTGTGCGTTGATGACTCAAATGTCGAACATGATCATATTAATGGGGACCTTATCATTTAGCAATGAAACGATATCATCATAAGTATCAAGCAGCTGTATCACAGTTGATTTTCCTTCGCGACATCCGAATTGAGCATCGGAGACGATGTTGTGACGGATTTATTGAGGTAAAGAAGTTTGATATTTATATGTATTCTAGAATCTTCGCGACAGCAGTCTTGACGTTGACGAAACTTCATCGTGTTGGAGCTTCTGCGACGCTCAGCCCTACGACTTCATGGCGGGAGAAGCTCCGCGGTTGACGAGACTGATTTCGCCCCGTCATCCGACCCTGAGGGAAAACATTTCGAATCGAAATTGGAACTCGGATCGAATTGGTGCCGGGAACTGCAGCCCCGAACCCTGAGTCGACACACTCTCTTGTTACTTCCTCCGACAATGGAGACGCGACGTTCCATTCAGACCTTCCATCCACAAGAAAGAGCTTAGCATGATAAGGGTTCTGATGTCACTGCAGCTGTGATTGATGGTGGTTCACAGTGCGATTCGAACCTCTGCCCACGGGGAAAGAAGCTTCGCTCACTGTTCGCGATCTCAAATTCGCACCTGATGATCAACTTCAGGCACCTTGGCCATTCTTGGAACAGGATTAACCATCACGAGGATCATTTTCAGTCAGGCAAGTTTTAAGAATCCACTTGATAGTGTAAGTCCTCTCACCGTGCGAATTCATTCTGGTCTTGAAAAGTTTGATCATATTCTCGAATTCGTTCTGCACGAAGAATCTCTGTGCCGACCCTCTCATCGCTTCATGAGAATGCAACACTCATGGCAAAAAGCTGATAAAAATACATTTTCCGACTATTGAACTGATCGAGCGGTTATAGCAGTTGGAAAACGAATGTCACGCTCCGATGCCGGAAGACTACCTTTCAAAGATCAATAATCAAAGACAGCGCCATCATCTTTGAATCCGAAAATCGAGGAGCACGGGGGTCGATAGGCACGATTTTAACACCATAATAGGCCGGCCGTCTGACACAGGAGAGTTATCAGCGAATTTCGAGGCGCAACAACAGTTTCATGAACTTGCAGGGCACGACATCGTCCACATTCCCGTGACTAGTGAAGTACTAATGGATCAGTAGAATGCATAGGCGATTGAATTTCCACTGGTGTCAAGGTTGTTGGTCCCATGGGCTTGCCGGTAGCGTGGGTGTCTTGTGACGGTACGGTCGTCCCATGTGGGACATGTCCAAGTTCTCGATTTGAAAAAGAATCTTGAGCAATCGTTGACATGGTCAGGTGTAAATGGATTTGTCAAACAATGAGTTCGGAGACAGGTCTTGGATATACATGAATACATTCGGAGCTTGCGATTCGAGAGCGGTTTCTGAGATTTCTGGGTTTCCCCTCTTCGTGAGCGGATCGTCGAATAGATTTTTCTCGGAAGACTTAGGTCGAGTCTACAGGGCGAAAAACCGGGATCGTAGCTCATACTGTCCAATTGTTAGTAATCAGCTGGTTAACCCGATATTCAACAAACTCATCCAAATCCCGCGCCTTTCGGGCTAGCTACGCCACTGGGATTCGTACCAATAAAGGATAATTCGCAAACTTCCGCGCAGCGGGCCACTGCTTGGATCGTAAATCGTATGATGAGGCGAAGGCAATCTCTTGAAGCGAAACCGACCAGACCGAGAATGCTGCATCAGCGTAAATGGTACAACAACGATAATCTTACCATTTTCGACCGAGCGATGGCGAGACGAACGACAATATAGGAAGGAAATTCGTCACAGCGAGGAATGTCCTGGTTTTATTTCACAAAACAGGATATTGCCGCATTCTACGGAAGTTCGGTCGAGTTCACTCTGGATTTCGAAGAAGAGGGCTCGAACAAACTTGAAATTCCATGGAGCCAAAGCGTATATCTTGGATAAACCTGGGTGCCCCATCGGAGAAGCTCCGACGGCGAGCCCACTCTGGTCCCGATGAAGCATTTGGTTTTCAGATGGTGGAGCCGGTCATGTTCGAACAATACGAGACGGTCGAGGAATGCCGCGGCTTCTTCAAAAATATGTAGGGGCCAGACAAGCCGAAGGCGGTTCTTAAGGAATCGAATAAAGATGAAATGAAGGCAAATACGAAACTGTACCCGATAAGAGAGAGAGATGTTCCCCGTTGGCAAGGTCAATGCCTCCATCGCCACCTGCATTCTGACCGAATTCTTTGAGATTCATGAGATGTTGCTCACGTTCGAAACGAAGACGTTCCGCGTTTATCATTTGGATATCGGTTGCTCGATCATCCAGGTTTCAGTTTAAGCTGAGGTCGAGAGTCTGAGATTATCGGAACCGTGTGGCTCCGGCCTAGTAAGCGGAATGAGCGACAAGTCAGCTGCTTGATCAAGCGGGTTCTACTCGACAGGTTGTTCTCTTGTTAGCAGAGGATGTGGCTTGTTCCTCCACAAACTCATTCTGGTTCTCAGAGTGCGTAGACTGGCAAGCACGCCGATGATCAATCCCACCGCAAGCGGAAGAAACGCGATGTCCAAATGTTCGAGAGAAACCGGCTTGGGGCCTTCATTTGAGGGTTCGAATGACTGGCGACGATTTTTGATGAACGAGGTATAGTTGTTCGCGACGACAGTATTTGTCTCGAATAGTAGGAGGTTCAGGCGGTACAATTCTTGCTCAAAGGGCAACCACGGTGCATGCGGGAAACCCGCCATGACGAAATTTATAGAACCTTCTCCAAGGTGGAGATGCGTTCTGTCGAAGGTACTGTCTAATGTCGCAACTGCGCTGTAGGCCAAAGTCGCGTGTCTCACATTGGCTCTCACAAAATTCATACAGTCTACAAATGTCGGCTTATTAACAATCCGGTTCCGGCTCCTTTCTTGCCCTAAATAACGGAAGTTGATATCTGGAGATTGTGGGTCGATCAAACCGTTTACGTAATCGTTACCACGAATACAAAGGTGTCGGATCATATCTTTATGAATGAGATCGCGCAAATCTTCAAAATAGTTGAGATTGTGCCAAATGGAGATGTTCAGACATGCAGTCAATTTGTTTTTGAAGACCAAACACAGGAAAAAGGTCCCGATATGAAGACAGTAGATATTGACCACATAGGCCCTCGAGGTTCCGGAGAGTTTTAATGGCTGTCCCAGGAAGCAAGATGAAACCGACACGAATGCGGACGGAAAATCTCGCGAGAACAAGCCAGTCAAGAGAGCTATTTGAATAACGGCGAGAACGGACAACGAAAGCCAAACCCATGAGTCGAAAACTTCCGTCAAACCCTCGCTGCCCAGACTGTCGAGACGCTGGCGCCAGGAAATGAAGTGGTAGAAACCGTATGAATGAGGATAACTCGTGTGCACGACAGTCGAACGCTCGTAATTGATCGCGTATTTTTTAATGGCCATCATCGCTCGTCGCTCGTTGAGGAACTTGAATGTTTCTTGCTTGTAATTCAAAAGCGGTAGAGAACCGACGCTCCACGACGAAATATTCAGGATTCTTGTCACGAGCCGTAAATAGTCGTTAATGTCTTTCATGACGCAGCCAACCACACATATGACAGGAAAATTGTTCCACCGGAAATTCTCGACCGCCTCTCCGAACTCCGCACTGATTTTGTTCCTGAGTTCACAGTTTACGAAGTCCGCCGGAGCATCCGCGACGTTGTCTTTCAAGAATATCGTCAGACACAGAAAAAATCTTGGAAAAAGCAATCTTTTGCTCTCGAAATCCGTTTCATCCACTTGCACGATCCACCGACTTAGTCCCAGGGTGAGTGAACATTTGTCCAACAGCTTCCGATGCAGTAGAATGCTATCAGAGTTCTCGACAATCACCAGAATCTTCTTCCTCGCCACAAAACTCTTTGATACATGGTTGAACAGTTCGGTAACATTGCTCATCATGATATAGCTGATGTTTTCCAAACCAGTGATGTCTCTCACTCGATCGGAGCGACCTCCGTGGATGACGATCTCGACCTGGAACCTCGCAGTATACAGGGTGATGAGTGTTGCGATTGCCGAAGCGTTTCCGAAAGGTTTGGCGCGCATTTTCAGATATCAGGATAGCAATTCAGGATCAGAGAAGAGATCGCAACTTCATGAAACACATCATTTGAATATTTTGTTGACAGGCAGACGTTATTGGAATCGTTGAGGAAATTTTCCGAGTGAGTGCTCCCACCGCACACTGATCGATTTTGAATTCCCGTAGATCTGTTTATAATGATACTTCAGGACAGATGTGTGCCTGCCTGAAGGTTCCGTAGAATCGTGCTTCCTCCATGAACTTTGAGCTAATTTGATGCGTTCCAAGGAACACGTCAGATCGACAATTACTCGAATTATTCGGAGCCCGTAGAACTTATGTATATGAAGGCATACACAACATTCTGCTGCAATTCGAGACAGATGTGCCGGTTGCGAGTTCGCCGTCCATTTCGCGTTCGTAGCTCCGAGCATCGACTCATTCGGGCTGAACTAACTCAGGGATCCCCAACGCTTGATCATCCTTGATTCGACCGAACTCTAATCACGGAGGGGTCGTTGATCCCCGAGACTCAGCACTGGGAGGTCTTTGGAATATTGCACAGTTGCCAGTCGAAAACTAACGTCGGTTTATCATTTGCGCCTGATTTGACAGACTGACAGATGAATTGGGGAGGGCACTTTCCGGATGAGAACTTCTGGCAGAGTACTCTGTATAGAGATCAATGTTCCTCAAATTCTTTTTCGCTTAGAGATCTCATTGCAGAGCCTCCAGGTGTTGAGCGCAAATTCGGATGTTCACGGGGAGCGAGTTAAGAAGCGTTGGCGACGTTGTATCGGTCGGTGTCCAAACGCAAAAAAAAAGTTCGACGTCAGGGAAACGAAGATTTGGAGGTTGGAGCACAGTTTGCAACTCCCAACATGTCGATAAGTCAACGCTGAGCAATTTAGCAGAGTTGGGCATCGCAGACTTGAGGTGATGAGGAGGTCTTAGCGAGTCGCAGTGAGAGCGCACGTCTGAGCCGAACACTCATGAAAACTAGTTTATCGTCATCTTCATAAATCAATTTCCCGCAAGGTGTGTAAGCCGCACTTTGCACTCACCGTTTGGAATACACTTGTGGTCGTCGTTCATCTCAAAAAAGTATGACCACTTTCCCAAACAAAAAAATCCGCACAATAAGCGGAACTCTCCTTAGACCGGGATGCGAGAAAACATATGAGTCTCTCCCATATGTTGGGGGGGCGCGGGACGAAAAAGGTTTGGAACCACTGCTCTAGAGGGGAGCTTCGCTGTCGACTGGTTGGAAGTCTCGGCTCCTGTCGGCGACTCCGGACATGTGATTGAGCAGTGATTCCTGATTCAGCGCACCTCGAGCTTCAGACTATTTTTCTCTGTGATGGATCGGTAGCTCTTCGTGAGCAAAAAAATTATCTATCGAGCAAAAGATGCTCCTCGGGTGAACCTTATCGAGCAAGTCATCGTGTCTATGGGGAGATATCCATTGAATTTAATGGGGTTCCGCTTCCTTGCCTGCGGGGGAGGTGTTGTTCTCGACTCTGTGGAAAGATCAACTACGTTCCTTGTTTGCAGGATGGCTCGAACAGCTGCCTCGCCATGAGTACAGTGCGCGCATTCACGATGCCGGTGGCGATGAGAGGGAATTAACTGTTGATCCACAAGAGAGGAGAAGCTTCTTTTATTTTTTATGTTTCCCTATCTAAATCGAACCTCCATGGACCAGGTCGACATCGTCGATTCAACGTGACCCGGTTAGAAATTTGAAATTTTCGATTGCGACAATTGTAAAAAGTTCAAAACTCAGTGGAGAGCTTGACGAGCTCGGCGTTTGAAGAACGAGAATCGCGGCCTTACTGACTGGAAATCATTTTGGTTCACGTCAGTGCTCTACGATGGGACAATAAATCTTCTCTGAGTAAGAATGTATATATGTATCTCCTTCTGTCCTGTTCCAATGAAAGAAATAAAGCGGAGCGTCTGAACACTTGAGCAGCCGCGCCATCAAGTGTCTCTCGTTTCCACTAGATAAGGTGATTCGCGTCCAAACATATTTCTCGAATAGATCGGCCAGGCTAATCCAGGCTCTTCTGTGAGAATCAGCGACAGCATCATCTGATTTCTAAGGTTGGAATTTAGTGTTCCAGGCCTTACGTAAAGAGCATAGATGCGATCCAAACGCACGAAGATGATGCACCAGTTTTCGAGTGTAAGAAGCGCTAAGCACCTCTCCGAGAAATCGCGCAACCTTAGAACCACCGAGTATACGAGAAGACTGAGCTGCTAAGGGAAACACTTGGGATTTCACTGTAGGTTTCAGGGGCTTTCGTTCGAAATTCGAAACCGTTCTGACAGAGGCGCCCATGTGTGCTGAAATGGTTGGGAGATTCTTTCCCATAAGAAGTGATCCTGTTTCGAAAACGAGTATTTCAAACTGGGTATTTGAGCAAGTTTGTTCAAAACTTCGGGTTCACCATCAAATATCTTCCGCAACAAAGTCGGACCTTTCTCTGTCAGGCGAAGAGGCATTAGCGCGCGCAGAGCCCAGACGCCTTTCCATGTGACTTGAGGAAGCTGAGCCGACTGAGGAAACGGAGCTCTCGATTCCTCTTCGGGGCTTCCAGCAACTGATTCACTCTCGAAGACTATCTGCGTTGCAGAGTGCAGCGGAGACGGATTTCGAAGTCTCTCATGACAGGCGACAATTTACGCTGACAAAATCGCCTTTCAATCGGATTCCTATTTACGATGGATAAGCTTTCCAAGGAAGAGGCTCTAGCTCCTTTGCGATTCAAAACACGCGAATGCTCACATTCTCAGAAGCGTGACTCAGTTGCTTAAAGTGTCTCTAAAAGAAACGACTTAGCGCCAAGTGAGTTAGTGTGTGAGTGAGCTCTTGGGGCAACAATGGTGGCCAGGTGCAGCATTCAGAAAAAAAATCGCATAGCTAAATCCTCCACAAAGAATGAGTCCCACAAGAAATATTACTTGAAGCCAAGAGATAAATATGGGGGGGTGCCGCGAACAAGAAATTCTTTCCGCGGTGCTCCTCAGCTCTGTCGTATCCCATGAGCTCATGGAAGTTCTCCTACATCCGGAGCCCCAAAAACGTCATTCAAGCCGAAATAGTCGACATTAATTTCATATTCTCATCCGTCTACACTCGATGCGCTCAATGTTTGAATGTTCACCCAGGCATAATCGCACGAGTTCGAATCAAGATAGCAAAATTTTGAGAACGAATGAAAAAACGATGCTTCCCCAGGGAAGGATTCTGATTTCGTTGAGTGGCAGCGTGTCCATATCCTCCAACGTTCGGAGCACGTTGCGAATCGTAAATCCAAACGAGTAGTAAATGTGCGATCTTATCGAATATCCTCACATCATCGAAGCTCATGCCCGACGTTAGGCCCGCTGCAGGAGAGGTCCTCTCGCAAGGCTGGGAACTAGATTCGACCTGGTCATTTCCAACTAAGTATGATAATTTTTATACTTTTTCGAGAGGTGCACGTTGTTATTAAAATCATTTCAGACTCCAAGAATGCTTCCCAGGAACGACTCGTGCAGGATAGAAGTGAATTGTTCGTCGTATATTATTCGAGACAGTTGCGGCAAGGTAAGCTCTCGATCTGGCGCGCAACGTTTCAGCTCGTTCTGATAGACATATGTACCTATGTAGTTGGTTGTATCCTGTGGAATGCTAAACAAGTTTCAGTGCACAAACTCGTCCAAACATCCTCAACGGGTACGAAAGTGGAATGAAAATTTCAACCCGAATTTGATATTCGTTGAGAGTATCCAGCATCATTGTTCCACACTCTTCCGTGTTTGACGTCAACTTCCTAGGAGTGGATGAGTGCGGTGTTCTTGTTTCAAGGAAGCCCGCTTCTCACCCGATCGGTAGAACTATTTCAGATCGACCTGAAGTTCTCACCCAAAGTTTATATTCGCTTTCGATGCAATGATCAGGCGTTCCTGGAGAAGAGCAGAACCGATAGTAGTCTACCCCAAAGTGGAGCAACGGCCTTCGCCTGAGAACAGATTGCCCCTGATGTTTGTAGCAGTGACCCACACCGTTGGACGGAATGCGTTTGACCGTAAAACGAACGAATCAGGTCGTAAAATACTTCCACTGCACACTATGAATGCAACTACTACGGCCAAAGGGCCCATTACAGATTTGAAACACAAAGAACAACTGTTCGGGAGCTTGTTAAGGTCAGACCTAGTTTTCACATTCGAGCGCTCGCTCATGGATCGCTCCCGGCTTAACCCGCGGCGGAACTCTGATTGAAATCTCGTGGATGCTTCGAAAATACTTCTCGGGGTGACGCCAACGCACTACCTTCGACTTACACTGCCCTCGAACAGCTGACTCCCCTCGAAACGGAGCCAAAAACGACGTGGTGTTGTTCTGTGTACGTTTTCAACAGTTGACGCCATTCAGCATCGGCGCGACTCCGTCGACTGTGTGAGAGTTCAATTCGTTTTCGGTTGTGTTCGACTCGGGACTCGGTGTTTACCTTGTGTTCGATCCCGTGGGAAAGGCATCGCTATGTGGCTGCAACGGCTTTCCCGCAAAAAGGAGTCGGAGTCGAGTGATATACTGTCGACCAACTTGAAGCGTTGTCTGACGACTTTCGACATAACACTGCTAGGGATCGGACACATGATGGGGTCTGGAATTTACGTCGTCTCCCCCACAACCGCAAGAGACGTCACAGGACCAGCAATCGTCATTTCCTACCTCATCGCCGGCCTAGCCTCTTTACTGGCAGCTTTAGCGTACGCAGACTTCGGGGTTCGCTACCCTCGAGCAGGCTCCGCGTATTCGTACATCTATTACAGTCTGGGGGAATTCTGGGCGTTCTACGTAGGCTGGAATGTCATCCTGGAGAACGTACTCTCGACGGCAGCTTGTGCAAGAGCATGTAGCGCCTACATAGACTCGTTGACTGGTTACGCCGTTTTCAACTCCACTGAGCTCATCACGGGGAGACTCCCAGGAGGTTTTTGGTCCGAAGCACCCGATTTCCTCGCTTTTGTCGTTCTCATGGGTTTTGTGGTATTAATGACATTAGGGGTGAAAGGCACGTCGCTTCTCAACAATACTCTAGTGTGTTTGAACATGGCTATTCTCGCAATCGTAGTGGTGGTGGGAGGTATCTACGCCGACTTAGGCAACTGGAAATACAAAGAGAATCATTCGAGTTTCGACGCTAAGGAGCATCCGGAGTTCATCAACGGATTCTTGCCGTACGGATGGAGCGGCGTTTTCCGAGCATCGGCCTCATGTTTATTCGCTTACGTAGGGTTCGACGCTATTGCGGCAGCTGGCGAGGAAGCTCTCAACCCCCAGAAATCATTGCCCATCGCAACACTGGCATCGATGGTGATCGTCACAACGGTCTATGTTCTGGTGTCCGGAGTAATGACCCTAATGATGTATTTCGCCGATATCAGCAAAACGTCCGGACTACCCGAAGCACTCAAGTTCCATAAAGCCTACTGGGCGCAATACATCGTGTCTGTGGGAGCCATCGCTGGAATGTCGACGGTTATCATGGCCACTGTTTTTGCCATGGCTCGAGTTTGTTACGCCATGGCGGAAGACGGACTGCTGCACCGTGTTTTTGCGACCGTCCATTCACGTTCCCAAATTCCGATAGTTTCAATGTACTTCTTCGCCTTCCTTTCAGCGTTGGTCGCCACCCTACTCGACATCGAGACCATCATCGAGATGCTCTCGATAGGAACTCTGATGGCTTATCTCCTAGTAGCATGTGCTATGCTAGTGTCGAAGTATACTCCTTTGGAGCAAACAATCGACGTGAGTATTAAGAGTAGCAAACCAAGGGTATTCGGAATGGAAACGAACGCCCTTCAAGCCTTCTCAGGATCCTTAAATCGTCCGCTTTGCGATGGTTCAAATCCCCGGAAACGATTCGAAAAAGCCAAATGAAAACATTGAGTCAGATTCGATTTAATTTCAGTTGCAGCTAGAATCGGCGTCTACGTTCCCAAAAGTTTCCGACTCTCCGAAATTATCTCAGGTTATACCACGTGGCGGTAGCCTTTACAAAGTTGCACCGAAATCGCAACAAAACAACGAGCACTACCTAAAGCCACAGTTTGCTTTCGTTGGCAGAATTCTGCCACAAAAGTACAGTCAGCGGCGTCTCGTAGAAGGTAAGCTCGTTCTGTTTTTTGGTTCTCCCCCTTTTTCGTCCGAACTGATCATATTTCAAGATCGATCGTTGCTCTTACGGTGGGGCGCGGCGATTCTCTCGAAGAACAGCACTTCGAACGCTCTTTGGAAAGTGGATCGAAACTTCAAATCTCTCTTACAGTCACGCTCTGGATTGTGGTACTGTGTACGGCGCTAGCATGTCTCATGATTCGAGTTACGTCTACGAGTTGGGCGGCTCTTGGATGGGTAGTAATCGGATTGAGCATTGTCGCAATAATTCTTTGTACGGCGCTTCTATACGCCCACGAGCCACCGGGTAACAAGAACGCTGCCGGCGGTCAGTACAACGTGAGTTACGACCGTACTCTAACCTGTCGAGTGTTTTGGATCGGTTACTTTGTCTCGCAGCTACAAATGTTCCGCCGTCTGAACTTGACAGTTCCCTTGTCATTTGTTTTCAGATGCCTTTGATTCCCTTCCTTCCAATCTGTTCCATTGTGATAAACACTGGCCTCATGATGACCTTAGAAGGTTGGACTTGGCTTCGTCTCGTGGTTTGGGTCGCCATAGGTGAGTTTCTTTCCTGTCCAAGCACTCCGACGTTACCATATATCATTTCGAAACGACCGAGAGCTGAATTCAAAATTCTCAAAAGTTTGACTGGGGGTTTTGCGAGAGTCACCAAAGCTTCAAATAATAGCAACAGGGATAACGACTCTGAGTCACCACGCGAGAAGCCGTCACAAGGGAAATTATGCTGGAATCCGTGATCGATTACTCTCAGCCCACTCTGGAGCAACGTCGTATAAAGATATAGCGAGATACTCTCCAGAAGTTGATGGAGAAAACGATCGCGATGGAGAGCAGATTTCAATGAGTAGATGCCCCGGCTATGCATTAGATAGAAAATGCTCGCTTTGGCATTTTTTACTGGGTTTACACTGCGATCGCCCTAAGTCGGATAATCTTTCACAGGTATGCTCATTTAATTCACGTATGGGATCCGTCACAGCAATTTGCAGAAGAAGTCATAATCGCCGATTCAAACCGGACAGCTTAGATGCGGAAAACAGCCGGGTTCCGCTCAGCCCTCGTGTAAGATATATATGTATCATCGCATGCCAAAAGTGAGAGACGAGCATCTCTGAATCTGAGCCACATATATGATAGAATAAAAGTACAATATTGGCACTTGAGTGTTCAAAACTTCGATCGGGTCGAGACTTGGGCCATGAACAAGATTTTCACAATAACTCAAGGTCCGGAGAACGATAAGACAGCTACAATCGGGTCTAAACTTTGAAAATGGATGAAAGGGATAGCGACACTTGAATAGAACCACATCATAATGATACGAGCGCGATTCTCTGAGGATGATTCGTGTCAAATTGAGCGAATCGTCTCGCCTAAGTGTCTTCTCCTTTCGACATTCTGAAAAATCAGTGCATAGCCCCTGATGGAGACACCGTCCACATACAGTGAGAGTTCCCCACAGATTTTCTCGTTGAGCCGTCCACGAATATGAACGGGTTGCTCGGATAGTTCGGATATATTTGTGCGAACCGCCTGAAAACTGAGAATTGGAGGAAAAACGAGGGCGTCACATCCCGTCGAGGAACTGAATTTGTCGGATATCCGAGATCTCCGCTCAGAAGCAATATTGCGCATGGACGCCACTCTTCTGCAGGCTTATCGTAACCCACCCCGTCCGGAGAAACCCAATTCCGGCCTCCAGAGGAACCAAGATCAGAGCTTGGGAGTCTGATCTCAACAGAGGCTCGCGCTTGACGTCTGTCATTCCCGCATACAGCTCCCGCAAGCGTGCGTCGGCGTGTGAATGATATACCGTGGAACTTGACATAGAGGACCGCGCAAGTCTTGATATTATGCAAAAAATGATCTCAAAAAGCGTCAGGACTCACAAAACTGTCCAGCTTCTGATTCTCCGAATGCGGCAATAGGAGAGAGACTTCGCAGTAACAGGTTCCTGAGGCGATTTCGGGGCCATAGTTTAAGGCGCTTCACGTTGAACCCGGTTAGGAGCTTGTGATCATCGGCCATCTTCGGACTCATTGCCAAACAATCACTGGCTGGTTTCCCTGATTCGGGGATGAAAGGAATCTAGAGGCCGCAAGCGCATCGATGATGAACTTTGACAACATGAATCATGAGAAACTTATCACTTCGATCCATTATCGCATCCATTTCATAAACCTCGAGGCCATAGCGAACTTCAGACCCAATAGCGGATTCCACCACCCCTTTCCCCAGCTATGAGGTGTTTCAAAGAGTCAACTGGAAAACCCAGCACACAAGCTCCATCCGACGTTACTCGTGAACAACATGAGAGAGGAGTGGTTACGTCCGCTCGGAATGCCAGACTCGTTTTCGAAATTGATTCAAATCCTGGGAGAATCCTGTAATCCCTCGAAGATGGAGGGACCCAGGCCACAATGCGTTTCCAAAAAAGTTCTGAGGCCTGCGGAGCAGGATTTGAATCCAGAGTGATCCAAGTGAATTTTGTTGAGGTCACAATGAGATAAGTAGGTACTTAGGAATGAGAATATGAAGGAGGATAGTTCCGGCAGCTGAATGAAGACCGCTTCCGACGGCCAAGTCAGACTTGATAAAGTGAAGTGGTGGGGTTTTAGAAGACGTTAACCAGCAAAAAAACTGCGCTTCCCAGTGCACGTGAGCCGCAAAATTGCTGAATATACATCGAGCTGTGTTATCGAGGTTTCAAACCCAAGTTAGACCGTGATCGATGTTTCCGCAACGAGCTTTGCGAGAGTCACCCTCGACGTCCTGTTCTGATTTCTGGGGACAAAGCTCCTTAACACGTAATTAACACTCCTCGCTACGATCACGGCAACGCACGAATCAGCTCTAATCAATACCCGTATTTGGCTCCCTCCGTCGAAACATGATTCGCAAGAGTTGGCCCCTGCCAAAAGTTCCAGGACTCACGCCGCTGTTCTCAAATTTTATCTTGGGAGGACACTCATCGGCGGCTTCCATTGTTCTCGAACTCTTCAGGCCCCATCTCGCGCAGGATTTTCTCCGCGAGCCTACGTCCCCCTCTATTCCTCAAGACATGCCAATACTTCATGTAGAATAAGATATGAGAAGACTTACGCAGGAGAAACTTTCAATGTGTATTTTCCTTGACGTCGCTCGCCGGGCGATTCCGGACTTATGAATCGATGCCGCACCTTAGTTTGCGTTTGATAACGGAGAGAACGTTTTGTTTGTTAAAGCGAGGTATTCAGGATTTTCGTGGACCGTGTCATGGAACGCTCCATTAGCCAATGATGTGATCGCGCAGCGCGTTCGGGAGGCGAATGAGCAGTTAAATAATTCTGAGGCTCGATTCTTGTTTGTACGCTCGAAGCGTCTCGTCAGTCCTCCGCCGTGCGGACGATGGTTATTGTTTTGGGAACCGAATTCAGAGTGCTGATCGCGCAGTTCACAATAAAATAGAATCGTCTCGTTATATGTATACTTCCTAAACACACGGCGCAAATGTAGGTAACTCTTGAATACGAACAAAAGGCTCGTTACAGATTCCAAACACGGATAGCAGCTATTCGGGATTTCTTTAGGCAAAGCTTCCACGTTCTCTCCGAGCGCTTGCTTATGTATAGCAAATTCGCGGCGACAAAAAACCCGGTGGTGAAATCCAGTCAGAGACTGAATCGTCAGCCGCGTAGGACTACGTTCTTATGGAAGGTGAAACAGTCTGAATTTCCACCAGGGTAAATGGAGCCGACGGCCGATGATGGGCAGCAAGAAATTGTGGTTTCACATTGAATGGCTGCAATGAACAAAGGTACTGCCTCCCGTCTATAGGGAAGGAGGAGGGAACATGTTGTGTGTCACTGTACACCTCAACCTAAGTTCCATAACAATCAGCAGGAGTCAACGGTATTTCAATATCAAAAATCTGCGCCCTGTATCACGAAAGTCAAAAGTTTCTCCGAATCCACCCTTTGGAGCTGCTTCATTCATCCATGAAGTCAAATCAAGCTTGGCCTGAATTATTGACTGATGACAATTTCAACTGTTATCACAGAGTTCGGCCTTGAGGAGCCTCTCAAATCTATGCACAGATTCAATCGCCCTGATTTCATCAGAGAGAGAATTCCAGGTAGAAGATATTCGGTAAAGGGGACCCAATCTGGCAATTGAAGAGCGGCAGGGGGAACGGTGCTTAATGACTGAAATAAAATTCCACCTGGCACTTTTCCACCTGGCACTTGGCGCATTCTCATTCAGAGTGGTAGATATCAAAGAAATGAGTCTCAGCGGTCTCCGGAGTTCATCCGGCGCCTGACAGAGTTGGAAATGTCCGCCTGCGTGGATGTCAGGAAATTATTGGAGCAAGTCGATTTGGGGCTCAAACAGAGAATATGGATGACTTTTCAGATCGGCAGGTGTTGCAAAGGGGTCGACAGGACATGACTGCATATCCTGTAGAGTTTTCCAGGAATGCCATCAGCGCCTGGGGACTTATTTTCATTCAGATGTTTAAGGAGGGATTCGACAACCTCTACTGATGGGACTTTAAAATTTGCGAACACTGTTGTAACGGTTTATTTTGTCGATGTTTAGGCCCGTGGCCTGCGGTAGCACGGGGACATGCGCCGCGGCGTCTGTCACGGCGCGCCGTGTTTTCTCGCGACAGGGAATTCACCGTCCTTCAGACCCGTGCCGGGGTTCCCAGAGATGCTCTGGGATCTAGTAGGGGTGGTGTCATTCAGACTCACAAAACCGGCAGATTGGATGGCATCGCTGTAGTCGTTGACAATATCTGAGTTCTCAAGAACAGCGGTGGCCAACCACCGGTTCCCGGCCGCGGTCCGTAGAGAAATTTTTGCCGGTCCGCGACGGATTTTCTATGGTCCGACGAAGACCTAAAGGTTTCCCCAGAACGCATTGGATATTCATGTTCTTTGAGATAATATGAAAACTTCGAAACCAAACCACAAATTTTCCTACATTCGCTCTCAATTCCTATCTAACGGAAAAAAGCTAGAAGTCCAGGAGCGCAAACCATTGCAACCTCGGATCTTGCTCTTCGAAGTATCGGCCCGCCAAGGCTCAGATGTGATGCGGCTTCGATGCTCAAGGCGCTGTCTTTTGGTATAACATACATCTTCATTGACAAGTTTTGGACGAAACCAATTATGACGACCAGAAAGTACCTTGGAGAGCTACCAACCGAGCCCAGCTGAGCTGAAGCGTGCTATTACGTGCGCGAGGTACGATATACATAAACTCGGAACGCATTCTAGTATCACGTCTAACGAACGATTCCCAGAGCTCGGAGTTACGTATGAATCTGTACGCGAGCCTGACATCTCTTTCATCGAGCAATGTGAAGATCGGCTCGATTTCAACATCAGATGAATCAATATCACACTTATAGGCAACGCGCCTGATGAAAATGAGTCTTCGGAAAAACATATATTCGAGGTCGGAACTCGATTCAAAGCATAGGGAACACTCTTCTGATTAAACTCAACATCACTGCTACCTGAAACAAAGGAACGTCTCCATCGTGTCTCGTGTCGTTCTCCCATCCCAGCGTGGTACACCCCGAGAGAGAAAGTAGATCCAATGAAAACACAGAAACCCGGGAATGAGTCGATAATAAAACAATGAAAACTTGAATAATTCCCATGATATTCATGCTTTCTCGATTCCCCAAAACACAGAGTACTAAAATATAGACCACAAATTAAGACATATCATGGACATACCACCAGATGGGGTCGCCGGTCCGCGGGATACACAAAGATAGGGTTGCCGGTCCGTGGGGTCAAAAAGGTTGGCCACCGCTGCTCTAGAAGATTTAGATTCATGTCTCCCAACAGCAGGCAATCGAAGTCGCGAATAAGGCAACCCCATATTCTGCCGATGTCTTCTCTGATGAAGCGTTTCGGGTCTGAAACAGTGCTGGATGGAGAATTGGAGAACGATAAATCGCAGCAATGACAAGTTTAGAGTTTAGTGTGTTGATTTCAACTAGTAGGGTGTGGCAGGAGGAAGTGAGGACGTTAAACCTGTGAAGAGGTAGATTGTTTCTCGTGTAAATTGCCTTGTCCTCCTGTAGGAGTCGTTTGATGTGAAGAAACTGTTGTACCCGGGGAAGACAAATGAGTTTTCCGTTGACGTGTACAGCCAGGCTTTCATTACAGTGAGCTCCGCTCAATGGGACCACATCGGGACAAGGCCATTCTGGTCCGATTAAGCGGAGGGTCCCATTAACCGGGTTCTCTATGATTCATAGTGAAAATCCAACATTTTCGAATCAAAATGAGCGGAGCGTTACGAGTGAAAGCTGCAATGTAGTCGGGACTCCCGCTGCGACAGATAAATTCACAACAGATCTCCAAACTCCACGTAAACAAGGCTACGTGAACTCCTGCCTCCATGCAGGCACGAGAGGAGACAGCTCGTGTTTTAGGATTCGGCACGCGTACGTGATCATCTGTTCATCGTCCCGCGGTATGGAGCTGCCAGACACACTGACCGATATTGGCGCATCTAAGATACGCGCGTTTTGGGAAGATGACGGAGTTCGCGGAGAACAAGACTCAATGAAGCAGAGAGTTTGATCTCATTTAAGAGGCACTTCCCTTTTTTTTTCTTGATACTGAATCGACCGATTCAGGCTGCAACAGCACCCATAGTGCCGAGAAAATAACGGGCCCCTCAAGGAAATCTCTGACCTGCAAGCCTCTGCGCATGAGCGGTTGGTCCCATTAACCGGAGGTCCCATTAAGCGGAGTTCACTGTAATGAAAGTATATCGGTACATGACCTTAGTAACGTGGCAACAAAGATATTTTTGGTGGGAAAACTCTTTTTATTCTCACATGAAAAGGATGTTATGATATCACCTACGTGAATCCTTTAGGGCGCCACGTCAGTCTCATTTATCACATTAGAAATTCCCCACGCAAATTGATCCTGAATCTTGCTTGTTTTCGCTCTCGACAAGGCTGACAAAACAAAACCTCTACTTGAAGAAGTGGCTCTCAGATCGAAAAAGTCATCGAAAGCATCTTCGTCTCGCGGTCCAGTTTCACATGCGAGAGTTGGAACACTTGACCGTCCTATACTTGGAAGCAGCAATCAATCATAAGAATGTTCGTCTCGCGGTACAGAATGCGGATTCTCTCAAATTAGATTTCATCAAGGTTGGTTTACTGCTCAGTCCTCGGGCTGAAGATAAAGTTCGCGTCCGAGAGGGCCGACAGAGTAGGATAACTGCAACCGACAAAATTGCTTTCAGAACACGTCTTCGCCAACCGATCAAGTCCCTCTCGCAGCACACACTGAGCCGGCCTGCCGTCAGACTCTGCGGCCACACGCACCGTGGTGCAACTCGACGTTTCAAAAAGAACGCGCACGAGCATCGTGCTGGGGGCTGTTTTCTTCGTTGATTTCAAACAAGGATGCGGCTCTGGCTCGAGCAGCACTCCCCAGGAGTTAAGCAGGTTTCTCACGTTGGGCATTTTCGTAACGTTTTCGTTGATTTCCGTCGCCACGATACAGTGAACGTCGAGGAAGATTTCCATGAAAGCAGCCAAGAATTGCAGAAGGTCGCCCTTAAAGCTCGCCAGGCTCGTCGATAACCTTCGCATCAATTTGACACCCGTTTTGATAAGGTTTCATCCCTCTGTCCGTTGCAAGCCAAGAGCTTCAGCAGTTTGGTTGAGATGAAGTGATTTCGTCTTCTTCCTCGAAGTTTTTGCTTCCGTCAGGTAGTTCGACACGGTAGCTACTCGCATATTGTGGCCAACCTACGTGACCTTCATCTCCGACCCTCGGGCTCCCACTGCCCCAGAAACCTTCGAAAATCTTCTTCGGAAGGTCCTTGTTGCGCTCGGCCGAAACATATCCCGACTGATTGAGGTTGGAATCCAGCAACGCCTAGAAAACAAATTCGGCGTTTTCGATTCGGATCATAGTTTCAGCGGCTTGCTTTTCAGGCCGAATCATTCTTGACCGATTGCTCACCTGATATATTGCAACGCCTCTCTCACTGAAGCCACATTCGGTCAGGAAATCAACATAATCTGTGATGAGCTCGACGAGGAATTTGTCGTCCCTTCGAGTTTTTTGATATGCTTCAATCGCTCGCCTGTAACCTGTGGTGGCGTCTTCGATTCGGTTAAAGAATACAACGGTGTCCCCAAGCGATGCACGATAGAATCCTGCTTTCCCCAGGAGGGGTGACAAAACCAGAGAAATCCCCGATTTCGTCTTCGCCGAACGCTAAACCAGACACAAACCATCAATGACAGAGTATCAACTTCCCAAAGCGACGGAAGCGCCGTCGGTGTTCTGAGAGAAGTGAAGTGTCTTCTGTTGAATGTACGTTCTGTGCTTAAGCCCGATGCCATCGACAAACTGAACAACTACGTGGACTCCTTAGGAATCGAAATTGTTTTCATCACTAACATGGCTGTCACCCGACGCCATGACGCACGCGGAACTCAGCAACAGAGGCCGCTTTCAACTATTCCGCTGCGACAGAAGTTCGCGGGGAGGGGGAGTGCTTATTCTCGTTGACTCCTCCATTCCATGCACGAAAGTCACTCTTGAGGGCGACGACTCGTCGGAAGTCGTGTGCGTAGATCTCCTTTTGCGCAATGATTGCACCTACAGATGCGTATGTGCATATTATTCGCCATCGGGCACCACCGATAGTAGTCTGATGGAACCGATGACGACATCGTGTTCGACTCTCGACCGCTTGCTCGAGCCCGACATCGGCGCATGCCTGGCCGGTGACGTCAATCTGCCACAAATCAAGTGGCAGACATGGTCTTGCCCTAGGAGCAGTGGGAGCTCGAAAGAATCCATTTTCCTCGACTTCTGTACAAACGCTGACCTAACACAATACGTTGGGACCCCCACGAGATCAAGAAGCGGAAACATCCTTGATCTGATACTTGGGAATCGATAAAGTGCATATTGGAAAAGCACTTCTCTGCACTGACCACGATCCGTTGCTCTTCACCATCCAATCGCCTCAAGACGCGCCTCGGGTGGAGTTACACCCAACCAAGACCGATCGCGGTGAGTGCACATTGGGAAATTTCGACTTCAGGAATTTTGATTAGCAGAAGGGCGATTTCGAGATGATTAGGCTGAACCTTGACCTCAACGACTGGGATCGATTTTTCCGAGACTGTGACTGTGTAGATGCGATGTATAATCACTTGGCCATCTACCTGTCATTTTTACGCTCCATGTACATTCCTGTCAGAACCGACAAGGCTCCAGAGCGACTTCAAGAAAGCAGTACGCAGAGCTAGAGTCATTGATGAACATTAGAATCGCTGAAACGAAAAACTCGAAGACTTTCTACAATTACGTGAACAGACGCCTCAACATGTCCGATCACCTCTCAGTTATCACTGATGCGAATGGAAGATCTGTCACTGACGACGCTGAGAAGGCTGAACTTCTACGAAATCACTTCGAATCTTCCTATCCGACCGCGAGAGAAGTTGAACATAGGAATCTTACCCCCGGTCCCCCACTGCCGGTGCTGAGATCGTTGAAAGCTGTTGAAAATGTTGACACATCACCTCTGAACCTCATCAAGCACCTCCGAAAGCTGAAAGGCTCATCTGCAGCGTCGCCCGATGGACTACCAACCACGTTCCTGGAGCGGTGCGAATTAGTATCAACTAAAATATGCGGATTTGCACAAATAAGGCGCGTCAAGCTATTTTTCCCATTTTGCTGCCTAATTAGCCTATTTGGAATGCCTGAACTTCCAAGCTCTAGTGATGATCGACTTTCGAGCCGGACTCCTCCTCCCCCTCCTTTCGCGTTTTGAATGATCTCCATTGGGTTCCTGGCATTTGATTCAAACGTAGTCCCTGCTCCGATCAGAGATCGGGGTTCACCTGAGTTTCTTCTGGGTTCCTTAAATTTGGAACCGGTTCGCAAATTTGAAACCGGCTCCAAAAATCACGAACAAGTTCCTAAAATTAGGAACCGCTTCCGGAACCGGTTATTTGTGACCCCTAATCATGAGGGGGAGGAAACACTAAATCAACTAGGAGTCGACGAAAACCCTTTTCCGGAGATGACAAGCCACACCAAGAGGCTCCTGCAGAAGTGGGAAAAAGAAACTTGCAATATCCGCTGAAATTGCTCGTCACTGAAATGAAAGTGACATATGCGTATGAGGATAAATAAATACCATTACCATTACTGCGGTTTCAAAAAATTCGGTTATCTGGAGGCCCTAGCTATAACGCCCCCCATGTATGGAATAAACTTTGCATATGTACGAATCTGTGGGTCCTGATGCTTCGCCGATGAACTTGATTCTCCAGCGACGGCGTAGCCATCTACATACTTGAAACGTGACATCGTTATTCTCGAGGATATAGTAGACGTCGGTCCTCGTGACAAGGTTCAGCCGTGAAGCTGCCCCCGCGCTTTTTACTGCTCTACGTCATCTCACCTTCCAGAAACAGACATTCACTTCCGTGGCCCATTCTTTCAAACTGAAAAATTTGATTTATTCTTTCGAAAACTCGAGGTCTGTGGGGTGTAAATAGACGCGAAGATGCATGAGCAGAACAGAGTTGACAACGAAATTCAGTCGACCGCTGAGAGATATGAAGCCCGTGAATTCGAATACTGCTCAAAAAGGCGTCATTGCTGACGACGGCAGCGAGCTTCGACCCTCCGGAGTCAGCCGGGTCAGCACCGCCGAGGTCTCCGATGGGATTCCACTGCCGCACTCGCACCATGGAGGAGGTGTAGTACCAAATCAGCAAGAACGAAGGCGGAAAGAGGAGACAGCGCAAAACAATGCTGAATTTAAAGAAGACCGGGAGCGCCGAAAAGAGTCCGGGTTCCACAGACCTTGGGAGGGTGGCAAGGATGCCCCAAAGAACGCCGAAGAACGTCGTTGAAGGGAGCCGGATCTGGTGATCGGGGACGAGCTTTGCCACGGTTCCCGAGGAGTGATACATGAAAATAAAGGAAATCGGAAATCAAATTCTTCATGCGTGAATCCTTCGCTTCGAAACTTCGCAGATATTGAGAATTGGCCAGAGCTACATCCGCTCCAGCCAATACTCACAATCAGCCAAATTATCACATTATATCCCTTGCGAGAAGAGGTTCTGCGATCCCTATTCACGTCAGCCCCGTTCCAGAAATACGGTAGAGATTGAAACGTAGGCATTCGGCCCTGGCGGCTGGACCGTTACGAGGCCTACAGACAGAATTCCGGCGGTCGTCAGTGGCGTTTCCAATCGAGGTGCCGCCTGGATACCCCTTCTCCCCTGCTTCCGAAACATGTAAATGAAATTGATAGCATAAGCTTCTAATTCTGTAGAATCACGACAATCGATTTTGTGCATGAAGCAATTTTTATAGTTAGTGATCTATTTTAGACTCGATTCATCAGAGTTCATAGGACATGAATAACAATCAATCGGGGGGTTTTCCATTTACTTCGAAACAAAATCGATTTACACGTCGATTCTTCCACCTCTTTAAGCGAACTAGCTCCCGTTGAACAACACTGCCGCGATCTCGGAGAGTGGAGAGGGTCGCGGTGAGAAAGTTTCAGAGGAGCAGAGCTTCTGGAATTTTTGGGACAGCGGGTTCAGTGGCCTTCCCAGGATTTTAACGGAGGATTCCGTTATATGGCTCGCTCTATATCTAGCATTGCTTCCTATGGGATAGAACTGCGAACTCCGCCTTGATGACGTCAAGTTGTGAGCGAGGGCGTTAGAGACAGTGCCGCAGCGAGCTACAGCGCTCTCTGTGGGAGAGTGTGTGGTGGTTGAGCTTCTCGACTGTTTTGCGCGGCTGACCGCTCTTCCTACGGCTACTCATCGTTCTGTGCGTTGGCTGGTTGTTTGAGAACTCTGAGGAACTTATCTGTGACTTCAGAGAGGTTCAAGTCATCGTCACATCATGAGTGTTTTTTTATTTTGAGTGCATAAGATTCATTGACGACCTTTTAATGTAAAGTTCTGACTGATGATCATCAGTTTCTGACTGCGGGTATTCTCAGCAGCAGTTCCTGATTGCAGGCACTTCTTTTAGTGAGTTGATTGTTCTATGCTTTGGATAGTTCTCTTTGCTTCTCAACGGCGCTTGTTGGAAACACGCTCATTGGTATTCTCACAAGCTTTAATTTCTTCATGAGCTCAACGCGAATTTTCCTCATCGACTCCGTTTGCGGCACCCAAAGTTGTCTATGCAAGGCCGTCTCTGAATCTTTAATCCCATGAAAATCCTTCTCTTCGATATTCGGAATATAACAGGTCCAAATAAACTTCGGCAAAACGATCCTGTAGTTGTTTGCCGTTGTCGTCGTCACGGGATTCGGTGGTTTCCAGCGAAAGCACCTCCCCTTGCAAGTACGGGGAATTATCACGGTGCATCTGCGGGTGAATTCTTCCCAAATGTTCCTGCGTTGGGGTGCGCTCTCAACTAGAGTGCTAAATTGCACATGTTCGAGATTCTTCGACGGGATTTATCCAGTAGCGCAGCGAGGGAGGGGGCTGCAGGGCGGTCCATCCCGGGCGGCACGTCCGAAGTCCGTGGGGGGCGGCGTTTGGGTACTTTCTGACCTTTTTTCGGTCATTTTTGAGTAACATTCCTATCAATAGAATGCTCGGGGCAGTATGGTAGCGAGGGGGGAGGGAGCGGTCCGCCCCAGGCCTCTCGTTCGAAGGGCTCTAATTAGCTGTCATCCGATACCTGGCATCAAACACACAATGTCTTGTGTCTGATGAAACGTACGCTGACCACTGACCTATTGACGCTCCGTGTCCTAACAGTGTCATCCCGCCGTTAGGAATATGTACCGCGTACAGCTAGCGGCGTAGCTTTTTTTTCATAAAGCTAAATCTGTTCCGAATCCAATGGAGCTAATGAGGCTATTGAAGCTGAAAGTTTTTCTGAAGAATCCATGCTTATTCCGCATGGAATCACAGATAAACGAGAACAAAAGATCTCGCTCATTCGCCCATAGCACAAAGATACTCCAATATTCGAAATGCGTCCGTTGACAACTTCGAAGTTCGGGAAGCCAAGTCTTTAACAGTAAATCCAGCGGAGTAGCGAGGCATAGTGCCGCCCGGGGCGGGACTCCGAAGTTTCGAGAAATGCCGCCCCCTCAACGTCTTCCTCGTCAAAGGGACGATGAAGGAATGTCGGAAAACTCAAAAATGCCGCCCCTGAGCCAAAGGCGTAGCGACCCCTTGTGATTCCCGCGCATCTAAGAAGAGCACGTCTGATTTGCGCGCATCTGAATAGGGCGCATATGAATAGAGAGCACAAATGATACAGCAGGTTACGAATGTACGTAGACGAGTTGGGCCATGTCTGCCGCCTGAGCCATCGAAACGGGAGTATCTCGTGATTCCCGATTTCATCAAGGAACTCCCATCGCCCCCCAAATAGATTTGCTCGTTGACCATTCAAGTTTGCCTCGCTCTCCGCTGTGAGAATTCCATGTACAGAGGTTTCGTTCCTTCCAGATCACACTCAGCAACGAACATTCCTTATATCACGATTCTGGCGAGGGAGATTTTGATCAATTCATCGTGTTCGCAACGAGGGCGGCTATTGATCTTCTTAAACAAAACCGCGAGTGCTTTGTTGACGGAACGTTCAAGAGCATTTGCTATCAGCTATACTCTATTCACGTGAAGCTCAGGGATGGCAAGACAGTTCCAGCAGTTTACGCGCTGCTCCCTTCGAAAAAGCGTCTGACGTATTCGCGCTTGCTTGCGATCACGGAGGGGGCTATCGAAGAGTCTCATCCAGAAGCCATCCACGCTGATTTTGAGCTAGCCATGATAAGTGAATTGAAGTCCCACTTCCCCAACGCTGAAGTTCTAGGATGCAGCTTCCACTCCAATCAGTGTATTTGGAGACAGATTCAAAGTGATCCACCACTGCGGGACAAAAATACAAACGACGCCGACTTTACATTACGCACTCGGATGTTTTCCGCTCTGAGCTTTGTTCCTGCAGAGGACGTGCGTACTGCCTTCGATGGTCTTGTAAACTCTGCGTTCGTCTCACAGCATCACGCGCTATTCGCAAGTTTCATCCAACACATAGTACGAACATGGGTGAGTCGCTCTCGGCAACCCTCACGCTTCAAAATCGAGTGGTGGAATCTCTATGCTCTGGTGCTCGCAGTCAAGGGACAAATCAATAACGAAGTCGAAGGATGGCATTCCGTCGACTTCGTTGTCGAGAGAGAGATCGCAACGTTCTCACTGTGTGTTCCTTCGGCATGGTGACTCGGCGGCAACGAAACTTCGGTACTTGTACGATTGGCTCCCGGGCCCCAAAACAGGCCGATCTGGTGGCTTATCCGCCCGCCAAAGCGAACACGGGAGGCAAGCGGAATATGGCCGCTCGCTACGCTCGCGGGATCACATGATTCCGACTGCCACAGCTGCAGCGACCTCAGGCCCATTAATTACGCCAGCATTATTCTCGCAAACGCGCCATTCCTGTGTGTCCGTCGCGAGACAACTCGCCGGACGCCTAACAGAAAAGAACCGAAGATAGACCGTTCGTCGCCAGCGTCAGCGCACAATAGCAGGCGGTGAGGAGCAAGAGAGGGCACAGTCTGAAGTAAACAGATGCAGATGCAAAGCAGTCCCCATCAGTGGTTTACGAAACTCTAGCTTTCCGGCCTCAACAACATTCTTCCTTCGATTGCACCGGCAAGGTGCCCTGCTGGGTTCTCTTTCGGTTGGCGCCCGCCGAGTTAGACTTGGGTGTCAAAACGGAAGTGGCGACTGCGACGAGAATGATGCCGGCGCAATTTACAGGAGCTGGGGTGCGGGCGGAACAATTGACACCGCGAGCGTAGCGAGCGGCATGCGCAAGCAGTTTCCTGGAACCACGCGTGCAGAAAACACATCCTAGCTACAGCGATGGCGTGTAGGTGCTTTGTGATTCAAGTCGGCGGGCGTATTCCGAAAAAATTCCGCACGACATCACTCGCCAGTAATCTTTTTCAATGTTGCCGGCGCGGGCTCCGATCGGCTGCAGACGAGTCAGTGCGGACTTCATCTCTGTTCCGCCGACCGCCCGCTCCATAGCCTTTTGCTTGAGCTTTCAATCACATTGCGCCATGAGATTGAAACAGTGTAAACGCGCCTAAAGGATGTATGTATGTAGCTCTGAGAAAGTCGATGTGAAATCGAATCAAAATGCAATAAATTTCAGAGACGAGGAGAACCTCACGGGGGGGGGGGGAGCGCTTTTCGCGCTTTGTGGAACTCTTGAAACCTGAGCTGATTTTCTTGAACCTGATTTTCGAGCTCAGTTACTCTGCTCATCAGCTTTCCGACGAGCATCGGAAGATCGGCAAGGTTTGCCAGTCCCAATGCATCGCTTCTCTGCTCGGAGACTCCGGATTTCGGAAACTCAAACCGCCGCCCACGGTATTCTTGCCTTAGGCCGGTTGCGGCTTGGAGCGAGGAGTCGGCGACCGCCCGCTCCATAGCCTTTTGTTTGAGCTTTCAATCGCATAGCGCCATGAGATTGAAACAATGTAAACGCGCCTTTACTCTCCGCCTTCAGAGAATGTAACATGAATGATTGCTTCCAGACCACCAACGCCACCCCATGATAAGTTTGATGCACACTTTGCCGTCCTTGAAACGGATCCGGCGTCTCTGGACGATGAATGTAGGGTAACAGCCTTCAATAATACTGTGTCGATTAGCTTTCTCAATTTTCAGCCAGCAGTACCCCACGGTGGATCTGCTGGAGGGTAGGTCGGACGAAAAGTTTCTTGCTGAACAGTATCAGCTCCTCTTTCCTCTGAGGGCTGTCTTACGTGTTGTTGTTGCTGGAAGGGTTTTCTCATCTAACGCGCGTCCTAAATGTTGAACTAGCATGTGTTTCCTTCTACCTTTTATACTTTTGGGAGGGCACTCCGTAGTCTGGCGTCCTCGATAGCTCTGGATTCAAACTTCCATTCTGTTAGCCGTAAGAATCTTTCAAGTCCATTGAATTCTATAGGTCTCGTCGAATCCGAGGAACTCTCGTGGTGTGGACCACCGACTACTAGCCTCGAAGTTTTCCAGGAAACTTCTCAAATCTCTGCTGTAAAAGTCTTGTGAGATGTCATTGTTTATTCTATATAAGTACTGGTGTCTATCTATCTTTCTCTGTGTTTTCTGTTATTCGAGGGTCACCAAAAAATCTGATGAACACTTATTTCAGCACCGTGGATGCTGGTGGGTGCTGGGCTTGGTGGTGGGGGTGACCATCTTGAAATGGAAAGTTTGAAGCTAGCGGTGCAACGCGATCATTCCTGAAGGAGAAATATGATTATGGGGACGAATGAGTAAATGTATTTTTTTCGCAACTGGAAGAGCTTACACATCTTTATGTCAACTTATGTTAAGAGCAAACGACTGAACCGAAAAATTTCTCAAGGCAAGCCGACTGCTAAACCTCCTCTTCAGGGCTTTCGTCACCAGACGCACCAGGGCCTATCTCAGAGCCTATGAGTCCCTCGTGTTGCCAACCCTGCTTTACGGCAGCGAAGCCTGGCGCCCGTGGCTGCGCAAGGACATCGAGCGACTTGAGCTCTTCCAGCGGCGCTTTATCAGGAGACTGATTGCACGATGTGCAATCGACCGCTCATCCATCTCTCTCCCTTCAATCGCGGAAAGAATGGTGACCGGCGACTCGCGAAGTCGATCACCAGTTACAACTTGCCGCCGAACTTTTTCAGAATTGAACGTCGGAATACGAGGCTAGGATTTACCATGACAATCCCCCCGCCGAGGAACAACCAGATCCGTGCCTCCTTCACGACGCTACCACCGCCCGCGCCAGAGCCTTCACCCTGCCACTCTTATCGTTTTCTGTTCCTGTAACATAACATCTCCGTTCTCATCCCCCTCGAATGAACCTCGAGCGTGTATTATCAAAAAGTCCAAGTTAGCGAGACGTCACTGTATATCTTATCATATCATATATTTCATATATTTCCTGAAAAGTTTCTCGTTGAGGACGATTCTTACGAACAATGAATTTAACCTCCTTCAAACATGGTGTTTCCTTAGTCATACTACATCAGCTGAGGCGCTCAACCGCAAGCCTCGCCGGATTGAAGCATGCATAGATTCACGGTTGCAGAGTCTGATCCCAATTTTTGATACCGTAGGACTTTAGTTTTAGTGATCGCGCGCTAGGTCTAATGGAAGTCGCCTCTGAGAACTCTGTGAAATATTCTGTTGAATTGCTGATTGGCTAGAGCGTAACAGAATGGATTTCTGGGACTGTTGGCGTAACCAAGGAAGTACGTGAAGTATAATAGATGTTGATTCAAGCATCCGCCTTTTTTTTTTTCGATAGAATCCCTCAACAAGCGCACAAATGTGATAAGGGGTCCAGCAGATAACGAACGCGCCTAGAATGAACGATACTGTTCTCAATGCTTTACGAGCCCGATTTTCACTTTTAGATTTCTGACGCTCCTCACGACTCCGTCTCAATGAGCCTGCCTCACAGTCCTGTGGGTGGAAAAAAAATTATGCATGAAAAAGAAGATTCTCAGCTCTGCGACTGGAAGCGCAATCCAACGTCTAATTATTGATACACATTCCCTAGATTCCTTCAATGCCTGAAACGGATTCGACTCGTAGAACGAATCCCGTTATGATTCCATGAATTTTAGACGTTGTTTATAAACTCTCGTGACATCGGAAATTGTTGAGTTCCTCACCTTCGCCGACTTTGTGCTGTCTGTTTTGACCAGCGGAGTTTTCGCTGGTATCGCGTCAGGTACCGTAAGATGCGTACTGGACGTTGCGCCCTGAGTTCCTGAGCTACTGGGATCAACTATTACCGCAATATCTGCGCCTCTGACTTTTCCCGATCGCAGGTTACTAAATGAAGGTTCAATGGTATTTTTCCTAGGGTGGATGATTTGTTGCTAGCAACGATATTTTGGTTGAGTTAAGACTAAGTTGTGTCGCACCCGATCTGCGAGTTGTTGCATCCATTGATTCAAGCTGTAAGAAGTTTTAAAAAGCTCTCGATTCGGTACTTGTAACGATTCGGGAACATTGTTTGAAAAATTGATCAGCGCTGGAACTTGTCCCTCGATCTTTGCGGAACGACCTCTGGAGATTCGACTTGAGTGCCCAACTCGTGTTCGCTGTTGACTCAAACAAGACTTGGAGCACGGTTCTGTCGGTTTGTTCGAAAATTCGCTTCATGAGTTGCTTGCTGTCTCCTCTGTCAGATCGCTCTCAGAGGCTGGAGCGTGTCGCCAGAGGGCGCTAGAAACGGTCTCCATGAGTTGTTGTAGATTCAAAACAAAAGGAACTAACTGAGATCAGCTGACTTACGATTAGCCAATTGGATGTGCGGGAAGCTCTCGGGGGCATCGATAAATTGTGATCGCTCTCGGAATCGCGGTCACGAAGCTTGAAGTCACGGTCGTACTTGTGTCTCGAACTTTCACCAGGATGGCTCTGATCTCTGTCTGTGTTTCGTTGGTTCTCTGCGTGGTAGTGCACTCCAGCCTCGGAGGTGAGTCAATTCTTGAATAGTGATGAGAAATCAACGAAGCAGAACCTGCGCGGTAAATTGAAGGGTGAAGGGGCGTGATTAGAGGGGTTTATGGTCCGTTATTCACGAATTCACCGACATCACCAGTACCGCGTCGATTGGTTACAGGTTACAGGTTACAAGGCGCTTCCTGCGTTGACAGTTTCTAGCGCAATAATTTGAGGGGCGCGGAAAACGTTTCGGAAGGCCATGGTAGTGGGAGCGAATTTCACTTCGGAGGGGGGAGGTGTCTGAAACTTCATGATCGTACTTGAAAGAAATGATGTGATCACATGGGATGGCATGACAACGAAGTTACACAAGAACCCAGTGGTCACATCGTTCCTTTCAACGACGTTAACGAAGATTCAGATGGAGCTAAGAAGCTAAAATAGCAAAAGTCCCGCTTTGGCATGTTGGCGCCCCGCAGTTTAACTCGTGGGGGCTATACTCCTAAAATACCATTTTCCTCCCCTCATTCGTTGCCGGCAACTTCGTTCTCATGGAAACATGAAGAGCGACTCCTAGATGCTCACGCTCTACTCTTTAACAGCTGTGCCCGAGGAGGACTGATCTTTGAGGCTCTCAAACATTTAGCTCTTCGCTTAGAGCAGTGTACCGCAACCGGGGGGTCGCGACCCCCCGAGGGGTCACGGAGCTGGAGTTGGCGGGTCGCGAGGTTTTCTCAGGTTTCCCTGTGTGTGTAGCGAGATTACCTGCCGTCGCGCCGATCATTCAAACTTGCGATGGTTTTCCATGTGGGGGTCGCGGAATTATTTCGAGTCACTCAGGGGGTCGCGACTTGAAAAAGGTTGCGGACCACTGGCTTAGACTGAAGCATGGGGCTCAAACTATTTTCTTCTCTCTAACATCTTCCCGTTTTTCCACCGCGCTGTTCCATCGTCCGCTCGCGAGATTTCACAGACGGCTTCGCGATGCTTCCACTCGTTGAGAATTCCGGATTCTCAAGTGGAAACACACTCGTATTCACCAGCGACAGTGATACTCGCATAACGCTTGATATTGGGAACATTGTGGAAGCTCTGCGGTGACTTCTTTCGAGAACCTTGCTCTCTTGACTTGAGAAGACAATCGCGCAGCGGCGAGGTCCAAAGTCGCTTACGCGGTCCTGGAAGGACGCACCGGTAGTTCGGTGCGAACCGAACTACCGGCCCTCCCTCTCGCCGTTGGAAGGGATGTCTCCCAATCCGTTCGGATTCTGATCCACGAGCCGTAATATGCACGAATCACTGTGGGAATATTAGAAGCTCGAGTTCCTGAAAGCGGCTATCCTCCTCTACAACGACGTTCCTGTTGAGCAGTTCCAGTGAATCTTTGAGCAATCGTGTATAAGCACCGACGAAAATTACTTCTAAGGCTTTATCGGTTCAGAGTGGTTAATTTTTTTGGATTTGGATTTATTGTATCTTTCATATGCACATATGATCCCTTTCGTTTCAGGAGTGAATTGTTTTGTATTCACAGATCACCTTTCGTTGTTCTCCCATCTTCTTAGGATTTTCTTCCTCCTTCTGAGGTCCTTCGGTGTTGTGTCGGGGTGAAGTCCTAGTCGGCGCGGAAATTCCTGCTGGGAGTGTTTTCCTTCATCACTAGGGCTGCGAAGTTCAGGCAGTTTTTAATCGAGAAAAAGGCAGGCAAAAAGGCAGTGAGAAAAGTCAAAAAAGGCAATGAAAAAGGCTAGAAGATGACTCATTTTCTTCAACGTTTTGATGAAGAATCAGTCATTGAATGAAATTTTTGAAGCTTTCAACGCTGAAAAAGACATTATAGGCACCAAGAAGCCAAAAGAGGCAAAATCTGGAGAAAGTGATCGGAATAGGCAAAAAAATGCATTTAAAGCAAAATGCTTGAACATCACAGACCTACTCATAATCTTCAAAGTTTTGATGGAGAATCAGTCATTAAATGAAAGTTTGTAGTGGAATAAACTTTCTTCTCTGATTCTGTGAAACTACAGAAGGGCTCCCTACGCCGAAGCTTGCAATTTCGGACCCTTCAAAGCTGAGAAAGGCATCACAGGCACCAAGAAGCCAAAATAGGCAAAATCTAGGTAAACTGGTAGGAATAGGCAAAAAAAGGCATTTCAGGCAAAATGCCTGAACTTCGCAGCCCTATTCATCACATTCGAGAACAACATGTCTGTCGGTTTCTGGGGCTCCGCATCGAGCGCATTTTATATTGATGGAAGGATCACGGGAGTTTTGTCGGCTCTTCGTGTTGAGCATTCCCGCTCTGGCCAGTGCCAAGAGACGACTTCCCCGCGAGTTATCGTACATTTCCATTCCGAGACCTCTCGTCTCTTTGGACTGACGATAGACAACCAGTGTGGATTTGGATTCCATATTCCGTTTCCATACGAAATCAAATTTATTCTGCACTCTCGTTTGAGTTCTTTGCGGAATATGTTCCACATCGGTGTGCCTGATGTATGCTCGCTCATTTTGAGATCTTCTAGGTCATACTGAGTCCTCAAAGTTCTGAGTCTCTCTGTTGCTTTCACTTTCGTGTTTGTTATCTCAGTGGCCGTGAGTACAAGTCCTTGGGTCCATCTGTCTCACCCTCTCAAAATACATCACTTTGCTGGTGGTTTCCCTGGCATCGAAAGAACTCCGACCCAGCTTTCCTTCGATGAGCTCCTTTGATACGGTGGAGTATGGTTTGCCAAGAGCCCACCTTCCCGCATCCCTTTGCCTGACTTCGATGTGGTATCTTGGTCTTTTAGGCATCACGATTACTGCATTGCAATATGTGAGTTGCGGTACGGCGGTGGCTCCCCAAATAATTTCGGACACTTCGAATCTGTTGAAGCTCCGAAGTGTTCTCGCATTGAGTCTTTGAATCGCCTTGTTGGCCTTGTCGGTCAGTTTATCCCAATGTTGGGCTACATAATCGACTTCGGCGGATAGTTCGATTCCCAGGTACTTGTAGGATTCCTCTATAGGTACTGGCAATCCTTTTATCTCTAGGTTACGATCTGCATCGTGATTTGGAGAAGCTTGAGAGAAAACCATAACACCGCTCTCCTGGGTATTAAATTTGATGGACCTGTCTTCCCCAAATTTGGATGTCACCTCTAGAAGAGTTTTCATATCACTGAAGTTATTTGTCATGAGAGGAAGAAACCCGAAGGATCCGCTGAGTTAATAGCCTCTGGAACAGGGTCTCGTGCGATGTGTATATCAAACAAGTGTACATTGAGCGGGAGAAGATCATTAAATAACGATAACGATAACAGTCCAGGAATCGTGAAGAGAAAGAGAACATGTCATATTGATTGTCGCAACCGTGACTAATCCATCTTCAAAGAGGGGGATGACAAGACTTCCAGAGAACCAAAGTCTATTCAATTGATAAGTTCTGTTCTTATATCAGATAATTAGATCGCCCTCAAGGTTCACATCTCTATTCTCAGATGTTGATCCAGTCGACGATTGCAAGCGGCGAGATTTCGAGAGTGATGGATGGAAGCCCGATGACTGGCTCGATCACAAGGAGCCCATGAGGGCGGTAGAGTTCGACCGGGAGACTCAGAATGATGCTTCAGGTGGGAGAAGTTGAACAGAGATTTTCGCCGCACGTCTTCAATCCTTGAATCCTTGGTCAATGTGCGAACATCTAAAGGGAAAGTTCCTGATTTCTTTTCCCTACGACTAACTATGCCTCCCGACAGCCTGGCCCGCTCCGGTCAACATCTCGGTCAGGAAACTTGAGGCGACGCCGGCCGGGGAAATTTTCGAATTATCATGGAACATCTCTTCAACAAAAAACCTGCAAGGATTCAGGCCAATGATCTGTGTAGACAACTGTGTAGGTCGAACCCTGCCAGCTATCGCATATACGATGACGTTCACAGTTCCTTTCTACATGTATTTTGACGTGTCGGTGGTCTCACTATTCATGGAATGGGGTGCTTCGACGCCATATCGTAGAGCAAGTGATATCAGCGTCTATAAGAGCAGCGTAGGTCCCCCAAGTCGGATACTAGCGGTGGAGCATGAATTCAAAAATGACGCTCTGGAACTCCGGTGGGATCCCCCTATCGAGCCGAACGGACCATTAGACTTCTACATCTTGGAGGTTTCTGACGCGCTGGATAGCACTAACCGAAGACAGTGAGTTATTTTTTTTAAAAATTTATTCCAAAGTCCGTTTGGGATGACAAAATTTCACCCTTTACTCCGAACTTCGGAAATTGACATCTAGACATTATTCTTAAGGCTAAGACCTAGCGCGTCCAAAGTGAATGTTGATGTCGCCGGAATGTCTGGATACGCTTATGCGGTACAGCTGCAAGCTGTGAACGTGAACACGGACTCGCAAGAAATACTTTCAGGTACAATATACAACACAAATATCATCCGCAAATTGCCAGGTGAGGTCCGCATGTTTGAAATTGTGTATGAACAGCTACTCAATGAATCTCGTCGCAATCGAGAATAATCATTAGAGTCTTCCGATCCAGTCCGCTGCCTTGGATTCAGAACGGCTCGTATCTGACCAAGATTTATCTTAAGATAAGCCGAGCGCGGTAAGCATCACCTCGAGGACCCGAGACACGATTCGCTTCAAGATTTCTCCACCGACATCTCAAAAGCTACCGTTCACCCCTATTTACTCAGTGAAAACCAGTGTCAGTGCTAGAAACCATCACGTCAGTGGTTTAATGTATATCAATGGTCTAAGCCCATATGAGAAGGTTTCGTTGACCGAGAAAACGTGCTACCGAACGGAACCAATCGAAGAATTCATCTGCGGAGAAACTCTTTTTGCCGAAGGGAGATCCAATGTCGCTGGTAATCACCTTAGTCAGGGGATCTATGTTAGCCCGTGGTTTTTGCTGATACGAGAATAGTACTGTCTACTTATGAACTCGAGCAATTCAGGAAGGAGAAAAATTCCGCATTTTATTTGGTCATTGATTACATACGTCGGAGAATGGTCGAGTTCCGAAGACGAAAGAATCCAAAGGAAACGCCTAACTGGAGTCATTAACAGCACCTTCCAGAGTTTCCGATGTGTCAGCGTCTGGTTCGGATGACAAAAAAGTAACTGTGACGTGGACATTGCCCGAGGAGCCCAACGGACCCATTGACGGATTCAGGGTCACTCTCGTGCAAATCGGAAATCCAACAAACTCGAGCTCAAGCTTGCTTGGACCTAATTAACGATCGATCACTTTTGCATCGGGCACTTTTGCACAAGGAAAATCGTGAGAGACCTCAAATTCGGTTGTCTGTTCTGCTTTGCGTTTCACAACGGTAGCACAACCGACCTCTCGATGAATAGGAGAAACATTCACTGTATTCCAGGTACAAGTTCTCGGTCGCTGCGTACAACAAAGACTTGGAAACGCAAGAGCTCCACATCGGAGAGGAAGTATCGGAGACTCTACCCGAACAGGACTGGACTTTGTTCGTTCTATTTATCTCATTTCTCATTTTGATCAAATTGAGTGGTTGAAAACTCTAATAAAGAATTATTGTTATCTCTAAGAATTTCTTCTAGCCTGCTCCAAAACTGCGTAAGGCAGTCAGAGGCTTCGAGAAAACTTTGTTTGTTGTTGACCGAACTTCGCGGAACCGACTCGATTGAGTCGGATTTTCGAAAAAACGACAATTATTCTTCAATACTATACCTGGAACAGAACGGTCAAGACGGCATTCCGGGTTCGCGTTAATGTACATTGACGAATCCAGTAGAATGGGTCTCGTTCCGTCTAAATATCTCTGTCTGGGTGTAAAAGATGAAGCAATCTCATAGAGGACGTTGCAGCGAATTCTCCCGATCCCTATCAACTTGAAAACGATTCCCGGTGTAACGATTAGAGTGAGGAAGTCTGACGTGAAAATACTAGTGCGTTCAATTCAATTGGAATCTGGAAGTTCGGTCTCACTTTGAAGGAGACGTCGGCCCTGGGATCTACACGACTGAAAATGTTTCCATTAGCGGACTAACAGTAAAATGGGATCGTCGGTCCCATGTCCCCGTGTATCGCTCTCAACGGGGAAACGGTCGAACGTTGGAGGCCTTTTGCGCGGACCTTCCTGCTTGGATTCTTTCTTCTGGAGAGACTCGTCCAACGAAGATGGACACACAGAGTCAACGGACATTCCATGTAGCCGATCGAGACGAAACACATTCTGTTCTGACGGGGAAGTTCAGCGACAAAGGACGGCTACCAGCGAAACTCCCGCTCCCGAATCGTGCGTGTGCAAATCCCCGTACCTGCGAGCCAGGGGTTGGCATCTGGGGTATTGAGAGCTACCAGTGGCTCCTACAACTTTTTTTGGTAGCTCCTGACTCCTGACCCCATTTCAAGTTTTCCTCGAGCCCAGCACCCCTGGGCTAAACTATGCCGCGGCTCAAGTCGTTCTGGGGACACTGAAGAAGGTATTTTCTACATCCACTTGAGAGCTTGGATAGTTGAGTGAAGTCGGTGCGTAACCCTCTAGGATCCCGAATTCAGGTGGCATTCATGCAGTTGAGGTTGGAAGCAATATTGGCTTGGTTGCAGGAATTTTTGTAGCACACCGCGAGAGCAACAACTCTATAGGGCCAATGAGCTCGTTTCGGATTTGAGACGAATAGCGCAACTGTTCGGGAGCTTGCTGAGGTCCGCACTGTCGCTCTTTCCGACCGCCAGCTTTTGTTTCGGAAATCCACGGCTCAACGCAGACGAGAGACGTCCAGGTGTTCCAGAGATGCTTCTCGCGATGCCCGGCTGTGTACCATTCTCTGACATGCTGTGCTATATTGAAACACCAAGAAGAGAACGACGTGTTGTGAATCTTGAGTGATGAACTACTCGCCCTACTTCGGAAGTGACTTTTTCAGGCCGTTGACGATTCCTCATGTTAGAGCGTTGTTTACTCTACGTTTGGACCGTGGTATATGATGGGGCTGCAAGGACTCTTCCGAAAAAAGAAGTCGGAACCGGCTGATATCATGTCGACCAACTTGAAGCGTTGTTTGACGTCTTTCGACATAACACTGCTCGGGATCGGACACATGATGGGATCTGGAATTTACGTCGTCTCCCCCACAACCGCAAGGGACGTAACAGGACCAGCAATCGTCATTTCCTACCTCATTGCCGGCTTTGCCTCCTTGCTGGCAGCTCTCGCGTATGCGCACTTTGGAGTTCGCTACCCCCGAGCGGGCTCCGCGTATTCATACATTTATTACAGTCTCGGAGAATTCTGGGCTTTCTACGTCGGCTGGAATGTCATACTAGAGAACGTTCTCGTGACGGCGGCCTGTTCACGATCCTGCAGCGCTTACATCGACGCTTTGACTGGGTACGCGATTTTCAACTCAACTGAGCTGGTCACAGGAAGGCTACCCGGAGGGTTTTGGTCTGAGACCCCCGATTTCCTCGCTTTTGTCATTCTCACGGGTTTCGTGGTATTCATGACTTTCGGTGTGAAAAGCACTTCACTTCTAAATAATGCTCTCGTGTGTTTGAACATGGCTATTCTCGCAATCCTAGTGGTAGTGGGAGGTATCTACGCCGACTTTGGCAACTGGAAAAACAAAGAGAATCATCCGACTTTCGACGCTAAGGAGCATCCGGAGTTCATCAACGGATTCTTGCCGTACGGATGGAGCGGCGTTTTCCGAGCATCGGCCTCATGTTTCTTCGCTTACGTAGGGTTCGACGCTATTGCGGCAGCTGGCGAGGAAGCTCTCAACCCCCAGAAATCACTGCCCATCGCAACGTTGGTGTCAATGGTGATCGTCACAACGGTCTATGTTCTGGTGTCCGGAGTAATGACCCTAATGATGTATTTCGCCGATATCAGCAAAACGTCCGGACTACCCGAAGCACTCAAGTTCCATAAAGCCTACTGGGCGCAATACATCGTGTCTGTGGGAGCCATCGCTGGAATGTCGACGGTTATCATGGCCACTGTTTTTGCCATGGCTCGAGTTTGTTACGCCATGGCGGAAGACGGACTGCTGCACCGTGTTTTTGCAACCGTACATTCACGTTCCCAAATTCCGATAGTTTCAATGTACTTCTTCGCCTTACTTTCCGCGTTGGTCGCCATCCTACTCGACATCAAGACCATCATCGAGATGCTCTCGATAGGAACTCTGATGGCTTATCTCCTAGTAGCATGTGCTCTGCTTGTGTCGACGTATACTCCTTCGGAACAGACTATCGAAGTATGTACCATTTACAGAGAACGAGTCTTCCGTTCCCCCGAATTCAGATGCTTTTTGTTCGCTTTCCATGATTTTTGATACGGAGACGAAATCTTTGCAATCAGAACCAAAAGGATCTCGATCCTGATCTTTGAATGCAGTGGACTTATCTCCATCGGAGAAGTGAGAGTTCTCATGCGCGACGGCCAAGGTGTTGCGAGCAAGAGTAGTACAATATCCTGGTTAGCTGAGATAGACCGTCCGAGAGGTAGTCACGATCCGCGGAAGGGAGCCGCTCTCTAAGAACGAATTACTTTCCAGTTACAGCTCGAATCGGCATCAACATTCGCGAGAGTGTCTGACTCGCCAAAAATTTCCCGGGTGGAACCGCGCGTCGTCAGCGTACGCAAAGTTACGAGGGAACCCAGTCCGAACAGTGAGCATTGCTTGAAGCCGCGGTTTGCTTTCATCGGAAGAGTTTTGCCGAATGAGTAAAGTCAACGGCGACTTGTCATAGGTGAGCTTTTTCCGCACCAGATGATTCGAAATTTAACTACATTCATATACTTACCACCGAAGTCGGTGTTTCTCTCGGGGGAATGAGTCGTATCATTGCCAGTTGTTGGGGCTACGGTAATTTCACCAAAAAGCTCGAGGCCCGGCTCCGGGTTCCGTGAGTGACATCATGTATTCATCGTAATTTCGGGAAATCTGAGTTTCTGATGGAGTCTCGAATGACCCAGCCAGAGAGTTCTGCAACGCTGCATAAGAAGAAAGGGCCTAGAAAGTTCTATTCTGTGCTATAGCCACGCTCTGGATCGTGGTCCTCTGCACGGTGGTTGCGTGCCTCATGATTCGAGTGACGTTTACGAGCTGGGCCGCTCTCGGATGGGTCGTAATCGGAGTTAGCATCCTCACGATAATTCTCTGTACGGCGCTCCTGTACGCGCACGAGGCACCGGGAGACGGAAACGCTGCCAGCGGTCAGTACAGCGTAAGTGATGACTGAGTCCGATCTATCGGATATCTTTGATGGGCTCCTTTGTCGTTCACCTGCTCATGTTGCGCTATCTGAAATTCACAGTTTCATTCTTACTCGTTTTCAGATGCCTTTGATTCCTCTCCTCCCGATTTGTTCTGTTGTGATAAATACTGCCCTCATGATGACCTTAGAAGGGTGGACTTGGCTACGGCTCGCGATTTGGGTCGCCATAGGTGAGCTGGAAATATCTCCGAACCTCAGCAAATATCGACGATGTTGTGCGTATCGAAGCCATATCGTACTCAACACGGAAATTATTGACGAAGATTTGGATCGAGTGGAACCATCGAACAGTTTCCGAACTTCACAACAAAAAAAGACCTTTCACAGAACGTAGGGAGAGGGATGTCGACAAGTTCCGTGATCGATGTTCTTCCCTAGTCATCGGTTCTTCTTCGTTGTTGCTTCTGACATTGAATTGAGTGCCGACGGAGCGAAATATTCAGCGGAAATTGATTGATGCTACCCTTGCCACAAAAAGCTTTCTATAGCGGATCGTGATTTAGGCCGTTAAATCGATGGAACAGCCACTCTTCCGTGTTGAAGTCCTTCACAAGTTTTTGAATTCCCACCTCATACGAGTTATCGTTCACAGGTATCGTGATCTACTTCAAGTACGGAATCCGTCATAGCAAGCTGAACAAAGAAGCATAATACATACCAGTGTTGCACGCAAGTTATCAATCATGGAGAACTCTGTTGCTCTGCTCCGCTGAAACGCCGCATTAAATTATTCATCAGCATTCGACGTAACGGAGAACTCCCGAGAGTGGGAATCTCCGAAGTTCCCCCTTGTACGGATAAGCTGGTGACATTGGCTTTCTGCTTAGGATGGAAAAACACCTCATGCTGAATACAATAATTTTTACAACACGTAAAATTTCTAATCATAGAAAACGTTCCATCATGTAGCGTCTGCTCTGTTCAGAATCCGAGTTGATGCAGCGCGAGGATTCAATATTTAGAATGATTGGGCATGGCATGTCATGAGAACACCCAAACTAGGAATCCAAGGGGAGGTAGGATCAACGCTTCGATTGGAATTCACTTCGAAGCTCCAAATGACTCCAAAAACTCCACTTCATCTCGCCTCCCTTGTAACTTGCAGCGCGACGCAGACAGGATGACTGTTCTACCTTGAATTTGACCTGCGCAGTGTATGGAGACCACGCGGAATTGGAATTTCCATTTTTTTTTTATATTTCTCTTTATTCTATCACGAAGCTGAGAAGGTTCTTTCGCAGACGAGCTCATATTCTTTCAACGGTTTTTTTCCGAAAGTTCCAAATGTCGCAAGTGAATGGATCAAGTACGTGTACCACTGCGACCTGTACTTCGGATGAGAATTCAGTTTCGGTTCTAAGAGAACCCTGGGGCACCGCACATGTGATCTCTGGTCCGTTCAATTAGTACGGATCCGTAACATGCCCATCGGTGACTTGGAAAAAGCAAAATACGGCAATCTCAAAGACCCTCACGGTCCGCCCTTTGGAATACGATGAGTTTCAGGCTGTTTCGTCCTATCCTTGGGTGGAATTCGAGAATAAAAAGGACAGAAGTAGTATGCCCATTGATCCATGGTCAACCACCAGTGGAATGCGTCAGGAGCTCACCGAACCAGATAGTATAGCATTTGACAAGTGTACCGAAGACGCTCGTGAGAATGCTGAACATGACTCATCGGCATTTTCGATCTAAATCCGTATGAAATACTCGACATTTCTGGCCGAATTTGAGAGTGATACCAGAAAACACACGGAGAGGTGTGTATCCGCAATTTCTTCCCCGAATGAAATGAGTCACCTCTCAAGTGGTTGGGCTGACGGACTGGCGGGCAGTCGGCCCAGAAGCAGAAGAAAAATGGGGCGAGGAGAAACTTGGTGCCGCTGCTGATGGAGCGGCTCCGGAGACAACAAAGAAGAAACAGACCACTGGCACCAACGGCACCACCACCAACAACAGCAAAACTTTTCCCTCACACTTTCATCATCAGCAGACCAACCGTAGTAAGTGTTGCTCACATCGTGCTTGTTCAAGTTGAAAGTACCACTAGCAGCAGCCGTAAACCACACAGACACACACACACACACACTCGCACAAAAACAACCAACAGATCTTCCCTCATTTTCTCCACCGTCGATTCGAGTGGTGGTCACAACTAGTCAAATTGGAAAACGTGCCGGATTCCGCTCCACGACTCTTCGCCGACTGTGTGTCATCAATGTTCGGAATGAGTTAACTGTATATGTTCAGCTCTTGTTCGCTCCGGTTCCGAGCATATTCGTTGTACGTTATCGTCCCATTCGCTCAGATGACTTAACGCTGGAGAATGTCGGAGTGAAAAAGCCGACTGGATTTGTGGTAAATTCGATCCCGAAGTGAAAATGAGCGACGACGAGCTGAGTAAAAAGGCTGTTGCAACGGGACGAGTTCGGAGAGGTAGGTGTCTCACGCAGTTCTACATTCGATAATCTGTCGGCGCTGAGTTGCAGTAACGGAATCGGCAGCCTCATCGGATTTGCCGAGATCCGGGAACGCCTGATTTTTTCGTAACTCTACTGCCCAGACTCAAGCTCCATACAATTGAAACGCTGCTCTATCTTGTTGCAGTTTGTCAAGATTGGCAAGTACTAGAGGATGAAGGATTCGCTCATCAGCTCCAAAACCATGAAAGTGAGTGCAAAGTTGGTCCATGGATGGGATCGCTTGCTACATTAGGTGAAAGAGCCATTGATCGCCATTGTCGTGCTCAGGTGGACGGCACAAAAATCGCACTCTCAGAATCGCAAAACGATATCCTTTAATGCCGGCGCCGTGAATTGAGAGCCACTGAACCCGTTTTCCAGTTAATGAGCACTACGATCGTAACCGCCAGAACAGCCGTCTGGTGCGAGATGACTTCCACGCGGCTCGTAGGGAACAGTTATCCGAGCAGCAATTAGTGGAATACGCGCGCAGACAGGAGTGAGTTTCCGCATTGTCAGATGACTCTGGTTTGTGAAATTCGGCAAGACTCGCGGAAAACTCGCAGCGTAGAATATTGACTATTGTGATCATTCATCGCAGGGAGTTGGAAGCGGAAGAGTTGGCTTCGCAGTTGGCGCAGTTGCTCGATGAAGAGAAACATGAAGAAGAATCTCAACAAAGAGACGAGGAGTTGGCGAGGAGGATAGCTCAAGAAGAAGATGAACTCATTGCGCAGGAACAACAGGACCGAGAGCTTGCTCGAATGTTGCAAGCCAAAGAGAGGCTCAAGGTTCGATTCTTGAATTAAGCTGCTACTCGCTGCCGGAGTTTACGATTTACATCCGGAAATTATTTTATTTTGAAACTTTGACACTTTCTAGGCGAAAAAACTACGAGAAGCTCGAAAGCTCGCCGAGGCAAGAAGACGACAGGAAGAGGAGAGCCGCAATGAAATCGGAGAAGAATATTCGGACGAAGCATTGAACGAAGAACTTTACGCAAACGTTGGACCAACGCAGGGACGACATCTTGACGCACTTGGCACTTCTTCAATATACTTACTTCAAAACTCGGACATCGTAAATCCTTCCGGTGCCATCGGTGCTCATCAAGGTGAGCTGCGCTCTTTGAACTCAATATCTGAAAGCTCTGTCGAAATCCTAAAAATTTATGCCGCTAGACCAGGATCGCCAACTTCAACCACAAGAACGTCCCGGAGTGCGGAAGGAACGCGAGGCCATTTGTGTTCTCAAACCGTGTCGGCAGCTCGTGAAAGCACGCGAAGAACTCAAACGCGCAATTTCGCTGATGCCAAAGCTGAGGGCGCGATCCCTCCCTATATGCCAATGCAGGTAGGTGATTGACTGAATTCGATCAATGAAGCGTCCCAGTCCCGCTCGGCGATGGAAATTCACTACAAACTTCATTACTAGGGTTTGACAAACCGAGTTCCCCCCGGAACTGCTATGCAGCCCACGGCCGTTGGCGGTATGACGGGCCAGCCTCCTCAGGAAACGCATAAAAAGAACTCGTCCTGCAAAACTCAATGAGCGAGCTTACATTGGAGCGCTCCTTCAAACACTTTTTATCATCACGCCGTTGTTATTTGTTCCGCTACGCCTGACGACGCCGGTACACTTACTTTGCACTCTAGAACCACCCTCGACCAACTCTAAACAGACTCCCTGGGAAGCTGAAATGCCGGCAACAATTCATTCCGGAATGTTTTCCCTGGAGTTGCGATCCGGAACATCAGTTGTGAGCGCCGGAATCGGGAGTGGTCACACATATCCCGCGGTACTCTATGTTTTGTTTGTGGTAATATTTGAAAGATGCTCATTTCAATCAGCCCAAAAACCCGCGCGGAAGGCAATAAAGATGATCAAAATGCTCAATCATTGGCTGAGACTACATTTTAGACTTGGAGGATCCGAAAAATCAAAGGTGTCGTTGGAAAAAAGGGTTTCAGAGCTCAAAGACGACAAATTCCCGGAGGAGACGATCCAATCCTGCTGAAGTGAAGCCTGCGATGTACAGTCACGAAGTCTTCATCTGTCTATGAACGCAGGCGAAAGCCCGCGAAATGCTCGACGTTGTTATGGCGCTCCGGCGATGGATATTTCACAAGAATACCCGATAAAATATTTAACGCTAGTGCTCGGGATATTTTCACTTATCGCTCCGAGTTGTTATACATATATTATGTACTTCACACGACATTGGACGCTCGATCCACGAATCAAAAATGAATCTTTGATCAAGAGGTTGCGTGCCAAAACTCCCCTCGGAACTGCTTTGATTCTGCGCGGAGTTCTAGCCCAGGCTCTCAATGAAGAAATTTCGTTCTGATCGAATCACCGTGCTCATTGTCAGTTGGTTGGGACGAAATGCGTTTTTGTTGCAATAGAGTTTCTGAGGTGTCTCTCTCCACTAGCTGCGAGTGCACACTGTTTGTTGTTTGAGAGGGTTTCCATAGGAGCGTCTGCTTCACTCGGTAGCTGCTTGTTCGGAATCGGTTGATTGACTGACAGGCAGTTACTATTGTTGTCAGTGCGCATCCTGAAGTGGGAAGATTCCGCAGTGTCCTGGTACTAGAAGGGAATTGGAGCGATCAAAGAGAACAAAGCGTTGCATTTGTTGAACGACAGCAACTTGTCACTATCTTGGGGAAACACTCAAAGGCGCGATGACGGAAGAAGTGCCAGCAGATACTCCACAGGTTCAACTGGGATTCAAAAGCGCAGACCCCGCTGATGCGGAAAAAGGTAAGCTACGAACGGGCTTTTTTGTCAGATATCTTGATCGAGATAATCGACTCAGGTCTGGAACAGGTAGACTGGTTCGAGGGGCGGCAAAGGAGAAATTCGCCGCGTTGTTCGCGAACGTTGGTCACGCTCGAAATTTGGAACGAAATTGAGGCATTGAGAGGTGACCAGGTTATGAAAGAAGATCTTGCACGAATGAGGTGGACCACAATAGTTGTCCTAGTGGAAGAAATGTAATCCGGGATTGAGCAAAACATTTTGTGATCCCCGAAACGCACTGCCAGACAAGCCAAACTCATTCAGTAAATGAGTCACGGCCAGCTGACAAAAGCTCGGCCTTCAGACAGACACTGTTGCAAAACGCCTCCGTTCTGGAAGGAGTTGAGAATGGATTCGACAGAAGTTCGTCGTAAGTCGCAGCTTCTCTTTTCGCATGGCGTTGGCCACCAAGAAATTCGCCTTCATCTTTTCTGTGATTTTGTTCCTTCGCTGTCGAAGGCGTCAGAGATGATTTACAACGGACGATAATAGCTCCCTATGACGGCTGAAATTCTGACACCATAGAATAAACTATCAGATCGGTGTTGTTACCGAGCAGAACACGCCGGTTTCCGCTATGTGTCAATATTCTCTAAAATATTCACCCGTCACAGCATTCTTCCACTCATTGGATCACTCTATCCATCCGACTCATAATTCGATTCATTTGCGCGCTTGCGACCGGAGTTGAATATCAACAATTAAATTGAAGACGAGTTCCACAGTCGGTGGTCATTTGTCCGTCAGCCGTCAGTGATCGAATCCCGCAACTGATCAGCGTCTCGATTACGTTGTCCGCGTAATCACAGATAGAAATTCGGAAGTCGTTTCCCGATTGGAAACACTCAAAATCATCTACGTGGCGTTGGCGGGAGGTTCCGGGTGTCGATTCCAGCAGATTCTCCGTGGATCTCGACGAAACTCGAAGGAGCTTGAACAATGTTTGCAAAGCCTTGCTAAATCGAGCTGTCTTGATTACATCTAGGATTCGTGGCTGTTGTCCCAGGATTAGGAGACAGAGCTTTCGGTGTCGTCTTAGTGGGCGATCGCCTGGAATCAAAAGTAAGAAAAGAACTCTCCGAACACGTCTATTCTTGTTTCCAGGAAAAGCACATCGTGTGCCTCGTCGTATTGTCTACTTCCAGAACGGTGATGAATTGGAAGAATATTCCACCGAAGAAGAAGAGGATGAGCCGGATCGAGTGAGTCCGTCCGAGTCGAGCAACTCCCAATGAGTCCTGAAATAGAATTTGATTTACATCCAGATATCGAACGAAATTAAAGCTTGTCACCTTGTCGTTGCAGATCGATCTGGTTGTGGCCGAGTACAATAAAATGGATTGGAAAAATATGAGTTGGGGATCGTATATTGCGAATCTCGGGTTTTTTGGACTCATAAAAACAATCAAGAAATTTGAGAACGCCGGTTAGTATTGTGATAGCGCATTCACTCAAAGAAGTCCATATTTCCAAAACGTGATGAGCTTCCGTCCTCAGACCCCTAATGATTCTGAAACCTCTCAGGTGAGAAGATATCGGACCTTTTCGGAATCACGTCCCCGAAGTACCAATCTGAAATTGAGGAAGCGGAGCGAATGGAAGCCGAAGAGGCCGAAGAGAAGAAACGCGCTCAAGAAAATGATGCATCGTGGAAAACCACGGTTCCCACCGACCCTCAGCTGACCACTCCTCAGAAAGATATGAAACCGCCCGAGGGTATGCTTCTCTCGTCACCCATCGCTAGCTCCACTCCATTCCGTCATTAGAGAACGGCTGTCAGTCGTTGAGCAGCTATCCTCTTCAAGCGCAGCAAAAACAACAAATCTGGCTCGACGACCTCACAGCGGAATACTTCCTGCTTCCTCGCATCCTTTTGCACTGCCTGGCCCCAACTCTTCAAACTCTGTCCTTCCCAGTTATTCGTGCCGGTTCCGCTGTCCATTTCCTTCAGCGAAGTCCTCTATCCGTAGTTGCATGGAAAGTTCCCCAGCTAGGATTGTGTTCTGTGAAGCTTCATTTCGTGCTCGACTGTACATATTTGTGACCATTTTCAACTGTTTGGCGCTGATTTTAGAACTTATTCCGTGGGAATCCTATCGTGACCTCCTCCCCTCCTGACTTGGGACCGTACATTTCTAGCCCTCGAACAGAGGAAACGAGTACCAATTGCAGAATTCGCAAATCCTGAAAAATGTTCGTCATTTATCGATTTCGTGTTGCTCGAACCGACTGTTTGTGCTTCGTTTCGCGTAATCTCCTTCCCAGTTGAATTGACAGATCCCGAATTCTTTTTTTTTATTCGTGATGATTCATCGAGTCGCTAAATTGAATGACGTCTCGGTTTCAGCAAGGGCACATTTCGATGGAGAAAATGTCGCTATCAGTGCGTTTTAGGCGAATCGCGCCTCTTTCGACCCCTCCGAAAATCGCTCCAGTCGCACCAAAGACAAGGTCCAATGTTTATTTTGATACGAAGTGTGAGCATAAATGATAATGTACAGTTTCTTCTCGAGTCATTATTCGGATAAACTTCAAACCTTCAGTGTCATTCCCTTCCTCACTTACTCCGAGAATCGGAATCTCCGTGTTATCCCGCGTTCCCACGACTCGTAGACGTCCTTCCTTGTTCTTGATATGAAATTCGAATTCGGAAATTTCAGAGGATACTGGAAGGTTTCCTCCGCTACTGATTGTGAGTTCAGTGGACTTATGTATCTTAGAACTTCCGTTTTGTCCGGGTATTGCCTGGCTAATTGATCGATGACAATGGTTACATCCGATACCAGATGGAAAAACAACAAAGTGAAGGAAATCCCGACTTTTCAAAGAGTTCGATCACCGAACTGTATCATCGATTCGATGAATTCACTCAAGAAGAGAGACGTCGGGCCAAGCTGTGCACAAGGAGTAGACTACACTGGTTTTGTCCACACAGGAAACCACAAACTCACATCATTAACGCACCGCCGGCTGTTCAGTCGAATTCACACGGAGCCGCCTCGCACGATGTTGTCTCCACAAAGTTTCCAAGACAGAGACCGCCCATCTTCGGAATCAAATACCCGGACTCTTCCCGGCTGTTCGGAAAAAGCCCTGAAGTAACTTTGAAGCGCGGGTACGCTGAGCAGACGGCGGATAACTCCGCTCTGTCAGAAGAGCTGACGATGGAAGTTCTCCAAATAACTTCTTCAAAAAAAGAGTTGACGACAACTCCTGCCGAGGAAGATCAAATTCGTGAGGATGAGGCGCGACCGTCGAAAGGAAATATCAGCGGATCTCATGAGGAAAACTCGAACCAAAACAAGTGAGCGAACTCGGTGCCGGGGAAAAATCGGCTGTACAACTTGGAAAATCTGTGCAGTGCATAAAATCAAATCCAATTGATCAATCCAGCCTAATGGCATCGAATCCTGAAAGAACTTCTGATTAGGCTGCGAATATACATAATCTATCGTCTGTTGCTCTGATTTTTGACGTGTAACGTTGCCGACGGAGCGGGGAATCCGGGCTGATGACGCGAGAATCTTCTGCGCGCTCTCAGGAGCATCGGTAAACTCCAACGCCCACATTGAATCGGCAGCTTGATAGCTACAGCCGCTCGTCGCTATTCTAGGATTGCTCTCTGATAGATGTCATTGCTTGGATTTGAACGATGAATGGAATTGGAGCTGAGCGATCGTTTGGAATTCACACATTCAATGAAAATCGATGAGGAGCCCAAGGCCCAAGCTCTGAGCTCACTTTGCGTTTCGCAGGGGGTGGAGGGGGGGGGAACAGAGACTACATCAGGTTGATTGGGAGTCTGTCGAAGAGGAGTCCGAGTTGTCGCGCTGACTCTGTGTCGGCAATATCGCTACGGAGTTCTTTTCTCCACTCTCTTGCCACTCATGCTCTCATATTTCGCTCCGAGCACGCTGCCTTTGAGACCTTCCCCTCTCCAGCGCGCTGCTTATACCGCCCGCCAGACGAGTCTCGTAGTGGTTTCCTGTGTGCCACACAGACGACAACAGAACTCCCCCACTTGTTACACCCTGTTCTCAGCCGTGTGAATAGTAGTGAACAATGTGTCCGTATCGAATGCTGCTCGTTGTGACACCGTGAAGTTGTTGTCAACCGCAAAGCTCCCATCGCTGTGCGGAGAACTCGATTCACAGTCAGCTGTCCTCGAGACGAGCGTACCGCTTGAGGTCTCCATGCACAGAATGACGATTCGCGCGTCAGCGCAATGAAGTCCGCCGACATCTGACTATGCGCTCCAGTGCGAGAAGGTCGTTGACTCAGACCTAGAAGCATTTCTGAGTCGAGAATGGATCCCCCACCTCCCATGGGAGCTCCACCTGGAGTGGATGCGCAACCGGCCCCGCCACCAGGAAGCGGGGCTCCTGCGCCCACTTCGGCGGATGCATGTCTTTCGATAGTTCACAGCATGATGTGTCACAGACAGGGAGGAGAAAGCGAGAGCTTTTCGAAAAGGTCCGTTCTAAACCTGTAACAACGCTGTAATTTTTCTCTGGAAATTGATCGGGCGGGGACCTGGGCGAAATAGCGTTTTTGAATGTCTTCTTCATCCGCAGAGCGATTGAGTCTTTAGTGAAAAAACTCAAAGAAAAGAGAGACGAATTGGATTCGTTGATCACGGCCATAACGACTAATGGAGCCCATCCCTCAAAATGTGTCACCATTCAGAGAACACTCGACGGCAGGTTACAGGTACTTACCAACACATAGAAGTTAGCTCAACCATGTCTATCTGGCTTCGACTCAATAACATCAGATGCTAAACGCTGGAAATGATATTCAGGTTGCAGGCAAGAAAGGTTTCCCACATGTCGTCTACGCGAAAATATGGCGTTGGCCGGACTTGCACAAGAACGAGTTGAAACACGTGAAATACTGCCAGTTCGCCTTCGACCTAAAATGTGACTCGGTGTGTGTGAACCCCTATCACTAAGAGCGGGTTGTGTCGCCTGGAATAGATCTTTCTTCTCTTTCTCTGCAAGTGCCGAGCACTTCGGCAGGTCCTTCTGAGTCATCGGTGGTTTCTCACAGCGGCCATGACGATGAAATTGTCAAGGATGAATACTTCAATTCTCCTGGCGGCCCTCCCTCTGCGCCTGGTGGATATCAGATACCACCAGAGCATAGGGGAAATCCCTTCCTTGTCGGGGTAGGTCTCGATCGTGGATTGCACGTTTTCAAAAATATCTCGATATTAATTTGGTGAATCGTTGATTCAGTTTCCTTTAAACTGATTGTCCGTATTCTTGCAGCAATCTGATGCTAGACAGAATAGTGCCACAGGCTACTCTAATGGAACGTGGAAAAGTCCTCCTTGTCCCGGGAGGGATGCCAGCTCCGGAGGGAGTACTTTGCAGTATGTCGGAGGAGAGGCGAGACATTTCTGGCAGGTAATCACATACTTCTTCAATACTCGGATCTTTCTCTCGGGTATCTTGCTGATGCGAACATTCCGAATACATCCGATGTGAGGAATCTTATGCCGCCTTCTAAACTAAACTACTTTGAGTTTCAGGGACAGGATACCGGACCCTCCGCAGAAATTGCCCCACCTGTCCTCCTGAGCAGTCAACCCGCTCCGGAGTTTTGGTGTAGCATCGCGTATTTCGAACAAGACCAACAGGTATCTCACGATTCGATTCGTGGTGAGACAATGAGGATGAAAGAGAAAGAGAGAGAGAGAGCTTGGCTTGCAAGAGGGGCAAGCCCGAACATCAGTAAATCTCCAATACGAGTGACTTGATTGCAGGTTGGCGAAACCTTTAAAGTTCCCTCAGCATACAGTTATGTCATCGTTGATGGCTACGTGGACCCATCTGGCGGAAGCAGGTTTTGTTTGGGAGCTCTTTCCAATGTGCGCAGGTGAGCAGCGCAGTAATTTCTCCAGCATGTCCTGTCTCGGGTGCATTAGTGCTCAATCAAACCATACAGATGTTATCCATATTTCTAGGAGTGAGTTGTCGGAGCGAGCCCGTCTCCACATAGGCAAAGGTGTCCAGCTCGATGTGAAAGGTGAAGGTGATGTGTGGCTGAGGTGAGTTTCACTCAAGGTCGTCTAGCTCGACATAGGAACGAAATGTTGAGACTGAACTAACGATTTCGTTCTTTAATGCAGGTGTTTGTCAGACCACTCGGTCTTCGTTCAAAGCTATTATCTGGACAGAGAAGCCGGTCGTCAGCCTGGTGATGCAGTGCACAAGATATATCCATATGCATACATTAAGGTAAATTAGTGGACCTAACCCTCATTGTGATACGAATATCCTCCGACAGGAATGAAACGGTAAATTCGGTTTCAGGTGTTCGATTTAGCTCAATGTCATTCCCAAATGCAAGCTCAAGCCCAAACTGCTCAGGCGGCCGCAGCAGCTCAAGCGGCCGCTGTAGCAGGCAATATAGGCGGACCGATTGCTCCAGGTCAGGGAGCAGGTCTAGCGCCTGCGATCTCATTATCAGCTGCGGCTGGTATAGGCGTAGATGATTTACGACGTCTGTGCATTTTGAGGCTCAGTTTCGTCAAGGGTTGGGGACCCGATTATCCAAGAGCGTCGATTAAGCAAACCCCATGTTGGATAGAGCTCCACTTGCATCGAGCGCTGCAACTACTCGATGAGGTTCTTCACAGTATTCCACGATCATCAGGTCAAGGGGAATAGTTTTTGTGTACTCAAAATACGGAATCATTCTTATTGAAACACGTTCCGTTGTTGAAGCAGAGAATTTATGAGAATTCTGTTATCATTGTGAAACTTTGCTTCGGATGATGAAATAAACTCTCAGCTCATAGATATTTATTCAAATAAAATGCGACAGTCATCTTAGAAGGTCTCCGTGTGACTCTTCCCTGGGGATTTGAAAGGCTTGCTCATAAGAGTTTCCAAAGAGACCTCCAGGTTCTTCTCAGTATGTGCGCGCTCCCTGGCAGGCGGGGAGTCTGAGCCCGGTCCACTGCTCACCATCTCAAACAGCTTCCCCTCGTTCAAACAAACTTAAAAATCAGAAAACAAGCGCGATCCATGTGTTGAGGTCGCTACTTGATTCCCTTGAAGCGAAGGTAAAGTCGTGCGCTCGATCCTCAGTCCTCAGTGCCGGCCCATTGCTCGGAGTGCTCCTGATGTAACCATCCCTGAAATAATCATCACCTATAGAGTCTGGAGTTTGCAAAGAATTTTCAGAGATGGACAGGGATCGCAAAACCGGTTCCTGATTTTTGAAAGCGGTTTCCACTCCCAGGAACCGGTTCCCAAAATTTCTATCTGCCCGGCCGTTTCTGAACCCTGAAACTCCTCATCGATTCCGAAGCCGATCACGTCATACGACCTATCTTTTGAGATTCCGGTACCGATCCGGCCATACTTTTGAGAACAATGGAGTCGACGAGGCTTCCGAAGCTGACGCGAAGACTACGTTGGAGCACATGAAATTCCGGACGGTTCGAAGGGATTCACTCGGGGAGCATCGGCACGGCGACAAGGTCAACTTTTTCTCCGACGTATGTTCTGAGAGGTCCCGGAGTCATCTGAGAAAGTATAATTCGACGGACCACGAAACCAGCGAAACACTTTTCTATACGTATGGTGTGATTGGCCTCGGAATCTATGAGAAGTTCCAGGGGTCATAAACGGCCCATGGAAATTTCAGGAACCGGTTCCTGGGATTCGGAACCGGTTCCGGAACCGTTTCCTTGCGGCCCACTGAACGTGGAGCATATCCAAAAGAGCAAGGTCTCCGAACGACTACATGGGACAACTAGGGGTCATTCAAAAGCATGTCCGCAGGCAATGTTCTCCGACTGACGGGTAGTCGTCGTCGGCTTTGCACAGCTTCACTCAAACGTGACCAGTGGGCAGGCTCCTGTGCCTTCAATATGAAATGTCCATTCGCAGCGTGCACTTAAAAAGGTGAACGGAATCCACTATTCAGAAGCGGATCATGACGAACTCCAATCGACGATGTTTTGCGTCCAGGTCCGCCTCTGGAGCCGTCTGCAGTGGTTTCCTGTTCCTTTGACGACTTCAAGCTAATTTCCGGAATGACACGAAGCACTTCGAGACTCGTGCAGTTCAAATCCACTCTTGTGAAAAGGAGGAAGATTCATTCGGGTGACGCTCAGAGCGCCGCTCACGTGGAAACATATCGCGGATTTTGAGAACCTTGCCTGTTCCGGATTGTCTCACGATCGGCCGCATCTTCGACTCGCAACTTGGTTTACGAGCGAAGCAAAAGAATAGGAAATCCTTTTTCCCAAGTGTCCGACATGAACGATTCTCAAGGGGCCGAGAGCAGCTCATCGTTGATTCGATCGATTCTTCCCTAGATATCGTGTGATGGGCTCGAGATGGCTGTGTTGTGTCTCCTTGGTTCTGAAGCGCGACATTTCGGTTAGATCTTATGGGCCATGTTCCATTCATGCCGAACGATGCCCCTTCATGGCCGAACGATAAAGCTTGCTCTGCGGCTGAAACATGCCAGCAATGGGAATTCGCGCCATCCAATGTGGAAGTGGAAAATCAAAACCGAACATCCTCTGATCCACTGCCTAACGTGAGCCTCCTTCAGGACGTTTTGAGGAAATATATTCGGGGACTCAAGTCTAGTTTTCATTCCTTCAGGAGGGTTAGACCACCAGAAAGAATGGAAATCCATGTATCAGAGGAAGTGCTGTATGTATATGTGTGTGAGTATGTAAATGCATCTTTTGCGGTGCAGGTGAATCCGTCAGTCAAAGTGGATTCAACCGGCCCACATTGACGAAAACTGTTTTTGAGCACTCACGTTCAAGCATTGTATGGAGACTGATTGAAGTAGAGGATGACAAATCGAGAATGAGATCGATGGGGAGCCTCGATGTGAGAATGAGGAATCCTATCCTTCCAAGACTTGTTTGAGAGAAAAGTTTCAGCGCGCCAGGTTGTTTTTTCTCGTTGACGAATCAGGATGCGCTTAGCATATAAATAGCTGGCAAAGAGGTGGACCAGGCTATATCAGGAAGGGCTGATAGGCGATCATCTTGGCCATGTCATCTGGAAGACCCGATCCATTGGGGTCGGCTTTCATTGTCGAGAAGAGAAAGCAGCTGAAGTTAAACTAAGAGCTTGATCACGTATTGGCGTTCTGCCAGGCACGTCAACCCTTCCTGGCAATGTGCTGTCTTGACTCCTGCTCCTATTCCCACAATCACCCAACCTGCTCGATTTCTCATCCACGCATTCGCATTCCGGCGGGAATTTATCAGGAAAACGAGTTGTTTCTACAGAACGTTCGTTGCAGACGACCGTCGGGCGAGGGGTCCAACCTGGTTTCCCATCCGGACAGGCAATTACATCTCTTTGTGAGCTCTAATAGATTCCGTTTGGAAGCTCTCATCGCGCGGCTAGTTCTTTTTGTTCAGTAAAGCGCACTCTCTTCTTTCGCAGTCGAGGTGCTGCCAGTCGAACAGGGCAGTTCGATTGGGGAGGCGTCCCGACTCTCGACATCTTTAGCAGAGCCCGATCGAATCACCATTCCGGTTAGTGATCCACATTTTACCAAGCAGAGCATTCACTCGTGCCCTCTCCGAAATTAGATTATCATTCCTCATCGTAAGCTGCTTGCGACGGCTGTTCTCTCGACGAAATTGACGAATCAGGACAGTTACTACTTTCCGTGTTCTGAACAGTGATGTCGTAGGAACCGTGAGATCCGATGTCAACCATTTCGTCACCAATGGAAGTTTTCGAGATCGGACCCGATATGTCCGTTTGTCGATCGCGTTGACAGCCCACAAGACTTTCATTCTCTCTCGAAAGCACGGTCCCTCGAGGAACTCCTTCTTCCGAGACACAATCCACGAAGAATTCCAAGGTCGTCCAGTGCTCGTCATTCCGATGCCTCGGCATAACTCAAAGTCAGTCCGCTTCGAGCCACACGCGTCGCTGCAGCGGGCGGTCCTCAGTTGACAACAGAACAACCTGTTCGTTGCTGAAGAGTCTTCGCCGAAGGAAAAATCATTGCAATAGTTGTTATTGCCAAATGAAAACGGATGCGAAGAAACGTCTTGAGCTCCCCGCCATCCCAATCTTTCACTAAGAAGCAAAATTCGGAATCCGACCGAATACTGCGTCCACAAACGGGAGAATTGAGGAATAGTGAAAATAGCGGCGTCAACTCTGTCAGGGGTGACTGGGGATCAGACAAGGCATGAAGAACTCTGCGCGTCAAAAGGTGATTCGTGACTCGTTCCACCCTTCCGTAAATCTAGCTCGAGCGAACAAAAGCCCAGAGAAGAGGTGCAGCTCCGCGGTGCGGGCTAGCTGTCAGAGAAGAACTTCATATTAAAGACTATATATGTCATGAGGGCGGGCGGGCGGACCGATGGGACAGAGCGGCTCGACAGGTAAGGATGGAAAAGGGAAAGAGTCCCCTCCTCGACATTCAAATTTGGCGTCTTTTCATCTCTTGTCCGCCGGCTGAGGGAAGGAGGGAGGGAGGTAGCGGGGCTGGCCGGCTGTCGTCTTGTCTGCCTGCCAGCCCGCCCGCCCGCTTGTTCACCGGTTCGAAGCCCGCCCGCCCGCGCGCGCCCGCCAGCCGGGCAGCCTGCATGCCACTCGGCCTGGGTGCTCGCCTGTCCAGGGGTCCAGAATCGGGCTAAGGGAAGAAGGTTCCTTTCCCACATGAGTTCTCTCCCGCTGAGCGAACTTCATGGCCTCGTCCTGCTCTTCATCGAAGCTTCGGCATCCGTCCGCGGCAAAGACTGCCACCAGCAATCTATCATCGGCGGACACGTCTGGAACGTAGAGTTCCGAGTGTCTTCAGCACCTCTGCACTCCATCGAATCGTAGCCTGATCGAAGTTTCTGAGCAAAACATCTTCGAGACGTCCACCTTCGACACGTGAGTAGAAAAGTATCTCAATTGCAGTCGATTAGTGTTAGGAGAACTTCCGATCCTCCCTCTTTGGATTCAGAAAAACGGAGAATGATCCGTCGAAAACGACGGACGAATTCACTTCCCTAAAAGTTGGCTCTGAAATTCTTGAGCATGAATTTCACTCGCTGTAGGCTATGAGGAACTCAGTTGTTTACGAAGCCATCACTGTTGAGATGATCGCTTGTGGTCAGAACAGTTGGACGTCGTTGTAGGCTTCAGTGCTCGGTGGTTTTCGATTGACTTTGACACATTGAAGCCTCGGAGTATTCAGACGATCATGAGTGAGTTGTTTTGCCTAAGGATACCGACCCGAATCTACGAAATATCTGAAACAACATCGCCAGAGTAGCGCAGGTTTTGCCCTCGCTTTGTCATAGGAGGTGCCGGAAGTAAAGCGACTCGTTGAATGAGCGGTATTTTCTCCAAGAGGAACTTTTCGATACCTGCTGTCACCATTCAAATTCTCTTTTTTTGAAAGTGTTCGAATACTGAATCGATAAATAATCGAAACTCTGATGACTGAGAGGAAAGTTATTCGCCAGTGTTGCCTGCATCGTATCAACGAGGAATGCGGAGAAAAACATTCTTTCCTCAAGTGATGGATAGGTTCAACATAAACTGTGCCGAGGCGATTATGCCTCAGACACCAAATCGCTAGGCAACGACAAGGTGATCAACGGCCTGAAGATTCCGATCCTCTTCAAATTTTCTCGTTCACATCCTCGCAGCTCCTGGAGATGATCGTCCGATCCTAGATTTGAGACTGAATTGAGAAGCGAGATAGAACGTCCGCACCTGTTTGGCCCCCTCCGAATGAAAGTTTGTCAACGCTTGGGGAAGCCAGCTTGAGTTGATCCGTTCGTCAATTGTTCTTCTGAGCGATCGCTTGAACGACGAATTTGAGTGCGTCTACGAGCCTGAGTCTGTTGGAAGGGCGTCAATATGAGGCCGAAGGCGCACCGGATTATTAATATTGGAGGAATTCTTTTCATTGCGAACGTCAGTTAGAAGGATGGTTGCTGGCTGGTTGGCTCGCAGATCCGCTAGGCTAACTGACTGTTGAGCCGTGCGTAGGGGAGCGAGACGTCGCATGTCTGAATGAAAATTCACGGCCAAGTTCGGAGACTTTCTAGAAATCCTGAAATTTGGAAATTATCGCCCACTGACTCGTGGTGAGATTTGGAATCCATCTCAAGTTGTGGTCGCATTCGGAAATCCCCAAACGACGTTCTCGGAAGCACGTGCAAAAAGTTCTGTCGAATCGTGCTGTACGAAACAGGTCGCGCTGTTTTGTTTGCTTCCCGCATCACAGAGCTCAGAATAGCTTCAAAGTCCTCATTGGGTGTCTTATATTAACCCGTAGGTTACGAGGACTTTCTTTTGCCACGGAGCGATAATTGGAGTAAAGTGTGAGAGCTCGAGCTACTGCAGTCGTGCAATTTGAACCTCGAAGCGGACTAGCGAGTCGTTTCGTGCGTCATACAGGCAGAAGAATTTGCTCATATCTATAAATAAGACCCAGAGAAAGGTGCTCATGGACATTTGAACGTCATGGCCCGGGCCGCCTACGGACTCGAACTTCAGGAATGTACACCGGAGGAGTTCCTTGACTCGATCCATCCCGGTTGAAGCAACCACGATCCCATGTGGATATTCACAATACAGTTGATCGCGTAAGCACTCGGCTCAAGGTCACTCCACGAAGTGATCCGGGATCCGGATACCTTGATGGATTGAGTGGGGGAAAGGTTCAATAAGCCGCGAAATATTCTGCTAAAAACGCCTCGCAGCCCCCAAGATCCCGACAAGCGGTGTTGTCGTCAAGGTTTGGAAATGTATTATTTTTTGCTGGCGCAGTTTCATGCTCCACGTTCTCCGTTCGAGTCCTACACACGAATCCAGAGAAAAGATCAAAAGGAAGTCCTCCCACGAGTTCGTGAATCGAGTCCTGATTTGCTAACGAAATGAAAAGCTTTCAGTGAAAATAATTCCATCTCGCGCCTTGGATGTCGAGTTGGAACGACCCGATATGAGAGGAGACGGAGCGATGGAGCTTCTCTGGACGTAGCGAGGCACAGAGATTCGTTGTGAGAACCGCCCACGGCTGAGCTCAAAGATAGCAATTTTTACGCGAGTGTCATCTATGGCGACGAACGAACACATCTTCCGATCAACACAAGCTTTGAAAATTCGAGCACACTCTGACGAACGCAGGGCTCTGCTCTAAATTGGGATTCCACTCGAATTATTATTCATAGCCACTATATTTACATTCAAGTTTTCTGCGAATGCATCGCGGATTTCAAAGTGGAGCGAAGAAAGCATTTCGTTTCAACGATTTCGCGGATCGGGAAGCGACAGTGCTACGCGTTCGATGTTTCCGCATGGGAGAGCTCGACGGAAAAACTGTAACTCATGGAAACTTCCCTCCGAAGGTGATCCTGGGACGCCTGACCGCCGTCAAATCTTTCGGAGCCTACGATCGGGACGCGCGAGGCTGCAGATTCCTCCTACTCAGTCCGAGGAAGGAGAGGGATACGAAAATATGAACCTTTCGTGGGTTCAAAAGCTGCTCCCGAAATCCTCGGAGAACAACAGTCCACAACAATCCCCGCAACATTGTTCAAATCTCTGCCCCAACACCCCCAGGAAACTCAATCAATCGCCGCACCATCGACCTGTTTTACGTGAGTTCCCCACCAGTTTCACTGACTGGGGAGAATATTCGCTTCAGCGAATGGTTGTCGTTCGAGGAAGCGGTCTCAACCGATATTTTTCTTCTTCCCCGAAACAAATGTAGCTGACGGCTATGGACGGGGAGAGGATACCAGATATGGAATGGATACTGAAGAGTTTCGGCTGAAGGGTCGAGACATGGTCGATTACATTGCCGAATACCTCGAGAACATAGGCCAGCGGAGAGTGACTCCGAAGTGCGAGCCCGGATACCTCAAAGGTGCGAGAATTCACTTGTTTCCATCATCAAAGTACATTGTATCTCTGCCGACTCCATCGTCCGAGTTTAAAAACTCCAAAGACCTTACGAGATGAGGCTCAATAGTTCTTTTAACGGATTTTTCAAGATTTGCTACCAAGGAAGGCCCCTCAAAAGCCTGAAGACTGGGACATCATCATGGCTGACTTCGAAAAGTTTATCATGCCTGGGGTAAGACGCTCCTTGTGAGTCTAAAAGATCGAGTCGACGAGGGAACCGAAGAATTTGGCTTCAAAGAACTTCTCGTTCTTCTTCAGGTCACACACTGGCAACATCCGAGGTTTCACGCATACTTCCCTGCTGGAAATAGCTATCCTTCGATTTTGGCGGATATGGTCTCTGATGCTATCGGTTGCGTCGGTTTCAGTTGGGTAAATAGATTGCACTTCCTGATAAGATCAGTAGTTCGTAAACACGTTCGCTGGGAACCCTCAAAAAGTATGTCTTGAGAGCTTGTATTTCCATTCCATGTCTCTCAAGGCTGCCAGCCCTGTGTGCACAGAGCTCGAAATCATCATGCTGGATTGGTTAGGTAAGCTTCCCCCTCAATGATATCACGTTTTAGGGATTTTCATGCGCTTGAAGTCGACTGGTACCTTGATGGAACCTGAAGAACTCTTTGAATCAATATCAGGGAAGATGATTGGACTGCCAGAGGAATTCCTGTGTTTGCATGGAGACAGCAAAGGCGGCGGTGTTATCCAGGTACAGATAATTATCCAAACGTTCGATACATTAGAGCCCTCCCGAAGCGCCATAAGTGAGGATGTACGACCGTTCGTTTCAGACGTCCGCCTCAGAATGCGTCTTGGTTTCCCTGTTAGCGGCTCGTTACGATGCGATCAAGAAGGCGAAACTCAAATACCCAAGCCTCGACGATTACGCCATCCTCCCAAAGCTCATGGCTTATTGTTCCACTGAGGTATATATGTGCACAACATCCAGGTCTCTGAATGGCCTTGCTTGTGAAGAGTCCAATTCAGTCTTCTACCGACAACCTTGCAGTCGCACTCCTGCGTGGAGAAGGCCGCTCGTATTGGCTTCGTGAAGCTCCGAATCCTTGACACCGATCCAACGAATCGCTTGCGAGGGAACGTGCTGGCTAGAGCGATCAAAGAGGACAAAGCCGCGGGATCGATTCCTTTCTTTGTAAGTGAAGCTCCGACTCGTCGGAGCCGTTCTAACATCTAATGAAATTCGAGATATTCCTGAATTGCGATCGGTTCCCATTGAAGGTATCCACAACATTGGGAACCACGTCTTGTTGTTCGTTTGATCCATTGGACGAAATCGGACCTATTTGCAAGCAAGAGGAGATTTGGTTACACGTTGACGCCGCCTTCGCGGGTTCTGCGTTCATATGCCCCGAGTTCCAACACCTCACTGACGGTATCGAACACGCGATGTCTTTCAACACCAACCCCAATAAATGGATGTTGGTGAATTTCGATTGTTCGACCATGTGGTGAGTGGATCTTGATGTAATCATTCTCAAATGCAGATCGAGCGTGCCGGCAAACGATTGCCGAACGCTCCAAAATTAAATGAAATAATACTCAGCTTCGTTAGGACCCTTTTACGTGGTAGCCGGGTGTCTCGATCACGAAAAATTGTTTCTCCTTAGGGTCAAGGATCGCTTCAAGTTGACTGAGGCGCTCGTGGTAGATCCGCTTTACCTTCAACACAGCTACTCCGACAAAGCCATAGACTACAGGGTAGGTTCACAATAAGCTATGAGGTTAATGATTCTGGATCGGGGTAGGAATAGTCCATGTCGTATATATTTCGTAATTCATTTTGGAAAAAACTTGCTAGCACTGGGGAATACCGCTCAGTCGACGATTACGCTCGTTGAAACTCTGGTTCGTGATCCGACGCTACGGAGTCGAGGGTCTACAACGTTACATACGCGACCATGTTCGCCTAGCAAAGAAATTCGAATGCTTGGTGCGCCACGACGATCGTTTCGAGGTTTGCAATGAGGTTATACTCTCGCTCGTCTGTTTCCGTTTAAAAGTAAGAGGCAAATTTCGTCCCTACTGCATCATGGTATTCGTTTCGCGGTCAAGTTTGTGGCTGAACATGTTCTGCTATAGATTCCCCGTCCATTTCTCTAGGGGAGCAACGCATTGAACAAGAAACTGCTGACTATCATCAATGCTAGCGGAAAACTTCACATGGTACCCGCGTCGCTCCACAACCGGTTCGTTATCCGATTCTGCGTTTGTGCTCAGAATGCCACCGATGAGGACATTGGATACGCGTGGGATGTGATCAGCCAAACGACCACCGAACTCCTCGAGGTGAGTTCCGGAGCCGAGAGAGAGTCGCGAAATTTCACGGCTCTTGCTCTTTTGTGGAAATTTTCGCACAAGTCCATTCGGACTGTTCCATCTTGTTAGTGCGTCGGTTGGTTTCAGGAGACTGAAGACGAGGCAGCAGAACCAGATGAAGTGTTCCTGCTCGATAAGAAACGCCATTCGCTCAGATACAAGCGATCGTTCTTCGTGCGGATGGTTTCAGACCCCAAGCTATATAACCCGAAGATTGTTCGCGCCTTGTCGGACAACGAAAGCGGCAAAGCCGAGGAAGCCGCCGACGGTGCGAAGAAAATGTCATCATCTGCTGAGAAGCTCCAAAACATCAACGCCGTTTGAATGGAATCAAACTAGTGAGCGAATCTCGATCGCAGAGAAGTTCATCAACGTAATGGTGCGATACGCGGAATCCGATTCACTTTGCCCCGACAGCAACTACGAAACTGGAATCAACTCGAAATGTAGGAAAGTAACTTTGATCCGGTAGGAGCCCTCTATTCGAAATGATACTATGCTTGAAGATAACTGACACACTTTTATCTGCGACGAACAAGGAAAACTACGATCAAAAAAAGAACAGCGTTCCATGCTCGGAACGAGTAGGTTTTCATTTTCCCATGTAAGAGTTTACAGTGAGGAATTCTTCCCTATTCAATTAACCTACAGGATGGCCCCATGTAACACCTCGGGTTCTCAGGCTTTACCATCAACTGATTCGGAGATTATAGGAATATATTCATGGCTACTTTTGCTTCAGATCACCTTAACTGACTGAATCAACTCCTCGCTCCAGATGAAGTCTGTAGCTGACATCGCGCTCCCTACTTCATCTCTCTAGTTCAATAATATAATACAATATATCGATACGATGTCGTGGACAGCGGTTCGAATATGCAATTACGAAGAATGGATCAATTTTAAGTTACAGTTTCGTGGATAATTAGCTGCGAGGCAGAATCTGGATATTATTTTACTGCATATCGGACGGGCGGAAGGAATGTCAATGACCCGTCGGCTTATTCTTCATAGTACATACATAAGAATAAGATACGACGACATTATCTCAAGGGACATGATCATTTGCTTCGATCTTTGGATCTGCTAGAATTAGAAAGCCGTGACTGGGACGCGTAGCGCGAGTGTAGTGATACATGAGTATGACATTACATTGGGTTTCATCTGGAGGTGCGCTTAACGCTCGCTCGGCTCTACGATAATGTATCCGGGAGCATGACTGTCTTGAAGCGCACAACGTAACCCTCATTCAGAGCTCGATTTAGTGAACGAATTACTTCTTCAGCTGACAGCCGAACAGAATAAAACTCATTGTTGTCCACTGCAACTTTCGAAATCCACGCCAAGTAGTGTTCAGTCACAGGTGTGTTCCAGGACACGAAGCTCCCCAGGTTGAACGCGAGAGAGCATCGTTGCTTTCAGACCCTAAGAGGATGGGTTATACATCAGAGGAACGAATGCTCCTGCATCGCTCTGGAGGAGGCTCGTTATATTTTCTTAAGGATTCATCCATTCTCGATGAGACGCAGGCTGGAGGTCGTTGACTTCGTGATTATCGAGAAAATCCCTTTTTCACGACTTGTTCTCAAGGAAGGCTGCTCTCAGTTGGCCTCTGTTTTCCTCTCGACCAGCTTGCGCCCCAACCTCCGCCATCACGAGATTCGATTCTTTTCGTCTGTAGCCTCCGCCTGCTCCCCGTGTTCACCCGACGTTTTCTCTTCCTCGTTGACCTCTTGGCCATCCTTCTTCGATTCTTCGTCCGGATCCATGTCGTCATCAGTCTCCATCATCCCCTCAGGCTCTTTCTCGTCTCGGATGTCTTCATCGATGCTGTCGGCTTTGTTCTTAATACTGTGCTTAGAACGCGCGCTTAGAGCACCGTCGCTCTTGGCAGAACGTTTGTCGCTGCTCCGGCTACTGCGTACTGATCGAACTGTTTGGCGATCCTCTTCGACCATACGTTCGGAACCGGTTTTCGAAATTCCGGAATCCGATGAGTTCGATTTGGTCTCCTCGTCTTCTTCGGCCAACGTCCTTAGTTCTTCTTCGATTTCTGGAGTGGTCATATCTATCGTTGTCTGTTGTAATGTGGCCGCGGAGCTTCTTCGAGATTCAACCATTTTCTTGCCCATGAGAACGTGTCCAGGAGTCGATGCCCTGAAAGGGAATACAAGATTGTCTTCCTCGAGTTTGATATGTGTTTTGTTTTTGCCAATCTTTGCCGGTAGTCTCAAATTCAGTTAAGGCCTCAAGGGGAGGAAGAGTTCCACTGCCTACCTTCTGCTTGGGATCACTTCGACCGGAGTCAAAGATTTATCCGAAGACTTCCTAGAATTCAGAGGTGATTTTTGTGGTTTATCGTCATCCGTCTTACGACAGAAGGTGCAACGCCAGGTGAGATGGAGGTATGCCATGTATATGATCCCAGACAGGATCATGTAACCGATGAGGAAGTAAAGCATCCATATGACCTGGGAAGATGGTTCGAGCTCGTTTAATTTCCTACATGGAGGACGCAGTTTCAAAATCTGTCGCATAAAGAACACCTAGTTAACGCGAGGTCTACCTTTGCGGCACGATCTTGTTGCACTACGATGAAAGTGAAGACGTCATCCCCGCCAAACCGAGTGAGATGCGTCATAGGTGACGTTGTCAATCCAAGATTGGGAGTGATTCCTCCGATTGTCGTGAAGATTAAATAACCTGGAATACGATTCGAAAGGCTCAGCATGCTCCACCCAATATCCTGGCTTAGAGCGTGACTCCGGTACATAGATCGAACCTTCGACCGAGCAAGACAAAAGTTTCTGACAGCGAGTGAGTGATCCGAAAAAAAAGTGTTTGCCATGTGATATCGATTCGGACAAAGTAGGTCTTTCATCGCAATGGATGATGAGGGTATTCAACGCCGAGTTTCGTTTACTTCGCTTTTGGCTCGTTACTCCAGGTCAAGGACCATCTGTCCCCATTTCATCCAGACTACCCGGACACTTCGCTGGTGGCGAACTCTGTTTTTACTTCGCAAGGACGCACGCTTCCGTCACGGAATAAGAACATTTGTGCACAGATCACGTAAGGATCGACGATGATGTTATCCACGGTCAGGTCAATATTTAGTCGACCGTACATATTTTTTGAAGTGAACGGCCCTCCCGATTCAGACACGACCCCGCCGCTATTGCGGAAGCAATGCGGAAATCTAGGCGATGAGGAGGATTCTTGTGAAAGCATAAAAGAATAAGAGTTATTTCCACGAACTCACCATAGAAGAAAGCGGTCATGAACGATACACCATGGCTCACAGCTCCGAACGTGGCTCCAAATATCGAGTACAGTAGGAAGAAGAGACTGAGAGTCCACATTGGCATGATGAGATCTCCGCGAACGAGTCTGAAGTACTCGTCGAAGTTCTCTGGTTGAACGAGAACATTGCGCTCGGAATCTACGAGATCGTCGATGATCGAGATCGGAGTCGACGGCACAGAAGAAGACGCTTTCCCTTTTCCGCACGACATCAACTCCGGAGTCACACTGCGCCGGCGGCCGATCCGATTGAAAAGTCTTCGAAACACGGACACATCCGCTCGTTCGACGAGAGACATGCCGCAGCAACAAGAGTGTAGACACAACATTATCCAGAACTGTGCCATCGATCGACCCATGAGACAAATCCAGATCAGCATCAACGGAATCCCGATGGCGGTGTACAGAATCACAACAAACTGAGTTGCGTCTGGCAAACGGAGCAGGTTACCCGAAGCTAGAAAAGAACTTGAGCTCAGTATATTGTACTCCTTATTCGGAGAGTACTTCCAAATGACGACTGAATTGCTCCATGTAAATTGCTCATGATGATGACTTTCTGGTCATGGAAGAAAGATCTTTGGCCAATGGGAGAACACCAACTTCTCTAACCATGAGTCCCTAGAAAACTCACCTGTGGCTGTGATGAGAGACAACGTGAAGTAAAGCGAGTTCTCAAAGTTGTTGCTTCGGTATTCCCCGCGTAACGCCTCTGCTCCCTGGGAACCCTGCAGCAGCTCGTCCACGGGACTTTGGACCCGGGTCCGATCGAGCTCACGTTCATATGTCAGGAGGAATCTGCAAACGACAACTCGTTTGGTCGCAGCGTACTGAAGGCCGGTTGCCGCTCGAGATCGCTGATCGTGCACACTAGAGTATGATAGCTTAACGAGAACAAACAAAACATGCGAGCTGGTTGTCCTCGACCGAAACTACCGAGAAATGGGTCAAACTAGCCAAACGCCGCAGTGTACGCGCACACGTAGGAATTTCCCCGAAATACGCCCGATTCAGAAAATGCATCAAACCTCATTCTGAAAACATCCCATCCTAGAATTCTGAAATGGAGCCCGCTATCGATCATTGCTCGTCGCAACCGAATGAGGAGGGTGGATGCGGACTCGGAACCCGCTCTCGTGCGATTCCTCGTCGTTCCCTGCGACTCTTGGAGCTCGCATTCAGAATCCTTGTATTCAAAAATCTAACGCTGTCCGTTGCTATGATAAACTGCTATGAGTGTATAACTCTTCTGCGCCTGTCTTCGGAATCGAACTAGCGAACATCATGGAAGCTTCGTCAACCCTCGGTAGGAACACCATGTTTCTCAGCCTTTGCGTCCATTCGCATCGTCGCTGTGAATTGCATATTGGCATTGACCAGCACAGTAGTGAGTCCCGCGCAAACAATGTTATTTGCATTTTGACAAGACCTCGACGATGTAGCAGAAATTAATGTGACATGCTCTGACAAGCTCGCGTCGTAGCAGGTTTCAAGCTCATCGATATCTAATCATCGTCGACCGCGCGCTCGGCCCTAAAAATTGAGGGAACGCTTGAGTGCATCCCATGCGGAAACGCGACGGAATGTGGGTCAACTATCTTGCTATTCCGGTGCAATATTCAAATTTCAGCATCGGGTAACTCTTGCGCCCAGGAACTGATTGATGATCGAGAGCCAACTAAAAATAAACACGCTGAATTTCCACGGACGATCTCGTACTCCGAATCGAGTGAGATCGGATACACTGTCCTCTGACGAGAAACCCCAACGGTCTTTGGAATTTTTGTTCACCGAGAATTTCACTCGATTCTACACCGAGACCGCTCCAAGAGAAAAGAAGACCCTCAACTTACTTGTAAACGATTTGAGAAGCCCTCTCAACATCCTCGATTTGCAGTTCCGTCACGAGAAGCTTCGAAGTGTCGTTCCTTATCCGAGCCATTTTGTCTTGAACGACGACTTCTTGTGCTGATGGAGACATTATGACGACGAATATTGCGGCTCCCGTGATGATATATAGCAGTATGATTATCGAGAGAGCCACCCGAAGGAACAGCGGTTTGACCCACGGGCACTCACGAACAACTTCCACAATCCTCGTCACATCCATTCAGAAGCGTGATTCGAGGCCTTCTAAACGTCCGTTCAAATCCAGCTCCAAGGTATCGCAGGCCGAGCGGAGTCGACCGGAACCTCGAGTTCAACGCACTGTTTGACGCACCACTCGCACCGGAACGTTAGAATGTTCGTTAACTTCGCCCACTGGCTGAAAGTCTTCAATTAGTCCTGATGAAGCCGCTGGTTATCCTCGTCTTGGAATATTTTGTTCACGATTTTGCGCAGAGCACCGATAGCGAGACCTATGGCGATTCCTTTGAAGATCATTGAATAGATATCACTTCTGTCGACGAGAATACTCCACAGATTCCAAAGTTCCTCCGATGTCATATTCAACAAACCGGCGAATCCGAATTCCTCTTTTGTCACCTTCTGAGCGGGCGTGTCCACATTTTCTGTCATATTAGTGACTCGATCGTAGTCTGGAAAGATTTTCTCTAGGTTAGGAGGCACGTTATTTCTATCGCGCAATGATGAGGCATAAAGCGATAGCTACTCGTTTCAATCGAAGAAGCTTCTACACAGCAATAATCTCTCCGTGAATAAAGGGCCACAGACACGACTTGAGGAACTTCGCGAACATCCGAAAACGCATTGCGTCGGTATAAACGGTAGCTTCACGGCGAGAACCTGGACAAGCCTCAAAACAGCAGTTGCCGCTGAACAATGGGAGGCGACTGACCTGAATAAGTATCAACGGTCTCCGTGAAGTCCGTGGTCACGTTTCGGCGACCGGGGTTCCGCTCTCGGTTTAATACACCAACAGGGAGAGAGGTCGCCCTGAGAAAGAGCAAACTTTGCCATTGATCAGAGTGACCCCTTATCGCGCCACTGGGACGATGCCACCACCGATCTCGATATTTGGAATGCATTTTGGACATGTTATGAACAGAAATGTCCACTTTGATCTAGGCTCGGGATCGTCCCGGAAACTTTCCTGAGGAGTCCAAGACAGCAGCTAACATGGGTGGATTACTATCCATTCGTGAGCCTTTGAGATGATCCTTCCAATACTTTTGTGAACCACGTCGTCTTGAATGAGTTCAGGTCTCGGACTCCAGTTGACAGGGGCTGGTGAAAGCTGGTCACGAAGCACCCTCAACAAAACTCGTGCTGAACACTAAAGTCAATGTCCGAGATGTCCACTTCCTCGTCGCTCATGACGATGAGAATTAATTGTTCGCGAATCCGCTCACATAACGGTTTCTAGAACTAGGTTACCAGTTACTTTTGCGGAAGGTAACCATTGTTGCTCGATTCTAGTCGTTTCTAGCTCATCCCCAATCGATGCAAATGCATGCAAAGCCCTAATGGCACGCACGATGTCCGGAACTCGGATAAAATTCTGCGTTGTTTGCCAGCGGTTCGAACGCACTATCCACAGCGAGCTCTGAGCTAGATTCCTGGGGAAGTAAAAAGGCCTGAGTGAGTTCTTTTGTAAAATTGGAAGCAGATCGTGGTCGTGAGACTTCGGAGTGTGATAGACACCGCATACTTTGCTCTTGGAACGGAATTTTGAGTCATTCTCTCAAACTCAGGTTCTTTCAAGGGCGTGCGCAGGGGAGGGGGGGCAGCAAGGGGACATGGGGTTGCTGCTTCAGAATATGATAGAGCATCCCAGTTTCGAGGACTTGACGCCATGAGTATTCCGAGTGTTTCACGAGAGAGTATCACTCCTTGTCGCCGTTGAGTACCCCGGAAGGTTTTCGGTGGAGCGAGATCGTGTCCGAGTCTGAGTTATTTATCATTTGACCATGAAGTGCTCTGCATGCACGTGAGTGATATGATCGCCACATATTTATCAATGCATAAAAGGAGAGATGTTTTTTGGAAGCCGCGCGGAAACGTGATGAAGGGAGGATGAGGACTTCTCAACTCTATTCCTGAGAGGACAGTAACCTATTTAAGATAGAGGGCTGGACTGCGAGAACACAGTTTTGACACAGGACTGTGTCATTGCTCTCGGTACTGGGGACCTATCCTCGAAAATCGATGGCATTTGAGCTCGCCTCAAAAAGCCTTGAAAACGGCTCTCGAAGAGCAAATACGCCTCGTTCAAGTTGGCATTTCTCGTGCATCGTGGGCAACGAGGTCACAGTTATTCCAGTAAACTGATTCATCGAGGAACGTGATACCGAATTTTCACGGGAAAGGCAGCAAAAAGGACGAGATCTTCGGGCCAATATCAGGGACTTGAGCTGCCACCATTCTGGGGATCTGAGATACGCGGAAAAGGATCTCGATATCGTCCGTACGAAACCGTAATTCCAGTCATCCATGACCGAACCATCCCGCTGATTGAGCGACTTGAAACAGGATGGGAAGTCTCATTCTGACAACAATCGAAAACAACGTTGTCTAATTGTCAATTTTGATTGAGGAAACTTTGACCAAGCCAACTCAAGAACGACTTGTTCGCCTTTATCGATCGAAACTCGAGCGACTCTTAGGAGGCTACAGAACGCCGGAGGGTGCCCGAAGGCACCGCCGGTTTTTTTCGTAAGCTGATTTTTTTTTGTCACAGACGTCTCCAGCGATGTCCCCTCTATGTTATTGAGGATGCTGTAGCTTATGGACCTTGAAATGACATGTCTCGTCGGTATTCAATTGTAGTGGAGGACCATAGGGGGGCAGGGGGGGGGGGCGTTTTGGTGGTATCCGCATTGGTATAGAGCAGTGGTCCTCAACGTGTTCCATATGGACCTCCGGGGTCCGTAACGTTCCTCAAGATGTACAAGAGGCGACGAAAAAGAATGGGGGTCCACGAACATTCACACTTCTTTTCCGGGAAATGGCGCTGATCCCGTTCAATTCCGGAATGCACTCGATGTAAATTCGATCTGCCAGTTTGATCTGAATGTCGAGCGAAGCGTTCCTCCTCGCGGACTACTCATCAACTCTAACACAGTAAGTGTATCAGAGTAGCTGCTCTCTGATAACAGCTCGCCTACATTCTCCCAATTCCGTCATTATGACTTTCGACAATGCATCACTCAGAGGAATAGCGGCGCGGCGATGGGTTTGTTGCGAGGAAACGTTCAGGGTTGATCGTTCGGCCGGTTTGGCGGCGGCGCTCCAAAATAAAAGAAATCGAGTGAGCTCTTATGAGCCGAAAGCAGCAGATGGAGGATACCGGTTCGAATTCACTGTAAATAATCATCATGAAAACACAGAGTATGGAAGATTCAGATGGACCTTCTCTTCCTCGTTAGGCTGGGCAAAGTCCCAATGATTGGATTGATCATCAAGCGGAGGGGATGATCGATGAAACGAGCTTGAATTCATCCGCGTTCAAGTGTTAACTTGTGACCTTCGCCCTCGGGAGGTTGTTATTTAAACGTTGAGAAAAGCTCGAAATATTGTTATTGGGACTATAAGAGTACAGGAGGCATCAAAAACTTGAAGTATCCGAAAGCCCTCATTGAAACTGTGAAACATGTGATTTTCCGGTAAAGGGTCCACCATCGAGGAGTGAACTCGGTAGGGGGTACACGCATGAAAAAAGGTTGAGAACTACTGGTTGAGAGGGTCGTTTTGTCTTCGCTCTCAACTTAGAGTTCAAGGCGCTTCCAGAGGGCTGCATTTTCCGGAATTTCCGAGGTCCGCCACCGTTCAATGGCTTCGAAGCCCCGGATATGAGAGACCCCTCATATGAGGAACTTTTCGTTTACGAAATCTCGTGTATACGGAACCTCACGTAGAAGAAACCTCCCATATGTATGCGACGTTCCCCATACGGAAGGCTCCTCAAACGCTAGACATTTTGGTGCGCTTCAAGGTTTCTAGTGAGCAAGTATTTAGGGAATCACGAAAATCATCGTATCAGGGACCTGTGTGAAACAATCGTGCAGAACGGACAACAGTCCCGTTTCTTGACTTCGCTTTGAATGGGCTCCAAGTAGTATCTCATAACTCCACCTCAACCTCGGTTATCGCGCGAAACCGCAACGTGAGCAGGCTGACAGCATTCTGTCAAAGCTCATCTTTTAGGGGTCCCGGAAGCAGGGTCGTCGTGACCCGAATACCCCGTGATCGTGGACCGACACATTGAAGATGTGTCTCTCCCGGAAACAGACGCTATATCAGGTCAGACAGCTCTCTGAACCGCCCTGAACGGATCTTGTTGGAGCATATTCATTTGAACGGCGAACAAATCGCTATCAATGCGCGGGCCGTGGGCAACCTCTGCGTTGAGCGAAGGTGAACGAGTTTCATTGTCCGACCCCAAGGGACGGACACACGAAGTCACGTGCCACGCGGACGCGGAAGGAAGTCGTGTGAGCTCTCTCTCTGCCGTAGCATCGCCGATTACAGCCCAGGATAAACATCGAGTTAGACTACGGCATTGACGTACCGAAACCAATGTCACAATGTCAGCCATTCCTCTCTCCATAAGTTTAGCATCATTAAACGGGGTGCCGTCAAGCTTGGTGTCTGGCAATGTGATGGTCGTAGTGGAGGACGCTTTCGGATCGGGTGGAGAGATCAGCGCAAGGGGCGAAGTAATCCCGGAAGAGGAAACGATGCATCACGTACTCGATCAAAATTTTTCGACAAACGAGAAATCCCGGAAGGGCTCAACGTGAGATAGAGCACATTCCATCTCGAAGCTATTTTTTTTTCTAGAATTCCAATGAATACATCCGTCCCGTGCGAACCGGAAGGGACGTCTCGAGTTGTCGCTCTCCGTGTCCGATTCAGATTAGAGTCCATGGTCACGTTTAGGAATGAGCAGGAAGGTGAAGGATGGAGGGGAAAGTCTGTATCAAAGTTACGATGTGATCTGAGAAGGAGCGAGCGATGTCGGAGGTCATCCAACCTTCGGCATCTCCAAAATCCTATCAAAAAGAATCGGGGGAGCGGCTTAGAAAAAGTTTGCACCTCGATGAGAGAAAGTTAGCGCTCTGAGCCGATCCGTTTTCAGTGGGACTTCAGTTCTCTGGTTGGATTCGTCCTCATTGACTAACAATCGATCTATCTCCGGCAAGATCCGACAAGGTCGTCCGACAAAAGCCGTGAGCCTCGACATCCAGTGGCGAACTTGAGCCCGGTCAGGCCATTGGCTATGCTTCTGTTCGGCGCCGCCGAGAACAATACGCGACTATGCTTAATTGGAAGAGACGTTACAGCACTTGGAACCATCGGGTTCGTTTTATTAATGTTTAACATGATTCACGTGCGGAATCGTTATCACGAAGTTCCAGAAATTTATTTTCCAATCGTCTTCTGCACTTCAATGACCAGTCCTATCGAGTAGGGGCGGCCCGTTGTTGAAATCATCGCCAGTGAGACTAAAGGCAAGAAGCATAACAAAAGTATCGGATCATTGAGCCTCCACGATTTCTTCTTACTTCGATCGTGGGAGGGAGGCTACTACCACAACCATGCTGGTGCATAAAATTCGTTGCTCTGTCGGTGAGGACGGGTGCTGATGAGTTGGAGAACTCTCTTTTCCTGACCCTTATACAACATCCTCGGAGAGGTCACATCGATGGATTCAACTTGAACAATGAAATATTTACTCAGAATATCACGACAGCAGTCGATTGATCCGGGAATCGACGTCGATTATTATGATTGGTTGTTGGCAGATCGATGCCCGATTTGGCGACGTGAAATACAGTTCCCAATCAACATTCCGGCTGAGCTCAACCTGCTCTAGATGAATGTTTCCTCCCTTTCGGAAAGAAACTATAGGGATCAATCCCGTGCATGCCTAGACTAAATCAATGGAATCTATTCTCCTATTCAATAGCAGTCAACTATTTGTTCAATGCTTATACTAACGACGCGACGTGGCGTCGGGTTCATGGAGGCAAATCTCGCCCACCGCTGGAACTGTGGCTGCCTTGATGCTCTGCTCATCATAGATTGAACTGAATTGTGCAGCACGCGTTCCTTCTAGTGGTTCTCGAATTCGACATTAAATTCAGTTTAGATACAATAGATCAGTGATTTACATTAGCATTATCGCTGATGGAGTTGGACCAAGCATCTCAGAATGTCGCTCCAGGGTTACCTCTTTGTATGGCATCGCTAGGGAGAAGTGCCATTCGGAGTCATATTCGGATCCCGAACCGAGGAGGCTTCAGTATCCAACGAAAGGGGTACTTGACGTAGATCTGGAGTACTGAACGGAGTGCAACGATCGAAGGAAGGACTCTGCAGGCCCCTTTTAGGAATAGTATTGCGCTCGAATACTACGTCAGAGATTCGTGATTCCTCTACATACACGAATTCTGCTCTGTCGTTCTTTGTAGACAACGTTCCGCCCTTCCGTTGGAGCGAAAACACGAGGGCAGTCGTGTGTACAGACCGGCAGGCTGCGTGCTCATCGAGACTATGCTTATCGCCAACGAAGGCAGTGGCATTCTGTTTCTTTTTTTCCCGTCCGAGGAAGAACGTGCACGGATAGGATTAAACTCGATTTCTGTCAAGGCTGTGAAATACGTGCGAAGCCATGAGTGGAGGTCGAACATTTGCAACATCGTGAATGTTTATGAGTCGGAAACATCATGAATTTTTCTACGTCTACGACGCACGTCTAGGAGATGCAGCAGGGGGAGTTTACAGCAACACAAACATTAATGCCTAATCAGATTTTCCTCAAAAAGTGCTTCTTTACAAGTCGATCAAGCTTCGATCGTCGCGCATTCTGCAATTCCTTATCAGACTCTCGCCGTCTGAATGGGTTTCAGAAGTAGCTGGCTAACGAGAGATTGCATCCGGTCACAAGCTGAACGTCATGCTCAAGGTTGTCATGACTTGCACTGGTACGGAATGCCTGAGCTCCACAGTTGTTACGTTATAGCCATGCAAAGCTATTCCAGCTCTCGACAGAAACACCAACGCGGCGAGAAGACGAACGACGCGACGTCGGCTTGTCCTTTGTCCTCGAGCTGTCCCGTTGTGGCAATGGCTGCCGCGCATCTCGACGCAGCTATGAGGACCTTGAGGAAGTGAACGTGCCCGTACACACTTGTTATTTTTCGTCTTTATCTTCGGTGTCTTTCAAAGAATGCCACTGAGCAATTGGCCTCCTGGGAGAAGCCAGCATGTCCATCCAGTGGCGAAGCTCAGTCCCGGTTGCATTGCAGCCCAGAGTAACTTTCCCGATAGGGTCCGATGTCCCGATGCGATCATAGTCCACCACGGTAACGACCAACTGCACTTTTTGAATTTGCTCAAATGGCACTTCGAACGAGAACGATTCGTTGTAGTAGGGGTTCAATGTACACTTCTTGATGCTCGTTTTCTTCTTCTTCAGACGCTTGCCGTTCATCATGAGAACAATTTTCACGTAAGGATCCGACAAGCCTCCAACATCCATCTTCTTCAGGTTCTTCGCTTCGAGTACCACAACAGTCAGCTTGCCGGCCGTGGGGACGTACCGCAACGAGAAACAAATGTCTCCGAGAATCTCTTTGTTGTGGTCGACACTGGTCAAGTCTCGCCATTCCTCAATGGTTTGAGCCAGATCTACGGTTGTCATAGGAATTTTAACCTCGCCGATTTGGTCATGCTTGCTGAAGCGGTCGAAGTCGTAGACAGCGAAAACCAATGTTTTCGTTGTGATTTCCGCGTAAGCAATCTGAAACATAATATTGTTCTTTGGTTTCTCTATTTTGTCATCATAGAACTGAGACGTGAGTGGAATGCATGCCACTATACGAGAAACCCTGTACCTTGAAGTTGAAAGTCTCGTTGAAAACAGGGTTTAGCGTTTTGCGGTGAACTCTAGTTTCAAACTTTTTCTTCTTGTCGGGAAGCATGTACACCTGTGAAAATAAATTTAGTTTTTTTCTGACATCAAGTCTTCCCTCCTCCTCCAAATATAATCTTTGCGTCGCTTCTCTGCGAGGACGACTGACCTTCACGTATGGATCGGAAGTTCCTGACATGTCAAGACCGGGAAGATCTTCGGCCTGCATGACGGTCACCGCGAGGTTGTTCGAGTTGAAGTCGTAGTCCAGCTTCATTTGAAGGCGTCCCAGTTTCTGTTCGTCTTTTCTCGCTACTCCGGCGACCTCGTTTTCTTCCATGTTGTCAACCAATTCGTCGTCGTCTTTTTGTGCCTGTTCAACCGAGACCGATTCCTACCATTTAAACATGTAGGAAAGGAGTTCGTACATGTCATTCCTGAAACTGAGTCACTCACCGGAGTTGGATTCACCCCTTTCAAGTCTTGAGCGCCCTTCAATGATTTCTTGTCTTTCTTCTTGCGCCTGTCCCAGTACCGACGAATACAGATGAACGAAATCAGCACTACCAGCAAGAAGCATAGGATCCCGATGGTCGCGACACCCATTGATGACGCTGGAATGGAAGAGGCAAAACTTTCCCGCGTTTTTTCCAGTTTATTCAATGCGACGATTGTGACCTTTAGATGAGATTTTATTCGAATGTTTGTTTGTTTGTTCACTCTCTACTCCATAAGAACGCAACAAGTTGATTTTCTGCAGCCGTTTCTGTCGGAAGGCAGATTCTGAAAAACCATCCCAGTGAGAGTCTCTGTCTTCTTCGTATCCCCTGCGGACCCAGTTGAGTGACAAGGCAAGGACGCTGCGTCACCTTGCCCGTGAACAACTCATTCAAGATGTCGACGTGGACTCGATTTCTCGAGCTGGAAATCTCTGTCGTCGTATTTAAAGCTTCGTCTGACGGGGGAGGCTCATGTTCTGCAGTGTATGTAGATACAAGAGGGCGTAGTTTTACTCACATTCGACGGTGATTTGTTGCTGCTTCGGTGGAGGCGGCTGCTGCGCAGGCTGCGCAGGCTGCGCTTGTGATGCCGATTTCGCTTGCTGTGGCATTGGTGAACCTTCTGGCTCTGTAGTGCTTTCTGACTCTTCCGTGGTTGTTGGCTCTTCCGTAGTAGTAGGCTCTTCCGTAGTTGTTGGCTCTTCCGTAGTTGTTGGCTCTTCCGTGGTCGGCTCTTCCGTGGTCGGCTCTTCCGTGGTGGTTGGCTCCTCCGTAGTAGTTGGCTCCTCCGTTGTAGTCGGCTCCTCCGTAGTAGTCGGTTCTTCTGTTGTGGTCGGTTCCTCTGTTGTGGTCGGTTCCTCTGTGGTGGTCGGTTCCTCTGTGGTGGTCGGTTCTTCTGTTGTGGTCGGTTCCTCTGTTGTGGTCGGTTCCTCTGTGGTGGTCGGTTCTTCTGTTGTGGTCGGTTCCTCTGTTGTGGTCGGTTCCTCTGTGGTGGTCGGTTCTTCTGTTGTGGTCGGTTCCTCTGTTGTGGTCGGTTCCTCTGTGGTGGTCGGTTCTTCTGTTGTGGTCGGTACCTCTGTTGTGGTAGGTTCCTCTGTAGTGGTAGGTTCCTCTGTGGTGGTCGGCTCTTCTGTGGTAGTCGGCTCCTCAGTCGTGGTTGTCGGTTCCTCTGTCGTTGTTGTCGGTTCTGCTGTGGGGTCCCCCGCTTGCAATGTTTGAAGCTCGACTGTCAGCAGAATTAAGAAGATAAAGCCATAGTCGCTCTGCAAAAATTATTGTGTCATCAACACGAACCATTATTTCAAGGCCGCAGTGGAGCAATTGCAAACGTTTTAATCTTTTGCAATGAATAAGCGGAGCATGCGCTTCAAGTTTTGCAAAACCACAAAGTTTAATTGAGTTTCCCGAGTCAGAACTTTTAATTTTGGATCTCTAGAGGGAGATCCAAAATTAAGCCAAGTTGCGAGCGTGTTTCTAATCCCTTCACCGCGCCCAAGCTGTTTATACAAGCGACCAACTGAGCGAGTAATCGAGCGAGTTGCCCATCCATCCCGAGGGCTGGTCCGTCAGCCAGTCAGGCGGCCAAGTAGTTACAGCTTGCTTATCGACCGCGACGGCTCGATGTCTCGAAGGCTGATCTCAACTTTATCAGGAGTCCAAGCACTAGAATCGCTGAACCGGATCGGCGTTCCGTTCAGCTACTCAGAAGTTCGTCATTACTCGAACATATGGTACACGTGAAATTGTAGAATCCCAGAGAAGCAGCTCGCAGTCCTTGGAAACCTCTCCTATCTCGAAGGTCGAATGTTTGAAGAGTGTATCTTCCGGAAGAATGGAGTTGGAAGAACGAACATGGACCGAGATTTAGGATTCCCGCGGAGAAGTCTGCGCTCGAGGGATGATCGAACACCGGATGTGGAAGAGAACCTTCTCTACTGCACTGCCGGGCCGCGAAGCCGGGTGAAGTCCTGTTGACACGTGGAATCATTTTCGGAGCTGTGACAGCCTCACTCAGCAATCCGAGACACTTCTGTCGTGCACGCTGTTGAATAGCGCTCGAATTTCTCTTGTGGCTTTCGTCTCCCACGGCACAATACTTCCACAGAACAGACCAAACCCGAAACGCAAGCATGGCCGCATGCAAAATTCGACGGTCGCTCTATCACGTCCGATTGATAGAGTCGTGGAATTTTTTTCATACCGCGCTGACGGTATGAATCATGCCCTGAGAGCGCAAGCGAAATAGAGATACTTCCTTGCTAACCTTTGATCATGAACACTTCTTCTGAGGGAATTTCTGTAGGGACTGAAAATTAGAGTTCAAAGGTCGAGAAAGAAACTCCGAGGCGCCGAGGAATCGAGCGATGCTTCTGCGAGCACTCTCTCCGCGAATTAGAACCTGTTTTTTTCACAAAGGTCCTCGACGTATAGGCGAGCTTTGCATCACACCGAAAGAGTGACAACGACAACGAGTAAATCGTGCTCAGGTGTCATCTTTTCGGTATGAGCAATCGGTTACGGAGCGAGCTGCAGTTGAGCCTTCCGGATTGATCACAGCAAGGATTCCTTGATGTTTCTGGAAGCTGTTGCTGCCTTACTCACCAGCAGTCTACTGATAGCTCCAAATCTCAACTGACGTTTCCGCATTGTTTCTGTAAGGACTCCTGTAGGTTAGTTTCTTTCTATAACGACCTCTGTCTTCTTGCGTCAAATTCGAAGTGAAGTGGAGCCGTCGTCTGCGGATAGTTTTGCTTTAGACCGTTCGAGGCATTTTTCCAACTCATCGCAACACTCCAGTTCCAACTTCTTACAAAACGAGAAATTCACGCTTTCTCCATGATTTATGGTTGATACTGGCGTCACGGAACGCCAGCTAGCAGATCAACAGCTGAATTCTAGACTTCAGATCGCAACCCACCTCGAACTGTTCCCTCTGAATCGCCTTATGTACCTTCGCGTTATTTTCGTCCCCCGAAAGGACTCTCGACTGAGTCGGCTGCGATCGTCGCTGCTGTGGCGTCGGTGACGTAACTTGAATTCCGTCAGTCAGCAGCTAGTTCTGGAAGAGGTTGGTTTCGATGGAGGAGCGCAGCGGCAATCTGTTATCGTATCCTCGTCGATACCACAACCAATTGCAAAGCTCCAGAAGTCGACTAAGTCTCCGGAAGAAAGTCGAGTGAAAATCTCAGATACTTGCAGCGTATGACGGTGGTTGAGAAAAAATCCTCCAGCGAGCGAGTGATGCGTTTCGACGGCAACCTGTTTGCGACTCTCGATCTCTGTCCCGATGGTTCTAGTTCCGAGCGAAGCGCGCACTTGTTGTCATTCGACGTGGGCTCTGATTTCGAGAAATTTAAGGCAAGCAACTACACTACGCGCGAGTCACTGTGGATTTCTACTGACACCCAGCCGGCAGGATCCGGCGTTTCCTGACAGAGAGAACTCGAATATCTGCGTTTCTACTCGTCTAAAAGAAGGCCCCGACTCCCTTGGCAAGACCCTTTCCTTCGATCAACTTTGAATCCCTTTCCCGGCTCTTGGCGCGATTCGCTTCGGCCTGAGCGCTATGTCTCAGCTTTCTCCTCGATAGGACTTTGTATCAGACTGACCTGAGTAAAACTTCCACCTCCAACCTGTTTCATTCACAAAATCCAAAGTCGTCTCCGAAGCTCTCTAACAGGTGGACCTCGTATCGAAGCCTTCGCTCCTTTTTCCACGAAGTCCACGAAGCAAAGAATATGAGAATCCCTCTCGCTTCTTCCTGGCCATATGGAAACATATGGAGCATGGTCCGAATCCGTCTCTCGCGATCCGCCTCGACAATTACATCTCACGATTGCTCGGACTTGATATCCGAAGCGTTGCTGGACTCAAGTTGTCGAAGGAGTGTTCTTGAGGTCCCCTTGGATTTGCATTGTCGGCTTCGGTTTGGAACTGGCGGCCATATCTGGAATACCTCACAACAGTTCTCTGCTCTCGGTGAAGAGTAATATGAATCTACAAATCGAGACTTGGAGTGGGCGGGTGTCATCGATATCTGGATTCGGGACACGATCGACGTCATGTTTGAAGTGAACGAATCCAAAGTTCTTGCGCCATGGAAAGTAAAACGTGACAACGGAAATGAAATCACAAGTCAGTCCGAGCGGGTATAACATCGTAAGCGACGGGCTTAGAGATTGCGGGAAGAAACGGCGAAGCTCAGCGGGAGAGTCATTCTATTCATTGTGTGTTCATACGAACAGTGCACGAAACGATTCATTCGGCTTCCCCGAATCCGTTTCTCCTGGCTCTGGAAATTTCCCTTTTGCGAGTTTCTCATCGTGTTATCGATCGAGATTTTCTTCTCGAGTGAAATTCGCCCACAGCGGTTGATCCAATCTCGGGAGCATTCGGTCCTGAGAAGAATGTTCCTCGAGAAGACGAGAGGAGCAGGCATCGAGAGTTATTTATTTATCAGGATTCGATAGTGGCATTGTACAGCGCGTCGATGTCCGCCATTCGAGGAGCTTGATGGAAATCCGGTCTGCAGAAGCAATCTGTGGTTCGAAACTCATCCGGGCTTGTATGTTGGTCCACAAGGATGCGTTTGCAGCAGCCTCATCAAGGCAGCTAATCGAGTTTTGATTGAACAATGCAAGCAGCACTTTCGAAATTGCGCCAAACATTACTCCAGCTGCGCTCAATGGACCTGTTCGATGGATGAGCATCATCCACGGACCTAGGCAAATACCGCTCGAGGTGACCCTCGTGCTCGAAAAAGATATTAACCTCTTTCGCCGCTAAAAATAGCTGCTATCTCCTCGCGACGCGCTGCTGGGGAACCCGAGGGAGTTCGTAGTCGAGGAGGAGCTCCAATGACCCGCCGTCCCTATATTGCCCTCCGAGCTGGGTCAGCAGTGATCTTCTGACAAGATTCCAGGCTTGGATTGAATCCACTGCAGCTCTGTGATGTTTTGAAAGTATTTAAGTATTGCATCACGGAACGGAACTCCGTTACCCGCGTGACCGTCACACATCTGTCCATGAAGAAGCTTCTCGAACGGACCTGAAGGATGAGAATCTAGCTTACTTAGCAACGGAAATCGAGCGACGGCTGGCTAGGAGAGCTCACTCAGAGAAGAGCTACGAGTCGATTTCCAGAGCAAGGAAACTCCGAATTCTAATCTCAATCGAATCTCCTCGAATGTTGACATTTGAGCGCTCTGATTTGATTTCCGACTCCGTAGCAAGTATCCAAATGAAGTCTTTGCTTAGATCCCTCTAGAAAGGAAACTTCTTTCATCTCGCCTCATTAGTCGCGCTCGAGACTATTTGTTCGATTTGGGATTTCTATTTGGAATCCCGGTGCCAGGTTTATCATGATCCTGAAGAGATTTCGGATCTCAAGAAAACTTCTTGAGCGCATAAGCAGCAGGTAGAGGTGTAGTATCGTTGTTCTAGGGCAGGGTGGCCGACGCGCTTCATCTTCCTTTCGTTCGGCCTCTCTGAAAGGCCAGTGAGTAGTTGACGTAATAAATGAATGTTGGTTGAACCCGTTACGCGATGATCACATGGTTAACGAAGAGCGTGTAACGACAGGTTTCCGTAGCAATAATTCTTCCAGTGCATTCCGCGAATAAAGAGCAAGATTTGCCCGAACTCGTTCCTCCATAACGTCTGAGGGGAAGCCAGCCGAACAACGACTCAAATTTCTCGTATCCGTCTGTGTATTCCTGTTTCTTCGTTGCCGTTGATTCTCTGCAGCAGTGTTTCTCAGTTACGTGTAGGGTTTGGAGAAAATCTAGTGGAGAAGGAGGACTCCATAGGTCTCGATTCTATGAAAATTGATTGGTTGTTATTCTGTTTCGACCATACGCCGCAGTGAAAGCCGAACCTGCAACATAAGTGTCAGTGAACACTGCTTCGAGGCGTATTGCTCGTACGCTTTCAGATGTAAATTAGAAAACCGAAACAATGCACGGTCTTGACGCGCCTAGACATCAAGGACGCCAAGGACCATGTTTGACCTCTAACGAAGTCAAGCGAACCAAGTTCTAGCTTTCAAATTTTCAGGAATTTCATGAGTTATATCATGAAAACCCAACGAAATCATGAACTCTCCGAGAAAGGTGAACCGTCCTTTCTGCATAACTCGAGCGAAAATATACGGGCCGGCTTGGTGAAGCTTCCCGCGGACGCCTCTCCGGTGAGTTTCTTTCATCGACTGAAATTCGGGATTGTGCAGTAGCGGTCTAATATGGAATTCACGGAATATTTCAGAGCGAAAATGGCGGATGCTGGGAAACACTGCTCTGGAGAATATTGTTGGAGCCTGAAATGCGAGGAATTTGAGGTGAATCCTGTTTGCAGTAGCACCTGAGATCCAAAGAGAGCGGGCTGGTTCCCGAGCAAGCTCTCAGATGATCCTGTTTTCGTATCAAGCTACAAAGTCCCTCGCGTTCGATTCTATTGTGGAATATTCGCCGCAGATGTCGGTGAACTTTTTTCGGCATCGAGCCTCAAATGTTGAAAATCGGGAGTTGGCTTTGAGCGGATGATCTGCAAACCGCCTTGGGAAGATTCAGGAGTCGAACTGTAAATGATCCGAAGAAGATTCAGGGCCGGCATGGACTAAGAAAAGGTTTGCTTGAGTACATCGAACCAGTACCTGGAACACTTCAGAATTATCTCAAAACCGTATCGACCTCTGAACTCACCCAACTGGGCCTTGGGCCCACATCGCTGTCTGGCCCCGGGCTGGAATCCCGGGTTGGCACCGGAGTCCAGCAATGGAGCTCCGGACCTGGATTTGGGCCCCTGGTGTCGAGTGTTCTGCCTCTAAATTTCAACACGAGTCGGCTACTGACTTGGATGAGTGAAATCGTTCGCCGCTTGTTGAAGTATTTTCCATTACTAAGAAAGAACGGTGGGGGAGGATTCAGATATGCGATCATGCGAATATCTCAGGAGAGCGGCAGACGTCGGGGTGCGAGCCCTTGGCTTCACTGTCTCATCACGATTGCAAGGCGATGGCGGCGGCTTCTTTCTCAGAGACATGTTTCTGTTTCGGAACTTTTCCGTCCAGGGTAATGAGCTCGGAGAACTCTAGGAGAGTGGTTGTCCTTTCCAATGACTTCCTCTGTGTACGTAACGAGACTGAATGAGATCTGGGAAGCGCGAGAAGTCGCTGGCGACCCGCCACACAAGTGCGAGGTTAGCGCGTAACATATTGACAATGGTGGGAAGTCTCCGATCTAGCTGAATCCCTTCTGTTGACCATGAGGAAACCAGTCCACGATGAGAGCGTTGTCGTTCTGTAACCACCTTCACGAACAACATCTCTCTGAGACAACGAGACTCCATTGCGATAGTTTCGCCGTGGGCAAGGACAGTGTTGAAAAGGTCATTGTGTTGAGAATGTTGGAGAGACAATACAACGCGCTGGTTGAGTCGCTACAAAGATATCAGTTATGGTCATTAGAGCCCGATTGACGTTCCGTGCTCGCAAAGGTTACTGGCTCGCCCAAACCAAGAAGTTCAAAGCATCCGCGAATGGATGCGGACTGACTCCGCGTAGTTCAAACTCTCGAATGCGAAGATCCACTCGCCTTCTTGAGCCGCCCACGAATCTTCATTGAACAATGTTTTTTCTTATTGGAGGCTCTTCTGTCGCTTCATCGGTTTGGCAGTTTTGATTCACTCGATCAAGATCTAATTCGGAAACCAATCATACTGATCTTGTCCGCGGCTTTACCCCTCCAAACCTATTTTTGCATCGAAACGGCCATCAAGAAAGTTGCGCCAGCGTCGAAATCTTTGAATGCACCAATGGAAATCGGAGTTCACGAACAGACCGGATGATCAAAAAAGTGATAAACGAGTTCTTTCTGTTCTTGTTTCCGTTTATGATGACCCGCAGGTGATAGTGATCAATGAAAAACTGGGAAAAATCATATCCGCGCTCCGGAAAGAGACAAACAAGCGGCTTTACGACAGGCTCTAAAGTTGGAGCGCCTCAAACTCTGTGGCAGCGATTGGGATGATCGAGTCTCGTTTTAGCGAAAGTTCTTTAGTGAGAAGAAGACAACAGCCAGGATGGAAGCTCCGCAAAAAGAGAAAAAAAGTGAAGCGCCTGTCGTCGAGGACCACGAAGAAGCTGTTCCGATCCCAGACGTGCCCTACGTCAAAAGGTTTACTCGTCCCCGTTGTTTCTTTTGTGTCAAAGGCCGGAGAGATTTTTGACGAACTATTCTCGACGAGTGCCTTTTCTCCTACGGAGGAGAGCCGAGAGTCGTTTCCGATGCCGAACCCAACCCGCGCCTTTTGACAGATGGACGGGCCCGGACTGCAGCTGGAGCTGGATGATCGCTGTTTCGTGTGCTCTCTTGAACTTCTTCAATCTGGCTCCCACGCGATGCAGCAGTGTTATATTTTTGAACACATTGGAGCATTACGATACCAGCCGCGCGGTGGCTTCCTGGCCTCCGTCGCTCATCAATGCGGTTTCGAATCTCTCAGGTACCCTTCAATCTTATTTCCTTAGTTTGAATCTGAACATAGAGATGAAGGGGAGTCTGAATTCGTGATTGCAATTCAAAGGAATCGCTACTGGTTACATCACGAAACGGTTCGGACCTCGGAAGGTGTCACTCGTCGGATCCATGATCGCCTCGGCGTCCATCGCCGCCTGTTTTTTCGCAGACGATGTGACGAAACTTACGCTGTTTTGTGTGATTCATGGTTAGTTCAATATTCGGCCCTTCCTCAGCGTTCCTCAGCTGTGCCGTGAACAAACTCGGTACTCGGTAAACTACTATCCGCCGTTCTGTGTATTGAGGAAGGTGTAGCTCGAGAAGGTGTAGTCTATGTATACTGTCTCTCGACTCAAACTCTGTAGTGGAATTTTTCAGGTCTGGGACTCGGTCTGAACGTCCCAACCGTGGCCGTTTGTTTGAACAGTTGGTTTCAGGAGAAGAAAGTGATGGCTAGTGGAATCATTTTCACTGGAGCAGCTCTCGGGTCGTTTGTGTATCCGATTTTCCTCGAGTGGGCGTTCGACCTTTTCGGATTTCGCGGCGGTCTCCTCATTTTCGGGGGAATCATGATGCACGCCGTCGCAGCCGGCTTCCTCATTCGGATGCCACCGTGGCTCAGTGCTGAGTGCGTTTGGTTCTGAAATTCTCAATTGATTATTCGATGTCTAATGTGTGACGGCTTTCACAAAACTCTTCCTTCGTAGTGGAACATCGAAACAGGCTTCGAGGAGAACTTCAGCTGTCGAAGTCGGAAACACGATCCCCGAACCTCCACAAGAGCCAGTTCTGAAAAGAAAACCGATCATGGTGCGGTCCATTTCGCAATCGTCGTTCGAAAGCCAGGATAGTCGGGAAGACTTGGACGAACAGAAGTTCCACAGATTCCACGAAGCCGTGCATCAACTCACAGTGGAAACACTCCCAGAAGTGGATGAGGAGCGAGATTTGACGGGGAACGATCAAGGAGAAGAGGAGTGTTGCAAGAACGGTACTCTTGTGGTTCTCGATCCTTTCGAAAATTTCTAAGCGAATTCTTTCGGGATGCGGAAATGCTCTCCAGCGGGAGAGCATTTAGAATCAGTGGACTCTGACGGTTACCCGTTTTCAGGTGAACAGTGTCCAGCCAGGTCGCTGCGTCGACCCGAAATCGATCGACTTCGCAAAGATGTCGCCCAGAGTCGTTCCTTGAACTCCGGTTCTCTAGACTCCTCAGCGCTCTCTCACTCGGCAAGCTCCAACAACGCTCGAAAAGCCAATAGTGAAACGCGGCCGGGGTCTGTGGCTCGTGTCTCGATTTCGTCTGGTTCTCGAACCCGATTGCGTCGCAAATCATCGGCGATATCGACCACGCTTTCGTTGTATGCACCGGCTGTTTCGCCGTCAAGAGGAGCCGACCGCGATTTCGAAGAGAGCGAGAAACAGAACGAGGTACATAGAAATCAAAACCATTCTCCTGCTGCCCTCGGATGGCCTGTCGTAGAGAAATAACTCGGGTGATTTACAGCTCGCTTACACTTTCAGGAGGACGCTCCGCCGAGAATGAGTCTGATCATTCTCTTGGTTGGTCTCACATACGTCGTCTTCATAAACTGCAACATCGCCTTTCAGACGATTCTTTTGGACTTCGCCGCGGACAAAGACGTCGAGATTCACATGGCCGTCTATCTCTTGTCAGCGTTTGCAGTTTTTGACATTGTGGGACGACTTTCTGTGGGTCTCATATCCGACAAGGGCCTTCTGTCTCGTTCAGTGCTGATGGGCTGTGCCACCATTCTGTTTGGCTGCGTGATGCAATTACTCCCATTTGCTAATGGCTTCTGGGGGATTTGCATTCTTTGCATGATCGTTGGATACGCTCTTGGAACTACAGTGGTCCTCGTCACCGTCCTCGTCGGCGACTACGCAGGAGAACTCTCCAAAATACCAATCATTATCGGATGGATGGCGTTCTTCGCGGGAGTGACCGGTCTCTCACGGCCACTACTCATAGGTTAGGAAAAAGAAATCCACCCTAAACTCGCTCGTATGACGAACTCCTTCTCGGAATGTAAGAGCGGAAAAGTTGTTTGATTGTATGTTCCGATAATTCACTATGGTAGAGTGGAAATTGGCTCACCATGAAAAATTGTCAGAACATACACACTTGATCGATCAAACAAAGTTCTCAAAGCTTTTATGGTTTGAAATTGGGTCCGTTTCACGCGCGGGTTTGGGATAATTGTCATTTGGTGTTACATTACGTACATATCATAAGAAATCGAGTAACAGGGTTTTCGATTCCAAAGGTTACTTTCGCGACACCATGGGAGACTACGACGGCCTTTTGCATCTGATGGGGCTCTCCATGGCCACTTGTGGAGTCGGCTGGATATTGGTGAACATCTACGAGAAATGTGTCTCATCGACTGCTCAGCCAGGCGATCCTCCAGAGGTAGACGTGAAAGTTGTTTCAGAAGACAACACGAACCACAATAGCGCAGTGTCGGAGAAACAACAATACATCACCAAATTATGATTAACTTCTAAAATCCATATAAGTATGTAGAGTCCGCGGCGGCGAATTCATTTGGTTGCTTGGAAGTCCAAATCTGGATTTGCGCATTACACCTGGCGCACGCTTGAAATCGGAGAATCAGGTAGCAAAGTGAAAAGCGAGAACCGTAATCGCCGTGATATTAATTGTCCAATACGAACATATTATATTGCTCCCCGCCTTCATCTTATTTGATTTCCCTAATGAAGTTACGGCGTGCAAGGTCTAATGGGCACCCTGCCCGAAGAGAGAAAATTGAACGCACACCCAATACGGCGTTAGAGGCGGAGGGTCATGTGATATGCACAAAAATCGTTCGCTCCACAAACTCTCCTTAAAATCAAATATGTCCAAGACTTGGGTTCGGAAATTGTCAGCGTAATAATTCACTGCATAGATCCCCCCGCAAATTCGATCATTTTGCCGCTCGAGATGGACGTCGAGAGCAATCGGCTACGTCTTTGTCGTTTGTGGGACGTGATTCGGGACAAAGTCCCTCGGAGATCGTCCGATGGAGTAATATCACTTCGGCCCGATGGTTCAATTGCATTCCTGAGACTGGCAGCAACTTGACCAAAGCTGAGTTCGACTGCAACGGGTGGGTGGGTGGATGGATCCTCCTCCTTGACAGAACGTCGTCGTGCCTCAAGTCGGTAATACAATGCTCCGGATTTCCCGCGAGACTGGTCGAGTTGTGAGTCACAACTTGTGGCTACGTCTCGTTGGTGAAGTTATGGAGCGATTCTCTTACGTTCGAATCGGTCCGAAAAGTTTGATGATTGTTTATCTTCTTATCGGATTCTTGCTCCAAATCGCGATCGAATTCCTGCAATCAAACTTGAGAAAATGAATTTTCAACGGATTGGAGCTCAGGTGGAAGGAGGAGTCAGCTGCAGAAGATTTGACTTTTGAGTCACATGATTTCTTTTCGAATTCACGGAAGGATGACAGTTCGTTTCTGAAAATGGGTACGGGAGCGGAAACTTCGGGTCGATATGAGTGTTCTTGGAGAGAGGGTTCCGGTCGTCAACGGAACTGGATCGAATGACACTCTGGCTCGGAATGAAAAGGGAGCGTCGACCGAGTCGAGAATGATCTCGCAGCCATCTCTGAGGGAACCATCGTCTCTCTCCATTGTTCATATCTTATTTCGCTGCAATGTATGTATGTAGAGCAACTGATTTTCACAATCCCATCGAGGAAAGAATGATCCAGAGTCTTATTCCTTGCCGTTGTGGGAGGAACTGTTTTCTCAAGCTGTAGCCGACTTTACGGAGCAATGATGACCGGGATGAGCGCTTCTTGAAACCATCCGATGAGCTCTACGCGATTTTCGCCTGCTTCAATTGGCTAGCAGCGCAATATGTAGCTCTTCCTTAGCGGCAATCCCGACTCCCTGGAAGCTCAGAATAGATTCCTATTTTCTCGTGAGATCATGATTCGTATCCAATCAGAGCTTACAGGGAGGATGTGGGGGTGGAAATCTCCACAGCAACAGATGAGACCGCCTCGGACCTCTGGCCAAGCGAAAATACAGCTCAGTGATGACATAGATCTAATCCCATTTTCATCGAGAGAATTCACGCCCTAGGAACACTTGCGTTTCTAAGTGATGAACCACGACTCGACTCCAATTGACTCAACGACGTAGAAGAACCAGAATAAAAAAAAAACTACTACAATTCCCGAAGAGAAAACTGAGTTTCGTTCTTGGAACAGCATCGAGTCCTCTAACGTTCTCCATGTGATGTTCACTCGTGTTACAAGGACACTCTGGATACAACATCGAACGTAGATCTCAGAGTGCTTTTCACCCACGCGTGGAATAAGCGCGCGAAGTGTACGACGCCGTAGGAAAAGTGAGCTCAACAAGAGACTCACGGAAGGACGTGGGAACCACAGCTGCAGCACTGAGGATCACCGACAGAAGGGCTCCCAATATTTCCAGGATCAGTTCCGCGGCAAAAACTGATTGAGAATCTTCCGGCTAGATAATACCCAAGTTTGGTGAATCGCTGAGGTGAGATGAATGCGATTCCTAATTATACTCAGGAGGTTCGCTTTGCTCCCCGGTGACCTATGGAAGAAAATCTATCTAATTCCAGGGAGCCAAGAGATATCAATTCCGCGCGAGAATAAACCTCATTCCATGAGCTTCTTTCAGAAAGGAAGGAAAGAAAAATAAGTTTCCGGCCCAGGGCTGCCAATTCATCAGTTCTGTGTGTCTTTCGAATCGTATTGGAGCCTCTGGCCTTCAAGTCATGTTTCAGTTCGGATCCGTTGAGAATCGTAATTTGTGTAGATGACCGTGGTTCTCATTTCTTGCGTAGAAGGGTTCACGTGTCTTCCTACGATTTCCAGCACCTGTTGTTCTGTGACATTCAAAACTTCCACATTCATCTCATCATGGAAGCGGTGCGGGAGAATTCAAAGAACAATTATACGTTTGGAAAAAGAGCCATTTATTGAGTCTCCAGTGGATAAAAAACAATCCCTGTCGCTCGACGTAGCAAGAAATGAATGTACTTTACCGTTGAGAATGATGTCATCGAGGCGAAACCCGACAAGAGTTAAAGTAGAGAGATTTTGTACAAATGATGGATACCTAAGTGGAACAACGCACTCCGGTACAACCACTCCGAAGTTTTAGCGCAATGGAGCTGGTCTGCAGAGATGCTGGCATATACGTAGAGCGGCAAAGTTGAGTCATCTTTACTTACGATGTTAAACGTCTTCATGGTTGCCCGCCAGACCAATTTTCGGCAACGAGGGAAACTAGACATCTTGATTCGGTTCAGTTCGATAGTTCCCTTTCGGCCGCTGAACTTGATCGCAGCTGTCTGTCGAGCGGTTGATGAGCTGCTGCTGTTTGCCGCAAAGAAGCCGCATACGCGACCGGTGGCTGACAGGTCCGAACACTTGAAGAATGCACTATTTGATGACGTCAGCTGGATAGTTCAGGAACCATCTCGACACCTCCGGATACCCTCGGATGGACACGACTTGGTTGCAGCGACTGAACCGTCTTCTCTTTCTCTCTCTTCTTGAAGTAAAACTAGTCTGGTTGCTATATGCTCATATTGAGAGCTCACTTTCGACTGGAGGAATCCAGTACTTCAGCTGGTCGAGAGAATGAAATCTTGTGCTGACTCGAGCAAACGAGTCTTCGGAGGCACATCCTCTGGGGCGCGTTCGCTATCCACTACACTTGACGTCAATCACTGAGATCCGCATCGGGATCACTGGGGAAGTAGAGGACTTCTCATCTGCTCACCGGCGAAGTAAAATCACGATTGGCTCTATCAAACATTGAGACATCGTGTGAAGGAAAATGAAGTACGAGTCGTGAGCGGGAACAGCGGGAAGGGACAGATCGGTTGGTTTGCATTCAGTCTTCAATGTACATTTTGGCGAAACCACCGCTGCCAGTGTGCGTACGCAGAACGGCAGAGCAAAGCCGGCTGAATTTGTTTTGACGCGGGACCACGTCGTCTTTCGTTTGTTTGGATCTGCTCGAACTGAGGAACGCTCTCAATTGTTGCGCTTCCCATGAGAGAGCTTGTTGTGTTCCTTGCAACGGGTTTGCAATGGCTCTGATTGAGTGGTTGTTGGTTTGATGGCAGGCGGTTGATTGATTGATTGATCGATCGATCTACGGATCGATCGGATAAACGAACGGATAGCTCGACGGATGAGTGCATGGATTTACAGCTCGCAATCCAGGAACAGTGCTGTTCAAGACTGGTTGTTGTCGCATTCATCTGCGGGCTCTAAGACATTTGCCCGAAAGATGCTTTGCAATCCAAAACGTGTCCACGGACGACGGCGCTCTGGTCTTTCAGGAAGGCTTTCAGCTCCTCAATACCATCGAAACAGAGGCTGTCCTGAACAAAATCCAACGGCAAATCTGGACGAAATCTACAAGAACACAAATAATGTTAGTTAGTATAGATGATAGAGGACCGCCCAGCAGATCAACCAAATGAAGTGGCGCGGACGCCTCTGGAGAGTGTTGATTCGTGAACGGCCGAGCAGCTATAGACTCCCTCTTCATATACAACCGTCGATTCACATGGAATCATTCAATGAATGAGAAAAAAACGAGAATACGGCAACGACAGACTAACAACCGCCGACAGATCACAGAGAACAGAGTGTCACTAGAACTAGAAAGCACATTCGTGGTTCTTTGACGCAAGATACGGCGGCGAGTGAATCAGGCGATGCGAAATTTTCAACATGTCGTTCTTGGTCTCCTCGGTTCGAGTATTGCTTGGAAGCTGGGAGTGCAGACGTGAGAAACGTTTACGCTTTCGGTCCTAGCATCGCCTCAGCCGCTGATAGTCGAGGATAATTCTCCGGAGACGACTGAAGATCTTGGACGGCTTCACAAGTATCCAGTGGTTAATGTAGAGCTTCGCGATGACGACGGCGATGTCAACTCCAGCGTCGCGGGATACTTACCGAGAACCTTCCCGATTGGTCGACACCCCAACTCCTCAGAGGAAAGGGTAAGCACCCGATTTTCGCTCTTTCGGAAACAACAATCCCACAAGGTGTAAAGCACCCAATGAAGAAACGATTCGTAAACCCTCAGAACCTCCCAAACAACTACAAGCAGAATCTCTCTAACCGCGAGTACATACGCTTTGACTAGTGCCTTATAGGCCGCTATTCGCTCCTTGTCCAAACACCATTCCATGACATATGGTGACATTCGAGGAGCTGATCGATACAGATTAAACAGCAGATGGAAGTTTCTCGTGTTCCATGCCGAAATTACGCGCACCGCATGGGAGATCACCGGGTCGCTTCGCTCGACGCTCGTAAGCGTTGTCACCGTGTCGTTGATATCTGTAACGACAGACGCGTTAGCCTTTAGCGTCTCCTTTTTCGCGAAAATATTTCTCCCCTTCCGAGGATTATGTCGCCATCGCTCACCTGTGACGTTTTCGGTGAAAACCTGGTAGAGCAGTTTGTACCCGATGAACTCGGACCGATGCTCGGCCTCAGGAAACTCCGCGTAAAGAGACATGAGTTGGGTTTGGCATTGGTTGAATTCTTCGTGGTCGCCTTTTTCTAGCGCTATTCGCGCATGAGTTTCATACACCTCAATGGTGAAAAGTGTACGAATGCACTGAACAGTGAGATCCTGACGGAGTGACTTGAGCTGGTCACAGGCGTAATGGTAGTCCTGCTTTGTAATCCAGTGTTTTTTGATCAATTCAAGAGACTTTCTCAAAATATACACCGGTCGCACCGTGCTAGGATCTGGAGCGGACGTGAGCCGAAAGTAGGCCTTCTCGACGTCGGTGCAAGTGCCTTCGATGGCGTTCTGTTGCCAATCCTCGAATGAGTTATCGCCGGCAAACAGTGTGGAGTTCATTGACATGTCTGTTTTTCTAACTTTAACGGCTGGTTCTCCGCCGAAGCGTCTCGCTCGCTTTTGCAGAACGCTCGGATCGCAATCAGAGTCGTCGTTCTCGAGCATTTTTTTGCTGAACTTTTTCTTTTTGAGCGACGAAGCACCGGAACCGTACGAATCCTTAGCATTGAAGTCGTCGCCTTTACCCCCCTTTGTAAAGCTTAACCTATCGACGATCGACTTGCGCTGTTTCGATGGAGGCGACGAGAGAGAAAGGAATTCATTCTGCTGGCTGTTCGATTTCTTATCACTATCTTTCCGGTTGGCCTTCATGTTCCTGACGACTGATGCAACTGATTGCAAATCGCTAGATTTCCTAAAGTCAACTTTTGCGGCATCATCGTGAGCCCGGTTCGCGCCAGAGCTTCTGTCGGAAGAGCTCTCGGCCGCGTACGAACTCATTGCCCTGCGGATCTTCTCTCGTTCCTTTTCTCTCAAGAACTCTTCGCGTTCTCGCTTCAATTTCTGCTGTCTCTCCTCTGCTTCTCTTTTAGCTTTCTCCAATGTTTCACTGTAAACGGTCGGAAGGGGTTCTTCGTCCCAGTTCATGGTCCACAAGCGGTCCGTTTCGATGGCTGCCGTGATTTTCCCTGCAACACAAGAGTTTTCCTCATGAGGTTCGTCGTTTCCACACGGAAAGTACATGAATACATCCATCGGCTGTCTCATGTTTCGATGCCGTCGATCTCAAGCTCAACTCACCTTTGAGGATGATTTCGACTTGGTTCTTGTCGAAACGTGATTTGCATTTTGTGAAAGCCCGCGCAGCGTATTCTTTGAGCTTTGGTGGCCAAGACGTCTCGTCGAGTGACCTCTTGTTGCCCCGTCCCGGTATCGTGATGGAACCCGCATTGTTTTCAGCTTTCGAGGAGCTCATATCCATTGGCGGAGGTGGAGGTTGGTTCCCCTTCGGCGATTCCTTCGATTGATTCCCATATTGTGTCTTACCTAAACCATTCGTCGGTATGTTCGAATAATCAGTCGCTGGAGGACCAGGACGTTGCGGGGTTGCATCTGGGGGTCCGAGACAAGATTTAGTTTGAGAGCCGCGATGCCCGACGATTCAAAAAGTTGCAGGCCCCCAATCGGGTCAAGACGCAAACACTTACAGCTTTTCGGAGGAGGAATCGCAGTTGACGCTCGGGATCGAGCGTTATTCTGTCGAGGTCCCACGCCCCAGCCCCAAGGCGCGGGTGGCGGAGTGACATACGATTCATAACCCGTCCCGTAATACAACATATTCGGTCTGTTTTTGTATACCCAATCGCTGGCAGGAGCCCAATAAGCGCCATTGTGAACATCGTAAGCTGAAGTATCGTTCGAAACTGCTTGTTGTATTGTCATCGCGGACGCTTGACTTAATGCGCTCGAAGACACTCCTTGAACCTGCAATCAAGAATGTTGTACGTCATAGAGGGACTTCACGTCGAAGACGTTCCGAGACATTCCGGAACGCGAACGCAATGCGGCAGCCGTCACAGCTGTGCCATGAGAGAGCTACTATCAACAAACCTTTTGGAGTTCCTCCATGGCCTTTTGCCAAGCCGGAGTGGCAAACGAACCCGTGCTTCCCACTTGGGTCTGTGGGTTAGATTGAACAGAATGCGTCGACGAGGGAAGCCCCGGAGGCAGGGGCAAATCCGATAGCTCAATATCCATCGCTAAATCTCAATTGTTGATACCTGAAAACTGGGGATCGAACGAGAGTTTACTTTGCAGAACTTGAAAACTATGAACGCCAGAAGCAAGCTTCTACCGTGATGCCCGATGCAGAATCTGCGCAACGGAAAACAGGCGAATATGGAAGCACATTCAGATGACACCTACTGCGTTGCCATATCAAAAGATGTGTATCTCTGTCGGAGAGACAACGTTCATAATCGAGAACCAAAGATGGCGAAATCGGATGAAATGAAATCGGGAGCGGTTGTTTCTGTTACAGACAAGCTGCTCTGAGAAAGCCCACCACAGAATTATAGAGAAACTAGATGAAACCTCGAAATTCGAGGAATCGTGTTCCAAGGAATACGAACATCGCCATTTAGGAATTCTAGAGCAAAATGGGACTCTGTGCAACCGATTGCTGTCAACAAGTCGAATATTTTGCCGTCGTCAGAATGACTCCTTGACTCATGAAGATTAGACGGCAAACAAATTAGAACTCTCGGTATTTAGGGCGACTGCGAGTCATCACAGAATATGCCCGCTGGCCATCACAGCCGCAACTGCTACTCTCTGAATCACAAATGCATTTGATTTTAGTCACCTTCTGCCTAAACTTGGGATGATTCGGCGAAACCCAATCTATGAAAACGGAGTCACGGTTCACTGCTCGCCTAGCAAAGTTTTTCCACCTTTCTTCTCGACAAAATCCCGATCCAAACGGCCACACACTTACTAACACAAGTCTTCAAGGAACAGTGATCTGCACTGACCCGTTGGTCGTACAACGGAGCGGGAAAGAGCGAAACTATGCGATGGTTGTGTGCATTTGTGAGACCTTTCACACATGGGCTGTTTCTTAGTACCACAAGCGAACCACACTGGTATCACGATCCGGCAGGGCAAAGTTTATCGAGTGTCGACGTTGAAAGGGCGAGATGAGAAATTCGCGGTCAATATGGTCTGAGGTGACCACGGTTCTGATCATCTGGGAACGCGGGCGACAGGAAAAACACGGAACTCGAGAGCGTCTATTCAGACCTGAGCAACATTTTCAGCTCGGAAGGTTTACGCGGTCCGAAACGAAAAAGGACGAAACGAGTACTCGTCCCGCGTCCTAAAAACGCTCGTCCTGACAGGAATGCCCGCAAGTTGGACAGACCCTGATGATTTCGATGCGTCATACAGTCCATGGGTATTGCCGATGTTGTTGGTTAGGGAACACCGCAAGGGACCTGAACGGCGCCAAGATTTGAATCTTCATACGCATATTTCGCACGGACTCCGAATGAAATCGGTCGAGACTATCATTCTCAGTACATATACTGACCAAAAGATGCTCGTTCATCTCTCGTGATCAGATCCGGTGCTGACTCTCATGAATGATTCATTGTGAGGGCAATCAAGTTCGATGACACTCGATTTGTTGGAATCGAGTGTCATCGACTCTTCGAATTTCGATTCCGAAATAAGGTTCAGCATCAGAAGAATTCTCCGACAGATCATTTTCAATGTTTATTGACACGGCGAAGAAAATTTTCTACGAGTTTCTTGGGGAGCTTAAAAAATGCCGACAGGAACAAATACCACCAAAGCATTCACAATGAATTTGGTTTCTTCGAGCGATTTCATTCATCTCAGGTGGGAGCCGATTTTCCATCGATGATAGATACAGATGAAGTTGTGCGTCTATGAAAGACCTCGTACTCCGCAGAAACATTGCACTTCTTGAAAACCTCTCAACACTGCTGAATGAGTCGACCAAACGGCTCCACAACACATCATCTGGAGTTCCGGGACAAAGGAGCGTCCTTATGTTTGACATCTCTAATTCTTCTGATGGAGAGCTTGATCAACCAGACAAGTACAATGAATGCCTCGGCATCGTCGGAATCACATCACGGTCTCCTCAGTATCTAGCTCGGATTATTTACAAACACAAGGAAGGGAGCGATCAACTAAGTCTTGATGTTGATATTACGGGCAATGCTCTGGAGGTATTCAAGGTTCAATATACTCCCCGCCTCCAGCAAAATTTCGCGAATTCGCTGATCTGTCACGGAAGGCTCTCTTTTCAAAGGATTGAACCCGACAATATATCGTTCCCTCTCGTATTCAATGTACCTCTGCTCTTTCTTGATGGCTTCGGTGAACTCGGATAATGTAGGCTGCTCGCTTCCGAGATCGATCTGCAATCGACGTCGAGTCTCTTTAGCGTAATCGACTGCCCAATCTTCTCCATCTTGAGCGCTTTGGAAAATCGACCACACTTCGATTGGAAACTGCGGCTCCTTTGTGGTGATGGTTCCGTCGGGAAGTGGAACGTTCATTCTTCCGGTGTAATCTTCCTGGAAGGCATGAAGTACGGATACCAGCTCTCGGGGCAAGGCGGACTCCAGTTCTGATAGGGCAGAACTCAGTTCCGACGGCGGAACAAATGCTAGAGCCGCAATCATTCGAGTTTTAAGAGAGAATTCTCCCCCTTTCTTGTACCGCGACCACAGACCATCTTAAACGATAAGAAGCTTGACGCTTTCCACCAAATCAGCGAAGCGCCCTTGAATGCGTGTCTCTGATGGAAAGTATGCACGAGCTCCGTCCAGCAAGTTTTTCTCGAAACCAATCACCACGACTTTGGGATCCAACGCAGGCCAAGCCTTCTTCAACAGGCTGAACATACGAGCGTAAGAGTCGACCGTTTTATCGGAAAGGAGAACGTAAGCAACCGGCAAAGCGTACAGCGAACGTTCGGCAATGATGATCAAGACCTGTAAAATGAGTCGATGTTTCAATGCACGATGGAGGACAAGAGGCAAAGAATAATTCCAGGAGAACACGAGTTCCAAAATTCGATAATTTCCTGGTTTTGGGAATGAATTATACTAACTTGCGCAAACGGCGTCGGCGTCTGCTTGAAGGCTGCGTCGACGTGCAGCCTCTTCGCGAAGCCTGTCTCGCGTGATGTCGATTTTTGGCCGAAAATGACAATTCTCTGTGGATCGTTTTCGCCTGTATCCACTAGTAGCGAGTCTTCCAGTGGCTTCGACGCACACTCGCTCATCTCGAACTGACGTGGGGTGTCGACCGAGCGTTGAAAGCCGGGAGCCTCTGGATTCTTCTTGTGAGACAACCGATATCGATCAATCATCCTTTCCAACGCTGAAGGTGTCGGTAAATGTGGTAAGACGCACGTTGACACCGACGACAGGGCGAAGTGGATCAAGGAAGACGTAGGCTCATTGGTTTCTTGAACACGACGTTCAACTTCCATCAACACTCTGTCGACTTCGATGCGTTCAGGATTTGGCCAATGCTCGTGCAGATCATCCGTTGCTCTGACTACCTCTCCCGTATCGACTCTGGTGTACGCCTTAGCGGGACAGAATTTATGCGCGCACCGCCAGGTCTGTAGTCCGCTTTTCAGTTTGTGGCTTCTGAGATATTGGTATCCGTCGTAGGCAAGCTTGACGCTTCGCCCTCGGGTCCTGACGAAACCTCGTGCCATGATCGGTGCGCGGACTCGACGATAGAATCACCTAAGAAGGGACAAATGGAGTGAAGAAATTCGCATGAACAGCTGTGGGAACTTGGAAAACGTTAATGAGATCGAATGAAACAGAAAAAATCTGAAGACTCACCAATGGCACTGGTCGAACGACAGTTCACAAATTGAGAGTACACTTCATATTTCACCGTGTGTGTGAGAGAAGTACGGAAGTGGACGTCGATTCAAGTGAAGAGAAACCGAAGTAAACCTTGGTCGGTTTGCGTAATAGAACGTTTTTGAAAACTCGCTCGCAACATAGGAATCGCGAGACAGAGAGCAGCGAATCTCAAGTGCGAAATTCAAGAGAAACGGGAAACGGTATCGCGCTCGTAGGGAATTCGTTATGAATGAACGCGCCAAGAAATTCAGTGGAAATGTCTGCTCTCGTGCAGAAGATGGCAAACCGCGACCATTGTGATGATCTCTGTTGGAAGCAACTTCGGATCTAGGGCGGTCAACCAAAGGTGTTTGACTTGAATCTACCTTACAAGGAAAAATGTGTCTGACAGTTTGATAGTCCTGTGGAAGTGATTTTGCTTAAACCGCCCAAATCGAATTGATCCAGCTTGAGCTCGAAAACCAATTTCCTGGAATTTTTCGCAGCGGGCTGAACAAACTATAAAAGAGTGTTCTTTTAGAGAGATAACGATTCTGCACGAATTGTGTTGTAGTCATTCCAGTATGTCATTCTTCGGGTCCAAGCAGAAGGACCCAACATTTGGCGCAGTCGCCTCGGAATCTGAGCGGGAGAGTATGGAGCCCGGTGACGAGTTGACCGACAAGGCCATCCTCACGCGACTCACGTCAATTTTAGAGAAGCTCGCTGAGCCACGGACGCAAGCCATATGTCCAGCGTCGCAGGAAGCTCCTGCACCCTCAGCATCAGTGCTCTTCAATTTGCAGTCTCTCCTAGGAACGTTCACGCACCACCCGGAGGCAGAACTAACGTTTGACAACTGGTTCTACCGCAATCAACCTATTTTGGAGTCGTCCATCTCTGACGACCGCTTACGAACGCAGATCCTTCTGAAATGCCTGGGAGACACCGAGTATCGCCGACTCCGCTATCGGCTCTCGCCAGAACTCCCCGAATCGAAGTCCTACAAGGATCTTGTGGAACTACTCAAATCTACGTTTGGCTCTTCGAAGTCACTGTTCCGACGACGACACGACATATTGTCCTTCCGAGTTGACGCCTCAACCCGCCCCGCGGATGTACTCAATCTGGCGAATATCAAAGGAGACGAATTCGAGTTCAAAGATCTCACATTGGACCAATTCAAGATCTTCCTCAGTCTCATTTTCGCTTCGGGGCCCACCTTCAAGAATTTTCGCACGGTAGTCCTCAAGATGCTGGACGAGAAGCCCGAAATGAACAAGCTTCGAGAAATCGTGGAGCAGTATGCTCATCGCAGTGAGGACGCCGCGCTGGATTCGAACGCCGCAGCTCTCCGCACCGAATCCTTCCCGGCCGAAGTCGTGAATCTCGTCCAACGAAACGGTCGAGGGAGACAGAACGGACGTGGGGGACGGCGCAACAACAAACGACGCGGATCATCCCGATGTGGGGGCTGTGGCGAAGGGCATCCGAGACATGCGTGCCCGCACGCCTCCACAAAGTGCAATAGATGTTACAAGAAAGGACATCTTGAGAAGGTGTGTAGATCAGCGTCGGCGAGTGTGACCGCAATTTCGTGTCAGGTGGATAACCTGAACGCTTCAAGGTGTCGGGCATACGCCACGGTGCAAGTGAATACCATGCCCATCCGCTTCAGACTTGACAATGGCGCAGACGTTTCGGTCATCGGAGAGAACATGTGGGATGCGCTGGGTCGCCCTCCGCTCACAAGGTTTAACGTGAGATGTTCGGGAGTCGAGGGGAAGCCGCTGAGCCTTCGCGGATGCTTCCGCGCGGAGTTCACACTGGGTTCCGCATCGGTGGTGGACGTTGTTATCGCCCTTCGGCGAAAGAACGTCGCGCTTCTAGGTGGCGAGGTACCCTATGCTCTGGGGCTGCTCGCAGTTTCATCGGCCGTGGAGATCGCCGGCGTGTTCGCCGATCCGGAGCCGATCGCGGTCCTCAAGACCGCTTACCCCGAATTGTTCAAGGAAGGCCTGGGGAGGTGTTCAAAAGTGGAAGTCACCTTGCCCATCAAAGACGGTACCATACCCACGCATCTTCCGGCAAGGCCCGTCGCTATCCCGCTTCAGGAGGCCGTCGAGAAAGAGTTGGATCGCTTGGTGGAGAACGGCACGCTCTCTCCAGTGGAAGTTTCGGAGTGGGCCACTCCCATTGTGGTCGTCCGGAAGCCGAACAATCAAATTCGCATGTGTGCGGATTTCTCAACAGGCCTTAACGCGGCGCTAAAGGACGTAGATTATCCGATACCGAACATGGAGGTCATCATGACGAAATTTACGGGCAACAAATGCTTCACTCAGCTGGATCTATCAGACGCGTATCTACAGTTGCCTTTAGATCCCGCGAGCCGCCCCTTGACCACCATCAACACCCATCGCGGGCTATTTCAGTACAATCGGATGGTTTTCGGCCTGAAAACCGCACCCGCCATTTTTCAACGAACCATGGAGCAAGCCCTCGCAGGCATCGACGGCGTGCTGGTATACCTGGATGATATCCTAGTGATGGCACAGGAGCAAGCTATGCACGACAAGCGTCTCCACGAAGTCCTTGCCCGGCTGCAAAGCTGGGGCTTCAGCTTGAGGTTTGCGAAGTGTCACTTCAACGCCCCGTCGGTCAAGTATCTGGGCGTGATCGTTGACGAACATGGCATTCACGCGGATCCCTCACGAGTCGACGCTATCCGACAGCTTCGGGAGCCGACAAACAGCGCCGAGGTCCGATCGTTCCTAGGCCTAGTCAACTATTATGGGAAGTTCATCGACCAGCTACACAAGTTCAAACCAGCCCTCGAGTCTTTGCTACGAAAGGATGTTCCGTTCAAGTGGTCGAAAGAAGCGGCGACAGCCTTCGAGTCGATCCGGGAGATCCTCTCCGGGCCGCTTTTGCTGGCACACTACGACCCGCAGCAAACACTAGTGGTGGCTGCGGACGCCTGTGAGACGGGCATTGGTGGAGTACTCCTGCAAAGGTACTCTGATGGCTCGGAGAAGGCAGTTTTTCACATCGCAAAAGCGTTAACCCCGGCGCAACGTAACTATTCGCAGATTGAGAAAGAAGCACTTGCCCTCATAACGACAGTCGAACGCCTGAAGAAATTCATCTGGGGACGCCGGTTCATCCTTCAAACGGATCACAAGCCTCTTGTCGCACTCTTCCAACCGGGTCGCGGACTCAGCGACCGGACTGCCGCCCGACTACGGCGTTGGGCGCTGCGCTTGATAGGATTCGATTTCGACATCGAATATGTGCGCACGGCTGAGTTTGGGTACGCCGATGCGTTGTCCCGATTGATCAAGGAGGCAAGGCAAGATGCGGCAGACGCACATCTGGAAGAAGTCATCGCCAACCTGGAGGCGGGCGAAACCGAAATTCTAAACAGCAACCTGGAGGTGCTACCCCCAAAGGCGCGCCGTCACGAGCTCGCCCTAGCTACGCGACGGGATACGCTACTTTCTCAAGTCATGGACCGGGCCAGGAACGGCTGGAGACCACAAGACTTAAAGAACCCGGGGCTACGCCCGTTCTCTCAGTTACGCGATGAACTCAGTGCTGTGGACGGGATTCTTCTCTTCGACGATCGCGTAGTCGTGCCGCCGTCCTTGCGGCCCGTGGTTCTAAAACAGCTGCATGCGGCTCATCCAGGGATGCGTCGAATGAAGGCCCTGGCACGAGCACACGTGTATTGGCCAGGTTTGGCAGCCGACATCGAAAAATTCGTCAAAAGCTGTGACCATTGCGCACAAACTGCCGATTGCCCGGTGAAAGTGCCACTACAACCGTGGCCAGCCCCTTCAGCTCCATGGGAGCGCGTCCATGTGGACTACGGGGAACCACGCAAGGGTCAAGTTTTTCTTTTACTGGTAGACAGTTTCTCCAAATACATCGACGCCGCCTGGATCGGAAACTCCTCGGAGGCGTTGATCGCCTATTTGCGCACGGTCTTCAGACACTTCGGTCCGCCCCGAACGCTGGTTTCAGACAACGGAGGGCAGTTTAGAGCTCTCGACTTCGCCGCTTTCTGTTTGGACTCCAACGTGACGCACCTTCGGTGTGCGCCGAGGATGCCCATGAGCAATGGGCAAGCAGAAAAGATGATACATACCATAAAGAACTCGCTGGATCGCTCGCCGAGAGCGCTGGACACGGCGGTGTCGGCGTACAACTACACACCAAACGCGGCGATTGTTGGTAAGTCGCCAGCGGAGGTTTTCTTCGGAAGAAAGTTACGCACCCCGTTTGACGTTTACAGGCCAATCAAGACAGGGTCCGAGCTGACACGGCTGCAAAAGGAGATGAAAGCCCAGTTCGACCGGCATCATGGGACCCGGAACCGGCACTTCGCGCTGGGGGAGGCCGTAACGGTAGAACTCGCGAACGGTAACCGCGTTCCCGCCACGGTCGCCAATTTTCTGGGCAAAGCCATGGTAGAGGTCTCGTACAAGCAAGCGCGGTTAGTTCGACATCGGAACCAGGTGTGGAAACGCTCCACGCAGGTCTCCGGTCCCACCGAGCTTCCCGACGACCTGAGCCCAGAAGAAGCGATCTCCGCACCGCAAGATTCCACGCCCGCGGCTGGCGCGCTCTCTGACCAGCAACCGGCGGTGGAAACTCCCGCTGGCTTGGAGCTCTCGAATGCTGCGCCCGAGGCCGCAGGGTTCCCCGCAGCTGGCGCGCAAACGGGAGTGAGAGAGTCGTTGCCACGAGCCTGCAAAGTCGCGAAAGACTACCGGGAGCTTTCAGGACGACGCACCCGCAAAAGAGCGTCTGAAAGGGGAGGAATGTTGGGGACGCCGCAGCAGCGGGCTGAATAAACTATAAAAGAGTGTTCTTTTAGAGAGATAACGATTCTGCACGAATTGTGTTGTAGTCATTCCAGTATGTCATTCTTCGGGTCCAAGCAGAAGGACCCAACAAGCAACTTCGGATCTAGGGCGGTCAACCAAAGGTGTTTGACTTGAATCTACCTTACAAGGAAAAATGTGTCTGACAGTTTGATAGTCCTGTGGAAGTGATTTTGCTTAAACCGCCCAAATCGAATTGATCCAGCTTGAGCTCGAAAACCAATTTCCTGGAATTCGTTGGAAGGCGCGTCATTTAGTCATCGACTCCCTCCGTGCACGAATAAACGACCACCAAGGATCAGTACATCTCGAAACGCAAGCAATCAAAGAGTAGGATAACTGTTCCCTGACAAGGTCGAACTTCTATAATTGTTTCCCTCTGCTCCATGGAGGAGAGTTTCTCACTATGAACGAGGATCGAGTTTGCTCGACCGTCACAGCGATCTCTCCTCTGACAGTGATCGATTGTCGGAGACATTGCTTGAATATGGAGTGAGTCGATATTGATTAAAGCAGATCTCCGATTCGGAAAGGTGAGCAGCACCGCTTTCCGTGTCAAAACTCGAATCCATTTATCATTGGGTGCGTTGGAGTCGTTCTAGAAGAGAACACTTCGCTCCCTGAGCTCGCGATAGACGGACACCATGTGGGTACTCTTGCTGCTCCAAATGGTCGCGGCCGTCGATTTCGAGTCCACAGTTACTGAGGTCTGTTTGCCAATGATGAAAATCGGGCTCTCAGGGAGGCTCTCGATTCAGTGATTCCGTTTCATTCTGTTCTTCCCCATTTCAGGCTCCGGTTGATTATGATGCCTTCTCGGGTACTTTGGCCCCAACCACGGATTCTCGTCTGAGCCGTCATCTGGACGTGATCGGATCAGAATCCGAAAACCTCGGTGCACTTCAACCTAGACGTTTTGCGTCCAGTCGTCATCGTCGTCACCGACGTCTCTCGCGAGTGCCCATCGTCAAAACGATAAATGGTTCTCACCTTCGATCCTTCTCTGTGTGGCTCTTTGTGGTCTCAGCTGTCGTCGAAGTGGGGACTCAATTTAAAGTCAATTCTAGGTCTGACAAAACTCCCATCGTATCACTGCTTATTGCATTGTCTGCAATTGGGAGAATCCTGCGCTGCTTTCAACTATGCCCGCGAAGAAGGTGTTTGTGAATTGCTCGGCGCTCATGTCTGCAATCGGTCGGGCATTCGACTTGACAATAGCGACGCATTCACTTATTTCGATGTTTATGACGATCCAGGTATGGAGGTGAGTCACATTCGCTCAACTTCCTTCGATTCACATCTATATTCCTGATTTTTGCATGCTACGTGTTGTGTGGAGCTCAATTTGACGAGAACCGTTCATTTTGCCAGGAGGAAGGCTCAATATTCAAGTCGCCATACTGCTCCAAAATCGGACTCTGTAATCCTGCTTGTGCAAAATGTGAGTGATTGGGTAGCTCAGGAGCGTTTGTGATGTTCCTCTGCATGTCTGAGCTGCGTGCGATATCCACGATTTCTTATATGGGCATTGGATTTTCAGGGGCTCGAATGCCGTTGTTGGATGAACCCTGCATGGATGACTTTGAGTGTCAGATGAAAGTCGGAGACAACGCCATATGTCGTGAACCCATCGGAATGTGCAAGTGTAGAGAGGGGTACTACTTCGAAACTCACGAGGGAGCCTCGAGAATGGAGTGTATAAAATGTAAGGGATCGGCCACCGTTGATTGAGGAGACCAGCAGATCATAATACATATCATTCATACAAATGGACCTGTCGGATGATGAATTTCACCGACAATCTCGACCATTAACCCGGAGGAAGTAGAATCGAAAACTTTGTCCTCGGTGAATTCCGTTGACCGATCAGATTGTAATTTATACCGATTCTCAATCGAATTCTCGGTGGACGAGGTTTCGTTTTTCGGAGTGTATCGAACGTTGCCGCGATTTCCCCCGTGTGCGAAAATAAGTTCTCCTCTGCTCAGGAAAGATCGATGCACTCTCTCCATAGAAGACGGATAAGAGAACAATTCCTTTGTAAAGATTAGGGAACATAATTTCAGTGGACGTTGATGGATATCGCATATTCCCGAACCTCCGCTCAGAAACAAAGACCGGTCTTTACTTCAAATTGGTGCACCTCAATAGGGATTTCGAGGGCGCCTCAAATCATTGCATCCAGGTGAGCATTTCGAGCAGTCGCATCGAGTTTCAATCTTTCTCACGAGGGAGAGGCGCGATTCCGAAATACCCGACTCGATTCACCTCATAGCATCTTCTATTACTGTATAGCTCCGACCGCTCACAGGCCACGAGCATTGATTTCCGAAATCGCGGAATTTCATCGAAGAACGCAGTTGTTCCAAAATGAAGCGGCCGTCTGCCAGTTGAATAATCTCTGCCGAATCAGGCGCGCAAAGCTGTGTTTGATCAGCGCTCAATTTTCCTTGCTCCCCATGGAAAGATACGATCGTGACATTTGGAATTCTGTTGAAGGCTGAGGGCGGATTCCTGGCAGAGACCGAAGACGGTGAAACGAACCGGTTCCTGCGAGAGTACATGAGGAAGACCAAAGTGAGATCCGCTTACTTGGGTTTATCGGATCAGGCACAGGTGAGTTGCTGATTCAAGCTCACGATCAGCAAGCTTCCATCCATTTGTCAGGTGAAGCTATTCGTTTGTCTAAGGTTCTCATCAGTCAAGACGTAGTGTTTGAGTCCGCTCACCTTAGAGAGAATTCACGGTATGTTGAAATGCAATCAATTTCTCTGATACAGGAAGGAAATTGGGTCTGGCAGAACAGCGGCCAAAAATTGAAAAGTTCCCAATTCTGGAAGAGCGGAGCCCCGGATAACTTCAACGACAACGAACACTGTGCGACTATCACAAACGAAATCGACTTCGGCTGGGACGACATCCCATGTGATAAGCAAACTAAGTTTTTCTGTCAGAGGGCAGAAACCAACTGATTCAATTGAGAGACATTCGCCGTTCCCGCGTCCGCTGTTGAGAGTCGTCAATGAAAAATAATAATATAGCTCCGCAGAAGTTTCGCCTCTTTTTTATGTCGCCTCGTGGTTCTCGTCTCGTTACGTAAAACGTGCGACGGATCCGAGAAGAGAGGTCTTGAGAGAGTTCCGAAGAGCAATTCCTTCCACCGTTTCTATCTTCAACGCCGTTTCCTTCCGATAATCTATAAGTAGGGCCCAAAACTTTATGCACGGAAATATGCAATCGATATGCACGGGAATATGCACGCGATATGCAGAATATACAGAGCGTATGCACAATATGCAAAGCATATGCACAATATGTGTACAAAACCGCATTTTGCCTCAGAAATATGCAGCCGCATATCGCGCATGCGACTGCATATTACTTATGCAACTGCGTGTTTTGCATATGCAATATGCATGAAGTTTCAGGCCTTATTTATGAGTAAAAAGTAGTATTTCGGTATTGTGAAGGAATTCATCGGGGTGATTTCTGTGGGAGCACAATTTATTTCTTCATTATTAGGACGAAAACGGCAAAAACAAGAGCGCACACTACAGGTAATAAACTCAGACGCCCGTGAATCTCCGGAGTTCCAGGTTTTTGTCCGCAAGGAAATTGGGAGGGAAAATGTTCACGTTGAGCATCGATTATTTCTCATTTAGCGCAACAGGAGACTTCCATAGGCGGGACAAGTCGATAATTTTCCGGATTTCTTTGTCGAAGGTTTTTCTCAGCGCATCCTCCATTAATACACGATACTTTATCAGAGCACTGCCCATAAGTCCGTTGCCTATGTGTAGAGCCATGAAGTTTAAAGGTTTTGATAAGCCTGTGAGTTTAGTCACCTTCACGTCATGTATATCGGTCAACTCGAGATGGACCAAATGGAGTTCCGTTTTGGACACCTGAAATCGGATGATCCATTGAATTCAGAAAGAGGACCTCAGTTTTTTAGGGGAATAGACACAGTCGATGAATCATGAAGTTGGGCCCACGTTACTCGGGCAGCATTTCAACAGCGACAGCCCTTTAGGGGAAATGTTCTGTATGCCGAAGAACTCATGAAGCTAAGAACGGGCAGGACCAACCGGTGATTTGTCCTAGAACCCGTCAGGCATCAGTTGATCATGATTGAAACAAATTATTCTCGGGCCTCCAACCTGAACCGTCGCGCCAGAGGTACGCCGCGTCATCGAAGGATGTCCGCTGACACCATTTGACGTTCAAAGATCATGAGCGCGTCGCGGAAACGGCCGGAGCCGACAATTACAACCTCCCGTTCATCGCGTCTCGAGCCTTCTTGGATGCTTGGAGCTTGTTAAGCCATTCATTAAAGAAATATATCTCATCACAATCCGGCTGGCCTCGAAGGTCGACGACCCGATGAGCGGTTGACGTAAAAGGTTCTCGAGATAGGGAACTTTTGATCTAATGAGTGCACACCATCTTTTCGAGGCTGAAGGTTTTCCTTTCTCAAAATATGGAATCACCTCAATTCTGACTGAGGTGGCGACTCTGCCGAATTGCATTTCGAACTTCCCGTTAATCGGGAAGTATGACACGGCGTAGTAAATATAAGAACCGTTGGTAATTATGTCAGTGAACACGAAGTTCGCTTCGATCTCCATATCGTCGTCTTGCACTTTGATGGTGGCGAGTCCGTTGCGTCGCGCAGTGGAAAGGCCGAAGATGTATATCTGCAAAAGTGATTCATGAAGAAAACATGATAGAATCCTCAGATTGAAATGGAAGTGGTTTCGACATCACCTACGAGATGCTAGCTACAGAGGATGGATGGATGGAGCATAAGAAAGCACGTAAACTGCTTTCGTGACCAAGGAAGGACTGTGAATTCTTCTGGAGTTCTCGAGACTAAACTTCATGAGAAAAGACCGCGAGATTCATTCTGCGAACCCACCTCTTTCGCTTGAATGCCGGAATAGTTGAAATCCGGAACGTGGAGGGGATCCACTCTTTGCAGGAATTTGGTTCCGTTCAGAAGCCCATCCAATACGATATCGATCTCTCCTGCATTCGATCGGAATGTGAAAAGACAGCGCCGGTCAATGTTTGCTTCGACTACTTTTCTGATCACTGATTCCTGCACAAAGTGCTCGATACCTCTCTCCAGGGATTCGATACAGTCGTGGAATCAGTCATCCACGCGACATGGAGAACGACCGAATTTTCGACAAGATCCACTAAACACCATAATGATTGCAACTGAAGTACAACTCGGTGCAAATTCTTACTGTCGGTATCCTCTAAAGAGTCCTCTGGGTATAGCGGCGGTCCGAGGGCAATAACAAGCACCCTGCATGTCAACAGGACAAGTATTATGGTGGCGAGAACAACTTTTGTCTACTGAAATCAGAATAAGCTCGTGGTTAACTCTCACGCCTCCTTGATCATCCTACTCGATGTCGCAATCAATCAGAAGTCATCCGGTCGTTGCCGAGGGGATCGTTATTAGATGAGAACCTCAAATATCAGTGCGCTCCCGAGCGAAAATCCCACGTTATAAATTTATTCAGACATCTGACTAGGTCTGACTAGTCAATTGAGTCGATTCCTTTCCAGTGCTCAAACCTGTCACTCGAGAATCCATCTATTTCAAGTATTTTCAGGCGAAACATGAGCGAAAATGCGGAAATTTCGCCGGTGTCCCGAGTAGTATACGGACTTGCAGCACCCCTACACCCCCCTTAGAGGAATTCGCTTACATTACATTGCCTCTCCACGTTCGCTAATTTCTTCAATGCTTGTCGAACAAGTGTAGATTTGGAAAGTTGAGATGCGACAGGAGACGAGAGAGTTTTCGATTCCGATTGCACGCTGCGCAAGGTCGATGAATGGCTCTTGATTGGTTTCTTCAGTGGAACAAATGGCCGAGCCGCTCTCGGGCGAAATGTGGAGAAACTGTCTCGTAGTGACCAGGTGTCTTTCTTGCCGTTGGATAGCATCTCATTGTAATCTCGCTTGCAATGCCGATGCGATGCATGACATCGTTGTTTTTCTCCTCGGAGATTCGAAGTCTGAGGGTTTCTGGGATCATTCACTCGAGTTTTGGACCTTTTCAAATGCTGGAAGAGGAACTTAAAGAGAGATATGGTATTTCGTTCGCTCGAAAAAAGAATCCGCCCCGTAGAAATCGAGGTCGTACAGCTTTTTATCGTTTTGCGAAGAATTCTTCCTCTCTGGGACGAACTTCACATCATGAGCCTCGGTGACGACTCCACGGTCCCTCAAAAGAATGATCGACAGTACAATATATCCGTTTATGGGAGGTTCCTCGCAGCTGTGCCTCTGATACAAAGCAGGTGACACTAGAACAAAAAGCAGTGACAGGCCAGGATTCCACTCGCTTGATTGACTGATATTACTTTCCGGTGCGAGAATAATGCGCACGCCGACGCCCATGAGCTCTCTCGGGCGCAATCGAGGCACGCTTTCACGCTATTTGAGTTTGGTCTCGATTGCTTAGTTCTCTCGATCCTGATATCCGCGGGGCTCTTTGGAGTCAGCCTGAACTTATTATTCCAGAACATGCTTAGCTTTCAAATCCTTTTTCTGGACGGAAATCATGCGCGCTCGGATTGAACTGTTGAAGAAAGCTTCCCTGCTGCCAAGTAAAACAACAGAAAAAGTTCAGAAATTCCTTTTTTTTGTGCTGGTTTTGGAGATATGTTCGTGATGAAATGTGAACTACTACATATAGGTCTCGATTTCGGCCAGGTTTTCAGCAATTTCGCATCGAACAAGGTTCACAGCAAGGAATGAAGTCCAGCATTGTAAAATATGTCTCCGAAGTCAGAAGGATGAACGTGTTCTCTTGGAAACGCAACTTTTTTTCTGATTGCCTCAAAACCAGGTCGTGTAGACTCTTAATCAGGTGATTTTAATTCATCGAAACGATTCCTTTATTTCATCCACCGTGCATACATGCCTCGGAATCATCTCACCAAGCTCGTCGTCTGAATTCCCACGATTGTCCTTCGAAGCTTGCCGTTGAGAACGCTTGTTACGGATGCAAATACTTCGATAAGCACGATCATTGCACCGATCGAGAATCCCCAAGCTAAAGTTCGCAAAGTTCCCATCAATGACTGTAAGTCCAGAGACTTCCTCTCGTCGGTTTCAAACATATTGTTCTCGAGGTAAAGTTGAGCAAGCTCACGAGTTCGCAGCCGTGAAAACCTCTTCAGCATTGCGATTTGTTCAATGAAGTGCCTGTAAACTTTGTTCCCATCCCTGAGGAAGAGATCCTTCTCAGTCCACAGTTTAATTTCTCTTGGATCGTCTTCTAGGTGTCTTGATATGTGAGGAAATCTGAACAGACCATGCTCAAGCGAGCCGCGTTCGAACCAAGGAATGTTGAACTTTGAGCACATTTGAGTGGTAGGATTGGTGATTTCAATTTTTTCGTCGAATAGCAAGCCTTCTTGTTTGTACGCTAGAATCTGCAACGGCAGAGCCTCCTTCATTCCACAGATGATTTCGTTGTGGAACAGAAGGGTCTTCGTAGACTCATCCAGCATCGTCGTTGAATGCAGGGCTTCAGAACTTCTCCCAGAGCACGGCTTCGTAGATTGTACGTTCATCTTAAGGGAACGCTTTCGCGGGAAGTAACTCTCCATGATAGAGCTTCTATTCAAATTATAATAGTTAGTGTAACCGAGCAGCGGCGCAGCCATTCTCACCGAGCACCGCGATGCAACGCACCCGGAATCTGGGATCCTTGGAATTTTAACGAAAGAAATTACATCGCCCTGGAGGACGTTCGAGAAGATGAAAATGCACAGAATAATGAGAGATATTGTCATTTTCAAGAAAAAGTTCACTTGCTTCCGCGGTACTGTGAACCGCGTGCAGAAATATAAAGCGAAATCGATGAAATCACTAAAACTCAAGTAAGAGGTCAACACGTATAGGAAGCTCAACGCAACTGGCGGCATCAGCGCGAGAAGCACGAGGATTAACGACGATAATGAGAAAACGACCTCGGCGTAGGATTCCTCCTGGAATTTCCGAACAATTGCCAGACGGACGGCAGCCGATTCGAAGGCATCGACGTAAAAGGTTCGCCATAGCCCCAACTGGAATGGATGAAATCACAATATTTATCTCTCGGAACAGACCTTTCAGTTTTGTAATGAATCATAACCGACGGAGCAACACAGCAACACCTACACTTTCCGACATGCAATTGTCAACGAATATATCCGTGGAATCACATTCAAGCCCGTGTTCATCTACGGACGCTGAGCGGCGATCCACTTTGACTCCGAAGAGCCCGAAGTGAAGGAATTGCGAATGATTACGAGGAACGGAAGCGAAGGCGCGTGTGGCACGCTGCGCTTGCATGGGGAATCGTTGCACGCATCCCAGAGACGGATAACCTCTTGTAGTTCCTGTTTCGTAGATTGCCCCACGAAAAAAGTATCGCACGTCTGGGATGAATTTGGTTTTCAACGGAAGATGCTCCAACAGAACGATGAAAAATATCCTTATGAACGACTTGAAGAAGACGGCATGCCTTCCCGCTCTATATAACAGGCCTCTGACATGTCGCTCGATGTGGCGTTTGTCGGGAATGGTCCTACGACCATTTTCATCCAGCGTAATCAGAGCTCTTGGAGCCATGGGTCGCAGAATTACGAGAACCCTCTTGTTCCAGTTGAACTCATCGTTGATTCTTTGAAGCTGACCACAGTGGCCGTATCCGCAGGCGGTGCTTGACACATCCAAGCTTAATCCGTAATTTGTCATTGGGTCTTTATCACACGACACCACGATTTGTAAATGTTCCCCGCTCAAACTCCAGCTCGATGGGGCCTCCTGTATGAACGAAACTCGTCCGGATTCACGAAAATCTTCAAACAATGACTCGCGGCATGCTGACACCACAATCGAATAATGAAATGTCCGGTCGCTCATTATTAGGCGCAACATAGCCACCGCTTGATCCTCTGGTGTCAAATGCTCGGACAAAATCAAAGATGCAAGAACGGACAGGAACATCATGGTTGGGCCACAATGGATTGCCGTACTCCACGACATGCTGGCGATCACCGTCGTTTTCCAAGATCAAGAACAGCAAGCAATTGGCCACGAGAGCATTTGCGTACAACCTGGAATATTTCATTCCAAGTTTTCAGAAAGATGACCGGGTTTGATAGATGAAACACCACTTGAGGGGAGGTTATCTAGATCAAGTGTACGGGAGGTGTCTGAATATTCTACAACTGAAGTTCCACTTGAATATCTACAGGAACTAACACGGTGCTGTGCCGATCGATTTTTTGAACGTTCTCCTCGAAAACTATTTGCATCTTCAAGAGAACGACTTTCGTGGATCACGTGGACATGACAGAAACTTGAGCAAGGATTTTATTCCATAGAGGAACGGAACCGAGAAAGGTTCCCGTACTCTCGCTGCGGAAGTCCGTCGCGAAGCCTCATCAGATCGAATTATCTTCTGATCTCAGGGTGAAAATGTCCTCAGCTTCAACAACATTTTCCGATATGGAAAAATACACATCTCCCCCGTTGGAACATGGGGAATTTCTCAAAGTTACTTTTGCTGAAGACAACGCAACGCATCTCACGATCCGATCGGAAAACGTTTCTCAATGTTTCAGAATAAGAGATTCCACCATGTATATTTGGCGGTGTTTCGCACGAATATTGCGAAGCTTTGCTTTTGACTTCGAAATTTCCGAGGATTTCCATGGGCTTCAACGTAGATATAATGCGGGCGCAGATTACTCAACATTATCAGTCTCGACAATGAAAACTTTCGTCAAAAACAAAAGCTCCATTTCGCTTACCCTGACAGTCTACACGCAGAAAAGAGCGTAGACCGTGTACTCCAAGCTACATTCTAGGAGGGTCGTGAATCGGAAGAGAAGTCTCGTAATCGAAGTCCCCTGCGGATTGGCGATTGAGTCTTGTTCTATAAAATTGTCACAGAGGTATTTTGTTCGGTCAATGGGCCCTGCATCACGCGGCAAACACCTATGCACTGTCATCCAGCGCCGAGGTTCGGGGGGTGAGCACCATTTCGCTTTCATTTCGACCAAACATTCGATGACAGTATTTTACAATGGACAGCGGACCACAGATTTGACCCAGCAATCATAAACTGATAAGCATGATTCACTCGAGGAGGCGAGACACTTACTGGGAGAAGAGCAAGTATGTAGAAAGCCGCAGGAATTAGAATTAAAGAGAAGACTCCATAGAGGTCGGCTTCTTTTCAATACCCGGAGCACTAAACGAGGAAACAGGTGAAAGGCGGCCACGAGCCATCGAAGGAGAAGACTCTGGAGCAGTGGTTCCCAATTACTGAGCAGCCGCGACCCACTATGTGGATGCATGTTCTTCCACGACCCACCATGCATGGGAAGGTAGGTCGCTCAGCAGATTTCTATCTACGATTGAAGGGCCCATATCCGGATGGTCGTAATTTAATTCTCTCCAAAATCAAGATGATCGTTAGAGAGTGTCAAGCTCGTCAGCCCGCACATTTTCAGTTCCGGGAATTTTTCTTCTTCGTAATAATTTTCCACGGAAGCTCGCTGTCGATGTCGCTCATTTGACAAGCTTCCAGAAAGAATTCTTGAGATGTTCTTTTTTAGTGAGATCAGAAGATACTCACTGATCTAAACAATGGGCCAACGTCAACGAATATTTGTCACGAAGATATTCTTACCCTGTTTTCCGCTGTTTTCTCGGAAATCGAAAGAGTCGAATTGAGACGTTCTGGATCTGGGCTCTTCAATCCTCAGTTTCTCCATCAACCTCAGGATCCTCGAAGCCGTAGACCGCTGAACACGTTCCCGTTCAAAGTCTCAATCCCTGGACCCTATGCATACATGCTACTCTAGGCATACATTGTTGGAGACTGCTTCCTGACTCAGCGCGACCGACCCGCGATTTTTTCGCGAACCATTTGTGGGTCGCGACTCGCGACCCGCCTTTAGGGAACCGCTGCTCTGGAGTATTCATGCGAATGGAACTTCACTTTCACCTCTCAATCACCTCAAGACTAGAGATCCCGAGGCGATCTTCGAAGTGATTCAGAGTATAAGAAATGGCCCACAAAAAATTCTGAGCGCTTCAGGCAAAAAATCGCATTTTCTTCAAAACCGAGATCACCCAGTATGTAAATCAGAACCGTACTCCCACTGAAAGTTTCAAATACTAAAGAACAACGTATTTGCGAAGCTTCGATATGGCTCCGCTGATTGGATCCCGAATTTCACATTGACGAAGTTCCAGCGAAATTCGAGTGTTCCTTCCAGGGAAATTTCTCTGTTAATAAAAAACTGAATATGTATATGCTGTTTGGATTTCATGTCTACTAAACTCCACCAGAGCTATGCAAGCTAGAAGCTCCTTGTTCCATCAGTGCAAGAGACAATTGACTCGAATTCATGGCGCATTCCAGGCTCCTCCCTGGAACAGTGACCATCGATCGCTGAGAAGAGGCAAGAAAGAGTTGGCCGGCTGATGTCGGACAAGTGCCCTTGCAAATACCAGGCTCCCCACAACCCAGAACTCCCGAGCACAACATCGCCGGTGAATGATTTAGAGTCTTGGGAAGCGGCCCCGCTTGCCTCCAGAAACTTCCGGCGACTCCGCAGCGTGGGATACTATTCTCTCCAAATCAGGATGGAATTCTCGAACAATCGAGCAGCAATCATGTCGCAATGCAAGTCATAGTCCCCGAAGATAATGTCTTTGAAGAGTCAGAGCGAGGCGCTGGTTCGATCGATGAACGATCTGACGGAGATTGTAAGCACATCGTTTGATGGGGAGTACGTTATCGACTAGCTGACTGGCTGGTTTTCGGTGTCGACTACGGCCAGGAGAATCCAACGGCGCCCACTCGCTCCCGGGCCCTCCCGAGCAGACGACAGGAGACTCCGCAGTGGCGTCTGAAGGCCACAGATGAGTTTGCTAGTCGTTGAGAGCTCTCAAACAGCTCCTCAGCTTGTCCGAGTGCGCAACTCGCTCAGGTAAACAAGCTGCAGCCAGCCGTATGTGGTTCAAACCTCGCAAAGGGTGCTAACTGGAAGTGAGCAACGTTTAACGCAACCCGCCATGAGCCCGGGACGGGAGACCCCGAGCGGGCTCACCACACAGCCGGGTCTGCCGTTTTCCTTCGAGCTGGCGGTGTTCCTGGTCGCTGTCGCAATGCTGCTCGCTTCGCTGGTAGTTCTGTATCTCTACCTCAATCGACGTCTCTGCTTCGGCAGTAACGACAAGCGCAAATACTCCGACTACTCCAGCAATACTCTCGGTGAGTCTCAGGATGAATTGGAATCCCTAGCTACGCAGAGGGCCCGTCCGCCGATACAAAGTCGAACAGCGTGACATTTAATAGTTGGCAATTCTTTCGACCATTCACACCTCGCAAACTCGTGTCCTTTGAAATGCAACGAAGATTAACTGAGAGAATAGACTTGTTATTCTGAGTTACGCAATGCGTGAGAACACGCTCAGCTTGCATTGTACCTAAAGAGATTCGAGTGTCGGGACTCGCACGGAGCTTGAAAGCAATCAAATTGTTGCGAATTCCTACTTGCAACAGTTTCAAAAACCACCAAATTATAGAGTCGTCTGGGATTCATTCAAGTGTAGCGACGCGTTGCGTGATGCGAATACGAGTGGCCTTGACCGATTGGGGCTCCTCAATTTCAAGCATCCTTTGTGACATTGACAACAAGGCCCTTGTTACTTGCAATATCTTCCTCAGGCTCGTAAAACCAAACTCTGGCCTTCGTATGAGAGACGCGAATATTGCTCGAAGGGGGATGGACTCTTCTCTAAATACGAATCTTCTATCCAAATAATATACAAAGTTCTCAAGCTGAACCCGTTCAATGAAGCTGGGAGCGTTTCTAATTGAAACGCAAGCGAAGTCACTCCGTTGGTCCATCCGTCCGTCGCCGAGGCCCGAGCGACATGATCTGAATAAGAGAGAGCACTTCGATATTCGGTGTATTGAATTCGTTTTCTGTATGCACGGAGTCAGCCGAATATTCACCCTTGCGACGCTCTCTAGCTCGGGCTGTGTACCGGGGAGAACGCCGGAAGCTACGAAGCCTACGGAAGCCCGGGTGTAACCTGGAAGGAAAAGCACGAGAAGCTATTGAGCCAGTCAACCCAACGATTGGAGGAATCGGAGTTTCCAGCGCGGAAACATCGAATTTCGTGTGGGGTAGCCGTTTCCCGTATAGATCAGCAGCTCATTCTACAGAGACCATGGTCAAAAAGTATTATTTCAATGCTCATCGAACTCTGGAAATCGCATTGGAGACTTGTATTTGAATAGTAGCCGTACAAGCTCCAAAGTTCTGAGGAAAGAGCGAAGTTCCCTGATCTAAGCAGGTCCTTCCCCGTCCAAATGCTAACTAAGCCAAGTCCGCATATTCAGAAGGATCAGGAACACTCGCCTGAGGGTGATCCGGAGTGCGTTTCAGAGAGGAATCCCTGTCCTCCGGTCTTTCTTCTGAATCATATTGTACTCCAAGACTCAAGGCCAGCTCTGGAACAATGGGAAAAAACTTGAGCGCTTCTCGCTCTCTACTCTAAATAGCCGGAGCTCGGGGCTTTATCTACGTACAAAACGCATTGCTCAATCAAACACTGACAATAACCTCTTCTGAATACTAGGCCGCACTTGACGATTGAATGGGAGCATGCAGATTGATGGGGAGATGTCCCCACCAATCCTCGAAACGAACATAGGAATTGGTGCAATAATCTCGATGCGTTGCTGGAATCTCAGCCATTGCCTTGGAGAAGCTTCGAACTCCAGAAAACATCGCTTCCTAGCACGGTCTGCTATTTGTTCGCGCACTAATCCGCTATCGTCCAAACGCTCCCATCCCAGAAAAGCTGCAGAAGCCGTCGGTATTGTCGCAACCGTCGTCATGGACTTCGCCCGGCCGGGACTCTTGGTCAGAGTGTTTACTTCCACCATCATGCGTGCTCAAGCGGAGCCGCCCGAGTCTATATCTCGGACAGAAACGATCGATCGTCGGTCAACCCGGTTCCATTTCGACGTCGATCGCTCGCACTCCTGCGTGGGTTGAGGAGTGTTAGAAGCTACAATGCAATAAACTCGTCGCCAAACAAGGATTGAGGAGAAAAGCCGGGCTCGAGGAAATAGTCCTCCAGACCATTATTTCAATGCTTGTTTGCGTCGTCTTGAAATAGAAGAATTTTCGCAGCATAAGAAGTGGTGTAGTGAAGGATTCCACCACAGTGCCACGACATCCGACTCATCGTTCTTTCCTTTTCATGTGCAGCGGACGACACGTTCTGCTACTACGAAGATCTCAGCGCTAGTTCTGATTCTGACGAACATCTTTTAAACGACAATGAACGATCAGCATCTGTATGCTCCTTGGATGACCGGCGAGAAACGCATCCGTTCTCCGAGCTCAATGCGAACCTTAACTACAATTCGTGCTCTCAGACACAAACCACCCCAGCGATCGGAGCACCAAATGCCGTCGCAGCAACCACACTCACGTCGGCAGTTGATGCGCCGAATTCCACCCCTGCTTCCGGCCAACAGGTGAGTTCCTGAAGAGCTAAGGATCCTTGCATCTCCCAAATTCCTCCCAAGTACTCCTCATCAGACTGTTCTCGATTCAATCTATCGAAACTTTTCAGGAAGTGCCATTTGCTGCTCGCGACGGAGGGTTCCTCGAGGTCATTGTCAACCACGACGCCCTTGCCCGCAGAGTGATAGTAAGCTTAGTGCAGGCACGCAAACTGCCCATGAAAACTCAGGGTGGCGCAAACTCGTATCGGGTCAAGGTGACTGCAATTACCTCGAAACAGGCCGCCAATAATAAAATCATGAAGCACACTTCCAAAGTGAAGCAGGCTAACCAGCAGGGTGAGTCAAAACTCCATTTCCGTGGAGCGAAATTGGACATTCACTGAATATCCCGCCCTCCCTGTCGTAAGATTTCCCCTATATTTGAAGGCTCAGAGTTTGCTGTCAGGATTAATAGAATAGATTGACTAAATATTCGTCTCGTTTTCATCGCAGGTAATTGTATATTCAACGAAGACTTGGTATTCTCCCGCATTTCGACCGATGCCCTAGCCAGCGTTCAACTTCGCTTCAGGATATACTCCGCACAGGAACGCCTAACTCGACGACAGCGTTTGATAAGTAAGTCGTCACGAACCGTATTCTTCGACGAAGTGACGTCGAGTTCATGAACTGAATCCACGAACTTCAGGTCCCGATCTTGAATTCTTGTTCCCCCATTGATGATCACATCCACGAATTGTCCGCAGGTGAAGCTACAATGGCATTATCGCAAGCGCATCTTCGCGAAACGCTGACGCTTGCTTTTGAGGCGCGTACTCCAGTCACAAATGGCAGCGATTCTGAACAAAGCGACTCGTCAACCGGCTCGCTCAACTCGCTCCAGCATGTTGGGCTTTCGGCCTCACCCGAACTCCTCATCGGCCTCGCCTACAATGGCACGACAGGCAGACTGAGCGTCGAAGTGATCGGTGGCAGCCATCTCGGAGTTCTCCCAGGGATTCCCCACGTGAAAAGTTGCCCTAATCCCGACACCTTCGTCAAATTGAGCCTGCTTTCCTCGGCGGGACGTGAGATCGCTTCCTCGAAGACTTCTGTCAGGCGGGGACAGGCAGATCCCGTTTATAAGGTGAGTCTCGAGGATGAAATTAGGTTCTCGTGAAAGTTATCCACTCAGACTTGAGGCTTATAACGAGAAAACTGACGTTATAATTCTTCCGAACATGCAGGAAAAGTTTTCTCCCAATCTAAGTTGGTGTGTTTCCTTTGCAGGAAACGTTCGTTTTCCAGGTCGCTCTCTTCCAGCTCACTGATGTGACTTTGATACTGTCAGCATACAAGCGCAACTCTATGAAAAGAAAACAGCTGATCGGCTGGGTTTCCTTTGGGTTGAACGCATCCTCCGACACGCAACTGGTTCATTGGAGCGACATGAGGGACGGACGAGGAGAACAAATCGCTCGATGGAATACCTTGATCCAAACACCGGCGTAAATGATTCGAGGCGAAGCAGAGGAGACCAGAAACTCATGAGTGGACAGATGTTAATAACCTACGGCATGCTCCGACGACTTAAACGAGAAGTGTGTCGGTCTAAAGTGATCCCTTAGAGGTTTAAGAATGATGACCTCCGATAATCTCCTGATATGTGGATGCAAAACCCTAGAACGAACAGATCAATGTAGAGCTTTCGAGCCGACAAAGTATCCAGGGACTCAGATACTTTCCGAAACGTAGAATCTTGGGAAAATGTGGAAAGTTGAGCTCAAAAACATTTGAAGAGTACCACTGCCACAGAAGTGGTCGGAAGAGCCCCAGGATTGAAAAACAGAATTCACAAAATGACATACGCACCTGCTCGAAAGCCCTATCCTCGTTTGATACATTCTTTGGGTTCATAGTCGCATTGTTCGTCTTTGAGCAGTGTCCGACAGCGTTGAGCGCAAAGAATGGATAATTTTGGAAACTTCCGGTAGAAGGAGCCAGAGTTGCGCTCGTTTCCTCTGTTACGGTACTGCTAAGGACTGTTTTTTGGTGGAAACCTCGGCTAAGAGTAGCGCTGGCATTATCGACCTATTCTGAAGGAGACCTTCAGCCGAAGTGGAAATTCCAGTGGGTCCTTCTCTTGTCACGAACGGTTTATGAGAGGGTTGGAGAGTGGACAATTCCATTGATTCCTCATCGTTATGAATGATCCAAGATGACAGCCGATCATGGTGCAATAGTAAACACCAATAAGCCGGTGGAAGCGGACGGAAGCTTCAACTCAATTGTTGGTTCTTCGTACCTAAAGGTGCAGATTCTACGATTTCGGCATCGCAAGTAATAATAGTCATCCTACCTTTCGTTTCACAATTTCGGTCGACTCTCATGACAAATCCGATCATCCTGTATTTGAACCTTGGCAGTGCCAGTTCTCATTTCCCGCATTCTCCACGCTGGTGAGAATGGCGGATTTCCTTTGCGAGAAAGCTCTCAAATATTGAATTAAAAAGTCAATATGAGTGGCTTCTGCTGCTTCGTTGAAGACGAAAATTACCTGAATCCAGAGTTTGCCCTATAATCTCAACCCTCTGGTGGCTAAGCTTCCTGACGGTGTTTTGACGCGTACCATACGTGTGCCAAAGTCTTCAAACTGGGAGAAGTGAGTGTAGAACATGTATATAGAAATGCCATCGGAAGTCGAGTTTGTTATTCTTCATCGGACAAAACAAAACACAAAGTAACCATACCAGATTTCGCTCAGTGTGCGAGGAGAGTTTTCCGAATTTCAGCATTTTCACGGATATTTTCCGTGTTCCAGCGGTTTACTACGGATGGAAAACTTCCTAATAAACCCGTGAGCCGATCTCACGGAGCTCAACGACGAATTCATGTCGGGCACCAGAGCGAACTCACGGGAGCGCCCTATGGAGCGTCGATTCGAAAGTGGAGAGCAATTTCGCCACTTGATTTCCGATGTTTCTCCTGATCCAAGTCTCAGAGAATCATTCTGTTTTCCTCGATCTCTTTACCACTATAACTACAACAACAACGACTACTGCTTCTACTTATATAACTACAGTAATTGCCCACCAATATTGGAGAGATTTTCCAAGAGATGATTAGTTGGAGTAAGCATCAATTAAAAACTCACCCTCATCTGATTATTATCTACAATCGCTCGTCTCCGTGGGCTATCACGGATGAAGAGAACCATGCAATTAAGGCAGATTTTCACTCGCGACTCTCAATGATGATTCCAATAATCTGTAGTACAATTCAGAGAATCACTTGCTTTCTCGACCTCGATTGTTTAATTCGATCTTATTCTTGCTTTTTTGAGAATTTCTCGTTGAAGTCGGAAGCTCGCCAAGAGTTCTTAATATAGTAAGGTCGCGAATCCGTGGCCGGAACTTGGCACGCCGGAGAAATGTATATATTTTTCTGTACATGTGAGGAATTGACCCTCCACGAAGAAAAAAAACTGAAGAGAAACCAGCGCGAACCAACACCCTCAGAGGTACTCAACAAAACTGCGGACTACACGGCCGCAACTGGACCCGAGCATCGTATCTCAGGAAAAAAAAAATTGCACTTGAAAGATTGTATCACATCAACAATAAAGTTGCGGACACAAACGATTCAAAGTAGCGGTTGGGTGTGCTTGATGTATTTTAGCGGTTCGCCGACGCAACCGAATCCTAAGAATCCTCTCGTCGAGCTCTTCCTTGGTGACAGAAGCATAATTCAACGAAAACAATCACGAGAGCACGTTTAACAGAGGCTTCTTGACTTCAACATTCTAGAGTTCTGGGGACAACTTTAGCCCTCTGGATGACCCCTCGAAACTCATTTTGGTCCCCAGACCAAGTATCAAAGGGTTACCATCGGTTACACTTGATGGCTACCGATGTGGAGTACGTCCCCTTCGATTAAGGAACTGGTATGATCCTCTGAACAGACAAGTCATTCAAGAACTCATGAATGACTTGTCCCGACCCGACAGAGAACACCAACGGAGGAGATAGCAAACTCAATTTCACAGTAGATCGACACATGCGGAATTTTTCAAAGGATCATTGGCGCCGTTTCTCGCGGGTTCGAAGGTCTCGTAGCTCTCTTTCTTTCCGACGCTTCTCGTAAGTCATGAAAACTCCAAACCTGTTCTGAAAGCTTCTTCTTAATTTATTTTTTCTAGAGTGGATATAAACAACGTGGACTTGCGAGCCAAGGGTTCTCGCTCATTGAAGACAACATTCACGGACGTAGCGCCATCAACTATTCGGCGCGTTGATACATTGTTATTCATTTATACCATGTTACGATGGCGGGAGATTTCTGTACCCGTTAGAGGACAAACAGTGATCTTTCATTCCGGTTCTCGAACGTTTCATCGCATGTGCTGCGGAGGAGCAAACATGGTTCCACTTTGCTTCGCCACAGCACGTGAAGGTGCGAAACCCAAGAGTTTCTGCACGTTCTGAAAGGGAAGGAAAACTTCGAATTTACAGCCGGCAGTTGATCTCAGTCACAATCTCGACCCGTGACTCATTCCTGTGGCCTTTTAAGGCAATTTTCCTCCAAATAGTTCTGCATTTGTGAAACCAACCTGACGGATAGACATTGTGGACAGTATGTAGAGGAAAATGAAGGAACAGTCAGTGAAGTCCTCGCCAGCGAGATTCCTGTGACTGATACCCTGGAACCAAGCGACGGGAACGAACGGAAGTTTCGCTACTACTCGCCCGTCGAAGCTTGAATGAAAATTCAAACAATGCTGTCATTTTTTCAGAGAAAGACCGGTTCTGATGAGAGCCACGATTCGAATCACTGGAACTAGATGATTTTTCCAGACTACAGTCCGAATATTTACTCCCGCGACCGGTTGAACGGACTGGCAACATTCATGGGATTCTGTCGACAGATCCGGATCAACTCACATGTTATTGAAGCATGAGAGCAGGGCGGTAAAAGCCACTCCGATGGCGAACATTGATTTCATCTTGACGAAGTTGAGGTCTCTGTTGTTGTTTCGAAGCCTTTCTTCCTCCCGTTCGAGTCGTTTCTTTGAAGCTTTGTCAGTTTCGGTGACATTCACACTTTCCTTCTTCTTCTCCACTGCGAGAAAAAGGAGAGACATTCGATCATGATTCTTAACGAGACTCGAGCCGAATCACCGAATTCGAGCCGAGACCAAAAAAATAATGTATGTAAATGTTCAACCCTCGACCACATCCACCGGTTGGAGTGATTCGGAAGTTCAATCTTACGTTTTTTACTCTGTTTCTCAACTTCAGCCTTAAGACGCTGATACTTCTGAGTTCGGTAAACAGTCAACCATGTGAGACCTAGAAAAAAGATTCCTCCTTGATTCGACTCAGCAATTCGCTAAGCTTTAGGTAGCAAACTCACGAGGAGGACGTTCCCCGGTATTCGGGGACGATATTGGAGCTGGATTCGACAGTTCTAGTACGGGCTGGGAGAGCTCTTCACGGAGAATGCATTTCGCGATCAAAGTGCCGGCATCAGATGATTTCTGAGTGTCTGCTTGTGCAGGATCGATAGGATTCGAACGAGATTCGAGAAAGCTCGACACTAACCTTCACCAACGAAAGCAGTGAATAGGGAAATCGCCACGATCAGAAGACCGTCCTCCCACATGATCGAGCCAAGGAAAAACTTCTGAGCTCCACAGTACTGACACTTCCTCAGTTCAAGCTGATGATGATGTGTTTTTACGAGCCCGACACAGTGCGGCCCGAATGATGACGAGGGAGAGGGGAATGATCATGCTTTGAGAGAGGGTAGCTCCGGGCGGTCGGAACACCAGCGATCTCTGAACTCGAGTCTCAACTTACCGATGAAGGAGAATTCTGATTCTCTTAACTAGGTGAATTAAACATCAGATTCTGATGCCAAAACGCTTTCTTATTGCGGCTCAGCCCCCACACTCCAAAGTTCGCTCGATGCAACGATAGAGAAGGTCACAGCTGATCTTAGATATACATTCCATGGAGCCGTCGCGTCGCGCATCGGTGTCGTTTATAAATTCTCGATTCTATCTTTTCAAATTTTCGGACATCGATTAGATCCAATGCTCACCTTACGAGGAGTGCTCAGCAACGCGCGTCATGTGCGAGCTCTCAGTGGACAGTGGAAAGTGATCGGTTCGACTCCGGATCGCAGCAATCCCAGTTTCCAGGAAAATGAAGTAAGACATAGTTATACACCGTTCCGGAAGCAAAGCACTGCCTGGATACATCGACAGCAAACGTCCGGAGATCCGAGAGTCATCTATGCTTTTATTCCAGACCGCCATGCGAGCTCTTGTTGAGGAGCTCAAACGCAATGTAGCACAGGTTGCCCTCGGTGGCGGGGAGAAGGCACGAGTCAGACATACATCCAAGGGGAAACTGCTAGTCAGAGATCGTATCAACACGCTCCTGGACTCAGGTTCCACAAAGTCCCAATGGAGAGCGCTCTTCTTTGAACGAACTACTTCAAGCTCCATCTTTTGCAACGATTTTCTCGTTTGCAGGTTCTCCTTTCCTCGAAATATCACAGTTAGCAGCATGGAATATGTACGGGCAAGATCAAATAGCTGGAGCAGGCTTGGTTGCTGGAATAGGTCGCGTTTCCGGGAGGCAATGCATGGTGATCGCTAACGACGCAACGGTAAAAGGCAAGTTCAAGAACCTCGTCTCGATATTCGAGAGAAACTCGCATTCGAGCGACCTCGCAGACTCCCCGAGATATTCCTCGATTCCGCTGACAAGACAGCCGATCTTCAAGGAGGCACTTACTACCCTGAATCTGTGAAGAAACATCTGAGGGCTCAACATATCGCCAGAGAATCTCGTCTTCCATGCATTTACCTCGTCGACTCCGGAGGAGCTTTTCTACCGAAACAAGCCGAGGTGTTCCCGGATGGAAATCATTTTGGAAGGATTTTTTATAATCAAGTGAGTCCGGCCATCCATCCGAAAACTCCTTCTCCGACTCCAGGAATTTTTCGTCGATACACGATTGATGTACCCATGTTCTTCAGGCGACGCTATCTGCGGAGGGTATTCCACAAATAGCAGTGGTTCTGGGTTCGTGCACGGCGGGCGGGGCTTATGTTCCAGCCATGAGCGACGAGTCGGTCATCGTGCAGAAACAAGGAACAATCTTCTTAGGAGGTCCTCCATTGGTGAAAGCAGCTACCGGAGAAGAAATTTCCGCGGAAGATCTCGGCGGCGCAGATCTCCATTGCAGGTTCGAATGATGAGGAAGATGCATGAATTTTTGTTCCGGTCGCGTCTATTCTTGATGTTCCGTTCAATGTCTTACAGGAAGAGTGGAGTTACGGATCACTTCGCTATGGACGATACTCATGCTTTGCATCTGACAAGAGATATCGTCTCCAATTTGGGAGCAGCGCCAAACGATTCTTTGGTCTTCTCCGCCTCCGAGCCTGTTTTCGATCCGAACGATATCTACGGAATCGTTGGTGAGTTCTCCCGGTCATTACTCTACTATGTTCTGCGACGAGCTGTGATCATTTAACAAATGGAGTAACGTTTTCCAGGTGCCAATTTGATGAAAACTTACGATGTGAGAGAAGTTATTGCTCGCATTGTCGACGCTTCTCAGTTCTCAGAGTTCAAGCAGCTCTACGGTGAAACATTAGTTACCGGCTTCGGAAAGCTGTACGGCCAAAACGTGAGTGAAAAACCCGAACACAATCAGAATTCCGCGAACCTTCGATCCGAACGTTTTGTTGATTTTCCCTGAACCTCCAAAGGAATAAAACCTCAACCTGGATCTCATTTCTCCTAGGTTGGGATTCTCGCCAATAACGGAGTGCTGTTTTCTGAAAGTGCGGTCAAAGGAGCGCACTTCATCGAGCTGTGCTCTCAACGGAACATTCCGCTCATTTTCTTACAAAACATCACCGGTGAGCTTGAACTCGATCTTATTTTTTCTAAATCAGAGATTATCGAAAGTATTTCGACGTTCTCGACTGTTCATTCAGGATTCATGGTTGGGCGTGATGCTGAAGCTGGAGGTATAGCAAAGCACGGCGCCAAACTCGTGACAGCAGTATCCTGTGCTCGCGTTCCCAAACTTACCGTTCTTATCGGAGGATCTTATGGTGCTGGTAATTATGGAATGTGCGGTCGAGCGTACGGACCGCGCTTTCTATACATGTGGCCAAACTCCCGGATCTCGGTGATGGGAGGAGAACAAGTAAGTTATCAGTGTTTGACGAGTCGAACGATATACGATGAACGTTGCCCCCGACTCGCATCTCTCATCATGATCCATTGAATTCAAAGATGTGGGAAATTTCAGGCTGCTGGAGTTTTGACACAAGTCCAGAAAGACATCAGAATTCGCGAAGGGAAAGCCGCAATGAGCGCCGAAGAAGAAGCGATACTGAAAAAGCCAATCATAGAGAAGTACGAGAGAGAGGGAAGCCCGTACTTTTCCAGTGCACGCATCTGGGACGACGGAGTCATTGATCCCAAGCAGACTCGGAAGGTAAACCAGAATTAATCCTCTAATCGATTCAGAATGCTACTCTGACACGATTGGCAATGGAATCCTCGTTTCCCCAGATTCTCGGTCTCTCGCTGAATGCTGCTCTCAACGCCGAACGGAGTCGCGAACGAGAGCTCGCGGCCGAGAAAACTCGCTACGGAGTGTTCCGAATGTGAGAAGATCAGCGAGCTCTTCGATTGTCACAGCCAATCGATGGACCGGTTCGACGACTCGACTTACCACGATTAGAAGTGATTCCCATACCGATGGTTGCTTCCAAAAAAAATACTCAAGCAGCTCTTGCTTCTCACCCGGAGACGATGATTCATATTGCATTCATCCAAATTCAACAACGAATGTGTTTCAACGCTCCAGCCGTGCATTTCCACGTGTACATATTCAGTCAAATGGAAATTATTGAGGACGTATTCTAGTGAAAAATCCACGGTCTTGTTGTTTTCAACATTTATTCACTCATGTAATCAGTCAACTGTCGCCACGAGCTCCTTGAACTCAAGACGTATTCACTTCCCCAATAATCAATACTTTAAGTCAGCAGACAACGTTAGTTTGGAATGTGTTTTGTTTCTGCATTGAATGAGGTCGTAGACCTTCTCCCGTGATCAAGTCGGGGAGTTCGTCAAGTTTAAGTAGATTGCATGCCGTTTACATGACTTCCTGATATGGAGATATAAGCCTCTCCGGGAGAATCGGACTTCATTCTGTAGATATACTGGTCCTTTGTTCCGACGAATCGAAATCTGAACAATTGTTCGATGGGTCACCGCTCGAGATGCGGTTTCTTGTTTGTTTTCGAGATTTAAAAGCTACACAACCGTTATATGGATCCTTCAACTGAGACAGGTTTCGAAATGCGGGCCAATGATGCCGTGGTCGTCGCTTCTTTCCTCTCATGACAAACTCTGTGACCTTCAGATGCTGGGGTATTGGTTACAATATATTTTTCTCCTGTCCATTTCTGGAAAGCTTCCGAGGGAACTTGCGAGTACATGAGTTTCAAGTTTTACAATTTTCACATACTCATGAAACAATTTCTGTGGAATCCGCTTCGTGATGATACGCGGCGGGACGGAATGAAAGCTTCTCGTGGTGATATCTGCAAAATCGAGAGGAAAAAACCCAAATCAAGAAAACCGTCAACGGAACCTCGAAAGCAATTGTTAAGAGTTTTCGGGCTCGCCTTGTTAAGATCGCTTTCGCTTACTTGCCGGGGTTCTAGAACCGTTTCGTTGAGTCGAATGGATCACGCAGAACTCACCTCTAGATTTCCGTTGGCTGGAACGCACTGATTCCGGGACGTACGTAGTATACACTTCCGACTCGACGATTTTCTCCGGTGACGATACGACGGATCTTCTCACGGTGGTAAATGAACACGGTGATGACCATCATAAATGCAAGAACACAGGCGCAAAGTGCGACCACTGCAACGTAGACAAGTTGGAACAATGTTATCGGTCTACGACGCAGATCGGAATATAGTGTTCTCGAGACGAGTTTCGTTTGGATATTCGATATCGTTTCCAGAACGAGCATTTCCAAACTCACTTATGAAGTTCGCGTCCGGATATGCCCATCCCGATGCCGTCGGAGCTGGGTCGACTCTGGTGCTGTCTTGAGTTAGTTGGCTCATGAATCTCGGCCCGTGGTCAATGAACTCCCGGATTCGGTTTTGAGGTCTGATCTCGTAATCTGCCATTATGAACTCCGATCACAACACCTGAAATGAGAAATCAGAACGTCAGAACCAGCTTGATAGACCAGCTTGCCATCTGTCATTAGGTGTCGTGACTGACGTCATTTTTGGGACATCGACGGTCGCTACCTTGCGGTCACAATCACAGCAGTTACTCGCGGTTACCACTCTCGGCACAGCCGCCGCTAAATGCAAGAGAACTGGAAGCTTGCTGGCACAGTCTCCGATCGCAGCTCAGTGTTGTTACAAGGCGCACAGATATCTTCCAAGTTTCGCGGCACGACTTTCAGTTTACGCCCACTAGCTTTGATATACTCGAGATTAGAAACCGTTGTCTAGAAAGAATGGCGCGCCCCTGTTGTTTGTTTCTAGATGAACTAATCCTCGATAGACTGCAACTGACTTTGGTAGAGGAACTTGCGGACCACGATGACAGTTTTCTACGCAAACGCACTTAGTCACACATTCTTCTGGTATTAACGAGTTCCTTGAGTCACTTGGTCCTTTTAAAATGAATGACGTTGGTTCAAGTCGAATCTTCAACTCATTACGGAAATACTCAACTACATTGAATGTGAACAGAATTTACATTTCGGATCCAAAGAACCCGAGAGCACGCAATGCCTTGGACGTCATTCGTGCGGAAAGTCTGCGCGGAGTGTAATGCATTCCAAGATCCGACTTTCTCGAGGCCCCCAGTACTGATTCCCATGATTCAATAACCGCAATTATTCCTGTTCGTCGATCGTGAATTTAATGAGCACTGAGATTGTTTCAATCGAATCTGAAGCATTCGCCTGTTGAGCAATTCAAAGTTCACAACAAAACTGAGGACTATTCGTTATTTACAGGAGATTTCCCTCTCAGCTGATGAAAGCGTGGAAATCAACTCGGTTTCAGAGATTCCCACACGACCACAACATCCTGTAGTCTCATCCGCGCAATTAATTGTTGCTACGTCGCTCCCAGAGTCACGCTGTTACGACGGTAAATTTCAAACAGGTCACGTTCCGTAATGAGAACTCGAAAAGGGCAAATCCATAGCTCCGGTGTTGCGTCATGAGAGAATGAGTTGCGATCAGCTCATCGTTCGACTCTGACTACGGAAGCTCATTCAGATTTTATATCGGGTTTCTCCGACGGCGGATCTGTTACGCCGAACTTCCTGGCAACTACGTACGTACCTCCGTAAATGGCAGCGAAAGTTCAGAGAGGATATAACATGAACACACACACACACACACACACGAAATGGCCAAAGAAATGTTATCGAAAAGCGTTCACTCCGAACTACGAGTATGGGACGATGACTACGACAACGGCGACGCTTCAGTATACACCAGTACTGATGACGACCGCCTGGCACGGGCTATGAGAGTTCTTTGTGGACGAGTGGAGGCGCGATCTGGGAATGTTGAGCCGCACCTTTGCAGGAAATCAATGAAGAAATTTCGAAAGTCGCCCGAACGACTTCGGTCGATGTAGAATACTTCGCCGAATATGGAGTATCGCGATTTTATAGTCGTCTGTAAGGTGTGTGGGCGTAGAAGCGATTAGATTGAACGGAGCCATGAAACACTTTTCGTCGAACCATCGACCAGCAGATGGGGACGCGCGTGCTCATCTGAGAGGGTACTGAGTTCTTCAGAGAGCGTGTGGCATGTCGACGAACCGCGGCTTGTAGTCAGAGGAGATCCTCCAGGATTTTGGTGAGGGGGTGCAGAAGCTGATTCCGCTCGATCACAGATGATCTGCTCACTTCGATAAAGCACAAATGTAAAGAAGGTCCAGAGATGAACTGAATCGGATTGAATTGGGAGGAGGGATCCAATTTGAAGAACGTGGCGTCTGAGTTCCCTAATGATACATTCGTTCGTTGAATACACATCTGATCGTAGCAATCAGTAAGAAACGATTATCTAGGCCTCCTAATATTACTCATTCGGGTTAAAGAGCGTGTCAGGTTGCGGCGACCTAGGTTGTCGCTCACAACAGTATGATATCCCGGCAAGCTTTTATTATTCCTGATACGCTGGGCGAAGAGCGAAACAACGCCGTTCGTGTGCGTAGTTTACGATGTGCCTGGACTGATACAAATGCGCAAGACGGGACAAAAGATGGAACATCCGCTAGGGACAGAGGAGAAGAGCTGTACGATGCCATCACGTAATCGAATCGGCCGAACTTCCGTGAAGTTTTCAGCAACAGGTGGTTGGGCTCGATTCGATTCAACACAATCGCTCATTTCTGAATTCGCGCCATTCAAGCAGACGAGGTGGAATCAGCAATGCGCACACGAACTTCGCTTACTCATCAGACCATCGACATTCAACAAACAAGCGTTTGCCTCGTTGTTTGTTCCGGCAAAACGTTCACACTCGAACTTTTTTTCCGTCAGAATCTTCCAGAAGCACAGAAAGTCGGAAATTTCCGCGATCGTTGAGCTATTTTGAGAAATTGCAATTCTCTCCAGGAACTCTCAGACGCGTTATTGTGAGCAGCGGAAATGAATAGAGAGCTCAGAATAATGGCTCATACTCAAGGTATGCATTTCCGCGTCTCGGAAAATTCTTGTCAGTCGCTGCGGTCATGTCGATCAAATCCATCCGTTCGATGATGATTTTCTGTCGATCCACCTCATTCCCGGTGCTCACGTTACGTCTGATTGCAGTTTTCGGGATTTCCGCAGGCACCGATCGATGTTGAGTTTCCCGAAGTGCGATGCGCCTGCTGGTCGCTTGACGGGCCGCTGAATTCGTATTGTACGAAGAAAGACTCAGGTCAAACGAAGTGTTTCATAAGATTCGCCCACGCTGCACCTGACGGAAGTTGGCTCGAACCTCATGCAGTCATGAGGCGGAACAACTTTCGAATTCAAGAAATGTCACCGATGGCCTCACGGGACAGGAGTTCCCGGGACTTCGTGTCAGGGTTCAGACCGTTCAGCAGAGCTCAGAGCCGTCCCTGTCACGATGCACATATAAGGGCGGCTTCGTCGAGGCGTTTTTCGGCTCCAGAAGCAGCCGACTCTTCTCACAGAGCATCTGATTCTCACCAATCGTCGACGATCAGACATCAAAGCACGTACTCTATGGGTATGAAGAACACTTCGATACTCACAGTTGTCAGATTCACGTCTCCTGTGTTCGTCAAACTCTCCGAGCACGATGACTGAGTTTCTCGTCTATTGAGTGACTGCAAACTAGCCAAAGAATGCTCCCATAGTCAGTCAGACAGGGATGGTACCCATGGCGCATGCGCTGTTCGACAGCGGCAGCTACGTCGAAGACGATTTCGCTCCGGATCGAGGCCCTCGCTTGATGCGCGGCCTTGTACGATCAACGCAGAAACGTCTGAGTGAGTGAGTGAGTTTTCTGAGCCCTCCGTCGTCCTCAACTTTCGGCGTCAGCTCGACTCGACAGAAGTTCGAGAACTATCGACTCGCTAATCCAGAGAGTATCTCTCTGAAGGAGTCGACATTTTCTGAATGAGCATCAAAGCATCAAGAGTTATCGCTTGCTCCCTGACGGTCTTTTACGTCGATTACTTTGATCCATGATAGCAGAAGTAGAATCGCGCTTGTTGAATGCAATCCTTCGAGACTTACTCCCGGACGGCGATGACGAATTCTTTTTGGGGTCAGACGGCTCCGAACGATCGGACCGATGACGCGAGGGCCGAGAGGATATCAGGGATCGGCGGAATCCAGATTCAGTCTAAAGATAGAAGAGCTGTCAGCTATTATCTAAACACGAGCATTAAAAAACGCGGCGATGACTCATCTCCCAAGGATTGGCTGCGGGGTGTTTTACTACAGGTCTGATAAACAAGGCACTAATGAAAGTTTTTAGTTCTGGACCGAAATGCTCCATTGGTTCGTTGCCAAATTAGTGATGGACTCATTACCGCGCTACATTGGAGTGGAGGTTTCCGATGTTTTAGCAGCAGCAGAAAACAAAAATCTTATACTGCGAGACTTCACAGCACCAAAATTTCAAAGATTCGCGATGACTTGTTCTGCGAGAATCGAATCTAATTCCTCGTTGAGCCTGATGGGGACCTCGCTGCTTCGAGTCAACACAGAGGTGATTTCGTTCCAAATCAGCCGTCTGCAACCACGTCCAGCTTCTCTTTCAGGTTGAGCGGAAGATCTCTGATCTGATCTGTCGTTAGCTTAACGGGATTCTGAGAGTTCCTCTGTCGCTTGGACAGCGGAACATAACGAAAATTTCGATTCATGGCGCAAAACTGATACGTGAATACTGCCCGGCCTTAAGACTTCCTTCATGATTCACTGCAAGTTGCTATTCCTGAAAATAAATCGGCGCATGCGGTGGTTTCGGGCGAGAGTGACGGATGCCTCGTCGACAATGACAAACATCCTGTGTCGCTCTAATGATTGAAAGCCCACAACTATTATTTGAATGAATCGCAACAGGGTTTCGGTGGAGCGCCTCCAAAATAATAGATGAGAATACCACGGACGATTTCTTAAGAAAGTTTTTATTCCGTTTCGTAAAAAATCTTCTGACTGATTTGTTGGAATCGCAGTTCATGTTCACTCGACGAAAAGAGTCCAAAGATTGTCCTCGGACGCGGGAAGGGCCCCCCCCAGTTATATCTGCTAACTTCGGAGGATTCTTCAGAATTTTTGACAATGCGGAGGAATTTCAAAGCTGCCAACTAGCTGCTGCTTCACTTCCTTAAGGAGCGAATCGTGCCAATTATATGGAAGCTTTCCATGCATATCCGGATGCATGGCGACCCGCGCCGTTTTTCCTCAAATGGAACGTATCGTACGTTACAGAAGCTATTTACACATTTCCCACGACGACACAATGTGGGCGGCAAGTTTTCTTTTGTACAAAATGTTCAAATCCAATAAACGATGGCGGCAGCGAAATCATTCTTTCGGCAGTGGAAACGGCGATGAGTGCTTTGATTTAGTGAAGAACTCGTGGGGACACGATTTTGGTGACTTTTCCATCTTTGGCCCGTTTATCCGAATCTGGAATTCCAGAGAATTGATCGTGTCGTCCGGTTCGAGTCGCACACGAGCCAACTCTTCCAAGCTTCATGTGCAAGACGCTTCTGCTGCCTCTATCGGTGTGTTTGTGTTTGCATGTGTTTTTTCTCCATATGTTCTGTGGCCTCGCGCGACCGACTGAGATGAACCATCGGACTCATCTTGTAAAATTTTTAAAAGTTTGCATTTGTGCTTCGCGGTTCAGCCACGCACTCCAAGAAGCGCAGCCAACTCTGATCCCAACGAAGAGTCGGGGTCAGCCTCAGCTCCCGTTCGGTATCCTTTCCGTTGACACCGCTCGTGCGATTTCGTTCACGACGAAATCGAGAACTTTTCTCACTGTGCTCAACGTCAAACTCTGTTCGCAGCTTTGGGATGAAGAATACATTTGGGATTGAAGATCGCTTTCGTCGATTCCGTTCGCTTTGGTTCCAGTGGCCGTTTGAACCTCAGCGATCTCCATGAGTTCGGCATCAGTAAGCGGATTGGCAGCTTCTAGGGGTTCAGCTTCTTCTTCGGGTTCGATTTGTGCGCATCCTGGAATGATTCCACTGATTTAGAAACTTGATTTCTTCTCTCCTCCGGCACTGCATCGAAGAGAGGTGTAAGGGCGACTCACCATTTTCAACAGACTGTCCGTTGACTCCATTGAGGATGACCCGTTTGTGCGCGTTTTTCGGCGGTCGTCCTCGCTTGCGAGCTCCAGGACCCTTTTTCAACAGCGGGAGCTTTTCGTTGTCGAGATGTGTACTTCCAGATATATTGTTGGCTGTTGACTTCGTTTCCTCGGTGGGTCCATGTTCGGGGAGATGGTCCCCGTTTTCCATGGCAGAGAATTTTCGTTTCACCGCTTTGAAAGTAAGACGTGCTGCCTGTTGAGCTCGCAACGACGTCACTCTCGGCAGCTTACCTGAAAGAGAGAGAACCCTGTGAGAAAAGGCCGGTGCGAATGAGCTTCACTCCCGAGAAAAGTCGGACGTCGGAAGCAGCTCATACATCGAGGGAAGAGGCTCGACAAATCAGAACACTTGGACGAGAGGTCCCTGATGGATGACTCACCTGATCCACTGGCCTCCAAGGATTTCAGTTGATGACTGTATTCCACAAAGATACGCTGCAACTTTAAATTGGTGGCCACGGACGGAAGCAGTTCCTCGAGAAGCTTCCGTTTGTCCAAGTCCAAGACTTTGGGATTCCAGTGCACGGGCGCATCCGCCCCCACTGGCCCCAAGAGATCATCGAGGACGTGGCGCAAACGCAATTCCATGCCCTCTTGAGTAAGGTAACGAATTTGAGTAGCGAGCCAATAGCGGTATTCATCTTTCGATCCAAGGATTTTGGACGCGTTGATTTCTGACTCGATGAACGCCAGGGTGGTGGATCGCTGGATAGCCGGATTCGTGAGAAGACTGCTCCGATTTCGCTCAACGGAAGCTCTGAATAGAGAGCCCTGAAGTCGTTCCAGAGGTCCATTAGAAGTATCGCCGTCCAGGAAGCTCGGAAGAGAGCTGTAGTGATCCGAGCACCGACTGATCAGATCGGCATTGGCACAAACGAGACACCTAGATGGGAAAGAACAAACAGCAACATCAGAACATGTTGTCGATCACTTCGTCCATTCCAGAAAGGATTTAGATTCGAGGGAACTCACCAGGACTGCGACACTTGCTCAAATAAGTAGCTCCGGCCATTCGAGAATGTGACCACTGCCCAGCCTTTTGAAATTATATTAGCGGAACGCAAAGGAGACCCTCGATTCGCTTGTATCAGGGGTCGGAGATCTTCGCTGACAATTCTTTTCATACCGATTTCCGAAACTATTTCTAAATCATATACACATAGTTTGCCTGAAATGTTACAAAGAGATTAATCCTGGGTCACTTGGATTACTCTCACAGGCTTCACAACGTAACCTTAACATGAGTGATCCACGAACCGATTCCGTTTTCTCTCGAAGTCTCTAAGGAAGACCTACTTACCGTCGGATGTAACAACCAAACAAAAATTGTCACGACAGGTGAGTTGAGCAACAGACGAACTGGTTATCAGAGGAGTACAAAGCCTGCGACCGGTGCGAGCGCAGAACAAGGTTAAAAGCTGATCATCGCCACAGACGCAGACAATTTGCGAGGTGGCCGCGATGGCCACGAGCCTTCCTCCGACAACAGCATCCCAAATCTGGAGAAAAGAACCACTTTCGTCAGGGGGACTCTTCGAGCGACACTAGAAACAAACGGTTGCGATCAACCAGAGACACAGGAAACTAAAATCGCTGTGTAAAACTCACTTCTTGATGCATGAGAGCCGTCAGTTCGGTTGAGGTATTCGTGGATTTACAAATGACCCGAGATAACGTTGAGCCTCCCGGAGCCGGGACATCGGTGACTATTTCGATCGAAAAGCTAGAACATGAAGGAAAAAATAAATCACTTTCTCCGAAAGATGCTCCTTCAAACGGCATGAACATCGATCCCGACGGTATCGCAGAAAGCTTTAACCGTACCTTTGATCCACTTTAATGACGCAAGGCTGCTTAAGACGCAGAGCTGGGAAGATCGAGGCCGTATCCGAACCCGACACCGCGGTAAGCAGAGGTGCGGCGACTAGCTGCGCAGGAGCCTGAATTCGGGAAGATTTTGAATTTATTCCGTAAAAAGACGTGTCTTTGGTCTGAGATCGGGCTCCATATTAGATATCTCGAAGCACATCTTACCTGAGGCTGCTGATAGTATATTTGTTGTTGGATTGGCTCCGAGCGTTGTGCGGAAGGTGCGTCATACTGCGCTGAGCTTGCGACCGCTGGTTCCGTCTCTTGAGAGGCGCCAACCAACGTGGGCTTTATTCGTTTAGGTTTTCCCTTTCCGGGAACGGCAGCATTACTCGCAATGGTCAAAGTCGTCGCTGAAGCAGGTTGAGACGACGAAACGGCCGGAACAACTTCCTTCGTTTTGGCTGCAGCAGCAGGAGCCGATCGAGAAGGTTCTTCGACAGATCCTGTAGGAGCCATCGAGGCTAGCGGCGGCAGTGAGTTCGACTCGCGCTTTTCAACAATGATTTTCGACCTTTCCATGGTAGAACTGCTAAAAGTGGGCTGACCCAAGTCTGGACCCTCCAGATCCAGGGGAATGTACAGTGGGGTTATGCGTCTTCTCCCGTTCGGCATGATTGTCTCGATCTGCCGATCCGTTGGACCTTTAGCGAGACGTTGGCTCGACAACAGCGAGGTGTTACTTTGAGTCTGGGAGATGTCGGGCCTCGGAGCTTGGATAGCCTGGAATCGCAAGAATGAATTGGCTATCGAATGGATACCGAACCTTGAGTTGCATCTGGAGAATCGCAGATCGTACATATATTGCAGACCTCACTCACCATTCCGTTTGTCTTCGCTTTCTCGTGCGCTTTCAAGACGTCTACGTTTTCTACGAGGATGTTGCTCACGGAAGAGAGGCCGCCGATAGTTTGTCCCGAAATTCCGTATATCTTGTGGAAAAAACTCGTTCTCTCGTCGGCCGACAACGGTTCTCCTAATTCCGTCATCGAGAAATCCAGAACCGCTAGACTCCCATCCGATGAACAGACGAGAAGTTGGCTCGAGACGGGATTCCAACTCGCGTCGACCACGGAGTTCGTAAACAAATCATGGATGACGCAGAGAGGTCGTCGTTTGTCATTCAACCAAACCGAGACGGATCGATCCCTCGAACCAATGGCCAGACACGCAAAGTACTCGGTCTGACCATCCTGACCGGTTCGCTTCATGATGCTTGGGAAGAAACGCACCACCGCAACTGCTTTCCGATGTCCGACGAAGTCTTTGTCGGTTTTCCAGGTTCCCCGTTCGATGATTTGAGCAGTCGGACCCCCATTGTTCATCGCGTGCGCAGACACGAGGTACTGGCCGTCAGGAGACCAATTCAACCTCAAGACGTGGGTGGTACCTGCGGGAGAAGAACGTTGAGGACTCGAAGTGAACGGTATTCATACCTTCCCACATCGTTCGTCTCGACCAGGGCATTCATGAGATGCATTGAGAGAATGCATGGCATACCTCCGCACTCCTCGAATGGTTCTTTTATGACACATTCCTGCTGCCAGTCGTGTGTTCTCCAGATTCGTATGGTTTTATCATCGCTTTGAGTGGCTATGTATTTGCCTACCGGATCCCAGCTTACTCCCTGTTGGCCGAGTCGGAAAACAGATTCAGATTCGTTTCGAACATTATTTTTCGTCTCTATCGGTTATAGTGTCGGCATCGAACGTTGTCCGTAGAAGAAACCCGATCTGCCCACCTTGACGAAACCTTGATGTCCTTTGAGAATAGCGATGCGATCGTGCCATCGACGAGTGTTCCAAATGATGCAGGTCGTGTCCACTGAACACGAAGCGATGTACTGATCGCTTGGACACCACGAAACGTCCAGGATATCTGTAATCGCGAGAGATGGATTCAATAAGTTCTCTGTAAGAACCGCACCTAGGATCGATGTAAATATTCAGGATCTTCTTCAATCGACATCACGAGATAGTTACCTCCATCGTGACCTTTCAAGCAGGCGACTGTTCGCCATTGTTCAACGTTGGCTTTCCCGAAGGCCGCTCCGTATGATCCTGGACCTGTTATGGTTCGTCCTGTACGGAAGAATCGTGAATCAGGGGAAACTCCCATGAAGACAGGCATCGCATGACATGAAAATGTTTATGATTTCTGTCGTTGACACAAAGTACAGGAATGAGTTCCCTTGAAAACCAACTCACCTATCTGCCAGATCATTATGGTCTTATCATCCCCGGTCGAAGCAAGAAAACGACCGTCGTGGGACCACCGCACGCAGTTGACGCATGCTGGAAGTATCGTTTCAATTAGAATTTCTGTCATTTCAATGTGTATGGAGGAACTGAATTGTGAAAGTCGCGCTCACCTAAATGATTGGTCAGTTGACAGAGCAATTTTGGAACAGAATCTCTTCGCTCCTCATCCGCGCGTAAAACAGGGCTCATACTCCAGATGCAGACCTAAAAAGAAATGCCAGATTTATCGACATTCATTAGACCTGAGTTTGAGACTGATGTCCAGCATATTGAGTGAGAACGTATACGAGACACAGAAATAGTTACCTGGCCACAATCCTGACCCTGGCCTCCCGTGGCGAAGCGGCTCCCGTCGGGATGAACATCGCAAGAGAAAATGGGGTTGCCTAGAAGGTGGATGAATGATTCATGTGATGTCAGTGGGAAACTTGAGACTTTCCACGGATGATCTCTGCTCTGGATTCGAGCAACAGGAAAAGAGAACTTCATATCATTGCTCCAGTTCTACTTTTCTCGGAGCGCACAGTATCCGTTCCGGAGAGCACGTATGATCATTGATCAGCAGGAGTTCAGCCTACTTTTGGAGTCCTACTATAATGGGGACACTGGGAATAATCGCATGCTCGCAACGATCGTCGCATAACAGAACATCGTTCCAGGCCGGGTCCAAAATGTTGACCACATCAACATCGTACTCTATTAGTTTTTTACAGACGTGACACTCGCTAGCACCCAATGCGCAATTATGCAGCCACAAGAGCCGCTCAGCGCCAGAATCGACTTTGAGGGAGTTACACGGCACGGGAGAATTTCCAAAATGAGCACTCACCGTCGTGGCTGACCCAAGTGGGTTTGTAAAGCTTCACCATGATGGCGATGATAAGATGTCCGATCCGTCGTTGCAGCGAGACCTGACCGCCGAACCGACGAAATGGAGATGGTAATGTAGATGGTGGACGACCGTGATGGCCGTAGCCGTCGCCGCCACTGTCGTGGTGTTGTTTCTGTCCTTAGGAAATCAGGAAGAGAAAACTCCGCCGGGCCGGGCCCCGATGCCGATTGAAACGCGGTTCAAGCCGGCCAAAGCAGAGCTCTGGGGCAAAAGCGAGTTCACCAACGACTTCATCACATGTCCGCGAACGAACTCAGCTATGGACTGCTGTTGATGTTGTTCCTCCTGTAGAATGTTGCTGCCACTACAATTGGTGATGTTCTGCTGCTGGTGCAGTCTTGGTTTGCCGTTTGCCGCCGCCGCCTGCTCACAACAACAGCAGCACAGAGCAGCGGCTCGACTGATGGTAGAACACTGAAGGCAGTGAAACGCGCTTCCACTGGACGCTCCAAGTCAGAACCCGTCGAGTGTTCGAAAGTCAGTAAAAGCGTCGAACAACCGGGACTCGTCGAGGCACGACGGAGCACGGATGCTGGAACAATGAGAGCGTCTTCGTCGTCGTCGTCAAATCCGTCAAAGACACTCAATTCACACCTCTCGCATGATTGCAATTATCATGATAGTGATCGCGATCAACGTTCACTAGAAGACAAGATGTACGAAAACTAAGAAGAGTTCGCTGCGGCTTGCTGCATCTGAACGCCAACAGTGGAATACACACTCAGACACACACTCTCTCGCACAGATATTTTCAATGTGTGTTTGTTGTGTTCGTTATTTCCTCCTCTATTCCACTCTTTGTTTTTCTCTCGTTATTCTCTCACCCCTTAGCTGTCGTCGTAAGCATTCAACATCACATCAACAAAAGAAGCAGCGGCGGTCTGCGCCTGTCAGAACACTGAACTTTTTTGAGCGACGAAACGCAGTGACGAGCTCACCTGGGAACATAAGGAATGGAATCTTGGGCAGAAGTTCCACATGAAGGTTAAGAACGGGTCTTGGGGAATGAATTTAAACGCTTCAAAATGCTAGGTTTGACAGCTTTCAACAGCAGACGACGAGTTTATAGCCAGAACTAGCCATGATGATTTATGCTGAATGCAAAACTCATTTCCAGCAGAAATCAATATCATCAGCGTCGCCCTGCCTTGCATTGAGGATGAGTTCGGGGATTTCGGAATACCTAGGTTTTCTTCCGAGCTACCGTTCAAACCTTAAGCGGGGTCAATCGAACCCCCAAAACGCGTTGTCTGACCGTCCATTCGAACTTTACCCGATAAGATAAGAGATTTCAGACATCTAGAGTGCCCCCATCGGACAGTCGGAACTTGCTGTCAAATTCCGCAATGTTCCCAAGTTATGCGGATTGTTGCAGCAGGATGTGATGGGAACCTCGAACTCACAAGAACGGGAAATTTCGGAAGGGCCTGGCGTGCCGATTTGTCCTTTTTAGATTTTGGTGCACATCGTGCTGCTCGACACAGGTCCGAAAATCGAGTCTTTTGTGGTCCAGACTGCAATCTCGAACTCTTGATGACCCTTGACCGCTCTCACCCCAAAATATCAAAAATTTATCGTGCGTGACTTTCGAGTTAGGTGAAGTCGAACTTTGATTGATCGACTCCAACCCATGTGTTGGGGTGAAGTCGATCAATCTATGAGGAACCACACCTGTGGCTAACTTACCGTTAAACCAGTCAGGCAGGACCTCGATTCGAGAGAGCGCGAGGCTGAAGTCCAGAACACACACATATTAGGATGAAATCGCAGTTTATTCTAAAGAATACCGACCAACGCTGTTTCATAGTAATTAACGATATTTTCCGGGGTAACCCCAACCAAAGATCATTCCAAGTTATCAAAATACTTTTCGCTGACGCTGCTGCTCAAGGGCTTGATGTTCTGAGCCAATCGCTCCGAGAGACTCCTGTGTCGCCGGAAGAATCTCATCACCCAGTCGATATCACCCAGGTCGGTTGTTCAGGAATTTCTTGATTCGAAGATTTTTCCTCGTATGATATCTACAAAACTGTCGACAGAAAACAATGGAGTATAAACTCGGGCGTATTGCGAAGGGATGTTTCGATGCAGAAACATTTTTTTGCTGTATTCATTGATATGCACGAAATAAATATCGGATCTTATCAATCGGTTTGTAGTTTTTTTTTTTTTTATAAATAATAGGTTTATTTCTGAATATAGTTGGTATTTGGTTTCCTCATACATCAATCAGTTAATAGATGGGCGGAAATTATCCGGGTCGGATACTCGGGTCCTGCCTCTATTCGCCACTCGTTGTTCATTTGAAGGGCTGGGTCTCGGTCTCAGAAGAAATAGACTCTCGTTGACTTCTCCTTTGAGAAGTTTGAGAAGCTTGATTTTGAACAGGGATGGGGAGTCTATTGTTCGAAGTTCCAACGGGAGGCAGTTCCACATTTTTGCTGCTCTGACATATATAGAGTTGCGTCCAATGAGTGATTTCCTCGGCGGTATTTTCAGAAGTCTTGAGTATTGCGAACGTGACGGTCTGTTCTGCCTTGCTTGGGCTAGGCCGACGACTGCTGGTCCTCCGTCCGTGATTTGCTGATGAATGAACACAGACATATTACACGTGATAGCCAGCGGGAGTGGCATCACGTCGTGTTCGATGAAGGCGGTATCTGTCTTTTGCGGTGCAGTGACGGCTCTAAGGGCTCGCCTCTGCAGTTTATAGAGTTTCGTCAGCTTTGTCTTCGGTGCCATGAACCACCATGGGATGCAGTACGTCAGATGTGAGTGGATATAGGCGTTGTATAAAAGTTTGCCCACCTGGAGACCCGCACCTGCTGATTTTTCTGCGCAGTTCCTCCACGTGGAGGTCCGCTCTCAGTCTGCGGTCGAGTGTGCATCCCAGGACAAGAGCAGTGCTGACCTGCTCAATGAGTGTACCCTCTACGAAGATACTAAGTACTGTAGTCTCGTGTTTTTTCCCTGAGAATACGATGTATTTTGTCTTCGAGGGATTAAGCTTGAACCGGTTCAGTTCGCACCATTTCCCGATTTCGTTGAGATCTTCTTGCATTTGCTTCTCGAGTTCTTCGTTGGGTCTCAGGTCGCAGACATATGTTACAGTAGCGTCGTAGGCAAAAATGCTCACCTCTCCCTCGCACACTGCCGGCAGATCATTGATTACGATTAGGAACCCCAGACGACCAAAAATTGAACCCTAGGGCACCCCCAGTTGGACTTCGAGTAACGGGGACTCGGCATCTTCGATCTGCACGGTCTGTTGTCTTCTAGTCAGATAGGAGCCTATCAAGTTGATCGCTTCCCTCTGTACTCTGTATGCTTTCAGTTTCTTGAGGAGAAGCTCTTTCCTGACCGAGTTGAATGCCTTTTTCATATCAAAAAGTAGCGCACCACACACTTTCCCTCCGTCTGATCCTTCTCGGAGGAGCTCTACTGCATTTACAATTGCGTGAGAAGTGCTCCTTTTCTGTCTGAAACAGTGTTGGTTTTCGTAGAGCAGATTGTCTCTTTCGAAGTCGACCGTCAGTTGTGGGACCAGTTTTTTCTCCTCCACTTTGTTGAAGACTGAGAGGACCGATATCGGACAAAATTTGCAAGGTGTCTTCCGTGCTGTAGTCCTAGGTATCGGTACCACTCTTGCTGTTCTCAGTTGTCTAGGATATTCGAACTTCGAGATGATTTTTTTTATGATGTGGTTTAAGATCGGGACGATTTCAGGAGCAAGGATCTTGATCACGTTTGCGGGTACTTGATCATATCCCGCTGACGGGTTTCACTGCTGGGGAGGCTCTAAATCTACGAGAACTGATTCCCCGCCCTCGAGAACTGACAGGTGTGACCGTTCCCTCGAAGTCACTTGTGCGTAGAGACGCGATAGGACCGGACATGTCCTCGTCCATTTGAATTCTGAAAGTTCTCAGGGAATTGTCCGGTCCCTGATAGATCCGCGACAGTTGTCCGGCTTGTTGGCATTTTGAGACGAACGAGTCCGGTTTTGGGGCATCTTCAGTCGAATAAATCCGACTTGTCAGCAAAGCTGAGGAGACCAAGTTCGACAGTGGACCGACTTCCGAGCACGCTGTCAGATATTACAATTCGAAAAATGCAAGAGCCAAAGCTTTCAATTGGTGACTCGAAAGCGAGAAGTCCACTCGAAGCAATGGAAACATGTTCTGATCTTCACGAACACATGAAAGCACTCTATTCCAGGCTGAAAAGTACTTACCGTGCAGCATGTCTCCTTATAAGACTTCATATAGAATAATGAAATGTCCAATCACGATGTCGGGTTTTTACAGTGGTGTTGTGTCCAGTTTTCGCAAAGAAAACGTCCTGAAATGCGCTCCACGATCGTCCGAGGCCGGTGACCAATAGAGGTTCACTCACTTTCGGATCACTTTAGGGCCGGATTCACCCACAGGCTACACTAGGCTAGAGCCTAGGGCGGCAGAACTCCCAGAGGCGGCAATTGTTTCGGCAGCAGTGATTGCTTCGAAAGTTCTCCTCAAGAGTCCGATTCCATTCGTTGAAGACAGCCCGATCTAAGAACGCACAGAGAATCGCAGATTCAGAAAGCCGACAGGAGTTGCTCTTGTGCGAATTTCATTGATCATTTGACCGTTCACGTTGAGCTCCTTAGTTGAACCGGTAATGCACCAACTCCATTCCTACCTACCTCAACTCCACTCCATTCAGGATTCCTACTCAAAGATTAAACGCACGGGTGATTTCGGGGACACCATGCTCGATGAAGAATAATGGCTGCATCGTCCTCAGCAACTTCGAAAACCTCCCACTACTCGTCTACTTCCTCTGCTATCGCTCATTTCTGATTATCGATATGATTATGAATCATTGAAGGTGGATCATACACCTTCAAATACTCACTCCCAATGTCCCTCCGCGCCCAAGGTGAGCAGAATATTTCTAGACGTCTCCAAAACGAGATTTTATTTCCTTCGTTTCGAAAGTCCGTCCTTTCCCTTATCCGATCGGACGTTAGCATCACCATGATAAATACACGATCCATGGAGGAGACTTCTCGGGAAATGCAAACATCTTCGTGTACAGAATGAATTTAGCTACATGAAGAAGAGAAGTTTCTCCATCATCCCAAGATAGTAACAATTTTCAAGAACTAGTTCGAACGCATCTTTTCTCGCGGGATCTCGAAATCAGCGAACCCATAGCAATGGAACCCAGCGCATTTACAGAGGCAAAGAACAAGTCGACTACGCAACCGAGATAACGACAAGAAACTCGATTTTTTCCAGGCAAGGGAAGTCATGGTGATTTCACCACATTCGATGGAATTCTCGAAGATTTTCTATCAAGATGATCTTCCCCAACGATCGACCAAAGGAATTATCGTTCCTCGCGTTGGCCGATAAACTTCACATGATAAATTACTGTGTGACAAGAGCTGGAACAACTCGATTCATTCCAACGGTTTTCGGAAGTTTTCTTACATACAAGCAGAATTCCCGAGGGATATGAGAAAGATGTCGCCAAGATGATAAATCACTGAATAGTCGGATAAAACACGACCCACCGACCGCTCGAAATATTCATGACGCGGAGACTATTTATAAAGACCGCGAGAACCACGCAGGACAGTTGTCTTTCTTTTGGTCGGAATAAATTTTTGTGCGGCTTTTCGGCGTTACGGAGGAAGTTTAGGATTTGGGCTTTGGAAGTTCTAGAACTCACTCCGAATCTCGAAAGTTAGGATCCGTTCTGACAGCGTGAACAATGTGACGCGCTCCCGGGCACTTTACGCGCGTGTGGTGCTTGTAGAACTCGTCGACAGTCTGGTTGACAATCTCGTCGGCCGGATCTCCCGGCTTGCCATCCCCTAGGAAATGGGACTCTCACCATTGGCCTGAGCGACTCGACATCGGTGCGCAATGGCGTCCTCGAACGCTTTCTTCACCGCCTTCCGTTCGGCGGGTTTGCGGCTCTCTTGCAGCTTCCGCTTATCAGTGTCGGCGTCGGGCCCCAGAGGAACAAGCTTACTCCGCGGCAGCCACTGCCACGTACGCTTCGCATCGAAGAACAGCACAAGGAACATCTGCTGATGATGATCCCTGACATTCTGGCTATTGCAACTACTATTGCTGCTACAACTGCTACTACTACTGTTGTGCTGCTGCTGCTGCGACAAACCATTCACATTGACATTGTTTTGGTTGTTGGAATTGTTGCTGCTGCTGCCGCCGCCGCCGCTGCTGCTGCTGCTAATGCTGTTGTTGTTGGTGCTGTTGTGGTGGTGACCGCCGGCTGTGTAAACGCTACTGCTGTTGCCATTATTATTATTGTTACTGCTGATCCCATTAATGTTCGCTGGAAGATGACGAGGATCTCGTTCTTTGGGACGAAGTTGGAGAACCTGTGGCGGTGGCGTCGGAATCGAAACTCCGGCCAGAGTGGATTTCTGATCTTCACCTTCACCAGATGATGTCTGGTCCGCCGGAATGTCGGGATCGATGATCAGCGCAGGATACCACGGGTAGCCCCTACACTTGGCCCAAACCAGATCCAGGGGTTCGAGAGGTATATTGTAGAGTTTCTGCTCATCGAGCTCCTCGGCGATGGAGGAACTGCCGCTTGAAGCACGTCCTCGTTTCGCTTGAGGTTTCTGATTGTTCGTTTTCGATTTCGTGGGCTTGGAAAGGTTACCGTTCTCGCTACTGGTTCCACGTCGAGTTCGGGGTCCGGATGTATTCGATTCTTTGGCAGGGGCGACGAGTTTCTTGCGACTCCCAGACGACTTTCGTTTCGCTTTAGCGGCGGACTTCCCTCGGCGAGCCGTGGCGGCTGGTTCGAGTTGTTCGCCATCTGTCACGACGGCATCATCATCGTCATCAGCATCATCATCATCGCCGCCGTCATGACTGCTGCCCGTACAACCCTCCTGTGCGAAGCTATCAACTTCATCCTGCTCCTCATGTTGACCGTCGTCCTCATCATCCTCGTCGGCTTCGTCAAGGTCCTCCTCATCGTTTCCGTTGCCCTCTGCGTCCTCTTCCTCGTCCTGAACGTCCTCGATTGCCAGATTCTCTTCGTCCTCTTGCTCGTCGTCGTCCTCCTCCTCCTCCTCATCCTCTTCATCCTGATCCTCTTCATCTGCTGCTTCTCCGTCTTCATCTTCGTCGTCCTCTTCATCCAATTCCTCGTCGCTTTCCGTCACGGTTTTCTCCGTCAACAACACTTCTTTTGAGGCGACCTTGACATCGGACCGCTGGCCCCGACGACGTTGTTGAGGAACATTCAGCTCCTGCTGTTCACTCCCTTCTTCATCGTCCTCCTCGTTGTCACCATCGTCGTCGTCTTCTTCTTCCTCTCCTTCACCTTCGACATCTTCTTGTTCTTCGTCCTCGCCAACTTCACTTTGCTCGTCGGCACTGCCCGCGTTTGTTGTGCTTGATTGTGCCGTGGAGGCGTCATCGTTGTTTTCTTCATCCTGGTCGTCCTCAGAAGCGACCTCACCGTCGCCTTCTTCATCTTCGTCCTCCTCGTCTTCTTCACCGTCCTCGGAGTTTGCGTCTTCGTCATCGTTTGCTTCGTCGTCCTCCTCGTCGTCGCTGCCTTTATCTCGGTATACCTGAAAACGATACCGCGAAGTTAGTTTGTTCCAATTCCTGTCGATTATGGCACAACATCGAGACCTAGCATCCCACAACCGGACAAGGACCCCTGCGTCCTCCACGCACGAGCTCGGTGACCATGCTCTAACAACACTTTAACAAAGACCTCGACAACCCAGACGGCGGGACTCACGATTCGACTGTTTTATCGAAGAAGAACTGCTCACCGGTTCGTTTTTTTTCAGAGTTTTAGCCCCTCGGAGTGCGAACACAAAACAGGACTGAGTCTCACTCCGTCTTTCTTTTGATGTCTCGGTCTTTGTTCATAAACATTTCCTCCAATTCAGCCAATCATGAATTTTCGATAAATAATCGGAACCGATGCTTGAGGTCGTATTACAACGCGAGCTCAGACGTAGATTCCAGTTTCATCTCAGTCAGCATCGTCGGCGACCACCTTCGCTGAGTTTCCAATTCGTTGCAGCTTCTTTCCACAGTTTTCGAAAAAGATACTGACCTTGAACGATTCCTTCTGTGGGTCCTGGTTGTTGTTGTTGTGGTTGCTACTCGCAGCTGCCGCAGTGCTCCCAGCAACTGTCTTGCAGCTGCTCGTTGCCGTCGGCGACGAATCTGTCTCAACGGTGGAATCGCTCTCCGTGTCCGATTCTTCGTCGTCGGCAGTCGCGGCGGTGGCAGCGATCGATTCCTCGGGTTCTTTTTTGATTTGTTTCATTGGAGGTCTTTCATCTTTGGCAGCTGCCAGTCTCTTGCGTAGCCTGATGATCTCCGCACGGACCATTCTTTGGAGTTTGGTTTTCGTTGGAGAAGCTTCATCCCGGCTCAGCTTTTGCTGGCGGCACAGAAGCACATTCAACTGATCTTCTTTGCTCAGTGAAACGTACTCGTCGGATTTGAGGAGTTCTCCGATTGGTAATTTCGCGCACTCTGAGGACAGCAACTTCGAGATGCTGTTGTTCTCAACATGCTCTTTCGATCCACTGCCGGACATCGAAGAGGTTCGATGCGCGTTGCTCGAGGAGTTCTGGTTCCTCCTCGAGGGCTCCGATTTGATTTCGTGGTGGCCAGGTTTCTGAGATGTTGATCTAAGTAGGGGTTTCAGTCGGCCGGTGGAATAATCGAAATTCGTTGACAAGTTTTCCCGATGCTCCTTGATGATTTCTCCTCCTTCGTCTCTGAGCGTGATCGCTGCTTCGTAGAAAATTGTATCTTTGGCGTTGTATGTCATACAGTTGCTCACAATCAATTGGAAGTCTCTCTCGAATTCGCTGAATGAGCCGTATTCGAGGTTATTCACTTTGGTGCGCATCGTGGAGAAATCCATTGGTTCTTTGATGTGGCTAGCGTAGTCGGTCACCACACTTGTGTCGACGGGGTCCGCGAAAATGCGGTGTGGATCTGTCTCCTGCAGGAGGTTGATGAGTTCGTTCAACACTTTGACGAGGGGTGAGATCTCGGTCAGGAAGACGCGTTCACGTAGCTTTACAAACTCTCGTTTGAGCTTCTCGCGTTTGCGGATCAGTTCGCACAGAAGTCTAGCCCGCTCGAGATCTTGACGTAACCGCTGCCAGTATTTGAGTTGATCGCGCAGCGCCGAAGTCGCGCTGTCCAAATCCATGTCGCTCTTGTTGTTCCGGCTGAGATGAGACATTTGCAAACGTCGCAATAGAGAAACCCCGTTCCGTGATTGGCGTTTGAGCGTCCAGTAGCCCATGAGTCGTTTGACGAAGTCGGCTTTCTTGGGAATATCGACCAACGAAGAGATGTGGCTTATGCGTTCGGCGGGAATAGTCGGAATGGATACTACGGGAAGTGCCTTCGCCTTCTCCTGTAGAATTTTGCGGGCACTTCTCATTTTATCCGCCTTCTTGTACGAGACCGGAGCGTGGGTGTCGCAGAACGCCGTTTTTCGCACACCAGTCTGTTCTCCGTTTCGACATTCTTCCAATTTCATGTAGAGTCCCGCTTGTTGTGCGCATGTTACGTGGAATGCCGTATAGCAGTTAGCCTTGTGACATTGAATGCAAGCGCCTTGACCACGCTTCTTACAGATGTAACACGTCAGCTTCCAGCGAGCCGCAGGAATATTACAGATGTTGTCGATAGGCTCGAGAAATACAGTATTAGCAAAGTAAACTTCCGGAACCCAGAGGGCGCACACGACATGGCCCCATTTTCCGTCGGAGGTCTGTTTGAAAGCTCCGCCTCGGTTGGGGCACAGAACGCAATCGACGGCCCTCGAGGGCGACTGAAGGCAGCGTCTGCAGAGCCATTGGCCCTCTGGGATATAAGGAACGCCATAGCACTCTTGGTGGACGGCCAAGTTGCACATGTCGCAGAAAAGAATGGCGTTCGCATTGTGGCATTCACCGTCCTGGCAAATACAACAGACCGCGTCGTCATCGATCGCGCTCCCCACTGTAGCTGACGGAGTGTTCTGTGCTTGGAAATAACTTTCTTTTTCCAGTCGATCCATAAGAAATTCAAACGTGTCTCCACTAACATCATGCGGAATTCCCTGCAACCAACAGAAAGCAACGTTAGAGCGAGCGAGCGATCGAGACCAATGCGAGACAACTGTTAAAGCGAAGACGTTCAAGAACGCACCTGTTTCTTGCGCTTTTTGTTCATAATCTCAAGCCAGGCACAATCCTCCTCATCCATGTCGTACTCGACCATTTCGTCCAATTCCTCCGCTGATTTTTCAATGAAACGATAGTAAGAACTCGGTCTTTCAGGGGCGTCCGCGCATTCGTAATCGTCCATTTTTTCCACAATCGCCTCGGGTAGCCTGGGTTGGGCATCGGTCTGGTCCTTCGCTTTGCCTTTGGCCGCCTGGAATATTGTTAATTATCTGGATTAGTGGGGAATCGGTGCTCTTGATGCCGCGAGAACATCTCGACCGGATCAGGGAATGGAGTATATATGTATACTCGACTGCTACTCTTTGGCCAACTTACTTTACTCGGACGACTTCGTTTTCCTTTGCCAGATTTCTGTGGTGATTTGAATTTGTCAGGCTGACGAGCTCCCTCAGGCGTCGAGTCGTTCCGCTCGGAACTAAGAACTATGTTCAGGGGCTCTTCGATATTCAAGCGATAGAGACCACCTTCAACTTCGATTTCCACAACTTTCTGCGCCTCTGCATAGGTGAGACCTTCGCGAGGTTGCTGCTGACCTCCGCCCGAACCGGCCGAGATCGGGGATGCGGTCCGACCGATCTGACTGGTGCTCTGACCGCTGCCCTGGCCTTTGGCTGGTTCCGAAAGTCGGAATCTCGAATTCGTTGCCTTCGCTGCTGCCTGACTCTGGAGAACCGAATGGTTCCCTCCCACCGTCGAGGCTTCGTTAGGTTGAGGCATTGTATGCACTTTATGTTTCGGATGTTGCTGTTGGCTCAGCTGTTGCTGAGGCGACATCTGCTGGCCTTCTACGACTTGCTCCGGCTGCTGTTTGGCGTCGTGCGCCGCCTGCTGCTGGGGTGACCGTAACCGAGCCTGCGCTTCAGCTTGTGCTTGCAATCGACGCTGGTTTTGTGGTGAGCGCAATCTCTGCTGGACTTTGGACACCTCTTCAGTCAAGGTGTTCTTCCGCTGATCCGGCTGAAGCTTGTGTTGCGGCGATCGAATTCGCTGCAAAGGCCCTTCGTCCTGAAGATTGTTCTGTAGAGCTTGAAGCTCTTGTTTCTTGACAGGGGATCGGGGACTCTGAGTTTTGTTCCGAACCGAGGTATTCCGATTCTTCCGAGGAGATCGAAATTTCTCACCAGCGGCGGCGACTGCAACGCTAGTATGTCTCGAATTGAAGATGTGGAATTGAATACCGGAGAAAGTTCTGTACTCCCGGTCACACTCGCCAATCGGACAAATATACGGGGGATTTTGTTTCCTCAGGGAGTCACAGATGAGCTTTAGCTGAACGGGATTTGAAGACATGCTCTAAATTCCGAACATCACATCGATTTTCTCAACGAGATCTTCGCTCAAAGTTCAGCCGAGTTTTCCTTTGCTGGCTTTGGCACCATCACATTCCAGAGCGCGGTCACCGAAATTGGGTAAGAGAGACACTGAATGCACGGAGAAGTTCAGGAGTGGCGAGCTCATGTGAACGTTGTCGATCGGAGCAGTTTGAGAAATTTTAAGACTATTCCTCATCACACGAGTCAACTCCGTTCACGTATTCAACGCTTGCTCGCTTCCTTCGAACCTTCGCAACACGGAATACTTGATTGGTATCGGTACATCGCCGTGGAGGCCGATGCTTGGGCAACTGGCAACTAACTTCAAACTATCCACTCTTGAAAACAGCGAACCGATCATTCCTGTAAACGTTTCACGATGTTTGCGCTACGTCGCATGGATCACCGTGCAGTTCCACTTAGTTCCGCGCGAAGCTCAGCTGAATTTGATGTCGCAGTATTTAGAACAGCAGCTATGGCGCAACTGACTTGGATCCTTGGTCCACAACCACCTTCCTCTGGAGAAGTTCTCGCTCGGTAACTTTCCAATGGATTTGCGCATCAATTGGAGCAAACTGTATACCACCGTGTAATTTAATGCAGTACGTCGAAATCAAACTGAATTCGGTTACCGAGTCCAGAACAAGATTCGAACGATTCCAATCTCACCGGGTTCCTGAGTCCTGAGGAGAAACCCGAAGGATTCTGTCTGTTTCTGTATGCTTTTCGAAAGCGGCAGCGTTCGAGTGGTCCAAAGGGAAGAGACAGCTTCCAGCGGCACAAGTCATTCAGCCAAACCGTCACTTCATAGAAGAAATCATCACATTCACGGTGTCGCCCGAACCTAACCCATCGTCGACAACGAATGCAATCGGTGAATTTCCACGGATTCAAAAAGACGAACTCGGTGATTATCGCCGTCAGCCGCAACCGGGGCAACGAGATATCGTTTTCTTATATTTTTGAGCTAAAAGCGGCTCTCGGCTTCACCACCGCAAATCCGAAATGTTTATCCTGGTTCGCGGCAGAGATTGCCGGATTCACATCCGAAGGAACACGATGGCAGACAGGCACGCACGCCTACGTGGGCCAACCAGGGCCACTTTCTCGTTCGGCTTCAACTGCAATCGCAACTTTTGAGTTGCTGGCGGCGGAAAATATTTGTTACTCCGTTGGTTCGTTCACTTGTGTTCTCCTCCAGCCTGCAGTGGTGCTGGTGGAGGCCGCCCGCCGCTGCTGCTATTGCCGCCGCTGCCTGAGCTGTTCGCCTCTCTTCTTGTTGTCTGTGTCTGGATGCGACGGCGGCGGTAGCGGGCCTTCGTTCGTTCAACCTTAAAGGGGCGGCGGCGGCGGCAAGCAGTCAAACAAGCAGACGTACCGGGAATCGCTGAATGGAAAGTGAGTGCGAGAGGTACAACGTTTCCGATCTGCGGGTTGTAGATGGTGGCGCCGCTAGTGCTTGCTGAGCTGCGACTCGATGGAAGGAAGATCACCTGTCTGGGATTTTTAGCGGCGTGGTCGAGCGCTTTCAGCGGGGAACGCTTGAAGTGAGGAGGAGCTGTTGTCTGCTCGTAGCGCTCCTCATGTAGATTCCACCGGAATCCGTTACCTCGGACTGAGATTATTCTTCCTCATTATCTGTTAGAGCAGGAAACTATAGCAGCCGCGCTTAGAGGGGAAGAGCTGAGGCTCGACTGACCAGAAAAAGATCAAACACAAGTGCAAACTTATTCCCTGTATCGAACTTGTCGTTAACCATAGCTGCTCGCGTTTTCCTCCCTACCTCCATTAAGGAGTTGAATGGGACGGGCGAAAACTTTGGGTTGGGGGCATGCCTCCGACCTCCACTACCGACTTCCAATCTCCATGGAAATACATCATTGGGGAACAGAGATGGTGTCAGACATTCGTTCTAGTCAAGTTCTCAGCTAGGCGGTCATTTTAGCATGAGCAGATTCAAAGTCGAACGAGGGCCTTTATCGTTATGAGAAGAAAGTTTTCCGCGCACTCCACTCAGACGATAATTTATATTCTGTTTTAGATTCCTGTTAGTCGACACCTCCATATATATGCACTCAGCATGAGGTACCAGAGCTCTGGTGTGGCTACATATCACGAATCCGGGGGCTTTCTTGCTGGATAAGTGCTGCTGGTTCCGTATAGCGCACTGCCGGCTTCCTGGCTATATCATGCGCAATATCGATACGGTCGCGGTCGCAAGGTACCTAGCATACTCAACGGCCCCTCCTCGGCGTTCGTTTTCGAGAACTCTCTCTTCGTGGAAGATCATACTCCGATTCGACAACAGCCAAAACAACGTTACACATTGGAATGTTGAATCTATCGAAACTCTCGAGCTCGATAGCTCGATGCTGATATTTCTATATTCTTGACGTTTTCGAATTTGAGATATTGACGAGTGTCCCGAGGTCCCGACTGATACTTTTTCCTTGCCTCGCGATCAGTATCTGATTCATGGAAGCGAATCTCGCTTCCAACTGCATCACTAGCACTTCGGTATAAAACGAAAAGACAACAAGCGAATAGGCACTATGATACATTGTGTTATTTATTGTTGTTATTATCATTATCGTTATTGTTATCGTCATCATCATTATAACCATCATAATTAATTAATAACTCAATCCACCCCATCTGGAAGGGGGAACGACCCGTCGGTCGGGTAGTAGGCGCAGGGAAGTGGATATGTTGGTAATAATGGCAGGAGCTAACGATGAACGGTTTTTTTTTCGGTTTTCGTGTACTTGGAATCGGTTTTGTTACTTCTTATTCTTCTTCAACTCAGAGAACCCAGATTCCAGGCGATTGCTCGCTCGCTCGCTCGCTCGCTCGCTTGAACCAAACGTACGTAGAGCATGTGAACTCATGTGAAACTCAAGCGACCGAACTATCACTTAATCGATCAGACTCAAAGCAGACGCAAAGCTCCTGTGCAAGTTCGGATGCGAATTACGGCAAGGAAAACTGGGTTTAATGCGCGACCGCTTTGGGCGTAGCCGGGCGCTAAACTGGTAGGTCGACACTTGTCGGTAGGGAAACGGACGCAAGCACGCACGAACGCACTCACGCTGCGAAATGTCCTCCGATCCACACGATTGATTGAGACTCACATGTTGGCGTCTCTCGCGATGGCCGCCGTTGTAAAATCTATCGGCACTCTCGTATTTGAACATTCGAACCGTAAATTATCTCACCGATCTCACTTTCCTTGCCATCAAGCCATCTAGAAATTGACGTCAATCATACGTTGATTTCCTCGGCAGTTTTCAAAACCCGAACGGCGCAATCTGAACAATAGATTGGTGTCTTCTCTAAGCAATAGGTTTAGCTTGGCAAATCCCGATCGTTCGTATTGTACTCGAAATCAACGTCCTCGAACCAGAGATGTTTCCGTTTTTTCCAATCGCCACAAGCTCGTTTCCCTATAGCGTCTTCATCCGTGACGATTTCATCAAGGAACGATTTGATCGTGTTCGCGAATTTCGAACACTCTCCGTAATTTTTGATAACGCAACTTTGAACTGGTTGTGACACTAGTGCAGCTTCCGCTTTATTCTTCAACGGACTAGTAGATTCTATGCTTTAGTTGATGATCGCTTACTTTCTCGTCCTCCATCAATAATATCGTGCACGCCCTTTTCGGAAGTTTCTGATGTGACTCTATCGACCCTTAATGTCTAACGACACCGATATTGTTCAGAGCTTAATATTACTATTAGGACCCTCATCGTGGATTAAGTAGTGGCAGGTATGAGCTTGCCCTGCCTCTGCCAAGACTCGAGTCAAACGATTCGCGATTTTGCATCACGAGTCGGTCGCAATGTCCAAAATACGATCGACCATCAATCTGAACAGGGAAAGGGTTTGACACGAAAGGTCCGAGCCCAAAGCGGACAGAGCAGGCCCGAGTTCTTGCGCAGATGGCATTAACTCAAGAAACTCCCCGCGAGTGATTCGATGGGGAGCTTTCCCAAACGTACGGTGCCTTTTCGAGTCCTCAACAACACACAGTGCACAGGCAGCTTAGTTAGAGCCGAGGGATTTGCCCCCTTTTCCGACTCATCCGCATCATCGCAAGTCTCAGGAAAAAGCAATTTTTGAAAGCATCCCAACTTCTCTCGACAATACCACTCATTTTCTTCAGAAAGGCGCACGCAACGAAATCCGAATTCACGAACTTGTGTATTTGGAATCAGAACGGCGGAAGATATATTTTCTCATCATGCTTTGAGGTGATGATTGTTGCTCGAATAGAAGTTTTTCCCTCAAAGAACGTTGCGTCTGCGAGACGTCAAATCGTGCACGGAAGGGGCTTGCACAGCGGGATTGGTTTGGTTGGCGGTCTGGCACCGCTGCTCCGGAGTCCAAGTGAGGAGACGGTTTTGACGCTAGATTGTCTTTGGTACTTTTTCTGACGACGTCGATTGCCCAACGGCGCGGCGCGAGTTCGAACATGCATAGGCTCTCCCTTTTAGCGTTTCTTTTCTTCCTTTCGAGCTCGTTGGGAATTTGGATTTTTCGCAGACCGATGATCAAATAGTATAGCAGGGAGAGAATATTGAGCGATCGACGTCAGCTTGAGATCCGTGCGTCGCAAAAGCCACCGTTTGTCATACCTATTTATTGTACGGATGCTTAGGTGTACGGACGCTGGCGGAAAGTTGGCAACGACAAACAGGAGAGGGGCTTGCTCGATTGAGCGAGCTAGCTCGCGTGAAATCCAAACGAGTCGAGTTCACGCGTTCCGTTTCCTAAGTTCAAGTTCGGATTTCATGGCTCGGGTTTCTAGGTGGGATAGCACGTCATGCACGTGAGTCTTTGGTGGGCGTGCGTGACGAGTCGTTCGCTCAATGAAGTAGTTAGTTCAGTGCGCCTCTTTGCGGGGTAGGGAAGGGATGCTGGCCGGCGACAGAGTTTCCCTTGATTCCTGCTGCTACCAATGGTCTCAACAGTTTTGTCTGCCGGAGAGGGCAGTCACATCGAGATTCTGCACCGTGTGACGCTATGTCGTTTGTGGTATTTCCTCGGTATGATCGGTATGCATAGTGTCAGAGTGGATACTCTGACTTGTCACTCTGAATCACGCTCATCATTCACTTTGACGTAGTGTTCTGATTCCATCGAAATCCGTCGTATCGATTCAGAGTCCGACGAGTTTTCTTTTTGTCTCTCTCTCTCTCTCTCTCTCTCTCTCTCTCTCGTTGCCATCAGAGTGACGACCACGTACATACTCAGATCCGTTCACTGACTGTGAGTTATTGGGTTCTTAACTATATTGTCTGTGTCAATCCGACTTGAGCTTCTAAATGGGCGCTTCAAATTTGTCGTCAGGACCTTGGTTATCAGACGAGCAGCCCGTTTCGTGAGGAAGTTCACTATTTTTTGCTTCGTACCATAGTATTATTATAATTAGCACTATTTTCTTAATATTATTGTTATTATTCCTTTGTCATAATGCTATCCATAGTAATCGTCGCCATCGTCGTCGATGAGTATAAAAACAAGCCAGATGAGACGCTTTTCAGATGAGACGCGAACATTTCGTCCCGAGTTCGAAAGAAACTTCACGCAACTCGAAAATTTCCCTGTGTGTCAAGATCAATGTAGGAGTAAGAGAATGTGATGAAGTTTCAACAAAGAAAATCGCATCCTCCGCAACAGGACTCTCAATATGCTCCTCTGTTTCATTCTATGTACACAACAAACTGTAGGCTCTCTTTTTTCCTGTCAGTTTCACTTAAAACACTTCCTTCAAGTTGAGCTAAACTCCAAAAACGTAACGAACACGGCGGTCAACCTAACTCAGCTCTACCAAGTGAGCACTTGAAATGCACACGATTTCGGTCAATATTCGGACTCTTGCCCGGATGATTGATTTTTGCGTCGGCGTTTTCCAATGTTTGCGCTTTCCTCGGTGGCAACAGCTGGGCACGCGAATCATGATGCATGGATAGCGGTGATTAATATCGTCGTATCATCAATGTTTCGTAGTAAAAGAAATAATTATCCTCTCCTTTGGCAAACGAGATGTCAGTCATGCTCGGTAATGATAAACTTGTTCATTCAAGAGTCATAAGAAGGCCTCACTTGAAGTACCTGGCGAAGAAATCTTCTCTTGTAATCATTCTTTTTTTTTGCTCGTTTTTCTCTTTCGTTTCATGGAAAACCGGAAGCAGAAGTGTTTATAAAATATTCCGTGTGAATGCCGCTGAGACCGCGGTGACTCCAGTCAGTATAAATATTACCTCGAAAGTTATTTGGAAGTGAAAGAAAGAAAGTGCAGGAACAAGATCAATATTAATTTCACTCAAAGGTAACGAGTGTGATGACACGGTGGCGAGCCGTGACAGAGAAGTTACAGATTACAGAAGGGTCATCGAACAACTGCAGCAGCTACCAAATGGCTCTCCGAATTGGAGAGAATCCAAAAGAATCCATGGATAAACAAGGCATAAAATCTGAGGTTGGGGATTATTGAATGTGAAATGAGAGTGAATCGAGGGCAATGAACCTATAGCAAAATCGTTCTTCCGGAGTCTCTCTTAGAAATATCAGCTCGACCGCGATTACTATTATTGTTGCCCGCAGCTCGACTTGAACCTGCAGTAGAAGCCATGGGCGAGATGCATGACGAGGAGGAGCTCTGCGCACCAGCCAGGAATCCGACCGAATTTTTATAGAAAGTGTTTTTTTTTCACTTCGAATAAACTAGTTGCCAGTTCGAATCCGGCGGATTTTCGTGGTGGTCTGCAGTTCCTCCCGATGTTCGGGGTTTCCAGTAAAAAATCATTTGCACTTGACAACAAGGCCACAGAACGACCTTGTAGAGCATAAACCAATGTCGGAGAGCCATCTCTCCGGCTTCACGCGAGAATCCACAGTAGTCGACATCACAAGGCAACCATAGTGTGTTATATTTTTTTGCGTCATTGCTTGATTGGTTTGTCATATTTGGCCACTGAAAAGTTGGCTTGCTCAAGATGTTCGTCATAGTTTTTTCGAAATCGAGATCCATGTTGAGTGGTGAAGTCTTCAGCGACCAAAAAAGCCCCATTTGCATAATTCGTAAAATGCTCGCATTGAAACCATTGGTAGTGATAATAATAATAATTGTGTTAGGGTACCCCGTGTCATTGTAGTTTTACCTATATTTCGAAGTTTATGTCTCATGTCGTCGTTTCTTAAGATGGCATTTGTTTTCGTTTTAAGTGCCTTTCATTCGAACAGACTGTTGCAGCGATCAACGGTAACAACAACGGCAGTTTTCGGGGTGCCCGCTCAGAGGAGGGCGAATCTATGTTGCATGTCAGAGACTGTTTTTTTTTGCAGTTCCGAAAGATTCAAATGAAGCTCCTGAGAATTTCGGACGCGTTCCCCTCCGAGATCATTCCGGATGTTCACTCATTGGCACTCATTGAAGGTGGTATAATTGTAATAATCAACTATCAAAGGAACTTCAATGGATTTTGGTGCGGTCAACAAAGATGACACCAATGCCCCAGCTGTTCAGCAGGAACAGCAACTGATCCCCACGCAAATGGCTGCTCACGAAAAAGGGAATGGGAACGAATCTGTAGAGTCCGTCTGTTCTCTGGACCGAAAGTAGCATTTTGCATCCAATATATACTCAAGTTAATGTGCGTTTTCAACAAGTCATCGCATCTCTCAACTGTAACTCATGCCGCACAAGAATCAGAAGTTGACACACGCACCAGAGAAGATTTCTAAAAATGTGAACACATCGAACAAGAGCGTGGCTCGCACGAGTGACGACATCTTTCCAGTCAAACGGCTGGGAGTTTATACGAATTTCGCCATTTTTGCATATTTTCTAGAGTTTTAGAGAAGCTTACTCTCTGCTGTGTACCTCAGTGATTAGTTCACTGGCTTACGGTTTTGGACGTGTGCACGCTCCGGCTTCCTCACGAACCGAGATGAAATTCTCCCTTAACCGCATTGAGGATAAAACTCTGAAGAATTCGAACGACTAGACCGGAACCCCGGGCTCGATGCTGAACGTCAGGTTTCGGTGAAACGACGTTCAGATCGACGCATTTCAGAGCGATCTGAAGGGAGCGCATTTTTGGATGGAGGATATCTCGCGCAGACGAGACGTGTTGTGTTACCGTTGATAGTCAAGTTCAAGCCAAGTTCGAGAATGTAGTTTTCAATGCATATCCTTTGAGTGAATATTGCTACAGGTCTTTTTGACTCAGTTAATTGTCTCGAATTCCGACCTGAGAAGCAACACGGCCGCAAAACGCCTTGACGAGGCCTAAAACCCTTTTGGTTGTGTGGCACTGGCAGTTCTCTTTTTCCATACTGTCTCTCCTTGTCTCTTTCGCTCTCTCTCTCTCTCCTTCACTTCAACAGAACTCTAATCATCAAGATTCTACATAAGACACTTCATCATCGACTTTGTCTTCCGTTTTCCCCCTGCGAACCGTCAGACAGACAGACGCACCTGTCCATCTATCAATCTATTCAAGCGAGCATCCATCCATCAATTTTTCCTCACATTCATCGACGTTCCATTTGTCACTCGTGATCACAACGGTTCTGACCACTGGGAAAAGGTGTGAGGTTCAGGATTCCAACTGGTTAAAGTTTCATGACGATATTGTCGATCGGATTGAAGGGATCTTTCTTCTTTCCGCGTTTTCGTTGCTGTCCCGCACATTTCTGCGAGTTCTTCTCCTCGTCCTGATCATCTGAATCACCCCATGGGTCTGTGGGCAACGGTTCGAGGGTCACCTTGACGTCGGTGCCGTCTTCACTGTGAGAAATCATCTGTCTGCTATTCGTCTGTAACACGCAGGGGAAAGCAACGGTGGCCGCTGAATGATGGGCACCGTAAAGCACGTAAATCAGGCTTCCTGGAATTAACAACATGGATGGATCAGACGAGCGCTGTCTACGGAAATGTCGACGGAAAAGAGCTCGATAAGCAAGCCACGGCATTCGCAGGATGCCAGAAGACAGTGGAAGGCTACAAACCTGCAATAAACCAGCAGAACATCGAGCAGAGATTGGTTGTAAATACATCTACAAAGAGCAATACGTTCAAAAACGCTCCGAGCGCTGGGAGCCATGGGCTCATAGGGACCCGGAACATCAAAGCAGGTTTTCCTGGAAAGGGAACGGGAGCATTGATTGTATGCAGTCACGCAACGAGCGCGCTCGTTCGTTCGAATTTCCACAGGACGTTGCATAACTACGACGCGGCAGGAGCACTCGCCTGATTTGTTGGGTCTATTTTTCTTGGGTATGACTTGTTTTTGTTGCGCCAGCGCTATTATCAGAACAACGGCACAAAGGGCAGCCGCGGCGGCACAGGCGGCCAACGTAGCGAGGATGGTGGGGCTCAGGTGTAAACTGCATGATAGGCCTTGAAGCATAATGGAGACACAGACGAAGCAAGCTAAAAGTCCCACGATGAAGTGCTTGACGCGTCGGGGTTTTCGTGTGAGCTTTGCCCGCCGATCAGGTGGAAGGATGGGCAAGCTTTCCTGGAAACGAAAACGGCAAGCGTTGAGAACCGAGAGCATTTCCGACCTGCGGCTCAATCGATTCCACGTCGAACATCTGACGACTCGGAATCGGAGACAAGAATCAGACGACGTGACGACTCACTTGGGAGAGACTGTGTTGAGTTTTGTACTCGTTAACAATGTCATCGATGTCTTCCTCCTCCCTGAAGGGGCTATCTCCAATTCTGTCCTCTTCAGCTGAGTCGTTATTTGTATTGCTGGCAGACAACTCGCTCTGGCTCTCGCAGACGGAGTCGCTCTTGGCCAAAATTGGGGTCTGTTCGTTGTCGGCGCTGCCACCTGTAATCGAATTCCGCGTTTAGGAACGTCACTTTTCGACTGTCGCATAAGATCTGTCTGATCCAATCGAGTGTCCTACCACCAGCGGAAGGTGGCTCCACGACAAACTTACCAACAATAAGATTATATGAGAACACAGCTGGTTTGCGAGTTTCGACCTTGCGATACCGAAAGACGATAGTGCAGAAACAAATCAAAACGTTCATCAGGACAGGACCCGACGACATCATCATGACAAGTTGTCCCGCTCGCAACACTAAGCCGGACCATATTGAGATGACCACCGACACGAACAGATGGTGACGTTTGCAGACCCGAGGAAAGAGGCCGTCTTCCCCGAGGGTCTGCATGATCTTGTTCAGCTCCGCCAGGTTCGAGATGATCAACAACGCGAGGCTCACAGTGGACAGAACTGTAAATATTTCAAAAGGGGAGCGAGTTCAGGAGAGTTCCATTTTGCGACAAAGTCAAAATAAAGCACCCGCTCGAAAAACTGAGAGGAACTCACCTGTCACCACCCAGTTGATGCAAACGGCGATAGAAACGCTCGCCTCCGAACTCGCGTGCGCTGTCAATGGATCCGAGAGCAACGCGGCGTCCGGTTTGGATAAACTGCAGAGGGCGGCAATCAGCGCCAGGCAGAACAGAAAGTTGCCGAACGCCGAGAGCACGACGATGCACGGGAGGTCTTTGTGCGGTTTGATTTTGTTTTTCTCAGTTGGACAGCCGTTATTCGGGAGGGAAGCAGAGAGAGGGAAGCCTTGCAACGAGAATTGTGGAGCCAAAAAGATTGACACGCATAGAACGGCGCCGGTCAGAAGCTGCGGATGGAAGAGACCGTTAGAATGAGACTTCATCGGATCATCTACGTCAATGGACACGGACGATAACTGTAACAAAACGCTCACCCCGGTCGCTTCACTGTGCCTGAAGACGACCGCGGCGATCGAAGTGCCGATCACTCCGCCGGGAGGTGGTGCGGGTTTTATTGTCGAATGTCGCAGGAATGCAACGCCTGCCACGAAGACGCCCTCAACGACTAAAGCGGAGGATATTAGCAGGAAGTTGACCCAGGTGCGAACCCGGCCGTTGCTGGGATCCACGATCAGTCGACTCAGTGGATTCCATGACATGAGCAGGACGCCGCACGGAATCACCACGAGAGCGACCCCGAGATCCAGGTCGATCCCGGTCAGTCCTGCGAATTTGTCTACTCAAACGTTAGCCCTACATGATCATCGTCACCATCAACTGGTTCTTCGGAGGAAACACCTTTTCCAAGGAGAAAACACCGCATTCCATCGGTTTATCGACTATTCGGGGGCTACGGGATAACGGGAAGGACAGGAGAAGAATTTCGCCTGTTCGAAAGAGGCCGACTTTGAGCGTGGGCGTGTCGGGGATTTGATACCTGATGTGGGTGTGAGGTTGTTGAAAGCGCCGTTACTCAACGCGTCGCAACAAACGGCCAGTATCCGGGCGCAGAGAGCCGTGGCGCATGTGTGATAAACCACGGAGATCCAGGCCGCAAAATACGCGAATCCCTCATTCAACCATTTGTATAGCAACTCGTACACCGAAGTCTCTCGCTGACCGTTGGCGACATGGCTCACGAGCTCCGAGTAACAGAAACCTGTAATCAAAGAATCGGCATTTTGAGTTTCAATATAGGTAAACCTCACGAGAAGAATCCTGGGAGGGAACATCAATTTAGCCCACGCAGGTTACAAATGTGCCAAGTAATCTGAGCGGCGCGAAATGGAACGCTTGTGTGGGTAGCGGCATGGGTCAAGGCGAGCCATTGTTGTCGAAGTGCTACTTTACTCAAGGCTGGGATCGGATATTTCTTTTTGTTTAGTCTCGCGAAGTTTGGGGAAAGCGGCGCTGCGCTCCAGCCGCCTCGTCGAGTGCGTGAAAATCCGGCTCAAAACGAGGAAAGTTTGAGCGAGCGAAACGTCAGTCGGACATGGGTCTCGAAAACGCTGCTTATTGCTTGGTCGTGTCCTTGTCGCGGAGGTTCCGGCATTTCTTCGTTTGTTCGACATTCGCGATTCTACGAACGACCCCACCGAACAAGAGGAAATCATTTGTATACATACGTCTTTGTTTTGGCGGTTGGCCAACGTACCGTTGGATCAATCTTTCCTCATGAGATCGCCGGTCGTAATCTACACTCAACGTACCTCGAGGAATAACATTTCTACTGAGGCAAATGGAAAACTCCAAAACCCCTCGAGATCGCTTCATTCTGACTGTTTTCCATTGGCTCAATTCTCGGGGCAGAAACGGGAAAAAAAACGAAGGAACAGCCGGAAAGTGCATCGACCCACTCAGTAGGTTTCCGGAGATTCGAGAATACAGTTTCGCTTGAAGGAAATGACGTCGACGTATGCAGAGCTACTTTCTTTCAGTATCGATCACGATGACCTCGTTACAGACGACGAGAACGATGACGACGACGACGACTCTTCTTTTCTCCTAGATTCACGTGGTCGTCGTAAAAACGCAACGTAGCGGTCAGAGTGGACTTCGCCAAAACGAATATCAGCCAGGTATCGTCAGGACTCGAAGAACTAACACGGTAGACATATCTATCTATATTTAGAGGAGGAACATCGCGCAGTCAAGAGGCGGCGCGGTGCTTTCACAAATCTCGAGCGAGCCGCGGGCCAAAGATAGCTCTGGCCGGAGCGGCTTCTCATCTTCCAGGTATTTGTACTTCAGTCTCCGCATTCGACTGCAAAGTTCGCGCCTTCTTCGAAAGCGCCCAACGAGTTGGAGGAATTAGCTTCGTTTCTCGAACGAAGTCCACGCTGAGTTTTCCAGAGACGAAATTCCGATGATTTCGTACTTTGATTCTTGGATCAGAAGTCAGAAGGGGGACGAGGAGCATTCTTCGAGTTTGTGATTTCCGAAGGAGGGGAAAAAATTCGCTGCAACCACGTACCTGAAAGCAGCGATGCGACTGCGGCCACCAACAAGGAGGGAACCAGAGCTCCTTGAGGAACATAGTAGAACGCACAGACCACGATGATGAGCACCCCGAACGCATAACCGGGAGTGAGCGCCGTTGAGAAAAGGTTCACTTTGCTGCGCTCACCGATATCGAGTTTGAGCAAGGCAGCTTGCGAGTTCTTTCGGCGTGCCATCATGGAACACGTAGCAGTGAACAATGATACCCGACGACTGATGAGCATTACCATGATCTCGTCAGTTGGCAATAGTGTTCATCACCGACATGAGCAGATTTGTTGGCCACGATCAGCATTTGGGTGCTGTTCTGCCAAGCTGGAACAGTACACGCAGGCTCCGTAAACTGTTTTCCTCTGTCGGATTCGAGCCGGAGCTGGTCGACGTTTCTTCTCCCTGGTGGATTGAATAGATGGCCGGCTTTGTTGGCGGTTGCTTCGGTGGCTTGTTTCTGGGTAGGAGTGACAACTCGATCACTACACCACACCACATTCAACATCCATCCTGCAGGCTAGCGGCCATCTTTGTTGTGCGGCCGGGGGAGCAAGAAGCAGGGCTCTTTGAGTCTGCGAGTGCCCTTCGAAGGAAGAGGAGACGAAGGCCAATCCGCCTCCCCAAGGCCGCACTGTATCCAACACTCGCCAGGGGGAGCCACAAGCCTCTTTTTGACAACGAAGTGCCTAAATAATCTTGCCGTTGGCTAGCTGCCTCCGTTTGGGTCCTCGGGCCCCCTCGCTGCTGCTGCTGCCGCTGCCGCTACTGCCGAATTGTCCCCCCGAAACGGAGCAGAATTCCGTGGCCCTCATTCCAACGACGCGACGGTCGAGCCAGGCCGAACCGATGCAACCAACAGTTGAACTCGGGCCTGCCGCAAGCCATTCGCGGATCCATGTCGCGGTCGTTATTTTCGCGTCGACGGCGATGTCCATTGCTCGCCGTTTATGGTTCTCTCTTCTATTTTGAGTCTTTGGAGCGCCACCGAACCGGACGAAGCCCCGAAGGAGGGATCAACTCCCGTTAAACGATTTCTGTATCTTGTGGCTCCGTCCGCTCCCTTGCGTGATTCCAACAGACCGCGAAGCGGCGAGCGGTTCACGAATACGTGTCGCCTATCCCGATCAGCGTGAATGATCGTCGCTGACTCGTGCCCGGATGGCGCTCCAAAACAATCAATTACCGAAGCGATGACAGATTCGAAACACGATTGATGGAAAGGCTCCAATGTCGCTCTCAGGAATGAACTGTTGAATCTCCTCTGAACGAGTCGCTTCTCCGGGGTGCGGTTTTACGGATGACTTGCTCTCTGATAATTTCCACCGATCCACGACCGGGTCTCGTTCTTATCAAGCGTTTAAGCGGATGAATTCGTGGAGATGAGCTCCGATAATGGGCTCGCAACAACCGGTGCGGGTGTTGCTCGCGCTGACGAAACTTTTCGGACGAAAATGCAGTCAATGCCGGTCGACCCTGGCGTGTCTTTGTGCATTTGGTCGGTCCGTCGGTCGGTCGGTTGTGCGATAGCGTTCGCAAGACAACCAAACGGAGCGGCAAGTGAGCCCAACTTGTCGTCCATATACACGTGGTTCCCCTTTGGAACCCCCGAGCCAGAGTAGCTGCGGGGGGAAACAACGATGTCAACAACGGCAGCATAGAGCCGTTGTTACCATCGTCGTCGTCTTGGTCGCGGCGGCTACCGCCGCCCCCGCCGCCGCCGTGGTCCGAGGCATAGTTTAGTCGACAAAAGTGCTTCGATGAACATCAGTGGCAGCCGTAGTGAGTTGCACGGGGCCGACTAGGAGCACGTTTTCCCGACAGACGTACGAGGGCGCTGCAGAGTGCCGCACTGGCCCCAGCCAACGGTCCCTTTCCTTGCGAGGACCTCTTGTTGCAGCAGCGGAGAGTGTAAAGCTGGCTTCCCCCATTGGTGGCCATTGGAGTTTCCCGACTGGAGTCGGCACATGCACAGCAGCCTTCGCTGTAGCCGCTAGAGGAGAGGTAGAGCTCGAACTCTGAGAGTGCCGGCGGCGGTTATTCGAACGCACGCACGCGCGCGCGCCTCCAATAACAATAGTGCTTGTGCTGCACTTGGCTAGTGCTTGTGCAGAATCGTTTCTGGAGTCCTTGGATTGTGCGGAGCTGTGTGGTGATCAGTGCCCCGGAGAAGAAGCAGCAGAACAACAACCACCACCCTGCTGATCCGAGCCACGAAGCGCCCACAAAGATCCGCCGAGCGATCGAAAGCCCTCCCAGGAACAGAGGAGCAGTCTCAAAACAACGACGCCGACGTTTGCGACCGCCCTGGAGTCGCATTTGGTGCTGGTTCTAATCGTTCGAGTGATCCGTTGAGGAGTTAGTGATTCCGTTAGGAGTTTGTTGATGATAATCCTTGTTCACTATCGGAAGGCTCGTCAACTCTCGTCCTCCTCTTCCACGACGAGAAATCCCGCAGCCACTTCCACCTGCCCACGGAGCGCAGCTACCACTTCTTATTTAGCAGGTTGAGTGCACACGCGCACGCTACACTGAGTGTGTGCCGAGTGTCGTCTACCTGCAGAAGGCAACTCTTCAGGTGAGTACGAAGAACATACCTCACTGGAGTCGCTTACCGCATAGATCATACTCGCGTCTCTGGAGGGCCGCCCCAATGCCGAAAAATTCCTCGCCGAGTTCCCTGTCCCGTTCGCGCTCCTCTCTTTTCCGCTGCCGAGTATTCTGTCGGTGTCCGGGTCGAGTACGTGAGTTCCAACAAAAGCTCGCTTGAAAAGAGCTTCACGATGGTGAATCGTAGGCGTACATCGAGCGTTTACTGCCTCAAACGCAACGCGGGCGATGCGCACATACTGCGGCACGCGAGTCTGATCGCACGGAGGCGAACTTTTCCTTCGAAGGAGCTCAGAGTCGCAGGAGATCTCATCGAATGTTTCTGTCCTGAGTTCCCACTCTGAGGTTCCAAAGTTCTCAAATCGAGGACGAGCACAACAATTAGGACAAGTTTCAATTTTGACTAGCTCCGTTCGGGCCTTTTTTCTCTCTTAAGCCGCGTTCCTTCTGTTCCGTCGGTTTGCGCGCTCGTTCGTTCGTTCGTTCGTTCGTTTGTTTCAACAGTCTCCTTAATTCCGAGTTTAAAGAACAGAAGCAGCTTTTCCCGAAACGACAGCGAGGCCTTTGTTTGCCAATGACCTCTGAAACAGCTAGCGCATACGACAAGCTCGGCCTTGCGAACGATTTGCGCACATCCTTCGCGGCTTTCCCCCGATGCCAGCGCCGAACTTCATTAGGATGACTTCCCACCGTGGGACAGTGATTCCCAAAACAATAAAGACGCCTCGACCGGGTTTAATTCTCCGAAGGTCAAACCCCTATTCGTCCGAGTGTTCGAACGGATATCTAACAGGTTGGATACCTGTTGGCTATCAGGGCCAACAATAGATGGCCCACAGCCGCCGACCGAAGCCGCCACCGTGCAGGAATCGTTTCCGATTCTCTGAAAGTTTGAAATTTATTTTTCCGGACAAGTTGAAAGTCGGATGTTACCACGGCCTCGATAACGAGATTTGGGACGAGTTTTTTTTTTCCTGTGAATAATTCACCGAGAGACCCTCGCCCTTCATTCGCGGCGAATTCATCCATCGCGATTTGAGCTTATCAACTGCTCGTTCCATCGACGATAAACTGATTTTGCGACAACTGACTTTGTTTCCGGAGTTGCCCAATGGTGTTCTGTTCCGTTTCAATAGATTTTATTGCCTCTGAATCGAGTAGTTTCGATCTCTTACTATGCGAAGGACCGGTTGCCCAACATCCTCAAGTTTCCATCTTCTCGAATAAGACATCGATCTCTTGTTTCAGGGAGCTCAGCTCACTGATAACAGTTTGCGCTGTCCGGGTGTAACTGTGTGTGTGTGTGAACTGTGGAAACAAACAGACGGCTCGCAGCCCTTGTCAAGCGTAGATTTTCATTCCAAGATCGGTTCTCCGTCAGTCGGAAGTCGAGAGCCAATTAGCGAACGAGCGTCTGGCTGCCGCCAAAAGAGGAAAAACTCTCGAGTTCCGCTTCCTGATTTGAGGGTTTGCAGCACCGAACGGAGAGTTCGTCCCCTAGCGCGGAACTTCACCGAACTCTTGGCCATAACGACAGTCACATTCAAGAGAGTTAAGAGTTGTCAGCGGGCGGGCGGGAACGAAACAAATTCCGAAAGACATTTCGCTCGAACTCGTTTTCGAAACTCTAGAGTTACATGCAACAGTCGAGCCCCACTCATTTTCCGATGCTGTCAGACAAAGTAACGAAATGCGACGTTCATCGGCCTGGTGGCCTTCGCCGCCAGCCAACGCAGGGCATTTTGACTGTGGAAATCGTACTTTTCCCCGGTGTTTCATTTTTCTCCCGAGGGAAATGGCGTGAATAGTACGTGGCTCGGCATTGAAATTTCCAAGAGCTCTCAAGTGTACGTGGTCTGTCATCACTCTGACTCTCTTGTCTCGCTTCCTTTCCGCAGAGACGAAGGCCTTTGACTCGACGCCTTTTGTATTCGACGCTAGGAAAGTGTTGAAGCTGACAACGGGAGCGAAATTTCGTGATGTGTGGCCGACTCGGAGCGATCCACCGCTGAGAGAGATGATAGAGGCAGGCCCCAGAGCATGATGCGCTGTCAAAAGCGGTTCCGGTCACTCTCGAGCGCAAAAAACCAAAACCTGTCTTTTGCATAAATCATACAGGAAAGGGTCCCGCTTCAATATTCAAGTTATTCACTTTCAAATTCCCTTCGGAACGCAATGCTTTAGTAGGAAGCTTCGCACTGGATCGATCCAGACTACGAACATGAGATTTCAAGCAGAGGCATTTGATCGACTCGAGGGGAGTCGCATTCACAATGATTGAAACATAGCGGCGGGACGGATTAGCCTCGAGTAGTTCGTCTAGGCGGTCGACGATCGGAACCGGAGGGTTTTGTCAATAAAAAACCGGTTTTATATGCATATTTGTTTGATCATCAGAACGTTTACGGCGCCAGTCGTAAATGCGCGTGCAGCAAGCGTTTTTCCATGAGTTTCCCTAGGTCTCTGTTCTCTTTCCCACAGATTTACCCGCGACAGATTCGCAATCTCTCGCCATCCATGCATTCCTGGGTGTTTCCCACGAGTTCCTTCAGGAAGGGATGCTCCGACAAGCAACGTGGTTTGCGTTCCTTCCGACGGAGCGCACGAGCACCAAAGTGTTTGAGCTCCATCACGACTTTTGGTTCGTATTCCGATTTCTTCGCGCCGCCGATTTCGCTTTTCGTTCATGAAAATCGAAATTAGAGCTCGCTTGATTGTTAAGCTCTCGCGGTGGAGGCGACTCTGTCTTCATTGTTTCATCGAGAAATCACAGCCGAATGCCTGAGAGCGGCGCAGTGGACGTGATTGAAAGTTGATGAAATTCCGGGACGTCTGTGATGAACACTCTCGTGCTGCTTGTGTGTACTGGATTCGTGAGCGAGCCGTCAGCCGTTGAGAGCGATGCTTTCGATTCCACTGGAGATCTCAATAAAACTCGGACAATGCCAAAGCCGATAGCCTAGATCAGAAAAGAGAAAAAAAGGTCCAGTTAGAAGCGATGACGGCAGCAGCGGCAGCAGCTGCAAGGACTTGAAGAAGTTCCTCACCTCTGGTGGACCGTCGGTCGGTCGGTCGATCGGTCGCACAAAGGGCCGACCTTACTCGGGAATAGATCTCTTGGCAAATTCTCTAAGCTTTTCCTTTCTCGCCCCTCACTATCCGTCGTCTTCGTTTTCTCTTCGAAGTCAACGTCCTTCCGAACAGTTTTTCGCTCTCCATTGATTCCCTCGCGTGGATCCTTCAGGCTCGGGACAGACTGTCAGCGGAATCCCATCCTTTGAGCCTAATTAGCCCCGTGCTGGAATCGAATCAAAACTTCCACTGAAGAGAGTCGTTGCTCTCTCGTCCCGGACGTCGATTCCTGATCGCAGCTCCAACTACTCAGTTCCACTGGTGATGTGTGTTTTCACAACGAAAGTGCTGAGGCATCAACACCGAGCTGACCGACATGTAATCCAGAAATATATGTTCAGCCCTCAGCCACGTCCGCCCTAACGCCGAAATATCTTTGCTCGGCTGTGCCGCATCAATAATGAACAATATCAGCTCTCTCGAAACACAAGACGAATGAACTGCACGGGATGCAGGAAACGATGCTTCTTGCTTTCCCTGTTCCCGCGGAGCAGAGCTTCTCCGCAAGAAGCTTCTCCTTCTTGTGAAGAAGCGAGAATTTGAGATGCGTGTCAAGGACAAAGCATCTTTGACTTATTCACTAGACCTCACACACGCCCAGCACTTGATATGTTGCTCCCTTCGGTCGTCGTCTGCTTGATTCGCAAGCAAACATTCATAATCAACGAATCTGGAAGCGGCGGCGGCGTCTCGTATTCCAGCCGAGAGCTGAATGAGCCCGATGAGGGATCAGCGAAGCTCAATGAATTTCCTTCCCCGCGAGCGACTCATATATCACTCTCGACTGTCGACCGCTCTCCCGCTTCGATTGAGATCAAATTCTCAATCGAACGAAAGGACGAACGAGCTGCAGACTTTTCGAGCTTGGCACAACCTTCGACCATGACTTTGATTTGCGTTGCGGGCCCGGAGGACGTTGATGTCGTCGTTGTTGCTTCAGCGTCGTCGGCTAGGAGAGAAAACTGTATTCAACCTTTCCGGAGAAAGAAGAGAAATCGCGGTCGATAAGCTGCGGCTGGCCAGCCTCCAGGGCACATGAGCTCCTGACTGAGGCTGCCTGGATGGTGATGTTCTATAGAGTTCACCGACTCGCTTTCCGGCCTCTGCTCATCCGGTGACCCTAACGGAATTCAAATTATTTCGCAGCAAGAGCAACGGCATCCCGGGCTATATTACCTCGCTCTCGTCGCGTTTGTCCTTGCTCGTCTCGTCCGCTTCGGCTAGTTGGGCGGCGGCTGCTGCTGCTGCTGATGTTGTGAGAGGCGTTCGTCGGCATACCTTGTTTTCCAGTGCTCTACATGAACTGCGTTAGAAGAAACTGTAGTTCGATTCGAAGAAAAAAAAAAAACTCCGCCAGCAACGACCTTGTACTTGTCGTTTCAATCAAGCTACGTTTTCGAAGGAGACTGCGACGACAATCTTGTTCTTGTCGTTACCAACGACCTTGGTAGGCGTTCACAAGAATCTCTGGATCATCCGGGGAAAGCGATCAGGAATTTGAATAACTTCCAGACCCGCAGCGAGAGCGTTCGCAAATTAATTCCGCTCACAGTCACTTTACTCTCTGCTTTTATAGTCTGCCGCCGCTACCGCAGCGGATCTGGTGGAGACCCCGTGGCAGGTCGATGCCAGCTGCAACTAACTAAGCTCCTGTTGTTGCTGCTGCTGCCGACACCGTCGCCGGTACCGCTGTTGCTTCTTCAAACATCGAGATCTGCCGAACTGAAGCCATTAACGCACAACCCAACGGACCTGTGGTACCGTTATCTCTCTTGAAGAGTCGTCGAGCATCTTCTATCTCTCAATTTATCTTCACGCTGCAAATTTCGAGCAGCGGTCGGTCGAACGCTCGTCTCTGTGGCGAAGCGATAAGTAGCAGAAACGTCGAAGATACCGACGGAAAGACTTCCCACTCCGGAATCTCAATCTGAGAGATATTTGTGAGGAGGAATCGGAGACTTGAGCTCTAAAACCTCTTCCGCTTTGAGATATTCTGACCGAGGATGCTCGGAGTCTAGAAGATGCCCGTTGGAGCTGTTCAACAAAAAAGATGGGAAAAAAGTTGCTTAGGCGTCGATGATTGCCGGCTACTCTCCTATAATCTTTCCGGAACGCGTTCGCTATTATAATTTCACGCATCTTGGTGGCATGCGACCAAGCAGGAGAGCACGTCGCTCGAACCCCCAAGGCCTCGTCATCAAATCTGAGATTGAAAATTCGGCGGCAAAGTTCTCGTTCCGTCACGTCTAGTGATTCTTATTGTTATAACTTGGATTCTCGCTGTGTTCGTCCGTTCGAACGGACCTCTGCGTATTCACCGAACGAAGCAACCTTGTCATGAAAGTTGGCGAAAACGACGTATCAAGACCTCGCTTTCGAGTGTGGGGCCGCCGCCGCCGCCGCCATTTCAGATCTACAATTGACTCGAAGAATCCAAAGGCCGCCGGGAGGCTTTCTTCCCAAATCCTTGGGTCCGGGAGCTTCCGACCCGGGTTACCGACTGGAGTTCCCGAGCAGGAAAGACTTGGCCTTATCGCGATAGGCTTTGGTGGGTAAAAATTTTTCTATGAAGAGTATGACTTCGTGTGTGCTTTAGAGCGTGAGGGCCCCAGAGATGTTGTCGGGTCAGAGCTTTGGAAGGGGGGACAGAGGGGCCGGTCTTGATTTCCATACGGAGCGTGGCCCCGTATGTACGTTCTGGAAAGAATACGCATTCCGCATAGACGGCGCCGCGCAGGCAGCTACGGGCGAGCTGGCGGATGTTGCCAACCCACCGGGCGGCCCCCGCAGTCTCAGGAGAGCCGGGCTTTTGAGCTCAAGCTCCAGCGCCTCAAGCGTGTTGATTTGGGTGTCTCGTGAGGGACGTCTCTTCAAGAATTCAGAACTTTCAAAGAAACGCGCAAGCAGCACGGCGGGCCCCTGGTGGTAAACGTGTTAGCGTCGAGGACGTGGATGAAACACTCCGAAGATTGAATACGGTTTGGTTGAGCGCGCGCGTTTTCCCGACTTTCCTTTTCGCTCATTCGCCTATGGAGTTGGGCTGTCTACACTTCCCTTCAAAGATCGATCGCAGATCCATTCGAGGCGAGCTTGCTCCACAGAAATCGATTGTCTCTCCCAACAACGCTCTGAACACAGTCGGCATCGACTGCCGCTGTATGTTGAGAGGAGTAGTGGAAGTCAAGAAGTGTGAAGGAAGCCGAAGACGTGATATCTTCCTTTTCATAACGGAATATATCAGCGACTCTAGCTGGCTCGCTCACTCACTCGGAGCGAGAAATTCTCGCCGAATAGGAAGCCAGATTCCAGCAATATTGAATCGACTTTGAGTCGACTTCGGAGGAATTTCTCCTCCGACAACCCATAATGATTCCGATGTCCAACACATCCACCGAAAACAATTGCATTGACGTGCTCGTCCACACTTGTGAAGGCCTCGACCATCAGGTAGCGGTGCAGAGTCTCTCGAAATAATTGCGCTGCTGACATTGGCGGCATAACGTCATTCCCTCACTCGAGTGTCATCAATGCAGCGAAATCGAAACGTCGGCCGCATCTTCGGCCACTTCATCGAGTTCTGCTCTCGCGTAAGTGTTGATTCTACATAGGAGCCGGAAATTATTTCGCGGAAAATATCATTACCGAGAAAATTTTCCCTCCGATCGGAAGACTCGGTTCCCAAGAGCTGAGTTGGTTCAGTTGTTTCGTTGTTCGAGTCTCCTGTCTCAACAGTGTCCCTCAAAAGGGGAAAAAAACGTTCAGTGAACTCGTGGACAGCAGAATTCGATTCTTCATCCAACTTGTGGTACACGAAGCCAAACTCTGCTGTGCGCGCATGCGGCTTTCCAGCGTGAGACAAATAGTTTCCTGTCATTTGAAGTTTTTGGACCAGAGGCGTTGCTTGGGCTTCCCTTTCCCTCGAGCTTCCTTTGGACGGAGAGTTGTGTTCTAATGGAGTTTGATTTCTCGTGGCCGATGGCAGAGCCTCAGAGAGAAACATCGCCGAATGCTGCAAACAAGTTTCAAGTGCTGCTCCGTCCAAGGTCCAGACCGTGCGTCTCAAACGACGCGCCGCCGATGCGTTCCTTTGAAAGGAAACAGGGTCAGTCGTCGGCCCGAAGCTCGCTAAGTTGTGAACGGGAGTGGTTCGCGTTGTGGGCGTGAGTGCTGGATTTGTGTTCTCTCGTCGTAACGGAAGCATCGTGGTCTGTCCGTCGCCGTCGTCGTCGTCGTTGTCGTTGACGTCGTTTTCCGCGTCTTTGTGCTCGACTGGCAGTCGGACGGACGGACGGGCTCGGCCGTTCAGAGAGTGTAAACGTCGGACCTTAAGGATGTTGTTCTTCGTACTCTTGTCTACGGCCGGAAATTGTTGTCGCGGCGGCTGCTGCTGATGTTGAATTTTCCGTGGCCAAGTCGCCGGTGTCGTATATGTATTATCGCGCACTATTATCGTCTGACCCTAAAGGAGAAGTTTAGCTGCCACGATGCGCGGTATTCGGCCTTCTTCGTCTTTTGGGAAGTTTTCGGTTGATATTTGAACAGGTCGCTCGCTTTTCGCGACTGGTAGGAAGTCGTAGTGGGACTCCTATTCCCTGGGAACGCTCCTGAATGAAGAGCACGAATATATTCGGGAAACGACGACGACGACCTCTACACACCGCCTCGCTCCTTCCTTCCTTCGGCGATGCGGATGCAGTCGATGATTTTCTGTGTATTTTGCTCCCTTGGAAGGACGACGTTCCTCCATAGCCCATGATAGAATGCCTCGGGAAGTGTGGCATGACAGAGCATTTTTCCCGCGGACCGTCGTCGTTCCTTTTGATTCACGTCGCGTGAAACCTCGGAACACCAACGGCGCCCTCTATTCCGAGAACTTTAGGCGCCGAGTGGAATAACTGACTGAGTGGGAGTCGCTCGCATTCTTGTTTGTTGCCTCACTTGCAAACTGGCTGACTGGTATCGCTTACGCTGCACCTACTTTAGTATGCGATGTTTCGCCTTGGAGAGGATGTCTGACCACAAACTGTCTGTTGTTTTCGTTCGACGTGATGCGTTTCGAGAACAAACATTAACCATCATCGACGGCAACGACAGGTGCGACCCGTCGGTGAACGCTTCGTCGCGAGGGAATTCAACTGCGTGGCGGCTGAGAACTTCCGCAAAACTCGGAACAACCGAGATCGAACCCAATCTCGGAAAATGAGCCACCCAGCGCGCAAACAGAAGATCTAATCGAGTTTGTTTCAAAGTTTGTTCGTCCGTTCTCTTGTGCAACAATTTTTCAGGACGGGACCTGTGGTTGCTTTTCGGATGGAAAGGTTTTCCGACAGCGAGTTTTCTTCGGTCGGCAGAGCTTGTCTCCGGGGTCGATGGTGTCTCGTTGCTCTTGAACGCTCAAGAGTTTGGGATCGGTTGAATGAAACGAACCCTCCCAGATGCCCCCAACCCAAAAAGCGATTCTCGTCGAGAACCTCTCGTCGGAAACCTTTTCGTCTGACGCTGGCTGAAGGCCTAAAAGTGCTCGCCGGAACAAACACCAACAAACTCGTGTGACAGACGTTATGACGTACATCCTTCTTCCCTGTTGGCGGATGCTCCACCGCAGGTCTTTCGGAGGACGTCATGCTCCTTCTCGAAGGGAATCGTCTTCCGAACCCGAATATTTTCCTTGCGCGTTGCTCAGGGCCTCCTTGTTGAGCACACAAGTTGAACACTCGAAGCCTCACTGTCACTCAGGAGCAAACGTAGTCGCACCACGAGTTTTGAGAGTCCGTCAGTAGGCTGTTACCCTCGGCTCGGTTGCGAACCTTTGCCGAAATGTTGAGCGAGCTGATAAAACTCTCTCGGTCCGCGGGGAATCGTTTATAAGTGCAGCCGCGTGTTCGCTGAAACCGTGGGGTCTCACGGTGTCTCGGAAGCGTCGGTCGGTGGCTTCAGCTCTCCGTCCGTCCGTCCGTCCGTCCGTCCGTCTGTTGGGTTCGGCATGAAACTTCATTTATGTATTCAGGATGACACAACCCTCTCGCTCTCTTCGTTTTTAGCCGACAGGGAAGCTCTTGAGCACGAACTGGCAAGTGTTTCCCAAAGATGAGTTCGCCTCTACGTGAATGATGGACTCAGTTCGTGCCTCCAGCGAAGGAGAAGAAACAAATCCCAACGTATTTATGTTTCGACGGAGGGTGGACAACCGTGGGCTTCGTTGCGGAAATACAAAGTCACCCCGGGAGGCCTCCTTCGTCCTCCTGTCACGCGTATCCAGGAGACCACAACCAGATCCATCTCAGCGGTTGGAGACAAGAAATACAATCATACGGCCCGTGGGAATAGCCGGATAGCCGGATTCTGTAGATGTAGGGTGATCGATGATCGAATTTGCGTCGAGTACTTAAGAACGAATTAATTTAGAATTCTCCTCTCGTCGTGAATAGGCGACGTGTGATCAAGTATCAGCGAGGTCATCAGGAATTCCCTGATCATCCTGCCTCCCTCCCTCCCCTGCACGGGAGTTCCCACGGGACTACTTATCTGATGGGACGCACAGGAATCTTGGATGCAAGAAACGGAAACCGATGCTGACCACAAGCGTCCCAGACAGGGCTACTAACGTCGTTGGTTTTCTGTGTCACCGATTCTCGAGGAGAAATCTCTTGGGCGATCCGACCTGTGTGTCACGAGACGTTATCTACATAAAACTCCATGGAATGTTGAGAGCGTTCTCTCGGTCTTGAAACGGAAACTTCGAGTGACATCAATCCCAAAGGACACGCCGTGATTCGAGAGTTCTTCCTATGTGGAAAGGAATCGCCCGAAAAGGACACCTTGACAGACACGTCGTCCCAACTCAAGCGGTGAAATCCGAATCATTTGCTGCCGCCTGAGCTCGGAAGAATGATGTTGTTCTCAACAACGGTTGAGAACAGAGGCTGAAAAGTCGGAGCGATTTTGAGGAGGCCGAAGCATCGACAAACCCCTCTGGGAGTCGTTGACGCAGAATGCAGACAGTCGCTTTTTAAGCAAAGCCGAAGACCGTTCTCCTCGCTCTGCCGGCCTCGAATCTTTCCTCCCTCCAGAACACCGAAAAGCTTCCGCATGACTTTCGGATTGTCCCCGGATTCGGTTGCGTCATTGCCGAACCGAAGTGGCCAAATCTGCCAAATCCAAACTCCGGAAGCTCTCGACCCGAGGGAGGCGAAACTCGCAAGCCGGAGGGCAAATGCAAAAATCTCCGTCGGAAGTAACTTATGCGACTGTTGGTCGAGTCGTCGGACCCACTCGCTGCAATGATAGCCTCCGACGGAGTTTGGAACTGCAATCACGACGCCCCTTGTCCACCGTCACTCCATTCGTTTGTCCTTGTGAGTTTTTCCCTCGTGTAGAGTGTTCATCAAAGCGTCTGTTCGACTTCGGTCGTTGCTCCGTCACAAACTCTCGATCGACATCGGGAAGCCGCTCTCATATTGTAATTCCTCAATCTCGTCGTCACCGATATCACAGAAGTGGATGAAGTTTCCCACTGGTGATGATAATGACGGAGAGGACTCTGTCACTCTCAATCGAACGGACCCGGGTCAGAATTATGGATGACGTCTCGAGTTGACAAAGCTCACTTCCGGGTCTCATCAACACTGTCATGTCATCCACCGTTGCGATCCGATGAAGATGTTTCGTCAAGGAGCTCTAGCCCTCGTCCAGTCACGAGAGTTCTCATCGTCAGCTAGGCCGGAGCTCAACTTTGGAGATTTGCGGCACGGGATGAAGCGTCAGTGAGGGAGAGACAAATCAATTTTTGGCTGGAGCAGAAGCCGCTTCGGAAGTTTCGAGGAGATTGAAGACCGTCTGAATAGATTATTTCAAAAGTTTTGGTTTCGCAACGGAAAGGTGACTTAGAGTTTCCGAACGGTGAAGATCAGGCTGCAAACGAACAAGAGCGATCAGAGGATGAGCGACTGTAGGTTGGCGAAAGGTCGCTCCACTGAACCTGCTCGAGCGAAGCCAAAGTTCCACGAGCAGAGCCCGCCATGCCGGGTTTTGATGAGAGAAATCTTTTGCCGGTGACCATTAATTTCTGTTTGCCAACTGACTACAGACTCATTCCGACGTTCGAAGTGGCGCACTCGTATGCTCGCTTGTTGCCGGTTGGAACTCGTCCGCGCGATGTGAACTTCCAGTGAAGCGTAAGCTCGAAGACTCACAACGCTGCGTCTGATAGCATCTGGCCTGAAATAGAACAAACTTCTCAAAACTCATCGGCGCCATTGTCGAGCTTTCTTCTGGCGCGATCTCGTTCACGATCACTTACCACAATCGTTCGAGAGTAGACGCGTCGTTGGATGTACTCGAAGCTCTCGGGCAACACGTCCCTACTCACCTCGTGAGGGGAGGACGAGGGGCGCGTACAGCTCCCCGAGAGGACTAGATGTTCGAGTTGAAATATTCACCGATGGCGTTAACTGAAGCTGAAAGAACTACTCGCTGACCGCTCACGAGGGCATTCCACGGCTCATGGAAGAGTCTGATGAGACGATCCCAACTTTTGACAGGATGTAATCGAATCTCAAAGTGGATTACGAGCTGCTCGTAACGAAACGCTCAAACACCGAACTAGACCGATGTCAGAAATCTCTTTGGACGAAGAACAGCATGCTCGCGCAAATCGGGAGAAGGCCTTTTAGGCGGTCACTCAAACAGGACAGGCAGGCGGACGAGCGGGTTGTCTGTAGAGCATCCAGATTTTCTGAACATCTGGACGGCCGACCGACCCCGGTTCGGATCTGTCTTCTGGCGCGAGTGGTCAACTCATCTGTCCAACTCGGACGGAGTCAATGCCCGAGATGACAGTGACGGCATCAAAAAAAACAAAATTGATGTCACTCACAAACAGCGGCTAATGAAGTGCCGCAAATTCCTTCTTTGTTGTTCGGTGAACAGTTTCGTACTCTATCAGCTGACTGAATAAGAACCAGATATAATCATAAGCCTCCTGCAGCTCGAGCTTATTTTTCTGCAGAACTGCACATGTAACTTCTCGATCCCTCAAAGTTGGAAACCGATCGATCGATTCATTCATTCATTCGTTTCCACGAGTCACCTCGGTTCAATGCAGCAATCGATCAAGCGTTTAGAGAATTCATCAATTTTTTGAACCCTACATCGGGGCTCGGAGCCACGAACGTCAGGCATAACACGCAGAAGAATCCACTGTTCCCCGTGTTTAGACCTAATGGTGGAGGTTCGGTGACATTGATGAACGGTCTTCGTATTTCTCTTGAGACCGTCTGTGACAATGGCGTCTTGCGCCTACTTGTGGGTGAGCCGGCTGCTTCAATCGAAGCGAATCGAATACATTTTTATTACCCATGGAACGTTGTAATGCGCTCACGTGTCATTCATCGCGGTTCACCCACATCAGGGCGTCTATCGGCTCGGCCGCCATATCTGTCTGTCAATCGTTCGTCGCTTGCATCTGCATCAACTGCGATCGACGTTCAGTCGAGTGATACCAATGATGATCACATTCCCTTCCATCGCTGACATGGAATGAACGAACGCACAAAGACGCGAGCGGGAGATCGTTCGTCAGGCCGGATTCCCATTTCCTGATTTCAAACCCAGGACTGTCCCCGCTCCCCTTTCTCCCCCATCTCTCTCGATTCATCCTCCACCATAGGTGGCCGCGGCTGTTTTGTACCAGCTGAGCAAGTTTTCGATCGAAGAGTTTATTTTGGGGCATGCCTGAGACAACAGTTTGCTGCGAGCTTTGACAGCACGGGCGACCTCCCGTCCGAGCCACGACGGCTGCGCCGACCCCCTGCCAGACGGTGTTTTGGGACTAGACAGAGCGTCAGTCACTCGGTGGATTGGGAAACACAGACAAGGTTGACTTGAAGCGACGTGGAGCAACTGAAACTCAACAACAGGCTAATCGAGTGAACCCGCGATCCCCAAAACAGCTCTTCTGACTCTTCGGTCGTCGTGGATGCATCTGGAGACGAAAAGCTCGGGAGTATCGAGTTTGGATGATTACAAACGAAACGAGATCAAGACATCGTCAACATGAAGTGAATCAATAACGCAGTCGGGTCGCTCCGCGTGGAGTGTGTTGCGTGTCCCAATCTTCACCGATATCTTCCACTTTCAGTGCGGCTACAGTTACGTAAGCCGCTCGCTCCGGTGAGGACGATTTCTGCTCCGAAGCTTTGTGTCTCGATTCGAAAGAAACCAAAGACAAAGGAGACGATCGCGGAGGCGGCTCATCTGAGGCAATCTGCGAGGTAGCGATTGATTCACCTCGAGAACACATCGAACAGATGATTGCACCACGCCGCTCCCGCGAACCGAAAGACACGCCAGTCAGCGTGCAATTCCGGCGTTCTCTATTGCGAGCAGCGTTTTGCGGAACTTAGGTGGCCCCACGCATGAAATAATCGGCCCGTAGGCGTCAGAGGCGAAACGCTGCTCGAAATAGGCCGTTCGGGAGAGCAAATCTGGCGATGAGAGATCTTTTTTGGCCCACGACCATGAAAAAACCCGCAAACGCCCAGAATTCTGCGTGCGCAACGCGCCTGATTGCGGTGCGGCACGCAAGAATCTCTCCCGACCAATGAAAAATCTGCTCGATCTCCGGCACAGCATCAGCGAGGGTTAACAACCTTCGCAGAACTTTTCACTTTGATCGCTTGCGTAAGGGTTATCCCTCCGTAACGAAGTTTTCTGCCTGCTGTACGTTTCCTACGCATTCTTTCTGTTGAGCAGAAACAACAAACCACAAGGTGCCGGTATGATCCCCCTCAACAATGTCTCTCAGGGGCTCCCTCAAACAAAGGCATCGTCGGCGACAATGACGACAACAGATAGGCCCGCAACACTCCTGAAGGGTGGGGCTGTCCATTCAGTGAGCGAATCGAGAGAAACAAAAGATCGACGTCGGTCGTCTCGTCGACCTCGGCGAAAAATGGACGGATCTGCGTGGGCGTTGAACCCTGGCCCTTGAACAGGCATAAACCACCCTCGGAAAGATCCGAAGGATTAGGGCCGAGAAGTCTCGTCCTCCTGCTTGAGTAGAAATCTTGTTTTTTGTGTCCGTCCTGGAGCCGTGGTCGGTTTCGTGGGAATTCCAATTGAATACCAAGCACGCACAGAAGCGCTCTCTAGTAATTCACTTGACCATTTGCTCACTTACTCTTCTGGTCGGCCCTTCCCCTTGAGAGAGAGAGAGAGGAAATAGCACCGACGAAGGAATCCTCAACAAACAGAGAAGACTCGAGTCTCAGGGCAAACTTGAGCAGCATCTTGTTGTACAACAGCTCCTTTTTATAACAGGTCTCCGGCTGTTCCCGAGCGAGGCTTCGACTATGTATGAGCAACAAGTTGTTTTGGTATAATTGATGAATGAATGTAAGCACGAACGAACGAGAAACGGTTGGATGGAGCGACCGACCGACGCAAACAGCGCTGAGGCAAGGTCCACATGGCGGCGTTTCCGTATCGGATGTCTGCGAACGCGCCACGGCCGTCCATCTCGGCGCTCGCCGAGGGTACGACTGATTTCCTAAGGCGTATTCGGAGAAGCCGAGCTGTTTGTTCGCTCGTCCCGACTGTTCTCACCATCTCCAGTTAGGGATCTGGACCCGATGGAGGAACGATGCACAACCCCCACACTACGGATAACATTTTATGAGGGTATTCAATCGGTTCCGAGGGAAATCCTTGGAGTTTCTCCGTCGTCCGTCCCATAGTGCGGGTCAGAGTCGTACTGACGATTTCGAAAGCTTTCATGGGAAAGTTTTTGACGACCTGCGGAAGTTCTCTATGCGGTTTAATCGAGTTCCGGATCCGAGGCCTGATCCAATCAATCGATGGAAGCAGCAATCCCCGCCGTCCAGCTGACAGGACGGAACAGTGAGGGAAAATATCCACAAAGCCCAATATCGCTCGCCTGCCAATCGCTGCTCTGAACAGTGTGGTGTGTTGGCCGAAAGAAATTCTTCGGTGACGGACGGCTTCGTTGTTTTGAAGTCGGTGAGCTCGAATTCTTGTTTTATTTGAGCTCTGAGAAATTCCGGGGAGAACTCGACGCAAAATTTCGCTTCATTTGCGAGTGAGAAAGGGAACACTTGTTAATGAAGGAAATCGATGCGAATCTTCGACCCCCTTCTCCATTTGCCCCTCTCAAGCTAAATTTCCCCTCTCATCGGAAACGTCATCTCGATGTATTACTAGCGGAGTGGTCGATGTTGCAGAACGTTCGGCTTCGTTGCGATTGTTGTTGACTCTTCTTTTCCCTCATTTCCATCGAATCTGCCGCACTTGTAATGAACGACTAGAGAGCAGAAAGTCGTTGATCTCAGAAACGTTGCTCTCTTCAAAGGTTACAGCTCAGACTTGTATTTTGAAGAAACTGATGGCGGGATCAATCTCCAAAGAACAAACTAATTATCGAGACTTCGAGTCTGTACTCTCTGATTCTGACTGAAGTCGACAGAGTCCGGCACTAAATCGATCGAATCTCTGAAATAAGCCTTACGCATCGGAGATCTGGAAGTTCCAACGACCGCGGAGTCAGAACTCCGTGGATCCCGGTGGTGAAATCATGAATGTTTTGAGGCCGATATTCGGGAATTCTGAGTTAGGGCTATGACCGCGAGGGCAGGGGCGCCTAGTGAGTCACGATCCGCGGCCAGTGGAAGATCGAAGCAGATGCAAAGACCTCTGCTTTCAATTAAGGCGAGCAATTACCATTTCGAAGCAGTTTTTTTTGGCAATGCCTCTATCTTGGACGGGAGGGGAAGGCAGGCTTACTATTGTCGGGCGTCGCTCCATCATTTTGATTCGGTTCGGGACGGCCCTTGAATCGACAGCTCTGATCGTTCCTTCGTTCGACTCTCAGAGGTCCTTTCTGTCACCGCAAGAATGGTCTACAGCTTCATCTACATGGTCATTAGTTAATATGGAGTCGCGGAACGGCGGGTCAGCTTCATGAAATTCCAATCTTGGTCTTGCGGTTTCCATCGAAGGCTTGCTCCGGGCCTCGCGACATTGACTTCCTTACGGTCTCGGTACGTCCACTGCGGCGAGATCCTCGCACGGAAACACTCGATTCGTTCGGCGCGACGATGAGAGCTTCTTCTGGCCCGGGCACAACTGTCCGTCTGACCGCCTGCCAACCTGACTTCAAGTCGGTCCCTCGGACTTGTTTCGTGTCTGTTCGAGGCAAGCTCGCTGACGACCCTGGAGGAACTGGACCGGAGAGACTGTTCCTCGCTCTCTGGTTTCCACTAAGTCTGACGTCGAGATTAGTCCTCCCGCTTCTTATTCAATTGTCTCTGCTCTGAGGTAACCAGGGCATGCTTCGCCAGCAACCGATTGAGAAGGTTTCTCTTTCGAGTCTATTCAACGTTTCCCCGGCGCTATTTTCGATTCGGGAAACGTGACGAGAGCGGTTAAAAGTTGGAAGTTAATCTCCCGGAAAAAAGTACTTCGGTTCAGGGACGCGACGGATAAAAAGTTCCTCAGAACTCCTCATTGAGAGTTGAGACTTAGTTTCGACATTCTGGAGAGAACTAAGCCGAGAGTCTATCCGCTCCTCCAGTCGCACCAGACCCAAGAGGCGAAATTCCCGCGTCGCAACATTGTTGTTTCCTGAGAATTGGTGACAAGTGACAATCCCGCCTCCGCTGAACGTGTTGTTCAGATATAGTAATACAACCAAAACGATGCTCTCGAAGAAAACGAGTGTTATTGAGCGAGCACCTTACGGGGAGCATGAATCAGGAAATAAAGAAAGCAGACGACGGAATCGAACACCTCGCAGATTGTTATGGGACTTTCAGTCTCGTTCTATCATCTTGTTGATTTAGAACTCGAACTTCACTGTGTCATTCATGGCAGCGGAGGCCGCGAAAGGATGAGTTCAACTCCCGAACACGGATTCCGTCGGAAACAGCGGATTTTATGTATTCCGTCTTTTCGTCCTGTGTCGGGATTTGCATTTCAAGATGACAGCGATGATCTTTCAACATGTGTTCAAACGACGTTTTCCCGCGACGGGACTTACGCAGCCGTTTAGAGAGGGCAAAGACGGCCCCGCTGGGAGCGGCGAAAAAGAAACTCTGGGGAATCGGAACGGACGTTTTCCGATGAATATCCTCGTGGGCGAATCCTGAACATCGCAGATCCTCCACTGCTTGCTGTTCTTTCCGATAATACAAAAATCGATGAAGATACACACAAATAGAGCTGTCTTCTGCTTAGCCTCGGGCTGTTCAAGAACTCTGACTATCTATGGAAACCAGCGCAAGAAACGGACACTCATTGAGTCGTCCTTGAAATTTAAGAATTCACGCTCCCGCTGGCATTGGGGTCAGGGACTGTGGCACATTAGGAGCACTCGGCGCTATTCCTTTCGCTACTTCTACAGCAAATGCTCCTGGAAGAAATGGCCGCCACGTCACGCTTCGTTGGAGTGCACATTTCGCGAAAGAGTTCGTGCGATGAAACGTAGCGGAGACATTTTCCTCGTCGAGTTCGTCGATTCGATGGTCGATTCCGACTAATGCAGAACGACTGGAGGAGGGATTTCAACTAAAAATGAACGGAAACTACACAGTTCTGGATATATATAACTTTCCTCACAATCTCCGAAGGCTTTTTCCGAGATGCCTGAGACGAGGGAGCTCACATCAAGAGTTTAGTGATTCAGGATGATAATCCTGACCATCAAGAACCAAGGATTCAGAGATGGAAATTCAATCCGTTCGATCAATCCGGTTCTTGAGTGAGACTGAATCGCGGGAACGCTGGATGGAATCGAAAGCTGGCTAACGATGGGTAGCGCTTGCCCTCGACCCGACCCAGATGCGCAAAGTAGCCGCAGGGCTCGTGCTCGCACCACACGGGATCCGGAACGGGGAAGGAAGAGGACATTACGCATGCGAATCCACCCGAAGAGAGCGCCACTCGCTCGATCGAGGTCTCTCCGACTCGGCGCCGAAAACCCGCGAAGAATTTCCCTTAGCGAGCTCCTCCAGCTCGAACACAGAGAAACGTCTGTTAGCTGAATTCGCGCACGCAGATATTTTTAGTGACGACGCTGGAAACAAGAAAATCATTCGCGATTTCTGGAAACACAGTGTTTCTAATCCGAAGTGACTCATTGGAGACGGCAGACAGTTAGCGTGATGATCGAAATGCTTTCTCCCTCGGCAGATGATTTTCTGGCGTGCTCACTCACGCTGAAGAACGATATATTGGACATCCAGGTCACAGCAAACGTCGATCCGAACCGAATCACTCGGTGATACTATAATCCTTGACCAGTTATCTTATTCCTTCTCTGAAGATGTCGTAAATCTGCAACTTGTCGCCAAAGGATTCGCGGAGGAAGTCTGGGGATCTGTCGGTGACAAATGGATCGCAGACACTCTTTTTCAACTCGCCAGCGGTCCTGCTTTCCGTACGGAAACCCTTACGGAAACCCGTACGGAATTCCTTTCGGAACCCTGTGGTCGGATCACCCACCGTCCATCTTTGGCGAGAGCATCCTGCTGTCGCCCGAGAAGTTTTTCCGCTATTCTCGCGGCCTCTGATGATTCCGATAGCAAACGTCGTGGGCGAAGATATCCACCGGGAGAGCTAACAAGTCACTTCCTCCCGAACGTTCTGTTGGAGTGCCATACTTCGGTTGCGAGATCTCCGGTAGCCGCCGCCGCAGTGGGCTATCTTTCGCCAGTCAAGCGATTGCTCGATGACGTCGGTCGTAATCGCCACAGAGGTGTGAGAGGTCATGCGAAAGAGTTCTTTCCTTCCGTACCTTGCTCTGACTATCCATTTTTCCGAGTTTGAACGTGATTGTCTTTCTAATGCCACGCCCATAGTCTTTCTATCGTCCTAATTCGTTGTACAATTTCCTTTCATCTCTCGCGTTTTTAGAATTAATGTAGTTTTCCACGATTCCACTGAATACCGAGTGTTCCGTTAGGATCGCGAGAATTCCGTTAGCCCGACTGCAAACGCACTAATGAGTTCCTCTGTCAGTGTAACTCGGCGTCGCGACGTTAGCTCTGTTTATGGAAAATACAGTCGACAGAGAGGAACAGCGACGACTACGACGACGGCAGCATCGTACGGGATTCACCTTTCCTCGCCTCGTTTTTCCCCATGTCGTAAGAAACGGATCAGCCACGGTAGAAGGTTGAATGCCGGTGGAGATTATCCAGGACGGAGCACCCACTCGAATACGAGCCGGAAATTAGAAATTGAGGCGTCATTGCGTGCCCTGAACGATGTCTTCGCTGGAGGAAGAGATTCCAAGCGGCAACTTGGGAGTCGCGTCCGAATCCCAAGATTTCGGGAAAGCTTTGCGAACGTTCCCAAAGTTTCCTCGCGCGTGTTCCAAATGTTCCGCTCGGAGCTTTCCTTCCGAGGAGCCCACTTTCTAGAACATTCCCTGTCATTTCTTGTTCCATCCGGACGCATAGCTAGTCATTCACCATCCTGGCGGGTTGCGAGAACGTCTTCGGATTGGATGGAACTGTGATCATGGCTAGATTCGGCTAACTAAGTACCCTGGAGGGAAACACAAAGACAACCGAACTGCCGCAGCGAGGAGAAGAAAAGAGACAAGAAAGAGGAAATTCGAAGCTACTCCCGGATCATATCCAGACGTGTCTTTTCACTTGTTCGCTAAGAAGGCGTTTGAGCAATACAATCACGTTCGAGCAACCCGTTGTTCTATTCGCTCCGAGCTGTGCGGAGTTCACCTGAGGTGATGAAACATCTAGAAGTCGCTCCTTATCCCGAGCTACCGTTGTTTTCGCCACAGAGGGATTCTGTTCGTGTTCGACATTTTGTTTGGATGATTGAACATAAGCCCTATCAGCATTATGAGGGCGGAAATCACAACAACGCACGGCTTTCGTGTCCGCAGCGACCGCAGCCATCGGTGGTCAAACAAGCAAGCCACCTGTCGACACCGTTCGTGTGACACCTGCCGGCTCAGTCGCTTGCAACCGCCGTTCCCATCGGGAGGAAGAACACTATAGGAGGAAGTTTTTTTCCCTCAACCGAGTTTGCCTCATCCAGACTTTGGTTTCTCCGCAGCGGGCCCTTTTCATCCTCGCTGGAGCCGCCGTTTCCTTTCCCTAATCCCACATTAAACTCGGTCCTCACCCAACTGCCCTCATCATCACTCGCGTCAGTGACTCTAGTAACTCTTTCGAGCGTGTCTCATCCTTCCCCGGCGTGCCAGCGACCCGAGCTGATGATTCTGATTTCACTTCATGATTCCATTCGTCTGGGTCGGAGTCATCCCGAATGCATGAAAGTAGTAAACCACCTCAGTCTCTAGAGCAGGAGCTGATTGAGTAACGGTGTGGTGCGGGAGCCGACCCGAGGGAGTTTTCTCAAAACGTTTTCCTCGCGGCCACAACCTGCGGCGGGATGATCGTTTCGAGCAACGCATCAAAACTAAGCAAGACGTCTCTGTTTTATTGATGTGTGGAGCTGGAGGAAGTTTTCCCGTGTGGGAGTTCCACATCAGAGCTGCAATCTAACATGATGCCAACGAGAAGAATGTTGTGAGAATCTCGCAAAACGAGACCACAACACACACTGGAAGAGCGCACACGATGGATCGAAACCTTTTGATTCGAGGATGGTGTCAAAGCTATTGCCCGATATCTCATATCTTATGTAGCCGTCACCGCCTGACATCGGAGGCGTGCATTCTCTCGGGCGTTGCTCTCGAGGAACAACGCGCATCGCATCGAGCCGCTCTCGTCTGCTCCACCAGACTTCATTTTTGTTGTCGAGGAGTTTCTTTCGGTCTTCAGTGCGTTGACGTGTTCCTATCGGGAGCTTCATTTGGATGTCTACGCGGCTCACGGATCTTAAATCACAACTATTTGTCAAGAAAAGGCCGAAAATGAGAAGACCCAGGGAAATCGAAGAGTCCCGCGGCTTTCTTAATGAATTCATTATCCGGTCCGTTGGCTGGTTGAGGTAGGGGAGAGGAAGATCCTGATTCGCGAAATGCAGGTGTGTCTCCGGCCTCTGAAGAACTTGTGGAGCTCACCTCAACGATTCGAGAATTCAAATCCACGGAAATTATTTATCTTGAAGCTTGCCGTGCCGTTCCAACTTGGAGTGGGGAAACTCGATCGATCCGAGGACAATACTCGTATTTGGTGGGATCCTGCCGGACTGAAAAGTTGCTTCAGAAGCGCGATATCGTCACGTGGCTCCGAGCAACGAGAACTGACAACAAGTTGGCAGCATCCCGTCGAGGTGAGAAAGATTTACCTGATTCCTCTTTTGGATGTTGCCAACCGAACACCGCGCCGCTCATGGAACATTTATAGATTCTGGGCGGATTGATCGCCAACCTGAGCTTGAAGGAGATGGTGGAAGTTGTCGATCGAGTATCGTTTTTCGCTTGGGTTACCGTAAAAGCTTTCTCAATATTTCTCGCTTTTGCCCGTCTCCTGGCACGAGTCGATTGTTTTCCCGAAGTTTCCTTTTTCGCTAAACTCGATGTGCGTCACGGGACATCGAGATTCAAGCGGATATCGTCGACGGGGTAACGAAGTAGCGAGACACATGGCTCGAAATTCCCCAGCTAGCTCTCGACTCGACCGCCGAACCGCCTCGAAGCTTACTCTAATTGCCGAGTTAATCTCCGCGAAACCAGTTACTTTTTTGCCTCATGGAGGACATAGGTACGCGGTTACGGGCTGTCGCGTTCGGGCTCTCCGGAAACGTAACTCAGTGAACGAATGAGGGAAAGAATCGAAGAGAGGTTTGGACCATATTTCCATTTTCTCCGGCAGGACTAGCCGGTATAAATCATTCAGGGAGAAACCCACGCGAGGGAAGGACTCAAGCGAAAACAGGGGAACTTGTTGGAACAAGGGACGATGGTCGAAGAAGGGGAGCAGGGAACCTAATCAGAAAATAGGCGGCGCGAACCGAGGGTTCCGATAGAGAGAAAAACGGTGACTTGATGAAAAGTGGACACGGTAAGAAGGAAACAGGGACGGCGAACACAGGAGACCAGGGAATCTTGGTAAAGACAGGAAATGAATAAGCGGCTACACGGCCTCTACTGTCTGTTCGGCAAGTGAGTTCCATCGGAAGATGAAACTCATGAATGTAAGCGCAACACCAAGAGGTCTTCGTATCGAAGTGCTTACACGCTCGATCCGGGTCCTGACTTCTAACAATGAATATATGTACTTCGGCTTGAACCGCTCTCAACAAGCTCCGCATAATTTATGACTTCACCTGACATCCATGGAAGCCACCGCGGACTTGCGGCCGGCCGGCTGGCCGACCGGTTGCACCTGCTGCCGTGTCCACGCCTGTGGCTGAAATTTATGATGTACGGGTGCCGCACGTCACGACATTAAAATGTCGTGGTTTTTCGCTCATCACATGCCATTCTTCTTCTTTGGTCGTCGGTCGGCCGTCGGGTCTCGGCCATATTCAAAACTCGAGGGACCTCCGTTACACTCGGAAAAAGTTTTCGGGTCGTCGAACGCACTGTTTTCATATTGCGATTCACGGAAAGCGAAATCTTGATCGACATTGCATAATGTACCGTGGTTTAATGCTGATAACGAACCTTTTTTTTCGATTTTTTTCCCATCGGAAATCGTTTTTAATAAGGGACTCATAATAGATTAGATAACTTAGATTGATTGGATAACTTACATGGCGGCTGACGGATTCCAAAGATGACCAAATCCACGGATAACGAACTCGGCAAATAACGAACCTCCAGGCTTGGTGATGGGGTGTCCTGCCCCGTTTGAATCTTTTGTACAAATGAATGTCCGGCATACATCTCTGGATCAGCCTCTAGAACCGTATCCGAGGCTCAACTCGAGGGTTAATTATCCTGAAAGTTCAATATCTGTCGAGTTCGTTGTCTGAAGGGTTCTCCTCCTACGACGTTCGTGCTGGAAAGTTCGTTATCTGTCGAGTTTGTTGTGTTCGGGACTTCGGGTCTATGTCAAATTCGTGCCGAGCTCGGACAGGCTGCTCTGTGGCGATGAGCTTGCCGCTTTAGACTCGACGTAGGTATCTCAAAAGCTATTCTATCACCGAAGGCATTCCCCCGCCCGCCATCACTTGTTCGAATAAACAGCGCCTCCATCGCTCGTATCTATCCGCGCGTAATTTCGAGACTTCGCCGGCAGCGGGCCTTTGAATGAGTGGACGATATTAGTCTGGCAATTTGCATAACAATATCTAACGAGGAGAAGAGAGAGAGAGAGAGAGAGAAATCGTTGTATGATTCGCGAGAATAGAATGTTCGTTCAGCTCCACGAAGCAAACCGTCTGAAGCTCTGTAGTCATGAGTGAGGAGGAATTATTATCTTTGAAATGTGGCAAGTGTGCTCTCCCCGATCAGACCGAACGAGGTCCGATAACAAGCCGACAAATGTTGCGCGTGCAAAACACTCGAGGCGATTGTCCGACGAAGCGAGCCTGTTTTACGTTTTTGTGCGGAACGCGTTGAGAGTTCCAGAGAGAAGTTTTTTGGTTGGACAAGTCCAGTTCTCTGGAGGTTGCGGACGCGTTCGCCATGGCTTCAACTGGGAGTTCAAGAGGCGGTTTAGGTCGACGTAATCAAGCAGTGCGCAAACAATGCGCGAGCAGGAGTTGTCAACGTTTGACTCTGCTTGTTTCTCACTGACTCACTTCTTTCCTCCGGAGAATCAATGCCACGGGAGGAGCGAGGAACAAAAGAAACCAGAGACTGTCGAAGCAAAGCTGAGAGTGAGCCCAATCTCAAAGAATAGGTACCTGCTCGAAGTGTGGATTGTACGTGTTTTTGCGAGGGCATCTGACAACGCAAGCGATGCTGGGACGCGCGGAAGAATCTGCAAAGAAGAAAATTCTTCTATTGCCATGAATTCACGAAATAAGCTGAACCTTGCTCTTCTCTTCCGCTCGTTCGACGGAACCCTATATGCGAATTCCAACGCTGTCCAAGACGTCGACAGCCACAACCTTTACACAAGCGGCGTCGGCAACGGAACGTTAGCAGAAGATTCATAAGATGTATATGTTGTGCTTCCCAACGGAAACGACGATCGCGACGAAAACGACTCTGGTTGAGCGACTATGTTTTCGCGATTAGGGGCAGCGAGTTTGAAAGTTTCTCTTCATTATTCTCTTCTGTTTGCTGTTTATTCCGACACCATGTAGTTGTTGGTCAAGCTTGAGCCTTGTAAGCGAACCGATTGCGGTCCGTCGTAACGTTTGGCTCGCTCGTCTTCCAGTGTCCTCTGTTATCATTGAGCTGTTATGGATTCCGGAAGTTTCACTCGAATCTGAGCAGCTACGAAAATCCGAAAACGGGAGTTTCCGTTGACATAATGAGGAGGTTCGAACGAGAAATGGCAAAAGAATGGTGGCAACAAAGTAGTTCTCGATTCTCCATTCAAAAATCTGGACGCTTTTGTGTTTCCAACTCAATAGCCGACGGGTCTGATTAGAAATTCAAATCAGTAGTTCGGTCAGATTGATGATTTCTCGGTTGCTTGGTTGGTTGGATGGACAGCATTCTCGTGAATAGACCACTCCGTCTGAGGGTTTTCGAGCGCGTAACGAGACCACTTGTGAGAACTTTTCCGACGCGACGCGGGACAGAAACTGACCAGCTCACAAGATAGGCGGGAATTCTGTCCGCGTCACCACCGAGCGAGCGACGATGTTTATTAAACGCTAGCTATCTGTGTTGCTATCAACAGACGTCGTTTTAGCCTGAGCCATATGTCTCTTTGCAGGACATCCGGGCCTTTAAGATGATAGCCGGTCTGTCCAAGGATAAGGTACTTCCACTAATTGGACGTTTGGTGAGAACAAAAACTGCGCGCCCAGAAGATACGTCATGCGACGGCATAAACGCGTCTACCGGAGCCAACGCCGGCCATCTCAAGGTAAGTCAGCTCGCTATTGAGCTTGAATTGACGGCTAGGCTCTATGGGTTACTATGGGGTAAAGGTTACACATCTACAACAGCATTCTTTGGCTGCTTATACGAGACCGAAAGATTCCTCCCTTTTGTCAAAAGAGCAGAATTTCTTTGAGTGTATCATACTTCTTGTTTCGAGAAGCTGAATCCGTCTGAATCGAACCAATGTTTCTCCGGCCTTTTGAACATTCATCTGGAATCGTCCGAATCAGCGTTCGGAACCGAAGTTAGAGGAGGTTCGAGGAGCAATCCGCTATCTCCCTTCCTTCTATTCCTCGTTGCAAACTTCTGAAAACGGAAGCGAAAACCGATGCGTTTTCGTTTGACGGCGTACATCGAGCGACCGGTTCTTCCGAGCTGTCGAACCTCACTTCTTCTGGAACTACTGTCTGCGAACCTTTTTAGTTTCAAAGAAAAAATAGCTCGCTTTTCCTATCTCATTTGGAAGAAGAGTGCTCGCTGTCGAACGAGTGCCGCATTTCAAGAGCGTCGAACGAGATTTCGCACTTTGGTCATACCTCTTACCGGAACCGTTTGCCTCGGCCTAGAATCGTGGATCACACGCTCTTGCGATCTGTGGTCGCCTCCACTTTTTGGCAGACGTTTCAAGCATCCTCCAATTTCCATACTTGGAATGAAAAAACTAACAGACTTGCTCGATTCACAATTCGGTTTTTGGGATGCCGACATAAGTTTCGGGAGCATCCGTCATTTGGGACGAGAGCAGGGCGGTTCGTTTCATTTTGTGCAGAGCAACGCGAGCCACGATCTCGTTCATTTTTGCACGAAGACTAATTACTTCAACGACTGCAAACATGCGTTTACCTTTCAGAAATGCTTGACAGCTTGGGACCTGACGTCGTTAGGCGTCGGGTCGTGCGTGGGCACCGGGATGTACCTCGTGGCTGGAATGGTTGCTCGAAACACAGCGGGACCGGGGGTGATATTCTCATTCTGTTTTGCCGCCCTCGCCTCATTACTCTCAGGTGAGTCCTTACCTCGAGTGTCGCGGCACCACTGGCCACACCGAAGCTCGAATTTGACAGAGCAACACTCGACCACGAGCCGTCACACCACGAACAAAAGCAAAATATCGTCATGTGTGTCCGGAATATCGGGAAGATTATTTACCACCACTCGGCTAACCAATGCAGGCACCGCATGCAAGGAATATTCACCAAGATATTCCGTCAGCCGACAGCATAATCTCTTCTCTTTTTTCGCTTCCCGAATATGCATTGTATGATGAATCCGTTTTCCTTTCCGCCGCACCTCCATCGTGAGTACACAGCCTCCTGGAGGCTCAAGGCTTCAAAGCGAAGTCCGGGCCATAAATTCGACGAAGGGTCAAATCTCGTGTCTACAAGCATACAATCGCGTCAAGGACTGCTCGTGAAAAAGAGTTCGGAGGAAAAAATGTGGGCTTGCAAGCGTGTTTCGAGATTCAGGCCATAAACTCGAGGAGCGTGGGAGTGAAACGAACTTTTCCCCAGTTTGCTGGTCCTCCACCCACCTCGATCTCCTGAAATCTTGTCTAAAGCTCTCTGGATCCGTGCGGACTCATGATATGGGGACGGTTAGTTGTACGAGACAGTCTCGGGTGCTTGAACGACTCCCCAGACTCAGGGATCTTGAGATTTTCCAGCTTCTCGTCAGAGATTACGGCCGTGATCATATTACCACCAACTTCCTTGAATCCGATCCTGCGCGATCTCGGGATGAGTTTTTCAGAAATTTTTTAGGTTGTCGCGGGATTGGGAGCTTCCGATGAAACGCTACGCTTGACAGGGCGATCACTTTCGACTACTTCTGTGGATTCCAGATAAAACGGGCGATCTCGTCGTCTCAAATCAAGTCAGAATCTGTCGTTTCAGCTCTTGTCACATCAAACGGATATATTGGATGAGAGCTCTTATAGGATTTGAGCTCCGTAAATCGCCGGAGCTCTAGGCTCTGGGCAAGACGCTGTTTTCGCTTGACGACGGAATTAATCCACGTGCTTGAGTCAACCAACAACAATGGAACAATTGTGCGTACTGTTCCATTGTGCCGGGGGCGATTTCCGGTAGATACGTTGTCGAGCACGGTGGACGGAAACACGATAAAACATAGAAAAATTAGCCAAGCTCTGTTCGGTGGAAGAGTGGAGTCGTGTGAAGTTACACACATCTGTTGCGAGGTCCGTCTTCCAGAGAATATCCAATGCAGTGGGTCTGTCATATCGTATGGCGGCAAGCTGCACATCGACAACTCTCAAGAGACACCTGCGTACGTTGGCGTGAATTACTGTTGACACGTAGCTGCACTCCGGTCACGCAAACCACGTCGGAACGTCGTACTGCTACAACGGCGGATGCTATTAACAACTTTCTAAACCAGCGGCCCGGTTTGCGACCATGAAAGGAAGAACTGTCGAGCACCACGAAGACCTGTTGGAGGCTTCCAATTAGCGAGAAGAAGAGTAATTTCATCCCAAGATGTGTAAAGCCTCCTCAGGTTCGATGTCGATCTCGGTTGCAAGTCTTCGATGCCGTTCCTCTCGACTCACGCATTTCGCTTCTGGAAAGTGGAAAGCAGGTGGGCACGCTTCGAGAAGTTTTCTCCAATCCTGAAAAAACGCATAAGGTGGGCGGAAACTATCGAGCACAGCCACAACTCGCGATTCCTTGCTCGTTCCACCCTTGCTCGTCGGCAAACTTCCCTATTCTGTGGGTGAATTCTTCCATAGGATGATGCGCTCCATGAAAGAGTTTGAGATCCTACGTTCCCGCTTTCAGTCTCCCTTCGCCAAATTCATGCTGAAGATTTGCGCACTTGGCGAACAGACCTGAATAGACTCTCTCATCCTGGAAGGAGCATCCGTTCCGTGAACAAATGGTTTCGGAAATGGCATCTACGGATTCAGCCGCAGTTTCACAGTCCGCTGAATAAAGTTCTCGTTCTTGAGATGATGATTCTTAGTGACGCATGGCTGGTCGTGATAGATGAATCAGATCGTGTAGACACAATCTGGTGGGACGCAGAGCGTTTCTCCAAACTCAAAAACAGAGCTCGGTTTCCTCCGCGTCGAGCTAATCACGACACGTGAGGGAAGGCAAGGGATGCGAGGAGACTCCATCGTTTCCGGTGGAATCGATCACGCCGTTCGCCTTACATGGATCCATTAATCGATGAATAGAGAGACTCAAAAATGTGAACCCAAGCCGCGTCAAGTGATTGCTTCCCTCCTCGCCTGCTTTCTTGTCGAAGTCACCATTGCTGTTGCTGTTGTTGTTGTTGTTATGTATGGCAAAAACGTGCGAAGACCTGAGGCAACCGCTGTAGGGCTTCAGCCAACGAGCAACACAATGCAAACTCCTGTTCGTGTTTGCTCAGGCTTCCTGACTTTTTTTTTCGAAGAGTCATGCATTGGCTGTGGCTCCGAGCCTCCGGGCCCTCGTTTTCTGCTGTTGGCGTGTCCTCCATTAACGATGGCCGCTTCTCTGTCCGAGGAAACGGAGTCTGGGCGGCGGAGTGAACAACGAACCAATAGATTTTCCGGCGGTTGTTGACTCCAAAAACGTCGACAGAAGAATTCCCATAGAGAAGTGAGATCATATTGTGCACCGAAGCCACAACGATGTCCTCAGCCACGTGCTCATGTTGATTCTTTAGTTGTCCCGTTTCGGGGAAAAATTGCGTTGGGCCGGGATCCCAAATCGAGCCTCTAGGAAAACTTGGTCGGAAGAGCTGGTTGGCTGCTGGTTTTTCGTTCGGAATTCTATGTTGCCTCTGGCGTGTCGAGTGAAAAGCGACTGATCGAGATGGATCGGCGAGGTCAAAGTGTCTCTCCCATACGAGGCCTGGACGCTTGCTTGAGATGCGATATAGTTCTTGTTAACCTGCCGTTTGTGATCAACTGTTCTGGCCAGTGGAGCTATCCGGGAAGATAGATTGCTCCTCGCTGTCTAGCCAATTTATTCCCATCTGGTCTCATCCCTTCAGAGATCAAATATTGCAGAACAGCGTCGACAGCACTAGGGGCTGTTCCCAAGTGCTTCAAGTTGATACATCGAGGAGATCGACGAAGGTTTGAATTTTAACCTTGGCTTGAAGGCATCGAATTTTTTGCGTCACACTCGGCAAACTTCATTGATGCGGATCACAGTTTAGCTTTGAATTCTCCGGATTCGAGAAAATCTGCGATCGCCGTCATCTCGGCAATGTTTTAGGGAGCGTACTCGTGTGGAAGTCGTGTTCTGGCCTATCAACTCAGACGTTGCATACGCGCACTCCGGTGTCAAGTGCCGTCGTCTTTGGATGTTCGCCCGCTCCCTTGGATCATGTGTTCGAGACCGAGCGCAGGGCTTAGCCTGTCGTTCGCTCGGTTGCTCGTGGAGAGACGCTTTTATGAGCAATTCGTTTTATCGATCCAAGCGAAAAACTAGAGCAGTCATATTACAATGTAGCCGCTGATTAGGTCGCTGACCAAACGCTTGACGGACGGCTTCTAGGAGCGTGTTTTGAGTGACATTCCTATGAATTGCCAGCGTGTAAACCGCTCTTGACCGTCATCGTATAACTCTCGAAAATGTTAACAGCGGCTCCCTGCTGGCTAACGCTCCTGATCAATAATAACGGGTTCCTCGAGTGCGCTATGGAGAGCGCTCACGCAATTCTTAGTGTATCATCTTCGATTCTTCGTGGTCTTGTTGCCAGCTGTTACGTTCGCCGGCTCAGCGCATACTATGCTCCACAGCTCCGACGAGACAACATCTTGGTACAACACACGCGCCTCAGCCATCGTTCGTTGCGAAAATCCACTTGGGCCCGCGGCGTTCTCTTATTCGGTCCTACCTTGGACCGGGTTTCTTCTCCTCGTGTCATATACACCCCCCTCGTCCCCACCCCCGTCAGGAGGACTCCTTTTCAGGAACCCAGCAAATTCCGTCCGAAGCACTGAATTCTCCGTTCCTGTTCTGGATGTTCTCCGCGTTCTGCCATGAGTTTCCTCTCGAGCTCGAGCGTTATGTTTTCATGCTTCGGGACAACTATCTATTATATGAGGTGCAGAACGCGGAGCTTCACAAATCATTCCTCCTCTTCGGCTTCAGATTATGAGGACCTCCCTCTGCGATTCGCCGACTTCGACTCCCTCCATCGGTCCGCTTGTTAGACTCGGACGGAGGGAAACGCGTCCGTCGGAATGAGGAATCCGGAGTTTTTATGACAGTCGCAGCAGGAGTCCAACAAATGCATATATGCATGCTTATGTGTAAATTTAAATTTCTGATTGGGAAGCCTACTTCCCTGCTCCGTCTGTTTTTCTCTACATCCTCATTCCTATTCCGCCGATTTCGTTTCTCACTCGCTCAGATACTAAGAACGCTTTGCCCTGGAACAAAAAGCATTTCGTAACTGTAAGAACGCTGCAGTAAAAACTAGCACTTAGTTTTAGCAAAGCCGGGTCTGCTGTTCCTGCAGCTTTGGCTGGCGCTGTGGCAAAAGCTCCGATACGCTCGTGCATTTGGAAGTATCACATGCAGTTGTGGAACACTATCATCGTCCGCCTGCGACCGGGTCCACGGAGGTCCCAGCTGCAGAAACTCAGCAGAGCAAAGTTGAACTATTTCTGCTCTTCCCTCTATATTCAGCTCATGCAAGTGACTGATATCGAAAGAAACTCCTGTGACTCGCCGCCGAACTTCGCAGCTACTCCCAGAGGACGGCGGGCGGTGTGAAGCTTTGACTTCAGCGAATTTGAGCCTCAAACTAAATCAGGAAGATACGAACATCTTCATGCTCTTCAGTTGGACGGCTCCGATCCGTTTGTTTGAACTGGAATCCCGTATCGCTTTTTGTTTCATGTACTTGCACTTTGGCGCCGTCTCGTGTTTCATTTCTTTGAAAAAACTACATCCGAGAATGGATTGCATCGAAGTGTTTTCGCGTGACTGCACTGCAAGACCGACAAGACTCGCGGGGAGAATAACGTTTATTGACCGACTCATATTTCTTAACTTATCTTGCTTCCAGGCGTTTGCTATGCGGAGTTTGGCGTTCGCGTTCCCAACACATCGGGGTCCGCGTACATGTACAGCTACGTAACAGTGGGTGAATTCGTTGCGTTTGTTGTTGGCTGGAACATGATTCTGGAATACCTGATCGGTTCAGCCGCAGGCGCATGCGCCATCAGCGCATGCTTAAACGCAATGTTCGGGGGAGCCATACACGACTCCATAAGGAATTCGTTTGGCACTTTCATAGGTGAGCGAAGCTATCACGAAGCGAAAGGAAAAACCCTTACCCCACCACACATTGATTACACGTGATTATATTCGTCGCGACGACACCGACGCTAGACATCATCTCTCCTTCGTTCGTTTCCAGGTCACACACCCGACTTCTTGGCGGGCCTGATCACGTGCTTGATGACTGCTTTGATGGTCGCCGGAGTGAAGAAAAGTCTTGCTTTCAACAACTTTCTTAATGTTGTCAACTTCGTTGTGTGGTGTTTTATAATGTTAGCGTCTCCTTTCTTCATTGACTTCAGCAATTGGAACACAGAAGGTTCGTTTCCGGGACAGGCTCGCGTTTCAGCAAACGTCAACAGCAGAGAAAGTCCAATTTCATGAAATCGAGTGGAACTTTTTCAGGCGGGTTTTTACCTTTCGGGTGGTCGGGTGTGTTGTCTGGAGCGGCCACCTGTTTCTACGCATTCATCGGGTTCGATATCATCGCAACGACAGGGGAAGAGGCCGAAAATCCCACGAGAGATATTCCGAAGGCCATAACGTGGAGCCTGATTGTCGTCCTCACAGCCTACATCTCATCGAGCGTCGTGGCAAGTAGACGAGAAAGAAAAACATGAAACCGAATAACAAAGCTGCGGCCGCGACGACCAAAACTATCCATCAGAGAAGAGCTCTCGTCTCCGAATTCTTCGGTTGCCTTATTTTGAAAGAGGGTTTCTGAAACGAAAATATTAACACTGGGAGCCGAAACGTAATGGTAGACGCCAGCTGACGTGCTTGCACAGCTACTGACCATCGGTATCATCAATCAATGCCAGGCCTCCTTTTGGGTGACCTCAATAATTGTCGAATTGGACGCACGTCTGTGTTCGTCCCTCCGTCTTCAATCGATTCCAGATGTCCAGAAGTCGGGTTGGAACTCGCTCATTACCCGAGTTTTCTTTGAAAAATAGGGAGTTAGGGAGTGTCCCCTCGATGATTTTCCGTGGAGAACACGCAACAGTAAACTGTGAACAGCGTTAATTATTCACAGGTCACATTGGTTGTGCCTTACTATGAGGTGGATCGTGGCGCCGGTCTTGTCGAGATGTTTGCTCAACGAGATTCGCCCGGCTGCCAATATATTGTTGCGATCGGAGCGTTGGCCGGTTTGGTTGTGTCCATGTTTGGCTCGATGTTTCCCATGCCTCGAGTGGTGTACGCAATGGCAAAAGACGGCCTTATATTCAGGTGAGTCGACTCTTCAACTGATTATTCTTCTGTTCTCAAATTTCGCCAAATCCGAAGTCTACAGTGGCAAACTTTCATTCATCACAGGGCTCTCTCGAAAGTGTGGCCTGTCACAGAGACCCCAGCCATGGCAACCGTTATGCTAGGAGGCGCGACAGCTTTTGTTGCCACAATTATGGGACTCGACGTCCTCGTCGAAATGATGTCCATTGGTGAGTGATTTTCTCAATTTGTGCGTCAAACGTAACCACATCTCTGCGCCGTAGGAAAAACAGAAAGAAACGCCTCTGATTTGAGTTCCAACCTCAGTCGGCCATCTTCTAGAAAATTACTTCTACCCAAACTGCGTCGCACTGCTCTTGCGACTCGTTATGATGTCGCGATGTATGTAGGCGTTGAATGGATCGTTTGCGTTCTCGTGGCTCGCGAAGCTTTATGAAGTCGTTGTAGAGCGTTGGTTCCGTCGTGTACGATGATTAATTTCATGGAAATTTCAAACGGAAGTCAAAGTTGCAAATTGTCGACGTGCCCCTGAAAGTGGGAGGCCATCATGCTCGTGCAACTGCTCACCCACGAGATAATTCCAGGAACACTGATGGCGTACACTCTGGTTTCGACGTGCGTGCTGCTGCTGCGCTATCAACCCGGCAACAAGACTGTCGTGGACATGTTGCCCGAATCCGTCAGATCGGCATGCGCCACTCCGACTCGAGAATATCCGAAGCCTGTAGGCCAGCCGATGAACGCCAATCCCTTCATAAACAATACGATCGTCACCATGAAACGCTCGAACAGAGTCATGAGTCCAGACAGCGATGACGAAGACGGATTCACTGGCATGGGAATGGGACACCGCTTCCCAGGTGAGAACGACGGTTACAGAATAACGGTGGCAGCAAAGAAGGTCCGGTAGGCCGGGACGAGGTCGGTCGCAAACAAAACAACAACACACACGACCGTCGTCGACGACGTCAACGACGAGACCCCTTCCTGCCAACAAAACACAACATGCTGAATAATGGATGCGACGCTTGTTACAGGAGTGGCAGCCCAATGGAAGAACCGACAGGACCTATACGGCTCAATGCAGGAGGAGTCGCTCGAGGAAGAAGAAGACCTCTTTCAACAGCCGTCCTACTGGGATTTGAAACGACGTCAAATTGGTTACATGTTTCCGTTTTTGATGCAGAATCCCGGTCCAGCCACCGACTCCACCGGAACCCACGTCATCCGTCTGACTGGGGCTCTCTACGGTTTCGCTTTGCTCTTTGACCTCGTGGCCGTGCGAGGCCAGGACGCACTCGGGGAGGGTTCCGTAGTTTTGACACTGATAAGCCTCGGATGCCTTATTGGCATCGTAGTCACCGTCTTCCTAATTGGGAAACAGCCCCAGGCCAAGTAAGATGCGTTCGATAATGTCCCCACGCTCCTTCCTTGCTGCCCGCCCCCCTTCCGCGTGCACGCGTTCATGTGTCGTCATAACTAAATACCCAACGCCTACTTAGGCGTAGACGGAGCGCGTTCGATTGAATTGCGACCTCCATCAAAGCCCTGGCCGTTAAGGTCGTGCAATCTCAGACCTAAATGTCGTCGCTACGATCATCATTCACGAAAGGCTGATATTCTTTGCAGATGCGATCTGAAATTCAAAGCTCCGGCGGTCCCCATAGTGCCGGCTATCGCAATCACTGTGAACATTTATCTCATCTTGAAGCTTTCCTACCTCACGTTGATCCGATTCGTGGTCTGGATGACCTTCGGTATGTGATAGGACCAGAAAACTCAGCCCAATTCTGCAACATCTTCTAGTCCTATCTTAGAATAGTCATTGAAGCAGCTGAGAGTTTTTGATGGCAGCCTCTCCTGAATCCTGTCTCCCCAATCGTTTTCCAGCCTCGAATAACTCTGAACAACAAATCTTTGCAGGCATGTTCATGTACTTCGGCTACGGAATAAAGGAGAGCAATCTCGAACCTGGCTGTGAGGAGCGAATCGAACTAAAAGTGCCAACACAAATGGGAAGGGGGATCGGCGGCGACTCGAACAAGACGAAATCGGGAACATCTGCGCCGCTGCCGCCTCGTCCTCCAAAGCCAACAATACAACCGGGATCCCCAGTCATGAACCCTCTGACAAATCCATTCCTGAACATGAATACCAATATCACTACAAGCCTAACAGAGGCGGTTACGAGTGCCACTGGAAACGGAACGGTTGTCACGACTACAGTTCAAAGAGCTGCTTCGAGGGATAAAACCGGTTGGACAACTTTCGAATGAGAGATCTTCTGTAGTCATCGGACTGTGTCCACAAAACTCGATTTCAAGGAGTTCCATGGTATCTCGTATACCAAGCGACGTTCAGGATAGGTTCGACACAAAAAAGTTTCGGTCTGGAAGACCGAACGGAAGGAACGCATATGAAGGTGGGAGTATTATCCAAGTCGATCCCAAGTCGAAGCCTGGCATTTTGCACACCCTATGTGCCAGGGCTCGAGCACCTCGTTTTCCCGTTCCATTTCTGGCGATCCTTTTGCAGATTGTAAAAAGATATTGGTAGCATCTTGAGGAGTAGATACTTCTTTAACTTGTTCCAACGATTGCCTCATCTGGCGGAGTTGATGAAGAAAACTAGTGAGTCATTGTTATCTGAAGTTAACTTTCGTTGAAGTTGATATCTCTCGTAGGTAGATGTTAGCCTTCTGTTCGAGCGCCGGTGCGGTTAATTACACGGAGCTACGTGCTCTGACGACACTTGTTGCTAACTTAGGCGTGGAACAACTAAAAAAGCCATTAAGGAGCAAGAACTAGTTGCTGCAAGAGGGGCTGGGTGCGGCGGCTGAGCCATGCGCAAACAAATACAGATATTCATCCACGTTTCGTTTGAAGAAATCACGATGTTTGATGAATGAGGAGTATCCACACGTTCTTCACAATGGGAATGGGATGGTGAGACTATGTGATTCCTTGGATGTGGTTTTGCGTGCGTGCTTGTGTGAGTGTGTGGGTAGCTTGTTCAATTGTTGTGGAACGATCAATGAAGGTGAGGACGAAAGTGATATCGCTATTGACAAGAGCTTGACAGTTTCGACTGCCAACACTCTGATGGAGGCGGCGCGGCGTTTGGAGTCGAGATGAGCCGAAGGGAGGATGACGACGATTACAAACGATGATACACACACATACCTACAGACGGTTGTTAACAGTTGGCGAAAAGCACGATTGACGACTCTATGGCTTGCGGACCAGAACTCGGCAACACCGTGCTGGAGCTTCCCGAGATGAGAATATAATGAGTTTTTGTTATGATTGCCGAAATCTCTTCTGTTGTCTTGGCCTATGCAGACCGCTTAGGCGCAGAACACTGGTCGCCCGCATCCATGCGCACAAGAGAGCAATTATATCCTCTGACGATGCGGGTCGGTTTCCAATCTAAATCGACCCTGCGATACGTCCCCAAAACCTCGATATCCAACCAAACACCTGCGGCCCTTACTGAGGTCGTGCACTGAGTGACGTACAGATAGCTCAGCTACTTCCAATTCATCCCTGACAACATGAAAATAACTCCTTCCAAAGCAACCATGCTAACATATGTATGAGCGACTAGCGAGTTTAGCACGACGCCGATTTTTCAACTTCCTCTTTAAGCATAACCAACTTCAACATCGAACTTGCCTCGCGTGCCCTATTTCGGTTTGATCGGACTCGGTTGTTTGTACAGAGCACACTACACAACGGCCGCGAAGCATACCTTATCAGCAAATGTAAACGCAAGCTTCGACCTGTTACTTTAGACACGTTGATAAACACGTCTCGCTGGTGGCAGAGGTTCCTCAAACGTGATCGCACACCTACCCAATCAATTTTGAAGGCAAACTGCTCCGTAAACGACGATGCCAGATTGCATTTACGGCCCCGGTAATTCAGACTGTTCCATGAACGTCGACCATTCCGAGCGTCAGAGGATCCCGCAGCCCGTAAGACTTTCCATACCTAGTCTATATGACATATCCTCGCTTTACTCTAGCTGAATCCTGAAGGAAGAAGTGCTGAGAAACGAGCTCTCGAGGCGAACCGATCTTGACTCCGATTTCCGTGTCAATTCACGAATCAGTGAATGGTAATCGCAGTGGAGTCTTGCTACAACACCTTGGAAGTCGGAAATCTGATCAGTGTCTACAAGCATTCGAGCGACCGTTCCCACTCAAGATCTCTGTGAGAAAGTTAAATTGAATGAATCAACGTCTGATTGTGGCCACTTCGATTCCTCAATGAGCGATCTCGAATGAACCACGTGATTTGAGCGCACCTGCCGACTTATCGGGGAGCATAGATTATTCAGAACACAGCGAAGAAATCCACGAATCCTCGAGAACTTTTCCAAATCCTCAACCATTAATTCGGCTTCCTTAGTGGAAGGCCAGAAAAGACAGACTTCGCGTCTTGTCAGTTGGCTCCATTCGCTTCGCCGAATGGGTTCTCTCACGCGTCGGTTCCGATTAATCTTGATTGAGGGAGCTCGAAAAGTTTGAATTTGCGTGACCGTACACGCATATCATGAGGAAAGCGCGATCGCAATCTTGAGTCGGTCGAGAGATCGGAGCTCGTCTTGCACAGTCAGCTTGGAAACAGCACCCGAATTTCTCGAATGATCTTTATCACCGTAAGGGAAATTGGGAACTGAGCGCAGCACAGGTTCAGACACACACAGGTTCGACAGGTTCGACATCCCGTGAGCTAATCCATCGATCCTCTGAATCAAGCAGCCTTGTCACCACACGGCCTCGGAGACGCGAAAGGCTCTTGGTTTCGAGCTTATGTTGATCTTTCAAACCCCTGATATCCCTTATGAACGTCATCAGCTGCAAAACTTCGTCAGTCCTCTGAAACGCCTCCGCTTTGTAGATAAGCCACTCTCAATACAAGGCAGGCTCGATTATCAGACACAACACAACTGCGATTCCGGCTTTCATCGGATAGGAGCTCGGGGACAAGAGCAGAATTTTCGTCGGGAAAATGTAAAAACTCTCTACGAACTCTATCGGCATCTCAATATACTCTTCCACATTATCCATGCAACAGATCTACTGGGGAGAAATGATTACGACTATAATAATGACAATATATTTTAAAACATGATAACATGATATGTCTGTGATATTGAGTATCTTCATCATAAGTGTATCGCTACGTTGATTTCGTGCGAGAATGAGTCTCCGCCCTCTTGATTTCCAACGGTGTTGTTTCGTGAGCTCTTGTCTGATTCTCATACCAGCCCATCCCACAAGGGAACGAAGGAGTCAGCCCGAGCAAATACGTTATCGAGTTAGCGAAGTCAACATGGAAGCTCCTCTACCACGACTGATCGACTTACTATCATTCGTTGTGGCCCCACATGGTTTCAGGAGATGAACTCAAATCCAATCGAAAGTTTTTGATTCGAAAGTTTTCATCCTTCCTTGGTCTGTTAGGGGACTAATGAGCATGATAGCAATTTTGCAGAAGAGAGTTTTCACGATTCGAATCTTGGGGTATAATCACTGCCGAATTCCGACTTAGAAGACACATTTTTCGATTGATAGAGAAATCGGATTTCCCCCACGAACGCTCCCGGCTGAATCAGACACAGCAGCGTGAGTTTTCCCCCTGCGTTTGCTCCAGCGAGATATCTTCAGTCTGAACCTGAGGAATTATTTTGTTCATCTTGTTTTTCTGTCGTTTGAACAAAAAAACTCTTCATCAATTCTATTCCTGCTGCTTGCACTATATGTATGTATGATGATCGAATGGGATTTGCTCAGAAGAATCCTCGGATGACTGAGCTCAGAAATACCAACTTCATGGACAATATGAACACAGCATTGCCTTGATGCTTAAATTTCTCAAGAACGAACCTGGTCGATTGCTGATTGTGCCCAACTGATGTGGTTGTTTACGTTGTGAATCAGAACATAATACGAAGAAGCAAAAATTATTGCAAAAGCGTTTATTCGAAACCGAGACTTTAAATTCTTCTTGCAGCAGTAAGTGTCGGGCAGATGGACACCTAGATCTGTACAAGAATTGAGGAGTAGTGGATGCCGTGTATGATAACGCCTTCATATCATATGTGCCATTATTCTAAAGTCATCATCACATAATTACGTGGAGGGGATATCATTTACCATAACTTAACCTATCGAGAATGGTATCATCGAGGATGTCAATGATGGAGACGATAAATACCTTGATTCCAATATGTCGACAGACAATATAATAAAAATTAAAATAAACAAAACATTATACCCGTTTGGAGCGTCATTTTCATTGAGACACGTCTCGGCACAGGGAGTGCTGATGTTACTCGAGCTGAAACTCGCTCGGAATATCTGATGCAAATAAGAACCCCGTTCTCAATTTTGTGGCTTGTCGACCATATGCAATTCGCCGCTTTTATTGTCCGAGTGGGTACTTTTCAGGTTCCGCGACTTCGATTGATTGATTGATTGATTTGTTTATTAACCATTCCATCGTGGGCTATTTACAAGCTACATATGGAACCCCTTGCGCGGGGGCGAGACTTCCTCGGCTGGTCGTTGATTACTGGTCGATCCTTGGGTTTCGTGGGATGAACTCCTTAGTGGCACGTTCCCACTGCTCGAGACTTCGTTTGGTTTGCTCCACAATCTTCCTCGTTGAGTCAACATGCAGGCCGAGTCTTATTCGAGTTTCCCGATCGTCGTTGTTGACACCCTCTTGGCATTCCATGATGACATGTTCTAATGTTTCTGCACCTGCGTTGCAAATTTTACATCTGCCATCTCCCCCTTCGAATCTAGCTCTGAAAGAGTTGGTGTTTAGGAAGCCTGCTCTCGCACTCGCCAGTAGCGTACTGCCTCTGGTGTTGTCATAAATATGATCAATCGTGCCTCTGTTTTCCTTATATTCTCGATATCTGGTCAGGGTGGATTTCTGGCGCATGCCATCTCTCCACAACCTGTCAGTGTATGCTTTGATGCAGGTGTCGACATCTTTTCTGTATCTATTCCAGTGCGGTTTTCCCGTATCTGGACAGAATTGGATTTGCGCTTTGCACTCATATCTCTCCTTCAGTTGTTGCATCCTTCTGTAAGCCCTGCTGTAGAGGTTAGTGGTGGCCATCATGTCCAGAATCGCCCTGGGCCATCTGTGCTCAGGCATGTGCTGTATTCTGGTGAAATAGAGGATTTTACTCTTGGCCTCACGTTCTTCGTACGCCGCCCACCCGAGCTCTCCTTCTATGAACTCGTTGGCAATGTTGAAAGCCGGCTGACCCAGCGCCCACTTGCCTGCTTCCCTTTGAGACGTTTCAAGCCTCTTCCGGGTGTACTGTGACGCCACTAAGACTGAATTGCAGTATGTGATGGTTGGGACGCAGGTCGCTTTCCATTGGATCTTGGTCGTCTCGAACCTGTTGAATTTCCATAGCGCTTTAGCATACATTTGTCTGAGTGCCTTGGTGGATTTTTCCTTCCAGATACTCTCTTGTTCCGCAAGGTAGTTCGACTCCTTGCATATTTGGATTCCTAGGTATCTGTAGGACTCCGCCCTCGGTATCGCTTGCCCTTGGATCATATGGTCCGGGCCTGAGTCACTTCCCGTCTCATTGAAGTTGATGACGGCTGACTTCTTCGGGTTGAAGACTAGTTTAAGTTCATCCCCGACTGCTGAGACGGCATTAAGGAGTTCCCTCATCTGCCCCCAGCTGTGCGATAGTAATAATAGATCGTCCGCATATAAAAGACCCGGGATAATCCTGTGTCTTTCATTATGCCCTCCAAAGATGTTCTTGGACGTTCTGATTTGGACACCCTTGCCCATGCTCAACAGACTTGTCTCTAGCTTTGATATGTAGAGCATAAAGAGTGTCGGCGAGAGGGCGCATCCCTGTCTTAAACCCTGGTTAAGTTTTATTTTCTTGGATGCGTGGCTGCCCACTTCGAGTACAGCTGTATTGTTTTTGTTTATGGCTTGGAGGAGACCTATTAAACTTCTGTGCATCCCGCGTTCGCTTAGGATGGACCAGAGTCTGTCTCTATCCACTGTGTCATATGCTTTTGAGCAGTCTAGGAAGGTTGCTTTCAGGCCCCTTTTTTCTGCTCTTGTGGCTTCGATAATCGAGGTTAGAATGAAGACGCAATCGTCGCCTCTTCTATCCCTTCTGTAGCCGTTATGCATCTCACCCAGCACCCCATTCTGTTCAATCCATTCGTGAATGCGCCGGTTGAGAATCCTGGCAAACACACGATAGATAATGGAGGTGATTGTAATCGGCCTATAGGTAGTGAGGTCTCCTTTTTTTGAGTCTTTCTTCTCAATAGCCATGACTCTCCCATCGCTCCACTCAGGGGGAATGAGCTTCACGCGAAGCTCACTCGAATTCGAAAAAAACTCTCCTGACGATATTTTTTGATAGAGATGGTTGCTTAGAGATGGACCTTGCTTGATTTGTTTTTTGTTCTTGCATTCCCCGGTGCTTCCGCCTCCGACTATCATGATATATGATATATGATATATGATATATGATATATGATATATGATATATGATATATGATATATGATATATGATATATGATATATGATATATGATATATGATATATGATATATGATATATGATATATGATATATGATATATGATATATGATATATGATGTATGATATATGATATATGATATATAATATATGATACTCCCTCCGTCCCATAATAGTAGTTACATTTACCGATTTGCATGTTTCGATCGTTTTTCTCTAAAACAGGTCATACTGGAATGATTGAAACGGAGCACAGGCCCCCAAATCCCGGAAGAGGGACACGGAAACGAATTTTGTTTGAGAAACCAAATATTCTGCTCATTGATCTAGAGTCTAGACAACTCGAGGATCGTTCGAAAACTTCAGATCTACAATAGCTGGGGATCTCGTTCCTCCCTCTCATCGACTTCATCGGGCGGGACGCTAGAACTCCATAGAGTTCGGCTCGGAAGTCCTGCGACAGTTGACATCTTGCTCCTCAAAGCGATGAACGGCGAAGGGATCTTTGCTTGATGATTTCGAAGGTGGATGTACCAAATGTGACTACTAATTCGGGACAAATAAGAGATGCATTTTTCGAATGCGAAAATATGTCTAGATACCTGCGTTCATATGACACGTTCTAGCTATCGCATGATCTGGCGATTTTGATTGTGGGTGCTCCTTTGTGTCATGTTCACGATCATGACTCGAAAATTGAGAATCTGTCTCGAGTTTCCTCAATTTCGTCCCTCAAAGTCAGATGTTACTACTATTATGGGATGGAAGGAGTATATGATATCATGTCACGGAATCACTTGACTTCTTCCCGCAAATTCCCTGTGAGTGAGTCGACGTGCTTACGGATTGATTTCGTTCCAAAGCGAAGAATTATGCGGAAGCTTCCTCCGGACATACCGCTGAGAATTGGCGTTCAACGAAGACAAAATATGGTCGAGCCAATATAATATAGTGTGACGCGACGGGAATCAAAACAGCCGCGAATTATGCCGCGCCTCCCCTCTCTCAGTTGTCAGCCTTCAGCTGGTGGTAGGTGGTAGTTTTAAATCATGAACCATCGGCGTGTCGTTCTCATGAAACGGAGTCTCGTCAGCAGTACCCCTGGAACGCTTGTGCGGAACAAAAAGTTGAAATTTCCACAAGTCGCGAAAGAGGCGCTGAATCTGTGCTCGCTATAGTCGACGTCGTCGTCACTGTCACGCCGGTCACCAAGGGCGCATCCGTCACTGGCCGAGGTCATCTCATGCTTGGGTTTCAGAAACGTGGCGACGCAAACTTTTCGTTAGCCACGAAGAGAGCTTTCCAATCCGAACAGAATCATACGCGTCGGAACATCCGTTCGAATTCATGTCTGGCTGGGGTTTTCAGGTCGACGAGTTATGTCTCTCTAATCTCAGAAAAATCCCTCTGCAAGGTTGGACCCGCGACTCTTCCTCGGGAGGACAGCCTGATGATTTTCGAAAGAAACTACGAACCTATTAGCGAAGTGAATTTCGAGTTCCTATTCTCTGTCAGTGGTCCTGAGCATTGACCCTAAACTACCACTCGTTCCGCAGAATGTACAAGCCAGGCTTGGGGGCGGCGGTCGCCATTCACCTGTACCAGACCATGATGTTGGCAGCTTTCTCCGGTGGCGTTTTGGCCTGTGGCCACTCCGGCCTTGAGATAGGTCTCTCACTTTGGCAGGGAGAGAGTCTCAAGCAAAGCTACAGAATGCTTTAAGACCATATGATCTGTATTAAGCGCAACCCTACGAACCTACTTTGTTTCATCACCGACGTCAACGCCAAACAAGTCAGGAGCGAGCGAAAGAAGAAGATCGTGTTGTGAACTTGTTCATCTCACGATCACGTGCCGGTGACTTGAGATGTGCTCTCTGAGATTAGATCGTTATGAGGTAGGAAAGCGAGCCTCGCTGCTTCCGAAATCTCCCCGAGAAGCAGTCGTAGTGCTGGACACTCTGCTGTTTGGGTAGATCAGGACATCCCTTGATGCGTCGCCGGAAGGGTTGTCTGGCGGACGTCATCGCGAAGCGATGGTAAGTGAATGGAAAACAAGCGTCGCCCATAAGATAAGTTTTTTCGAAGGATTAGTGTACTATGATTTGAGTCCCAGGTAATGCGATGATTTTCTGTTGAAATTATGAATGAATTGTTCATGACGTTAAAACACTTCCCCTCGCACGAGTAGCGCACTCTTCCGAACCCTCCCGAGGTTTTCCAACTCCGAAGAAGCAGCCGACAATCCGGTTGAACAGCTGCATGGGGAGAGTTAGCAACCGATATGCTCTAATCGAAATAATGCGTGTAAGCTGATAAACTCTGTCACTGGGATAGGGATGTAATTCGTGTTTGCCAGGAGCTCACCTCAAGTGTACATGAAGAGTGGTCTGAATTCTCCCGAGAATATTTAGCGCGACATGTATGCTTTTCTCTCATGAAACTTCGCAGCTGAGAAAAACAGCTGGTATACCGAGTTTTAGAGTTAAAAGCAACGATCTGCGATCGGAGGGCACAACCGGCATCAGATGGCAGATCCCGAGTAGAGCTTCACTAGTCAGATATGTCGTGCGAATTCTTGAAATGCGTCAATACTCTGTATACATACTGTCGCAACTTCTGAATATTGAGCTGCGAAAGCAAGTTTCCTCTTTCATGGGATCGGCTCAATAATTTTCTCAGAAAATAAAGGTTTCTGCCTTTTTTTCGAATAACTCCTTGACTGATGGTGAAACAAAGTCTGTCACAGCTCGCAGTTCCCGGTCCGTAAACCGCGAACCGGTTATAGACGATCTATAGTAGCTTCTATGCGGATTTTGAGGGTGATTGGATAATTGCAACTGTCACCGGGTTCTTTCTGGTTAATTCTCGATCACATGTTCGGAAATCTTTGGGCTGAATTGTTGCGGGTCCCGATTCCACGATAGAGATCGCAGCTTAAGCAACAGTCAATGCTGATTAGTGTTGGCATGGGACTCCATGGGTCGTAAACTCAGGATGCTCCGTTTATCAACGTCCCGAGAATTTCTGCCGCTTTGAAAGTTAGAACCCATGACTATTATTAAACTTCATGCTAGCGAGATAGGCGTCTAGTTACTCACTTTGTCAAGTGCCAAGGATGGCACCGATTTTGAAATTTGGCGCGCTTCTCTCTCTCATCCGAGTGCGACGGAAGCCTCTGATGGTTCGGGATCAGAGGCATCATTCCTTTCACAACACAACCACAATGAGAGCGGGCGACAACACCAACAACGACAGACGACAAAAGAGAAGGCAGCAGGCAGCCACTACCACCAGGAAGGCCAGGCAGCCAGCGCAGCACAATCAGAAAAAAGTGTTCCCTTGTTTTGGAGTGAGAGCAACATCTTCCGTGCTGGAAACTCTTGGTCAATCGTTCATGGACCTGAAAAAGTCGCTGTGGTTTTCACCACTCGTTCCGATGTCGAGCTAGGGAAGCAAAAGTGTTCTCTTCTTGTGTAGCCTGAGATCTGCGGATTCGAGTATCAGGCGAAGTTAGTGAAGCATAGTGATTCGAGTGAGATGTCGTTCAAGCTGGGCTAGCCCATGAAGCTGCAGTGTTTCTCAAGCCCACGGCAGTGACATTCTTATCGAGTTCGGCATCACAGAAACTGGTGCTCTTCGCTTCGGTGACACCGGACTCTGCCTTGGTTCAGCGGTAAACGATGAAAATCTTCGACAATTCGGAGCGGATTTCGTTCGGCTAAGCGCAAAAAGGCGGAAACCCTGGAGGGACATGAACGCTTTACGTAAAGCTTTACGAGTTCACGATTCAAACGCGTCGATGGTTCGCGGAGGCGTTCTAGTCAGTAGCGCAGGAGCAGACAGTTCAGACGGCGATCTGACGAACCTTTGTCGAGACGATGAACTCATCGACGTTTTGGATACCGGTTATCACGCCAGAACTCGGCTAGCACTCATGGACGAGGCAACTACGGATTCCGGATCGACGATGCCGCACCGAAACCAGCTGGACAACATCGGTATCGATGTCAGCTCAGCCGTTGGAATCATCAAGCACGATCAGCTGATCGAAGACGTAGCCTCTTCAGAATCAACTTCGCTCCTAGACGACTCGAGCGGTGACGATGAAACTAACGGTGGCGAATCGAACTCCCTACATTATCATTGTCATCAGTCAAATCAGAACGGTTGTTCATCCGAAGCCACCCGACGAGCCAAATGGCAGCTCTCGTGTGCCTTCGTTCTGTGCATGTGCTTTATGATAGCCGAGATGATAGGAGCGTACGTTTCAAATAGCACAGCCATATACTCAGATGCGGCTCACATGCTCACCGACTTAACGGGTTTCGGTCTATCGATAGCCGCTATATTCATCAGTGAGCGCAAAGCCACTCGAAAACTTCCGTTTGGCTTCTACCGCGCTGAGATTCTTGGAGCCGTGTCATCCGTTCTGCTCATCTGGGTCGTCACGGGAATCTTGGTGTACGCGTCCATCAAACGCCTCCAAACGAACGATTTCGAAATCGATGCCAACACCATGATGATTGTCAGTGCCCTGGGAGTGGCAATGAACGCCGTCATGGGTCTGATACTTCATGGAAGTCTACCGTGTCTACCGAAAATGCCGGCGATGTCTCACGGACACTCACACGGCGGCGGCGGCGGTGGCGGTGGTAGTGGAGCATCTCACGACACCAACATCAACGTCCGGGCGGCCATGGTTCACGTCCTGGGAGACCTCCTGCAATCTGTAGGGGTTCTGGTATCGGCGTACCTAATCAAGAAAGATCCTAGTCTGAAAATGGCCGATCCCATCTGCACTTTTGTGTTTTCTGCTCTGGTGCTTTGCACGACATTCGGAATAATACGCGACGCGGTGTCGATTCTGATGGAAGCTTTTCCGTCAAAACTAAACTACGCTGCCATGAGACTCGCCCTGGAGTCGCTGGAGCACGTGCATCACGTGCACAGCCTGCGTGCTTGGAATCTCTCGATGGAACGCATAGCGCTCTGTGTTCATTTGGCCGTCGACCCGACTGCCGACCGCGACAAAGTTCTGCGAGCCGCACAACGTCTCCTTCGACGAAAGTTCAAAATCGCCGACGTCACAGTGCAACTCGAACCCTACAACCGTCAGGCGATCGCCCTGTGCGAAGATTGTCAACTGTAACCGTCCCTCGTCTATCTCCGACCGTAGCAAAACGGGAACGCTTTTCGCCCGATTGTTGATAGCTACCCGCAGCCCGACGATCAAACATCGCCGTCGCGTAAATCAATCCACACGAAGCGTTGGGACGTATCCCGCGAGATCGGATGTAGCTGACAAAACGGAGTTCGGCTTTAAGTCTGTGTAGACGATTGTCAAGTGCAGCTTCGTCTGATGTTTCGCGTAATCGGATCATTCGGGAGTCGACAATCACGGCTCCGAAGCGCCCATAGCCGCATCAAATTGAATCGAAAAGTCCTCCGCCAGTTCTATTCGTTGCAGCAGATGACGAAAACGGTGCGTGGACCATCGACAATTTTGTGATTTCTTCCGGCTTGAAAGCTTGTACATCAAATCCTCATCAATAGGTTTCTAATTATATGTAGATATGGAGCAATGTAGCCAGGTAGATAATATTCTAATTGTGAGTACAAATCTTCATGGAGGTTTCGCCATCTCCGTGTTCCCTGCAAACGTTCCGCGCTCGTCCGCGGATAGAGTTCCGAAACTCGCGATCGCTATCTCTCTGTTTGAGAAGAGTACCGTCGAGTTTTGAGGGAAAGATGCCCCTGATGCCGTTTGGGAGCTCTGCGGATTTCCTTCGCAACCAGTGTCGATCCCCTACTGAGTTCAGGAGACTGAGGTGTTTTCGGTTTTCTCGTCGACCTCCCCATGAGAGAGTATTCCTGCCCATCGGTAACGAGAGCACCGGATGAACAGGTCTCGTGGCTTGGAAAACCGCGCGTTATGAGAAGGTTGTAAAACTTCCCGCATGACTTGACGGCAGCGACTTACAATCAGCCGGTGTCAACGAAATAATCTGTAGGCGTCTTCTATATCTAGCTCTCGACAGGAGCGGATGGATTTCTTTCATGACTCGGCATAAAGCCGTTCAACCTCGGATCAGACACAATTCAGGCGGAAATTATAGCAACGGTGCGACTCTCCGGGACATTCAGCGGGCATCAATCTCTTTCAACAACAACCGGAACAGCGCACAAACAGAAAAAAAAAGCTTCCAGCCTTTCAGTGAAGGGCTTCGGCGGCGAGTATGAGTCAATCAGCGCTTTGGGAAAACAGCCGCAGCAATGAATGGACTCGCAAACTTCATCTCTCATGCCCTTGAACCTCTCTGACCACCCGTGCGTAAGGCAAATAAGCTGTCTATACAGCTGAATCAGTTATTTTCCTTAAGAGGGAGAGGTCCGAAGCGAGGATTGGCAGAGGAGCAGGTGGGTATGACAAACAGTGTGATCTCTCGAATCGGATCAGCTCCTATATTACGTCAAATCACATACAATGCTTCGTCATCAAAGTTGACTTAAATCGAGACGATCTCGATCAGCTTCGAAGGACATTGGTGATAGCGTGAATATAAGTCGTCTCACTCACTCAGTACCGACCGTCATTCTTTAGCATCGGAATTCAAACTCCAACTGGAAGACGTATTTCGATGAACCCTTATCCGCGGCATTCCTATAAAGAGCACACACCAGGATGCCCATGGACGGCTGAGTTCCGTTGATTCAATGAGGTGACTGCGTTCACGCGGAAAGAATGTTTAATTTTGATTCAATGTTCCCAACCGAAATGACTCAAACGATTCCGTTTGAGGAAATTATTCAATCTCCCGCGCTTCCGATGATCTTATGATAATTTTTCTCCACGACTAGGTACAGTTAACGCCAGGTCTACGGGAAACAACCTGTTTCAACATATCATTGAGAACGTACAATGGCAACGCTGTTCGTGACTGGGCCGTTGAGCCTGTTTGTGTAATAAATGTAAGAAAATATAGTAGTTTTCAGTATGTAGATGCAGTGATAATTTCGAACGCGGAGTGGGTCGAAAACACCCGCGTTCGAATGAATGAGTCCGTAGATAATGAAAAAAGATCGAGAATAGATTATGTAAAAGTAGTTAAATAATGAATGAGTTTCCAATCGGTGAGGCGACCGTTGCAAGTCACTCAATGGATGGGAATGAGTCAAGTAAAGTCAAACGAAACAATGTTTTGTGCTCCCGAGTCCGAGAGAAGTGTACCGAGTAAATTACCAAAAACTCCAAGTTTCTGGGAATCGATTCAATTTAGGTTCGAAAGGGCGTGAACTCGTTCCGACACAATCTCGAGGTTCCTCATAACAAAAAACTTCCATCACAAAAATTGTTCATAAAACCAATAATATACAAAATAAACTCGAAATGTTTTGACTCGATGTGACGTGATACTTTCGGAAACCGAGACACGAAGGTCATGTTGAGCTGCGTCGCTAAATGGCACCAGGAGTCAGGTTTAGCTCTTTAATCTGATCGAAGAATCGTGTCAATAATCAGGGGAAAAAACTTGACAGGTCCGATCATTTCCAATGCGAAACTGCGACGTTGTGTTTTGTCGCGACATGGACCATGGCCTTCGGATGCTGTTCGGTCGTTATATCAGAGTGTCCAGCTGTCGATCATTTGAAGGGTTCGACCGTTTTTACGATTTATGTAATGTTTATCCCAGTGAACTGTTTGAGAGAGAAATGCTCGAAGCTTATCCGAGTCTCGGACTCCAAAATTGTTTACTGCGTGCGATTCTTCCCGAAAAGTAAAAATGTTCAATATCGAAAATACTGCGAATCCGGAGGGCTCCACTGAAAGGTTTTCATTTGTGTCCGTACACGAAATGGCGGCCGACATTTCGAAACAATGAATCGTAGGAAATTATGTCTCGGCGGTGATCTTTTCAATCGATATAGTGGTTGATCGGTAAAATAGGGAGAATATCGCCCGAGATTCGCGCGACCAGGCGACAGTGATTCGATTCTACAAGGAATGTTCCGGCCGGGGCCGCATTGGCAAATGAGAGCGAGATCATTGAATTATTGGCAACGACTCTCTCCAGAAACTTTTCCAGCTCTGGGACAGGATCGACTGAGCTTCTCTCCCGTTCTGAGAGACCGATTCGGAAACGTGTCCGACGTCAGGTGGGTGACGGGAAACGCCTTTCGATGGAAAGTCAGGAGTGATTCTACTCTTTCCGTATGGAACAGGTGGATTCAGTCTTAAAACCAATCCTCATTTGCTATTGATAGAGTCTAAGAAATCAAAGCATGGGTGGACACGAGAGAAGCGCGGGACAAAAAATAATTTGATGAGCAATTTGATTCCTGTTCGGTAACATGAAGCCACTCCGAGTTTGAGGAGTCACGTTCAGCGTGCGGGTCAATCAGCAAAGCGCAAGATGTAATCATTCCTCGCTATATATATAGGCTCCTCTTGCTCTCGTATCACGGACTCGGTCTAGAATTATTCCTCGTCTAATAATAAGCTTCGAGGAATGATTGAATTTTGAGATCGCTCACGTGAAGAATGGAACGCTGTGAATTGGGATGAATTCGATTTTCTAAAACCGTCAGGCATGGCTGCAGAATCGATATTCATCAACATTGGGATATTTTTCCTCGCGAGCCAGACTAGCGCCCGGCATGCGGGTCTCTGCGAAGACGGAGAAAATACCTTTAGATTAGAATCTCTTCTCTAGAAACACAATGGAAGGTATTTAATTTGGAAGACCGTTGTCCAGAACACAACGTTCTATCTTTGACACTGACGTCCCGTCCAATAAATCTCGATCGCGTAAACAAGTCTCGACCTGAAAAGACCTAGAAACGTAGCCGAGCTGCCTAGAAACGAGCTCAACAGAGCACTCGTTTCCGAGAGCGTTGGCGTCTGTGCTCGGAGACCTTTGAAGAGCCTCGACCCTCTACTAGCTGGAAAATCTCTCTGGTTCCGCCCCTTCGACAACAGCTCCAATTCTCCTGTCGCTTCGTGTGCTTCCGAGGTTATCTCCTGACAATTTTCAGAGCGCGGATAGCACGGATTGCAGATCGAGCCGCGACGTTCGCTCGATGGCAATACCCTCCCCGAAAATATCTGCAGCCAGCTCAAAACTCCTGGAATGAAGACCGTTGCGTGAGAACGGAATCAGATGTTGCTCCGAGCTCTGACGTCACCGATAATGTCGCTCACTCGATCGTGTTAGACGAGCAATGCCCCGTGTTCGTCCTGGAACATTTCGGAGCAAGCTGTTTACCGAATTCCATCTCTGGTTCACTCCGGGCAAGGGTCTGAGACTTTCTGCAAGGTTTGGCTCACTCGTCAGCATGCTCCTGAACTCCACGGATGCTGATGGGATCCCATGACGAAATTCTCCGTCATCTTATTCAGATGAACCCAATTCAGATTCCGGTGATTCGTTCAAACGTTAGAATATTTCGTTACCACCATTTACTCCCAGGGGCCGGGTCCTGTGATGTCTCGCGTCTAGACAGAATAATAAGATATCGGGCACTCATACGAATTTTTGCTGCAGTCAAAATAGGTTACACCCTTCCTGTTGTTCGATCACCCGTATCGACGCGCTGCGGCTTCGTGCGCATCGTTCACTATAGTAGGAGTCGAATTCTGCTGAGCTTCCACTTGAATCCCGATCCTTGAATTGCCTCTCCACCAGATCCTACTTTTCCGCCACCAGATTCACCTCAAAACAAAAACCTTCCAGTCCTCGAAATGGATGAGGCAAATATCCGGATTCAATTGATTGCAAGAACGGCTGATGAATTCACAACAGTTTTCCTTTCAAGGGCTGTTCTTGCCGTCATACTCTGATATTACATGACTTGGGTTTGGTTTGAGGGTCGCTTGTCTCTGGGGGAAATCGACGGAAAATCTTGTGAAACATTCACCGGGAAGTCAGACGACAATGAACGTTTCCTCCCTAGGCAAGGTTGACGGATGAGTTATAGGAGCTTTACGATGGACGGAAAACTGGAATGTTGATGTCAGGCTGGCGTCTCTCATATTCGAATCCAAAGACCAACTCGGATGGCTGAAGCAACTTGAACGCCGATACGTCTTGAGATAGATCGATCAACAGCGCTCTCAGCTTGATCTCATTCTGAAATAGAGCGGACTGCGGTTTCCATGAGGGACTCATCCGTCAGCTACGGACTCGCGTTTGGAAAATACGTTTCTCACATCTGGGACAATAAAACATGGAAACCGATAGTTGGAGTCGCACGGTAGTCCTACAAGGGACAAACGGGGCCTTGCCTCATGTCTTGTCTCCTCACAAGAGAAGTTATTTCAGCGGTTCTCGCGAAAGAAACTTTGTCGTGTTTCTAGTTGCTAGGTGCTAGACCTCAGAGAGAAAGTGGGACAGTGATTGTTTGAGATCATATCTGATATTGGATTTGCCCGTCTGACGTGCCTGTTAGTCCGTGGAATGGCATCACATGGACGGCTCCACTCCTCCATGGGCACCAATTCCGACAACAGATGAACGGATCCAATCTTTCAAATGAATTTCATCGGAGTGTGATGGTTGCGAAACGGGTGGATCTTTCCTGTGAGAGCAACCACTGTCTGTTCCTATTTCGATGGATTTGAATTTTTGCCGTGAAACTAATCGGTTTTCGACGTGATCTCCAGAATAAAATCTGGACTAGTCATAAAAGGAGAATGAAAAGCAGACCATGGGAGCTCTGAGGAAAGCTTGGAATCAGATTCGCTCTTGCCCGTCCAACTCCCGCTCCTCCTCAGGCAACACGTCATTGCAGATAATAAAATGAAACGCGCCCCATATCCCCGATATTCGAACTTGTGCAATCGATTCGAAATTTCACCGAACGAACGTCATCGCTTTCGACAAGAAGAGTGGTCAGATGACATGTGAAATGACACGAGTGTCTGGACATGAATTCACGGGTTTTCCGTTCCCGAAAGAACCGATGGTCTCTCCCCGAGCAAGCGGGCGCACGACTCGAAATAGGAAATTTCGGAGTTTTTCGAAAATTGACGACGCCCGGCGATCTGCATGGGACCCATGAAATTCGGTAGTGCTGTAATACCGGAAATTATGATGGATCGATTTCGGGGATGGATAGTTGTTCCAAATTCATAAATCACATTGCGATCTCCTTGCGATTCTTAATGTTATAAAGTGTGATTCGACAAACAGCGAAGCACGCTGCTGTCGCGTGTTTTCAGTTGCTTGACTTCAAATACCGCTGTCGAAACGTTCGTCGAAAACCTCCGATAAGCTGAATCCTGTGAACGTTTCCAACTCTGCTCTGTAGCTTCGATAGAAAACCACCTCGCCGGAAGCTACACTTCTTGGTTAACACGGGTTTATTGGATCTCAACACTCACCAAGGAACCGATTGAATACCCGTCTCAGGTTTAGCACTTCAAAAGTCTCGATTTCTTTCTCGTCTCCCGAACTTCACTGGAATAGACTTGAAGCAGTGTGCCACGGAGCAGCGTGACTTGAAAACTTTGAATTTGGCGGGTGGGAGGAAGAGTGAACTCTCGCCCCCTGGGGCCCTTGGCGCGCTCCGAGTCCTCGAGCCCTCAGGCTCCTCGTTGGAGTTTACTCGGCTTGGAGCGGGCCACGAATTTCCTCGTGCGGGCCTGCCCGGGCGGGTAAACGAGAATATCATTTCATTTATATTATACTCGGTTGAATATCGATTTTGAGGAATATCGACGAATGTTTTCATCTTTCAGGAGGGGTTTGTCGGGGACTCTCGCAGTCGAACGGGTCGCTCCATCAAGAGGAGGCCCTTTACGTTGCGAAGGGGGCGCTGCTGTCGACGCAGAGCTTGCTCCCCAATCGATTTTAAGGGCTCATAGCTTAACAGCTGAGGTTGGCTGCAGAAAAATGGCGGCCCAATGCCATTTCGCGGGCTGCGGATGTGATTCGTCGCTAAAAGACTGTGTAGCAAACATGCGACGACCTCAAGGAACCCAGAGCGGCCCTACCCAACAGCCTGTTGGGCCCTGTTCAAAGGACCACTGCGGGTGTCCATCGCAATGGCTGCACAAAATTCTCCATGCCCAGAAACCGATCAAGGGCCTCCTCAAACGAAGAGATCCTATATCAGGTGAGTCTAAAATAAACCAACACCGTGAACTAGGAGTTCAGTCTTCAGAGGTTCCATCCACCCGGATCCGGAGGATTTTCCTCCCATAATTTCCGCTGACGACAATCCCACCGGAATAGAGGATGCCGAGGACATGGCGTGGGCGGTCGGGCGGGCGGTCATGTTCCCGATTTAAGACATTCCAACTTTCTCTCTGCGGAATGAACTGTGATCGGCTTCGAATATCCTTAATCCCCATGAGGTAAACTGGAAAACACTTCGGAGACGAAAGTCCTATCCCGATTCTTCGACTGGGTCTCGCAGTGTTCACGAGAATGGGTGAAAACTCCATGGTTTTTGTTCCCGTAGGAATAGTATATCGAGTTTTCGTTCGTCTTCGAATCCATACCAGCTCTACGATCCATACGCAAGCTTTGCGAATGACCGCAGACTCCAAGGGACGTTTAACGACCCCCCTTATTGCTGCGGAGCGTTCTATTTAGAGTATCCGAGATAGAGATCCGTTTATATAAGCTGGAATAGCGCATCAAGCTCGTCAGTCGCGGATGCAGTGGCCTCTGGGATTATGAAAAGTGGTTCGAAGCCATGTACAGCGAACTTCAAATTGTTGACGGCAGTCTTTGTCCATTATGGGCAACTTGCTTCCAGCAACTTGTGCATCCGGCGTGTCTGACTCGTCCAGGTCGCCACTGTGTACATTTTTGACAACTGCCTTGGAAACCAACAGCTCAGATGCTGCCTACGCCCATGCACGCCCCGAAGTTTGCGTTGTGTATTTGCCGCTTCCGGCTCCTCTGGTCGCGCATTCGATCCTCCGGAGCCTGCTCCATGTTCTTTCTCTCTTGTTGAAAACTGAGGAACACGGAACAGTCGACTTATTCGCCGATCAGAATCGAAAGCTGATTCGTTCAAAACCCTCTCAAGATAGAATGTTCAGGGATGAGGTTCGCCGATTCAGGAGCGACGACGTAACGAGCAGCTCTGGGCATTCGATCGGAACGCTCGGGTCATGTGTTTCTTCCCGACATACGAACTCGTTGACTTCCCTCAGGGAGCTTCATCGTTACCACACCCGTGCCATCCAAGCGGAGGAATTTCCGAGTGAGATTTTCCGACACCCTGACCGTCTTCTCCGAAGAATACCCCGATGCACAGCTGTACGTGATGCGACCTCCAGAGCAAATCGACTTTGCAGATATGTTCGATCCACCACCTGAATATCAGGTACGGCCCCGATGTTCCCCGCTTAGAGTTCGTATTCAGCCGAGAGCCGCGAATATTCAGAATTCGCTCAAATTAACCAATTCTTACCGTCGGTTATCGCGTTAACATGAAGTTTCGATTCGCCAAGCAGGATAGTCTCGAACTGCCGTTTGAGCCGCCCGAGGCTTATAAAGACATGAAAGCTCAAGTACGACTGGCCCAGGAAAAACAGGATAACAGTACGAAAAAGGAGGACGAGGAGGATCCTATATTGGCAGAGCTCAAAAAGCGGCTAGGTGAGGAGCGATTCCGAATTGTAGGCCTGGTGTTCTGGTCGCGCAGAATCAGTTTCTTGTCTGACTTGAGTCCAACCAAATCATCATATTCACAGGAGTGCAGAGCGCAGCCAACGAAGCAGAACTCGAGGCTCAACTGGCTGAACTGCTCCCTCGCGGAATCCCAACCCAGGTGCCTCAGGAGATCGTCTATGAAAATGTCAAATCAAAGGGCGGCCGTACCTCTCAAAAAGCTGATGATAAACCCCCGCCAGCCGGCGAAAAAGCGGAGAAGCCGGCGCCCCCACCAAAACCCGCGGGGCTACAACCGGGAGTTCAGCCAAACTCCGCGCTCGCAGCCGCGGCCGCGGCAGCTGCCAATAGAAAACGGGTGTCTTTCAACGTGACAGTTGTCGACGATCAGCCAGAAACCCTTGAAAACGTCAAAAAAAGCGATGTAGATGACGGGGACGACAAGAAGTTAAACCGCGTGACCCGTAGCGAATCTGACAACTCCCAGGACGCAACCGTGGCAAACCACCTCAATCATGGACTGCAGCAACAGCAGCAGCAGCAGATGCTGCAGCGTCTGCAGCAGGGCAACACTGAACGCCTCGTTCAGGTCAAGGTTGTCGATGCTGACAAGAATGCCAAAAGATCAGTCAAAAACGGAACTGGAGGTAGGTGTGAAGGAATATTTTCCGAGGGTGAACTAGCGGCAGAATCTTCGAAAGAAATACGTTTCTCACGTTCTGCTTCCTTAGGAAGAATTCGAGAAAAAATTCGAGATGGGTAGCTAAACTTTTGCTCGAAAAGCTCTTGTCGGTATCGGATTTAGACGAAGTTTTGCGGAATGGTCAAAAACGGATGAAACTTCGCAGATCAAGAAGTTACGGCTGCAACTGGCAAAGTTACGGACTCGGATCGAGACTCTGTGAGTTCCTCCTCAAGCGAGGGTCCAGGCACTGGAAACACGGACTCGGGTTTGCCGACTTCCAGTTCCGAAGCTAGTGAGAATTCCGCCGCGCTCTACGAGCAGCAAATGAAGCTGCAACATCAACATCAGCAGCAACTGCACGCGCATCAGCAGCAGCAACTGCTGCTGCAACAACGACAACAGCAACTCCTGAGACAGCATCATCAGAAGTTGCAACAACAACACCAACAACATCTACAACAGCAACAGCTCCAGCAGTTACAGGCTCAGCATCAACAGCAACTGCAGCAACAACTCCAACAACACAGGCTCGCGCAATCTGTTGCTCAACCTCAACCGCCACCACAGCAGCCGCAGGAACAGTTGGACGATGGGTGAGTGATTTTTCGACGATTTGGCTCGCCAGACGACGAAAGCGTAAGAAATTAGAACTTTCATACCTCGGAATCATTTGGGAAAGGCGGATCAACCTCATAGAATTCCTTATCATACCGTTTCAGCTACGTCGAAGAAGATGACGATGATACATGGTCCGTCAGTTCAGGTAACTCGGTTCGTAAGAATCACGCGGCGAACGCACGTAGAACAATTCTCCACTCGAACAGCGTCCCAGAACAGGAGTCTCCGGCGGTCAATCAGTCTGGAACCGCGAACTCGAGTTCTGGACAGAACGCCGACGCGCTCAATGAAAAGATGCGGTGGCTTTCTACAGATGATAGTGGAATCAGCAACGCTCAAATCGCTGCAGCTCAGAAGCCGGTACGCGCAGATTATTTTCAGCTTTTTTGGCATTCACTGCGACTGTCCGAGAGACCGAATTGTTTGCGATCATTGTATTACAACGAATTTTCCTCGCAGATCAACACAGCCAAGAACTACATTAGAACGATTCCTATACCGCCTACACCTCAGAACCTGGCGCCGCAGTCGTCGCCGACTCCCACGACCCAACAGATATACATGAATCTCCCTCTGCATAATCAGCAAGTTCAACAGCAACCTCAGCAGTCTCCCCAACAACAACAGCAGCAGCAGCAGCAGCAGCAGCAGCAGCAACAACAACAATTACAGCAGCAGCAGCAACAGCAACAACAACAACATTTACAACAACAGCAGCAGCAGCAGCCGCAACAGCAGCAACAAATACAGCAGCAGCAGCTCCAACAACAGCAACTACAACAACTCCAACAACAACAACGAAATGGCATGCCGGGTCGCCCGATTTACTACGAGAACGGTCGACCGATAGGCGGAGGTGGAGGTCAGATGATTCCCATCGTTCCACGAGATTATCGCATGATCCGACGTATCCCAGGTGAAGCTTATCCCGGAGATTTGAGACGGCCAATCCCGACTCATCAGCTACAACAGATGCAACAGATACAGATTACTCTGCAACACCAATACGCCACTCTACCAGGTAAAAACAAAACTCGTCTATTCGACATTTCCAAACTCATGAATACGAACGATGATTTCTCGATCGAGTCCCGAGATTCAGACCTGTTGACTTCTGTTTACAGCCAACATGCAGTATCACTCGATGACGTCACAGTTGACGGTGCAGCTGCCAGCAGGACATTCATCACCTCAACCGTCGTCCTCACCGACTCCGCCAGCTGCAAACCAGACTCATCAAGGACAACATCTACAAGCTGCGAACGCACATTTGCTTGCTCAGACGCAGCACACAATACAGGCGGCCACATCGCCACCGCCGGTTGTCCAGGCTGCGGTTCAACAGATTCAAAACCAAATCGCTCTGCAACAGTTGCAGATGCAGCAGCAGCAAGCGGTCATCCACGCTGCACAGCAGCAGGTGAGCCTCGCAGCACCTTCCGAGACAGACTTCACCTCAGAACTTGCACATCATCGCATTTACCTTGATGTTACATGGGTTCTCCATTCGATTCGCGCTCATCCGGAATCGGATATGAATTAAGAAAGTTCTCACCTTTGGCAGGCGATCCAACAAGCTCAAGCATTGCAGCAACAACACCGAGCTGAGGGAAAATGCGAATACGAGGAATTCGATAAGTACCAAAATCAGCAAGATATTGAACGGTAAGCTTCTCCTTCTTCCTCGTTAGACCTCAGTCCTGTCCCCCACCCAGTTCCAACACCGTCTACCATTTCGTTCCACGACATTCCTGTATCGCTTGAAAGCTCATCGTTCACTCTCCTCGGCATGAATGAACTTTAGATGGGGCAACTTTCTAACCCAGGTCTGAACGCATCAGGAAGCGATATAGCGTCACTGAAGAGGAGGATCCGACTTTCGGTTTCGCTCGGAGACCTTCTGTGAAAGGTATCCGGCAGAGGTACGCTTCCCAGACTGATCTCAACAACATGACCGTCAAGCTAGGACAAGCTAAAGGTCTTCACTGTCATCCCGGAGGTAAGGGTCCCGTTGCGGTACCGCCTCCCCAACCTCCAGCGCTGCCGCAACTACCGCAAACGGCCGTCTCTCAAGGCCCTCTTCAAAACAAGCAGAACCAGCAGCAGCAGCAACAACAACAACAAATTTATCAGAATCAACTGCCGCAAGGTAAGAAGCCTCTGATTGATTGATTTCGTTCAGTGATTCCGATCGTGTCTCGAAAGTCTCTGTCGTCGCGACAAGGATCGTTGGAGGGAGCAAAACGGTGAACTTCCGCTACATCTTCCAGGATATATGACGCTTCCAGCTGGGGTCTCCCTCGCCCAGTTAACTGGAGGGGATCCAAACCAAATGTGGCAGAGTGGCGACCAGATTCAACTGCAGCAAATGCACGCTATGGGCAGCCACCAGCAATTGAAACTGATGGTGCTACCTCGGCTACCGGAAGAGAGTCCCGCAGTGGCGATGGACTCGTCGAAGTGCCAAATGCAGGATCCGAGCAAACAACAACAAACTCCGACGCCCACTTCACAGCATCAACAGCAACAGGGGCAGCCGCAACAACAGCCTTCTCAGCAGCAGGCTGCTCCCAAACAACAACCCCAGCAAGCGCAGCAACAAGTCTGCTAGGTGAATTTAACATACAGTCTCATATCGAAAAGAACGATCTGTTCGGACATCGACGTTGGTTGTTCTCCGCGGTCATGTCAGCACAGAGTTATGACGTCCTTCTTTTGATGTTTCAGAAAATTGGTGTCTATTTGACTTCACGAAGTTGTGCATTGTTGGCCACAAGACTTAGTTTGACTGATCCAGGAAATCGAGACGTCTCTCGGGGAAAACTGGATCGTCTGAAAGTGACCATTCAGAGTGCTCAATTTGCAAGAAGACGACTAACAAGGAAGTTTCACTGAACCGAAAGGAAAGCATCTAACAGTATAGACGAAGCCATAGGAATCATCAAATACCTTAATTGTAAAGCTCGGAACCTTTCGAGCACGCAGTTAGAGTTGGAAGGAGGAGAGAACCAGAACAGAATGATGTGACTCACGGTTTGGAGGAATTCAGGAAGAAGAACAAAGAAGAAGGAAACCGCGATCGGATAGGTCATGGAAGGAGCTCACAGGCAAGCAGAATGTCGGTGCTACCGGGGTTCAAGGCGAAGAAGAATTCGAACCGATCACTACTTTCAGATTCTTCTGGGAGAGTTCGTCAATTTTGAGGGTGATACATCGGATTCTAGGCACAGTTCTTGTTGAAGCCAAATGGAGAGATTCCAGGGGGCCCTTCTGTTGGCCCTGGGAGATCTAGAAAAATTTAAAACGAGACCATGATCAGCTCTGTTGGAAAGTTTTGTGTTCTACACTATCAGGATTCGAAAGGAGACATTCGAAACCTATTTTACCACACTGTGCTCCAGTATTAGAAACTACGAGTTGCTTAAAACCGCATATCTAGAAAAGAATTCAAGACCGGATGAGTGAACTTCGATTTCAATGCATTGCCACACTAGCGGTCTAGTCAACATCCTTAGATGAAATGAGTTGCCTTGGAGCCGTCAGCTAATGATGAATTCTTCTTCGACGTTGCCCGAGATCTCTACGAGACACGGAGCACGTGTTCATGTAAAATTGAATTCACAAAACTCATAGTAATAACAAAATACACATAGTTCTCCGTGGTCGATTGATACGGAGTATGAAAACTACAATTGACCTAGGTACAGTGAACAAGAAACAGGATAAGAATCCACAAAAAGTTTTTTCCGCGGCACCCAAGCCTCCGCGAATGGTTCATTCCGGGAAGAATCGAATTTTCCAGAATTCCAGCGGACGGTGTTCGCACGAAATGTGTACATTCGAGCCGAATCATACATAGAGCCGTCAGAGCAAGCGAACGGCGCGAAGCCATTCGTGGTTCATCGCAGTGCTTTAGAAGCCAACCGAGACAAGTTTCCGGATCTCGAGCCACGAACGGAGCCTCGTATAGGAAGACCGTGAGGTACAACAATTATTAAGTTTGCTCCCGGTTGACGAGGATAATCTTCAAAGAATCTTTAGATCCTCCAGTTGGCTGTTGCATCAATCATGAAGGCGGAAATGCCGCCCAGAAGATGTGACACGCTATATTATTATTATGATTATTATCTCTCCGATAGACAATACTGGCATTATTGATGTTCGCCTGTCATTCTTGTGACTTTTGGGCTTTCTTTGTAAGTTTTGCGAAGCTGTTTTCCGTAGATCGAGGATTGAAATAGGCGACTAATTGAGTTTGTGCTTCCCCGGCATGGAGCAAAGTTATCATGAATATAGCTTTATACAACAGAACTAGTCAGCGACTAGGTTTTCGAACGGGGGCCGCAAAGACACAAGATGACAAACTTCAGTATTTCTGCTCGGTACACGCGTTATGAACGACATCATGTTATGAGTCGGAGAGGCAACGAGAAGAGGATCATCTTCTCATTGGCTCTTCGAGGCCATCACTATGAAACTCTCCAGTGCCGCATGAGAGAAAAGACAAGCGCCAGATCTGATATGTTACACGACATGAAATTTGCTAGTTCGTTGTCATCAGCCGTTGTGGTCAGTGTCGCTGTATCGATGGGTGCTGCCCGATCTCTTCATTCTGCTGGCCCATGAGACATCTCAGCAAAGTGAGCTCGAACTTCGAACAGCGCAAACACATTTCGATGATTGCCGAGGTTCCTCCGGAAGAAGAATTCCGAATGGAACGCTCTGAGCATGTTCAATCCGTGGTCAAGTCGCAGCGTTTTCCGGGGGAAATGGCGAAACCCACGCACGGCCGACGACAGCTCATATTCTCATCGTAAGCTTTAGAGTGCCAGTTTTCAGTTTCACCATTTTTAGTTGGACGACGGCATCGGCTGATGGGAGCAGAACGTTGAGGCTGTACAACAAGTACGTTTGAGAAGTTTCTCAGCGATGACGACAACATTGTGCCGCAAGGCTTGAATCTCTGATGGACGTTATCTCGAAACGTTAACTACAATACAATGCGTTTCCTCCGGAGATATTATTAGTTCATCGTCCGAAAGTTTATAGATTATAATGGGAGGCTAATTTTTTCTGACACCGTGGTGAAGCCATGCAGTACGTCTTTGATGACGGAAACAAAAGTTATTTGAAAACGACGAAATCGAGTCATAGTCATACACTGACTGGGTTCTACGTTTTTGAATGTTTTAAATGATACACACTAGCTATCGATGTCATCTTCACAGTCGCCGCATACAACGGACCTCATGCAGATAGCTCTGCAAGGGCAACGCACAAACGGAGGCCAACATACAAAGCGAAAGAAAAGCTCACTGATTAACTACGACGAGGGTCCCCTGCAGTCGACCAAGCACAGTGCACACGGTTCATCACACGCCGTTGATTCAGCAGCTGGTGGACTTTTTTCAACTGCAAACTAGGCGTTCCAACGCCCAGGCCCTCTTTCTGAGCTATCTGCGGTCTGCAGATGAGCGACTGTATTCCTTCTGATTATAATTCAAACACCTAACTGTCTATCAATCAATCAATCAACATTATTATTGTCTGTCTCTCCATCTGACTGACTGATTGACTTACTGTCTATCCAACTATTTATCGTGTGTACATAAGCTGAACGTCTAACCAATTGATATATATATGTTGTAAAGTAAAAAAAATAAACATTCTTGTTCTCTCAGAAGTTTCCGCAAATGTCGTCTCGCTAGGATGAACTTCAATATGGGGCTCTAGGGGCAGGACAAAACTCTCCGGGGGAGGGGGAACGCCCCATCGGCCCCCCTTCTGGCTACGCTACACAGGATTCTCTTTGGACCACCGGGGCAAGTTCGTCAAGCTTCATGGGGTTCTTCAAGCCAAGTGATGACGAAGGTGATCTTCATAATGAAGGGGCTCTTCTCTCATAATGAATCCACGGAAATGGGGGGCATGACCCCTCCTTTCTCCTCCTGCGCGCACGGCCTTGACCCTAGTCCTCCCCTCGGCTTCATGAAACCCATCAAAAATTACCTTGGAAAGAGAGGAAAATTCTGAAAACAGGTGACACCTTGATGACATTTTTCAATGCTCACTCCCTCGCTCTGGCCTTCCGCCAGGGGCGATCACGGCCTGTGTTGCGGAGGTTAGGTACCGGGGGTCTTTTCGTACCAGATGGTCTCCAGTACCAGAAAGCCTGGGTGTCTGGTATCAGAACTTGTTCTTCTGGTTCGTCGCCCCACAGACTGAAAACAATGGAAATCATCTTTGAAGAAGTCTGTCTTCTCATTCGGCAGACCAATAAATTACGCAGACATTATTTTCGCCGCAGCCGCCGTCCCAGTGTTTACGCGCAGCGATAAGTCGCCAAGGGACCAACCGAGATAGAACCGGTGTAGTACGATACCACATTCAAAAGCAAGTCTGCGCGTGGCGTGGGGACTGCTTGGACCACTCGGCTTTCTCGTCGTCTACTTACAGTCTGTATGATACAGACACGATGAAGATAGTAGAGCAACATTGAAATCGATATGTGAGCCCTTACTTCGCATGATCATCTCATCATCAAGAAACTGGAATCCGCGGACTTCGGTTCTCCGGAACTGATTGTTAGATGAGCGCGAAATTCCGGTGGAGATTCGCAACTGAAGAATCCATGATCTGAGCCGCCCCTGAAACTCGACATAATATGCGTCACGGAGCCCCGTTCCATGAGAAATCTCACATTTTCTCTGAAATCGTCTGCGAAACGGGGGTCCACGGAATAGTTAGAAAAGTTTCATACGCAGATAACGTCAACTACGACCCCTCAGCTCTGCGTCCGGGTCTCGCGAAGATCTCGTTCATCGTGACCTCTGCTTCCGCAAAAGTCCTCGCAATCTTCTGTCGATCTTGTGAATCGTATCCACCGTGCTACTTACTGGGACGATCCACCGTGACGAGGCAGCGCTATCGATCCCTGCAGTGCTGTACGGATATATCGATCGGTCTTATTTCATTCGAGAGGTGTGAAAACATGACCAGAAATAGATTCAGAAACTGAGTTCACGCGAGAACCAGGGACTTCATGTTGTACCATCGGTTTCTTCTCAATTCAACGCTAAGTAGATTAATTGTAGTCGAGGATTTGAAATCAATTCCGAACCGAATAGAGTTTCAGTGGAGGCACATCATTCCTTTGAATCTCAATGTCGACAGTCTGCGATTTCCACATGATTCTCAAGTCTTCGACTTGCTACACTCCCTTCGAAGACGCTACTGAACTGAGAGGAAAGGGCGGCTGGGCTCGGTAGACTCTTGAAGACCGCGACGGAGTCAGTCGAAGAAACACCCCAGGTTCTTGAAGAGCCGCCTCTCGTCATCGAATAGGTTCATTCCTGTGGTGAGATTCAGAGTCATGTTCTGTTGCTTGTAGACAACTGATATGGAGCTCCGTTGGATTTAGAATGTTAAACGTGAAGATTTTGATGGAATGGACTGAGGAATCGCACCCCGGAAGAGTAATCGACGGATGGCATCGGATCTTCGGCGTCAGTAGCTAATTGTTTGCGGTGTCTGGTCGGAACTGTGGTCTTCTTACTCAAAAAGAAAGATAGTCCCAGAAGAGGTTATTGCCTCAGGGATTTCGCACCTGCGGAGTGCTTTTCGACAAAGAATGGAACGGTTTTTTCAGAGTTCACTGCACCTTTTATTGGCACGAAATGCGTCGAGATAATTTAGTTACATAATTGTTTCTTCATCTACTCTATTCTATATATTCATTTATATATGTATATAAGATGACGGTGATCTTCCCAATCCACGGAACTCTGCTCAGTGCGTCCTTAACACTGTTCTCTCAAAATATCGGAAACCTATAGGAACATGGATCCGTGGCTCAGATTTCTTGACTGGAATCTTCCAAGCAACTTCAAGAGTATAGTAATTCAGGCATCGCCATTCCTGCTTTGAGAAAATTTTTTCCTTCTTGATGTTTCACTCCGACGGTTCGAGGTTGCTCTTAGGGCTCCGCTCACAGGAATTGATCTCAGCGTGAGCCGAGTCTTTTTCTTGCGCCGATAATTTGACTGCGTCACCACTATTCAATCAAGTTCGATTTGCGGGAAAGATTGGGAAACGTCCACTGACCATTTTCACTTGAGTACAAAAACAATGAGTTCTTCACAACGTTGTGCCGTTCTCCGTTTTTCCGCGGACGACAGCTTCCCCCGTCACAGAATCACTCTCTCTTCCATCGAGAAATGGTGAGATATCCTCAGAGGTCTTTGGAACCGAACTCTCGGACAACATTCTCCGCAAGAGCGAGGTCGATCCGCTGCTCTCAAGAAGTAAGAACACATATTCGATGAAAGGTGGAACGGAGCCGTGTGTCGCTGAGAACACGCCTCGCAACGGGAGCGATGCTTCTTCAGCGTGATTCGCTTTCCCAAGTTTCTGGTGCGAATTCATAAACACCCATCCTTTTGAGCGACACCAGTAATCCAACGAGAAGCACCGATGGCAATTCGGATCAATCACTCATCAATGATCTGTCTCGAGCGCATCATGTTCAAGACATCATTCAAACTTGAGTGTTGCGCGACCCCTGATCGAGTTGATAGAGCGTTTTTCGGTGGAGCTTCACTAAGTTTCGGCACCTTGAGCTGACCGATTGCCGCAAAATGACGACTGACCATGTTCACGAGTGTTCCACAAGTCGATCCCCGAGTGGTAAGCTTGAACCCGGTTCCAAAGGAGCACACTTGATTCGACTCACAATCCACGGTTTATTTGATCATCATAATCGTTATGCGGGTATGTGCGCACTCCCAGGGAGACCCCGCTTGAAGTTTCCTACTTCTTTCGATCGGCATAGCCATCGCTCATATCCGACGCATGCGGCACGCTTACAATTGGAAGCGAGAACTCTGGCGCATGTCGTCAGCCACTTCTCAAAGATTCCGTAAACCAGTCGATGGATCGATCGATCAACCAATCAATCAATCACTTCATCAATCGTTGGTTCTATCTATCTAAAAGAGATGCCTCAAAGAAGATTCAGAGGGTTTGCTCTCGAAGGCGCTGAGCTGACAAAAAAGAGCTGTCGTCCTTTCCCTCATTCTGTTCTGCATCACCTTCTCGTTCTCACTTGCTGAACACGCAGACGATAAATTCATTCTTCATTTCGATCACGATCCGAAGTTAGGTAGTTCTTTGTTGTTGTTGTTTCTTTCCTTCCTTTTCCATGAAGGTCATCATGATCGAAATCATTTAATTTACTACTACCTCAAGTTCATGTAGAGTACAATGGCGCCTTGATTACCTAACTCGCAAACAAGTTTACATGGATTCTTCTTCAATGATGTTTTGTAGCGCTTGTGATGTTCCACGCAGGGTGCGGATCGACTCTCTGCACGCCGTCGAAGGTTGTGTCCGTGGTATCTGAGTAGTTTTCCTTCTCGTCAATATCACATCTTCTCGAACTCCGAATTCCGAATAATTTCGAAAGCTGATTATCGTTTCCTCAATTGATCGTCGTCATAGCCGTCGGAACATTCAGGCAATGCCGCACCCTGCGTCCTACACGCAATTTAGACTGCCAGAACTCGACGAGTGTAGACTAGTCTTTGCACTACCCGGCTCTCCCGCTCTGTTTTTTTGGGAAAAACACAACACTCACAATGATTGCTCTACAATTGTTCAATCGATGTTCCATCATTCACCCAGTAGATCCATTCACAAATCACTTGATCCATGTATCCTGCTAAGCATTTATTACGTGAAACCGATGTGAGCATCTCCCAAAAAACGACAAAATCAATGAGACCTTTAGTGCTCGAACACGCATCGAATTCAGCTCTTTTTCTTTTACTCGCTTCCGCTCTCTCACATAGACGTGAAATCAAGAGTCATTTTCATAGACTTCTACCGTATTCAACTCATCGGCTTCCGGTTGTTGGGACGTCTCCATGTCTAATGGAGTTTTCATGTTCTTCTCCGTCTTCATTTTCCTTGTCGTTTTCACCTACATCAGCCTCAGGAAAGGTCGCAGTGATCGTCATTAAGTTATTGGAGAAAAATCAGCACATTCATGCGTATGGCGCGAGGTCAGCGTACGCAGACACATGGACTGCAGCGGATGGATTCCAAATAGAAAAAGGTCGAAGGAAACAAAGAAGACTAGAGTTTCCGTTGTTAGGTTCACTTCATGTTTGATACGAACGGGATGTGAGAACGCTCTCGGAATGAAATCCGAGGACGAATAGTTTAACACATTCCATCGCAGCCATTATCACAATCGAAGGATCAATCGATAGATGAGAATGATGGTTGTGATGGCTTGTTGAGGAAAAAATCCGTAGATAGGAAGCCTTTCTGAACAGAGCTAGGTGGGTTGGTTGGTTGGTTGCTTGGTTTGTTTTCATTCCATTTGTTGGTTGCAAAGTACGAGCAGATTGGAATCTTTCACCGCCCAGGGGGATACATATGCATTTGAGTATGTACACAGAGAATTGGAATTTCAGTTTCTTTTTTTTACAACGATCTCCACGATCCGACTTCCGCTTGAATCAATGGTTGGAAAGTGGGTGAGCAGCCCACACACGTTAGATATCCTTCGATGAGTCAACTTTCAAAAAGCTCGAATCGTCCTGCCTCGAAACAGTTTCATGCTCGTTTGGCGTTTTCGCTGATTTTTGATTGATGTTCTTAGAGCTGAGTGCGAGCAGAGTTTCGATATCGCCTTTTCATTCCTAGATTCGGTGCCGAAGATTTGCGCTTCTTCTCCGGCTCGTCTTCATCTTTGTCTTCGATGCGCTGTTGCTTAGGATTTGATGACGCTGGCTCCGTCGAGTCGTTTTGTCAAGCGATTGGTTTTCATATCGTTCCCGTGTCCGATATCTTCTGCACGTGTTCTTCTATGATAAGGTATATTTACAATTGAGTGAATCCGTATTCTTTCTTCAGATGAGACGACGTGGGTTCTGAAATCATGCATGTCTGGACTATTGGTTCCTCGGAGGATGAAGACGTTATCAACGCACTGCCTGCAAGAGAGAAGGAGCATGAGTCGCTTTGAACTTCACTCTGTCAGCTAACTTGGGAAGTGTTAAGGCAAACTATAGATCGCTGTTACGAAGCAAAGTACACTTTGTGCGATTCGCGAGCTGTCTGAGAATTTCTTGTCCAACCGCGGTTTGGGTAACCGCGTGAAATATAGATACATAAAGTTTCTGTCCTTTTACTATCGGGGCGGCCAAAGCGTCGTCGTTCTGAGTGAGGTGCAATGGTTTGGGAGAGAATAATGCTCGGGTGTTAGTACGATCCACTGACAGCAATCTTGAACTTACTGAGCATTCCCTCAGTAGTCTAGCATTGCCTCTGTAGACGGCAGGCTCAGACAGCTCCAACAGCGGAAGTTGAAAGGCTCACTGGCTCGCGTGTTGGCCGTGGGTTAGCCGGATCGCACCGGAAGGGCTCGTGGATTTGCCGGCAGTCCTGCACGATGGTCAGCACGTCACTTATGCATCCATCCATCCATTCGTCTGTCTGTCTTTTTGACAAAGTAAACTTGAGACTGTTTGGCCGACCACGGAACCGCCCGCAAAGCTAACTGCTCGCCCTCCTCCGCAAGCACATCACCTGATTGAAGCCGCTGCGTCGCGTCGCGCTGAAGGTCAGGAGCGGTCGCGATTTTTCTCTTTATCTTTCTATGCCAACACCCCTTGGATCTGTTAAAAAGCATCAAACCAGGTACAGCAGAGAAGATTCAGCAGCATAGATCGAATTTTTCGCCCTCCGGAACACAAACAAGTTAACCTCGCCGACCTTCCAGATCACACTGAAGTGATATTGCTGAGACCAACGGCCGCTCGACATTGCTTGGAGCGGAATGGAGTCAACATTCATTCTGGTTTCGATATGAGTGTGTGATAAATCCTCCGAGCACAGCTGAATCGAGCAACTCATCTTGGAAGATACAAGCTAATTTTGTTCTTCTTGTTTCGCATGGCACCGCTCAGACGCCACGACAAGAGACCCAAATACACCTCTTACGGAGCTCAAAGGCCTCCTCGAAGAGATTTCATCGACGAACGAGAATCCAATTCATCGACGAAATATCAAGAGTGCCAGAAGTCGGGGGAATCGAGCGCGAAATCGCAATTTTCGGTCGTCACATCGCCACAGCCAAGGGTATATCTTGAATCTCTGTGTGAACTTTGAGGTGATTTCCTCGATGATCAACGGCAGAGAAGTCCAAGTTCTCAACGCATTGTCTCTAAATGCAAATCATCAGATTTGCAAAACTCCCGTCCGAGAAACAACTTGGATGGAATTCTCGATCACACTCCTCACCGCGATCGCTTGTCGCTGTCATTGCTCTATTGGAGGATGACATTTATTGACAGCAAGCTCAGTGCAGACGAAGCCTTCAGAATATCAAAAGAGCGAGAAAGAAACAGCAGATTCAAGAGATCTCCAGGTTTGAACTTGGATGAAATCAAACAACGCAAACTGACGGGAACCCTTCTGGGTGTCTCTCCGCAGACGCCTCGCTCACATTGGAGTTCATTCCAGATGATTAAGAGACTTAAATACGATGGATTACTCCAAGCGGATCAATTTCGAAAAGTCTTGGAAGTTTTCTCTCGACACACTTAAATTCTGACATCGGACAGAATCCGTGACATCGTATCCTTGGAAGCCATTGGCCGATACAGTTCACAAGATTATATGTACTCAACAGACGCCAGATCGCGAGCGGAGCATCTCTGCCCATCGGCATGTGACGCGCAGAAGCTCAAGGACAGAACGAAAAAATTCCGGCATCGGAGACTATACCATGCCAGGAAGAATAAATTGCGTAGCAATTATTCTTGGATACATGTCACATTATGGTTTCCAGCGAAATCCAAAAGAATGAGTGGACCCAGTTGATGGATCTGTTTTCGAGTTTTTGGAGCAAACGGAAGATTTTGATTCGGAGTCCGCGTGGAAGACGCCCCTCACCGACATTGGGTCCTCATTTCGAGCGGAATTTTCGTGAGGATAAGGATGAAAATACGCTTCGGCATAGTTCCATACAATTTCGGACATTTCAAGATCATTCGATTCATTCAAGGTAACAATTGGACCGTCTTCGAGACGGAAGGTCTTTATTTAAACAAAGCAGAGTCAAACTTTCGATTTGGCGAGAACGGGCGGCTGATGTATGTTTCCAGACCGGTTGGGTACCGAGGGTGTCGTGAGGAAAAATTTACAAGAGAGTGCTAGGTCGCGAGATCCATTTCCTGAGTTCTCATGTTGGGGATCCCGTGGCAAAATTGAAACATCGAATTTTAGAGAGCGAAAGTTTGGTCTATGCGAGTGAATCGTTTCTTTTTTCTGTACTTCGCTTCATGCTTCGGTAAAGATCCAAGAGGCTATCGGCAGCGAAAGGAAGAGGGAAGTATTGAATTTTCGGCGGCTCCTTACCCACAGTGCGCCGGCCTGCTGTCATGCAGTGTGCTTGCGCGCGGCGTGCTGGCGCTCAACTTGCCGCTCGCCTCAATCGTTGACAACCGATCAGCGCGCACAAGAATCCACTAGTTGGGGATCGGCTGAGTACTCACTGGTGCGGGGCGGCTGCGGCAACTGCGGAGGCGCTTGTGCTAAATGCTGACCCGGTCCCGTTGCTGGATTGTATGACGGATACAGATAAGGCTGTGCTCCGAGAGCGGCCAACGGTGGAGTAGCTGCGATGTTGTGCGACGCTGTGTCCCCTAGTACAGGGGCGCCCGCTCCTCCAGCCGATGGCCCCGTTACCGTCTGTCCCTGGGAGGGAAGAAGGTTCTGAGTACAATATTTTATACGAGAACAAATATTCAATGCTCGGGCTGGTTCTCCCTTGGAGAGGATACAATCATCGCTGAGAAAGAGCAGAGAATGTCTATGAGGCGGACTTGGGTGACTACTTACGGGTCGAGGTTGAGATTGCTGTTGGTTTTGTTGATTCTGCTGCTTCTTCTTGACGTTCTTGGTATTCGGTAGTTTATTGTCCTTCTTCCATTTCATCCTGCAAGTGCATGAAACGATTGTGGTGAAATATCGCCCAGATTTTGGATTCCTCTTCCGATTCCAACTCTCTCGTCTATCTTTGGCAAAACTCGATGCGAAACTAACCTCCTGTTCTGGAACCAGATCTTAATCTGTCGCTCCGTCAAACACAGACTATGAGCAATCTCGATCCTGCGTCGTCTCGTAAGATATCTGTAGAAGGACGAGGCATTTTTTGTGAAACGATTCTTCCGAGTAAAAGAGTCCGCATGAAACGATCCTGATTTGAAACTCTCTCGAACAAACCTATTAAAGTGGAACTCTTTTTCTAGTTCTAGTATTTGGTGTCTTGTATAAGCGGTCCTCTGGCGCTTCGGCTCCATGATGTTCCCGAATGCGTGCTCATTGCCAGCGCATGGGAACCGCATTTGTTCTGGATAAGGATCTCCACTCCAGTCATCGACAGCGCGATTTTCTGAAAGAAAAAAATAAAGCTCGTCACGACGAATTCTCGTTTCCATCAATCCTCAAGTTTGAAAGACATAAGCAAGGGAGAAGGCAGATAGATATTGATTCGAGTTTCGGCAATGCGACAACTTTGGATCAGTGATTGACAAGGAGAAGCTTTCTATATTTGGTTTCTCAGACAGTTCAGGTTTTTGCTTCCTTTGGAAGTCAGCCTCAAAGAGCACTCAGTCAGAACCTCTTCAGTGTCAGCTATGAATTTCACTTCCTCTGGGCAGACTCAAGAAGTTCTCTTCGATATTTTTGTGTTTATCTCCAGTCCTGAGGTCAAGTTACAAACGTCTGCTACAAAAACGCTCAACTTGTTCTCATACTGTATTTCCAGGCTACTGTTCACAACTCTAGGGGATTCATTTTGTTTTCGGCTACAAGAATCCGAAGTCCGTAGTAGTTCATTGCGCTTGATTCCAATGTCTCCCCAAGCATATCGTGGAATTCATTCTAAGGCATCGAAATCAATTTCGGCAAAACTTCTGGTCGCTGGCCATTTCTTCTGGAACTCTCCGACACGGTTGTCGATGAGATCTGTCTTCGGTTTCTGATAGCATTTCCGAATTGTTGGCAGAGGATTAAGGGAACTGCCGCGCCATCAGAATCAATCAGTATATCAGACTTTGACGTTTCGCGTCGGATTCTACGCAACTGTCGGAACCATCGTTTGTCGATCGCTTCAGCCTAGAACGATTTCCCTCCTGTCACCCGCGCCCTACTTGCCTGCCCTTGCCATCGCTACCACTCAAGCCCAAGCCGTACAACACGCCGTCTTTCTCCCTCTGCTAATGCGACGAACATAATTCTGCAATTTGAGCCGAAGCTTCAAAAAGGAAACAGGGCTGTGTTCGTCATCTGCTTTTTCCTTTTCGCCGGCCGGCCGGCCGGAAAGCGAGCGAGCAACCATCGTTGTCGTCGACATCGTCAAGCCGGTGCTGGCAGCGATCCATCCATCCACCCAGCTAGCCCGCCAGCCAGCCTGCCTGCCTGCCATCCAGCCTGCCGCTTGCCCGCTAGCAGCCACAGCACAAGCAGGCCGACGACGACGGCGGCGGCGGCGGCGAGGGTTGGTTGTATGAGTTGCAGTGACGGCTGCAGCAGCAGAAGCAGCCGCAGCAGCAGGAGAACGATCTGGCGAACGAACGAACGATAGAGCGAGAGCAACAGCAGGAAAGATCCCATTGGCTGAGAGGCAGCCACTATGTATGTGCCCGGCCGCCCGACGGACCGACCGGCCGCCCGACCAGCGAGCAAGCCAGTCAAGCTGCGAGTCAGCCCGCCAGCCAAGCAAGCGACCGGGTGAGCCGTTTGCTTCCTTGCTCGCTAGAAGGAACCCGCGGCAGCACAGCAGTCCGCAGCTTTGCTGGCCGGTCGGTCGGTCGGTTGCTTCTTTCCTTCCTTCCTTCCTTCCTTCCTTGCTGGCTGTCTGGCAAGCAAGCATGTATGTCTCCGCCACAGCGCCGCTTGCCTTGTGCTGTATATATATATGTGTGTATGTATATATATATATATATGTCCGCCTCGTGTGAGTAGTATATATGTCGCGGCAAGCGGGAGAGGCCGAGCGAGCGAGGGTTGGGGGACGAAAGAGACGAGTGTGCTCGGATACATACATACATATAATGTGTGTGTGTGTGTGTGTGCGAGTTTTGGGACGACCGACCGACCGAACGAGCGAGCGGACAGTCGAACGTGGGGACCGACGGACGGACTATCGGTCGGTCCGAGGGACGGACGAAGGGATGGATGGGTGGAAGATGTATCGGCGAAAAAAAAAGGAATGCTGTGGCAGCGAATACGAAGTGCCTTTCGACAGCATCGAACAATCGAGGAATTCGCTCTCATTGCGAAAAGCGTTTCGCACGTATTGCGAAACGTACGAACTCGTTCGCATGAACCATCCGATCCGTCTGACGGAGAATGAATGACCGCCGCGACAACCGCATAAATGATTAAATGTTCTAGAGAGCGCGACCCGACTCATCATTAATGTCGTCAGCCAGACCGTTCGTCGACGACGGAAGACTCTCGATGTCGGAGTTCCAAGTCCGGGACCGAGTTTGCCAAGGACGGCAATAAAATCATCATCGAGTACAGCAGAGAGTTCGCGAGGAAATCTGCTTATTGATCACTTATGATGCAAAGAGAACTTCGATAAAAGTTGCTAATGCGAAATATCCTACACGGCGGAAGCTTTACTGGCAGCGATTGTTTCTGCTCGAAAGAGATTGTCCCGCTCGATGTTCTCGCGATCGAAGCAAAAGGACGCCGTCGTGAACGTCAGACGACTCATGATGAAGACGACATGATGAAATATCGACCGTCGTGCTAGGTTGTACACGTCATTGCGCTGTGTAGGCTCGTTGGTATCATCGAGGACTCCGAGAGAGGAATAAACGACGCCCGTTGGGGTCGAATCTTGTTCGAGAACAATTTGCCGTTGCCAACAACAATTTCACATAAACCGAGAGAAACCGTCCGCCGAAGATCTCGCAAGTTCGAGCCGGGGACAGGGAAAAATATCCACCAAAATTGTGGACGTTCCGTGAATTCAAAAGAGATATCAGCGGGATTATGATCTACGTATCAATACTGACTGAAACCATGTTCATCAAGTTAATGGACGATTTGATCGATAACAAGCGAAACATTCCGGCGCGAATTGCGGGAAGTCGAAAAAATCGCGAATTGAGAACAACGCTAATCCGCGATAAAGATACTTTCCGAGCTGACACGCTCTACAAAACGAGAGTATTTCGTTGCCGAATCTTGCCATCGCGTTCTATCTTTGAGAGAGGTCTTTGTGTAGCGTATTCATCCTTATACAGTGTGTCAGGTCCGTTAATTTCAATTTGAACGTTTCATATGGATCAGAATGTTCATCATCGTTGGCGTTGAATATTTTACGAGACCATTAGCCACGTTACGCAACGGGAGCTCACTACGTGCGGCAAGCACTTGAAGAACGAAGATTTTCTGCTCCGCTTGAGATTGAATGCAAGAAGAAGCTGAGAGCTTGAATGAATTCCGGGAAATGTTTGGGATCATTGTGGAATCTGACGAGTTGGAAACATCAGCGCCACCACGAAAACTGAATTCATGACTGACAAGGCTTTGTGAAGCTTTTCTTAGATTGATCGTCAGTCTCAACAGAAGTGAAAATATCCGAATTTCACATTGGGACATTCAGGAGTGCCTGACTCCTCAACTTTTCTCCTAGAAACTGAATCACATACACGTCCTGGACTCGTATCAAGAGATGCTAATGAACAGAAACGACTGAAGTCTGATCTGAAGACTCGAAAAACCACGAGATTCGGAAAACAAGACGCAGAGTGAGACAGTGATCCATGAGAACGTTACACGGATGGAAAGAGCATCCCTAGTATCGCGAACGGAAAGTTTTCGGATTTTTCGCGCATGAAATCTTCCAGGATGATCTTGAGATGAGGAGCTTGTGTTCAAGATTGGAGGCTGCCCGTATTTGCTCAATAAAAACTAAGGTTCTCACTACGAATTGTCCGAAGCACGAAACTCACCTTGAGCTTGACCACTGTGAGCCTTTTTCATCCAGGGGTATATGACGGGGTGTTCCGAGTCGGGAGTTCCACGATTCGATTGTATCGGTGGGGTTGGTGATGTTTCTGGAGATGTGACCCCGGACACATATTCTCGACTCAACGGCGAAACCGTTGGGGCTGGTGATACATTCTGCCCTGGAGACACCACCGGGGTCGATGGTGAAGGCGCTGCAAAACATAAACGAAACTTAGTTCCGATCGAATATTGATATTCCGTTTTTCTATCCGATTCGATTGCAACGACCTTCGTCCTATTGGCCGATTGAAATGCCGGCGAGAATCGTTTGGTCTTCGATTTTGTTGCGTTGCCCAAGTGCCTGTTGGGGCGTTTGGTTTGCACGCACAGAAATCGGCCGCCGAAACTCGTGGTCGGCAACTGACGACAAATCGTGATGACAGTTTCGTAAGGATTCTTGCGCCAATTGTTGCACCCGATTATGAAAGCTGGACATGAAATGCCATTATAAGTCGATTTGGATCCACTAATGACCTCTCGGCGTTCGTGGACCACAAACGATCGAGCGGAGATTGATCATCTTCAGCACAATGCAGTCGGTCGGCTTTCGCCTGGGAAGATTATTCAATTCTTCTTCCCTGACGAAGAAAATTTTGTTTGTTCCTCGACGATAATCTATCTACGGGGCAAAACCTCGTCAGGGCGCTCCGTCGCGCGCCGAACTCATCCCATGAGTCCGGAGCAAATCCGAAGTTTCACAGTTGTTGACATGGAGCGCTCTGACGCCGGTTTTGAGAATTGTGCTCTCTGAGGTTTCGTCGTCGAATGAAACGACTGTATCCGAGGAACGGAAGTCGGACAAGCGAGGTCGTCCCTGAGATGCAACCGACAGATCCAGAGTAGAATTTCAGAGCCTAAAGCAATCGAGAGTTTGTAATCACCTTACAAACTCTTTTAAAAGAACCCGAAGTTTCGGGAGGATTTAAACAGAGGACTGAGTTTCTCGATGGAAATAAACCGCTTTCTTTGTCCTCCGGCGAAATCCAAGGAATCTCGACACCCGAGAGGATTGCGTTGTTCCTTTTTCGGTTGAAGAAGGACTCTGCGATCATGGTCACAGCAACAACAGGAGTACCCCTAAAATGATTCCGAGCTCGTCTTTCGGAAGTTACCCTCGATTAGGTGTTTAGTCAATTCTGCTCAATAGATCGATCGAATCTCCACAGAAACGAAGCGGATAAACAAGCGATTCCGCGTCCAGAGAGCTCCTACGACGGACGCTTCGACATTTCGAAAATGAAGACGGGAGTGACGACATTCCCGATCACGAGATCGGCTTCGACTTCAATCCGTCGACAGGATGATGCACAATTCCTCAGACTGATGGCTTCAGCTGACGAATGGCTAATATATTCAGAGGTTGAGAAGGATTTCTCTTCTACAATCTCTGGAATGACTCCAAATCACCACGACGTCCGGAGGGAATCAAGCAAGCGAACGACGGAGCGAGCTGCCGGCTACCGAGTCGACTGCTGTGTCATTCAAGCATTCAGGAACACGAGTGAGCTCACAGATATCCATCTATCAGTTGACGGACTGTGCCTACCTAGCTTCCAGATACAACTTTCTGTTCGGAATTCGCAATCAAAATAACAACCTTTCGTCAAGGTGACGCCTCTGGAGGCCGTGGAAACAGTAGCGGCACTATCGGGACCCGCAGAGGCATCTGGAATCGCCGCCGCCGCTCTTGCGGCTGAGGCGGCGGTAGCAGCGAATCTCGCCTCGCTTATCCACCAGCGCCAACACTCGTACATAATCGCTGGAGCAGCGTTTGATTTCGTCGATCCTCAGTGTTGATTCTCGTCACGCACTTCGAGTTCCCCGTCATGAGCTTGACCGTCGTCACATGTTGTGAATACGCCCGTTGGTTTAGAACACGCAACACCACTGAGTGACTTAGCTGAGCTGATGGAACCACGTTGTAGGCAATCGTACCGCTGCTCGTTGAATGTTATTTATTACCAAGATGACGCGACTCGTTCGCACTGCGGTCCACGATGCCAGTTTGCGCGAGACGCTCGTCTGCGTACCAAAGTTGTCGAGAAACACAGTACTGCTCTACACTTTCTGTCTGCGTGCGTGCGTGTGTGAGTGAGTGACCGTCCGACCGACCGATAGATAGACCGACCAACCGTCCAAGCGACTGACCGAGCAACCGAGTGTAATAAATATCCTCTGTTGGCCAACCCGCAACGACGGGCAAAAGCGCTTCTAGCCTGAAACTGACGGCGCATGCGTGGCCCAGGCATTTCCCCTGCTTACTTTGGCTAGCCTGGTTGGTGACTCGTGTAGAGTAGTATCTAACTCTACTCGACTGATGCGAACGTTCACCGGCCAATCTAGAAACAAGCGGGCTCTAACTGTTATAAACAGTTTCGGAAGCTCATCGCTCGGCCGGTCCGCCGCGGCTCGAGCGTTCTTATGCCGAAATGTTTCAAAGGCACTCTGTCAATTGGCCGCCTCGGCGTTCTTATTCGTTCGTCCTCCATCCCCAACGCCTGATGGTCTTCTTCAAAACAAGAAATATTTTCCCTTCTCGAAGCGAAGACGAAATCAGCGAAAGTTGATGAGGATCGGGGACAGTTTCTTTCTGTTCCGTTTTGCTTTCGCGATTTCCTCCCATAGTTCAATCGCTTCAAACTGAGAGTCCGAAGCGTTCAGAACGTGAACGTGAGGTGCCAGTTGGAGCCTACTTACGAGAAGCAGATAGAAGTGATTTGGGCGAAGACGGCTCGGCCGAATGGACTCGGCGTAACGTCATTCACTCTCGTTCCAGCCACGACAATTTTATGGACCGCAACTTTCATCGAGGCAAGCATTTGTCGTTTGGCAGCAAGTGAAGTGCTCGGTCGCGCAGACCAACCAAGGCGCCCTTATCGAAAAGAATGGGCTAAAAACCGACGAATGTCATTTCGGACGCCCATCCGTTTGAAAATCGCTCTGAAGGATTTGTGAGACACGATCGAATCGTGGCTTGAGAACCCTCGTTTCTGGTTTCCGATACTTTGCCCGTCGCTTGTAGACCCAACGTCCGTTGTGTGCACTGGTCAAGTGTGAGCGAAGGGGAAAAAACGATTTTTCATGTTTTCATCGATGCTTGTCGGTTTTGGACGGCATCGAAGCAACTTCCCTTCTCGAGGCATCCTTCGATCGCTTTGCAACTTCCTACGACCCGATCTGTGATCCCAATCGATACGCGTTCTCTGACTCCAAAGATCATCGCCGGAAAAACACAAAAGGTCTGTCCGGGTTTGTTTTCTTCGGAAGAAAACTTCGCGGATCGTTGAAGGGTCCTTGGTTCCAGATCTTTCCAAAGTCGGCTCCTTCGACGAGCCGTGTCGTCACTCAAGATCACCTCTTCTCCTCCGACGTCGAGATATTGAATGAACGGGCTGACAGAAACGGGGAGTCATGGCATGAAGGGTGAAGAAAGTGCCTGCTGTTCGGTCAGTTCACGATGAGTAGGAGCCGAGCACGTGGTCGCCATCGTTCGGTTTCCAGTGTCTCATCTCACAGCAAATGAAATGATACCTGCCGACAGCCATTTGTATGCAATTTGTTAGTTGACTCGTGTTCTTCCCTGACGGCCGGTAATCTGCATGAATATTTAGCAGTTGTTGTAATTGCTGTATGGACAATGAGCGCTAGTGGCAGCAAGGGACGGGACGGGACGTCTCTAAAGAGCCTCCGAAAGGAGTCAGACGAGTCCAGGAGTAAAGACACGAATCGTATTCGGGCTCCCTGCTACGCGATCCACGAGATCATCGCGAGTGCTATTGCTCCACTCCCGAGCCATCAACTAAATGAGGTCCCATTTCATTAATTACTTGTTCGGGTCTTGTCACCGATCTCGACCTTATTGACAACCTGGACGTCGGTCGTTAGTCTCTCTACCTTCGGCACAAATGTTCCGGACGGCCCGCTGGCAGCATCAGACACCGCTTCAGAAGCTAAATGACGTCCAATTAGGATGTCGCCAAGAATTGAGAACAATGACAAAGCAGATCAGGGGGAAACAAGGATTCTGAAGTCGCCGTCACTTCCACTTGATTCACTCAGTTCCTTCGAGGATTGAACTCGCTGCGCCTCAAAATGCGGTTTTCAAGAAAAAAGTGAATCGAGTGGTGGCCTTTTTTCGCGAACTCTGTTTCGTCGCTGTGAATGATGAAGTCTGAATTCACTTGTCGCGGTGAACCAAGTTTTTTTGAGGCTGAACTTCGGCCGGTTGTGGTTGCATGCCGCTGTATTATGCCGGCGGCAACAACCTCAAAATAGTTCAGCCCCTCGAGAGGTGTTGTAAATCTCTTTCAAACAACGGAGGGAGTGGCCGCTCGGAGTTCCGGCTAATTATTATTTCTTCGCTGACATCACAGATCTGCGAGGGATGCGTTTTCCAAAATCGGAGCGACATCGTTGTTTGGAACGAGCACGTGAATTCAGAAAAATCAAAACGTTTTCCAAGAGAATCGCGAAATCGCAAGAGCCCGTGGTTGAACCTGCTCGGTCTTGAGTTTTCCACAATATTGGAAAGAGTTGTTGTTTCCGAAATGATCCTTCTTTTTTTGGATTCGAACACAAGCAACTCGAGTGGAGTTCAAATCTCGAAATTCAGTATCGAGGACTTGGGGAGCGCCTACCAGACACCGCGGATAAAAACTCCTTGTCCGTTTTTCCTCTTTTTCCCCTTGTTAGAACGAAGGAAAATGGATAGAGGCGACGTAATGATCTCATTGCGAGGAGATAGAGGGGTAGGGGACGGGGCAGGGAGTAATAAATCAAAACTAATGGACGTCCGGACTAGACTGACTGGCCGGGTGGCTGACAGACTGACTGACTCAGTGAAACCTCGTCGGTCGTACGAAAGGCTGCCATTGACAAACGTTTCTTGCGGCGGCAGAATGTCGAAATCGTATTTCTCGTCGAAATCTTTGATTTCAACGCGCACTACATCTCATCCGTTTTCGTGTCGAAGTCTCCATTCACGGTATCCGTATGAACGCGGCACACTTCTGAGTAGTGAGAACTGCTCTATGAGCATTCAGAACCCTGCGCACCGTTTGTAGATCAGACCTCAATCGTTCAGAATTCGTCAATATCTCAGAAGCTCGAGGAACACGAGGCGAACGAAGTCGACCAACTTCAAAAGGTTACGAACTCGAAAGGCTGCGGGAAACCCGGCAGAGAAGGCCTCCCAGGTCCTTCGGGAATACAACACGTGCTCTCAAAACCCAGCAAACTCTGCCGATCCAGGCAACGCGTTCGCTGCTATGCAACGCGATCGGAGTCAATATCATGCTTGTTAGATTTCACGCGAAATTCATCCGAGACCGATGGACCTTTCGCTGAACAAATGCCGGACACCCTGATTCCGAGCAGAAGAAAGGTCTCTCCAAAACAAAGGGTTCACTCAGGGGGGATTGACTCAGTCAGGAATCACCATTGAGTCAGTTCGTAGTTTCCGCAAGAAATCCACGTCGAATGTCGAAGAAATTCGATCAAACTCGAGGAATCGAGTCGTCGCCTGCTAGACACACATACTTATCGATAGATAGACGAAGGAACGGTCGCCGAGTGACTGTTAGAGTAATATCGGCTGATCGAAAAGTGTTTGTGTACACGAATAGGCCATTTGCGGTGGAGGTGGCGGTAGTTGAGGCCTGCAGGTAATCACCATCAACCGAAGGCCGTTACTGTGTGACTCGATGTCTGTTCGACTGACTTGCTGCATAGGGAGGTAGACAGGGGCTCACTCGTCGGGAAATCATAGAGCACACATAGAACGTTTCGCGGCGTTGGCGCGGCGGCTTACGCATACGATTTTTTCTCTCGCGCTTGAAAACGTTGCTCTGCTCTAGTCGTAACCATCAACGTTTTTCATCCATCCGTCGCTTCTTCTTCTTCTTCTTTTTTTTTCCTTGATGACGTCCTGCTGCCCGGCCTGCCCGGCTGCCTGCCTGCCTGCCTGGGCCCCTTCCATTGTCGTAAGGGGTTCGCTCAGATCATTACTGGCACGACTACGTCATCTGCAGACTGCTGACTGGCGGATCTTAGTCACCACTACGACGACGACGACGACCACCACCAACAGCACCGAAAGATTTCGTCTTTCTTCAAAAAAAGAGACGAAAAAGAAGAAGAAGAACAACAACTGGCAAAAATGTCAAAGCCGAACGTAACTGAAAAAATTCCACTGAATCTCCCGCTCCGTCGCCCTCGTCGTCATCAGCTCAAACGATCGAATCGCGGCGACCAGTCGTCGACACTGTGGCCGTCTGTAGGTTGACTTGAGAGCCAGCTTCGAACCAACAGCGTCAACATTAGCGACAGCGAATTCAACAACAACAACAACAACATTGGATTCCCCTGATGGATCACCATGGAGATCTCGGGATGATGCTTTGGTGACTCTGAACTCGAGTAAACAACTGCGAGCGCCGAGCCCGTGAACGAGAGGACATGAATCACTTTTGGGGGTTCGGCGGCGCAGGGCTTCACCGAAGCTGTTTTGGCCGCCTTCGCATAACGACTCTCCTCGAAACTGGCATCGTTGCATCGCGATCGATCATTCAGCAACGGCACCTAACTGATGAATGATCTCGCAGTAATGAAATGTTCACTTTCAAATGAACAAAGTCGGTGGCTGTGAAATCAGCAGAACATTGTTATTCCTAAAGGCGGAAAAGCGTTGTCTCGGAATACCTCTTCGGCCGGCTTCTTAGAAGCAGGTATCAGACGCAAACTTCGAGAGAAGAGACCGACCACCGAGCGGATCGGGGCTCGATTGTATGAGAGATGGCTCCGACATCCAGCTCGGATTACAACTCCAGAAAAATGATCAACTCCGCAGTCAGACGGGAGAAATTCGATACGCGAAATTATTGTATCCGCGTGCTCTCGGACGCACGATCCTCGGTATCGAATCGCCGAGACTCGAGTGGGGCAGAAAGTGTTCTTTTTTTTGTTACATCCCTCCCTGTCGGAGTCGCCCAGAAAGTGATTCGCTCGGGAGAAAAGGAATTGAGGCCGCCACTGCTCGGAGGACGCACACTGTCCTCCAACTTTCAAAAATAGAAAGAGGAACGCGTCCGACGCCGGGAAATCTGATCGCGCCTCTTCGATGGTGTGTTCAGCTTCGCGCGACGCCAACCTCGGAACAAATTCCCCATGACACGTTATGCGTTCGATTCGGCAGGCAGTTGTTTGCCCAGCCGCCCCTAGAGCAAAATGGTAGGTACTTAGTTGACAGCTCGATTCGTTACCAACTTTCGGCTGAACCCGCCTCAAAGACCGAGGAGAATCTGGTCGAAGGATCGAATTCGAGTCGAGGGAAGGGATTGAGTCACTGGAGCGGAAAAGATTTCACGCTGGCGGAAATCGACTTCAACACTTCGAATCAGGTGATCCGATGAGAAATATCTCACTCGAAAATCTAGAACTTCTCGGGGGTCGCGAACACCAATTGTGGATGCGGTTTCAACTGCGGTCGTCCACGGCACAGGACGGGCCCGGACCCGACGCCTAACTTTGTGGTCGGCAGTAATTTGACTCGGCTGGGCCGATGGAACCCAGACATTTCTGCTGCCGGTGATTCCGTCATTGTCGATGTCGTAGGTGTTCGATGCCTATTGGTGGTTAACCCGTTGTTTGAGATGGCGGTTGCAACCTGCTGAGCGGAGTCGTTCGTTCGGATGGACACCACCGCGTCTCAACAGCGTTCAGCAATGACGAAATCAGCTGAATCGAAGAGAAAAATATCAAAATATTCGACCGATGCACAAAGGATTTCGAACCTCTGGAACCTCGTGTTCTCCAGATTCTCGGGACGATCTGAAGACTCGAGACGCGGAAGAAGCGAGTCGAGGGATGTTTTTCTGAAGCCCGGAGAGAATTCAAACTCAAGATCCTCAACATCCTGTAGTTTTCGGAATTAACTCGGTTGTTCTGGATCTCAACCGCCATACGATGGGATTGCGGAACGAGAACCAAATTCTCTGGAAATTACCCGAGCTGCGTCCTCGCGCTCCCACCCCGGCCTCGCACTACCTCGTGGTTTCGGTGGGGTTGGTTGAGGTGAGATTCTGCGGTATTCGGTCCGAGTTTTAAATTAAGATGCCCCGACTGGTTCGCTCATCCCAGACGGGCATTGTTTTAATCGAGTCTAGACTCATTTTCTGGTGTCGAAGCCCCAGACCAGCGGAAGTTTGTTTTTTCTCGGAGTCTAAACAAGCTTTGATTTGTTTACTTCAACCCTGATTTGCATTTTTGAAACTAATCCCCGGGGTCCGGGAGTATCTGCTGTTTTGAAGTGAACCCCACGAACAGGTTCTCAAAAATAGATGAGGCTGGCATCCCAGAGAACTTAGTAAAAAAATTGACTTCAAGATTTCTTGCTCGAGCTCCATGATCATGGCATCCGTTCCCCATAAAAGTTTATAGTGAAATGAAATAAAGTTTTTGCCTCGCTTTTGGGCGCTGGACAAAAGGAATCTATGACCCTATTTTGAGATGTGTTTGCATCAACGAGCTCTTCAAATCGAGAACACTGGTTTCGAGTACCGGCCCGGTGTCTCCGTCGAGAAGGATCCTTTCATATTCGCGCTTGTCAAGTTCCGAATGGAAAAACATTCGAACAACTCGACGCCATTCCACTCAGATTTGTGTCCATTTTGTGAAATTCAACATCGATGAGCATTTTTTTGTACTGTTCAATTAAGGAGCCTTGGTGGACGATTTACGAAATGCTTGGATGGCTCGTAGTTCAGAAAAAGAGACGACTGTATGTTGCTAGAAACGACAGCGACATCGGCGCAAGAATCCCAAGAAAAAGTTACGATTCGCCGAAGACAGGAGTGCGTGTTCTCAGGAGATAATAAAACACAGAAGATCGGTACTTACCGAGACCGCTTGTCCAATAGGGCATCGGGCTTCCATTATGACCTGGTGGGGTTGGGTAGGCGACATCGTACACAGTTTGATAATAGCTCTGCGGATAATACTCGTACGGTGCATGCCCCATTGCCGCTGCATGACATGGAAGCCCAGGCGCCGATGGAACGGTCGGGCCCGGGTAATCCTCGTACTTGACCTCAGAGTAGTTCATCGGAAACTGCACTGAACGGAGATCAATTCAAAAATCGAACTTCGGAAGGTGTAACTTAGCACGGAGGCACGGAGAACGATGTCGAACGCGGAACGATCCAGTGTCCGCGCCGGAATCACCGACGAATCCAAACCACGGAATACTGTCGTAGCACGTGATTTTTGTGGGGGGCGCCAAATATCGCACCGAACCAGTCACCCTACAGCTGCCGAACAGCTGCTGCCGTTGCAACGACGGCACGATCGCACTGGGCCAGTGACGGAACACGTAAGCGATTCACATATCTTCCTCGAATATTCGCATGATGTTCAGGACGAGTGTCCGAGCTCCTTCGAACCATCGGCGAAAAGTATTCCTCGACCAAGAATCGAAAGCACCGTCTCAACAACTGGCGCGGAGAGAGCGCGATACCACACGAGTTTTGTTGCGATTGCAGCACCAACAACAACAGCACCACCACCTCCAAGATGAGCGGAGGATTCTTTGTTTTCAACTCGACGGCGAAACGGAAGCGAGTCGAACGAGTGACCGCGGGATGGTTCCCGCTCGGAGTCGCCGCTTCAGAATTCACGAACACGGGAACGCAAGTAACTTAACATCACAGCAACACTGATTGTAATTCATCACGTTCACAAAAAAACACCACACACTTGCTCCAGCAGTATCGCTGCTTTCGCAATTTTCGCAACAACTGCAACTGTTGCCACGAAGGAGTACTCTTCGTTTCGAAGGTACTTTTCGTTGCCACCACTGGTGCAGCCGTTTTGTTGTCAATGATTTAGGTATTGTAATGATGGTTCCGTCCGTCCGTCAGAAACACAGCACGCAGTCCTCCGGCTGGCTGGCTGGCGGGATGGATGGCCTGGCTGGCTGGCTGCCTGGTTGGTCGGTTGGTTTGCTTGCTTGCTTGCTCGCTTGCTCGCTCGCTCGCTTGATGGTTGCGGCCCGCGGCGGCGCTACAGCACGATTCGAAGGACTCCTCAACGCGAGCGACGGCTGCCATTGGCGAGAGGGCTCTGCCTACCGGCGTCCAATCAGCGCGCGAGGCGGGCCTCCGCGACCTGCCATTGGCTCTATGTATGCGTCCAATCACATATATATGTATACTACTACCGACGGCACCGGCAGCAGCTATATAGCTTCTCACTATGTATATACCCTGCCCTGTCGCCGCCGCCGCTGCTGCTGGTGCTGCTGCCGTCGTCGTCGTCGTCGCTGCCGCTACCACCACCACCACCGCTGCTGCTGCTGCTGTGGCTGCCGCCGTCACTGGTGCTCGCTGAGCTCCTTTCTTGCCGCCAGCCAGCCATGCAGTGAGTGAGCCAACCCGACTGCAGGCTGGCTGGCTGGCTGGATGGATGAATGCTTGCTTGAAACTAACGCGAGCTTGCCAGCCAGCCACCACCACCACCATTGGCAATACATACACCCTCGTATATATATATATATATGTACACCAACGCACATATATATGCGCACATATATATATATTTGAATCAAGGGGGAAAAAATTCACAGCGTGCTCTTACATATGAACCACATACTATTATATGCATATAGCCTTGCATTCCGACTTGAGTATCGAACGCGCGCGCTTACAGTGTAGGTTCTGTTACAGTTTAGAGAGAAAAATGCTTCCGAGCAAAAACACGGTTATTGTATGATGATGAATGACGCCGCTACTCCCTCGACGTCGATCGATGAAAAGGTTTTTATCGTGGTCAAAGCCTGGTAATGACAACAGTTGTTGCTGGACGCGAGAGGAAGATGCATTTGTTACAAATGTAGGCGGCTTCGAGGAAGAAAAATAAAGTCAAAACTTGAGACACGATCACAACGAGGGCGACATTCATGCCTGCTGATGATCGAGACGACGATAATGATGATGGAACTGAAGATGATACGATGTTGATAACGGTTCCACCGCCAAGCGAGACCGCTCATCCCCCACGATGACAGTTGACGTTTCTCTGTGTCGCTTATCAGTGATGTCGCTTGAAGTGGCATTGTCAGGTTGGGTTGCCACCTTTCAGTCAATCAGTGAGTGATACGGTGATTCCGATGTCACCACTGGAGAAACGCGCAAGGATTCGAGACAGGCGGTTCGAAACTTGTCGTTTGCTTGTCATTGTCAAGAAGTTTCTGTAGTAAGGAGTGATAAATCAAAGAACTGTTGACGGACGATATCTCCGTTACTCTCTGGTTTGTGCTCTCTAGGTTCTCTCAAAGCCGAACGCATCAAACCAGATCTCGATGTCGCCCGGAACTCTCGATGTCTAACGGCAATCGGGGTTGAACTGTTTCCAGAAATGAGAATATAAAACGCCATGGATCTCATTTGAGTAGACCAGACGGACTTCTATTTTCCACTGTGGTGTCCGCCGAAAAGCTGGCGATTCTCTCTCCTTGCTTCAAGAAGCATTCGCGTGCAGTTTCATAGAGCGCACCGATGGAAAATCTCGAAAAACTTCTCAAATGGTTGAGCTCTAGTCAACGTTAGAAGAGTGAAGACGAATCCTGTTCTACCTATTTCGAAGTTCAGGAGATTCACGACGATTTTCTGTTAGGTTTGTTGTGCGAATGATCGCCGAGCGATGTATGATTTGTTCACAGATGAAGTGTTCAGCAAAATGAGAATCAGGATGATGAATACGCGAGAAAACGATGCGACACTTTGATCGCTCATTCAGCATGATTGGGCGCAGTGGAGGCGCTGATTGATGGAATCGATCAACCGAGAAGGCGGCGAGTGTCGTCGTCCCATCAAGTGTAGAGCCGGCTAATCGTTGCTGAGTGAGAAAGTACCTTGATTTCAGCAGACGATGTGGTTTTCGAATACGTTTTGTGCTACGTCTGTCATCGGTAGCACGCACGCAAACAAACAAACAGACGGAAGCGAGTTAGAAACAGTGGAGTGAGGAAGCGAAGGTGCTTCGGAAGGCGACAAAGGGACAGCCTCTGAGCTGGAGTTGATTAATCATTCGTCTGGGTAGCACGGCCAGGACATCATTTACATCATTTAATACATCGCCGCAGTCATTAGGCCTAACTGAACGAGCCACGCAGACAGACACCCTGACTGCAGCCGTCGAAGCCACTCACCTATGAGTTGAATGGTCGAAAGCTGCCTCTTTTTTTACAACATTTCCAACTCTCCGAGACGGGCACGCGACACAAACAAACGCCGACTCAACGAGAACAGTTCAATCGAGATTCGTCTAAATGAATGTGAATTAACGAGCCTCAGCCGACCGACCGACCGACCGTACGTCACTACTCCCTGGGGAAACGAGAGCGCCTTCTTCTCGCTGTTCCCGCAAACGGTTTGTGATGAAGTAAGCAAGAAATTGAGACGAAACACCGCGCGGGACATCAATTCATTCATTCTCAAAGGGTCTCCACCTCATCGGTTGCGTCGATCTCCCCAAATCTTTGGTCGAGGGAGGATTCCAGACTTCTGGTTAGGGGCATCATTCGAACATGGTGAGAGTGTGTTCAAACATCACCGAAACCTCGGATTCGAAACGTCGAATTCTATGGAAAACAGGAGACCGTTCTCTCTGTTCGTTCCGGAAAATTAATTTTAACGAAAGTTTAATGAAGCCAATTACGTGGTGTTGTAGTTGATGAACGAGTTAATTGCCGACAAAGATTCTCTGCGACGAAAATCACTTGTTCCTCCAAGTTACAGAAATTTTCTTGCGCAGTCATCAAATGTAATAGATAACGGTGACGGCACACGACGACTTGTTCATGCCAATGTTATCTACGACGGTGGGAAAATGCCGCGCCGCTCTAAACGATCCTGTAAGTGAAACCATAGACGAGGGCTGAGCGAACGGCGACAAAATTGAAGTGAATGAATTCAATGATTGATGGATGAGTTGATGGATTCGTGGTGAATGACTTTCGCTTTCAGGGAAATGTGTTTTTTTCTCTCCCTGTGGAATATTTATGATGCCGCAGCTGGCGACGACGACGATCTAAACAACCAACGACGACAACAACTCTCATAACAAATCGCTCCAACTTGAATTGCGTCACGGTAGCGTTGCCGCACTTCAGTGCTACCGCAGGGCCAGTACGTCGTCGAACGGAGCCGAGCCCGATGCAAATTAAGATTGATTTCGAGCGGAAATTGCGCTGAACTAAATTCTGGAATTTCCTCTTACGCTCCAGAGCTCACGTGTTCTTTTTCAAAGTGGACCCTACGTTAGATGAGGAGTGACTGAGGCGAGCCACCCCGTGTAGAATGGTTGAAACTCAAGTAACGACGGAGCTGAGACGGGAAGTTCAAGAAAGGGTCGGAGGAACAGTTATCTGCCAAACATGGAGTTTCCGAAAATCATTTCGGATGGAAATACCTATCCACGATTCATTGCACGCGATGCTTTCGATCCTTTCCTGGTTGGTGTCAGCGTGCTTTCGATGCTTGAGCGCGATCCGAATTCGGCTCAATTCGGTGTTTGCGGAGCGCTTTGTTAACAAGTGTGTAATGTTTCATCTCTTCCGTGCAAATGGAGATTTTATTCATAAATATCAATCGCCGTTGTCGCTATCATCTGCAACATTACAGTAATAGCGCTCGAACAAATGGACGTCGTTGCCGTGTTCTGCCACCACGAGATCATTGTTTGAGCAGCTATCTGCATCAACGCATTCCCGTTCTTCCCGTCAACGGAGCTGGAAAATCGAGAAAATTCCCACGCTAGATCTGAATGATTTCAGAATTTCATTCAACAGTATCGATCGGCTTTCCGAAATCATGAGGGCCAATCGTCCCGGATAGCACCCCGTGGTGCCTCGAAATCGGGGTTACTGGGTTCGACGATGGATGAAAAAATGGAATTCGAAAAGAGAGGAGATGAGTCTTTGGTGAGCAAGCGAATTGACTGATTTAGTCAGTCGCTCTCGTGGCCGACTGACTGCTTGCTTGCTTACTCGCCTGTCGCTACGCCATGACCGATGAGAGCGGAGGTCCCTTGGGAGACCAAACTAAAGTGTAGGAACCTTCTTCACTTCCTGCGCGACTGCCTGCTTGCTTGCTTGCTCGGTCGCTCGAGAAGCCGACCTGCCCGGCCGACTGCCTCGATTTCTATATAACTCGAGATTGGTCCGCTGACGTCTCTGGCCCTTGGAGAGTTCGAAAACGCAGTTTTTTTATCGATTACTTCCCAAGAATCGGTGTCGGTCAATTTCCGAGGTCGAACCAGTCTATTTAGGGAGCTGTTTATCTAGAGCGGATGTACCTCCACTACGAAATTCCAGTTTGGGCGTGAGAAAGAAGCATTCGACATAACATCGATCAGAATCCGACGTGTTCTCTGCATCGGCATCCTTTACTGTGGACGTCGTTGAGCTTTCCGGAACTTTCTATGGAAGCGTCCTGGCGTTCGTGTTCTACATTTGGAATGTAAAGCAGACTGTTCTAACAAGAAGAAGGCCGCTATGGATGAAGGTGACGAATAACTTGCGAAGTCAGCCCCAAAGCGAGCCAGATAGGAACACGGCCAACCAGTCGGCGGCCCGGCCGGGTGGCTGATGACGAGCGTCCGGACCGCCGACTGTCGAACACGAAACACGAAAGAGAACATATCTTCAGTTTATGTGCGTTTGTGTTTCGAAGTTGCTTCGTGGGTCCGCTCGCTGCAAACAAGCAAGCGGGTTAGCGGGCAGGCGGACGGACAGGTAAGGATGCATGCGACAAACGCAACTTGAAGAAAGACGCCTGCTGTTGGTCTGTGAGAGTGCCTTCCTTCGAAACATGAATCCAGCAACAGAAGAAGATGCGGCGGCGGCAGCGGCGGCAGCGGAACTCTGTCTGCTGTCTGTCCAACCCTGTCTACTGTTGTCGCTGAGGCAGCCGCTGAAGCTTGTTCACATGGTTGCTGTTTTTGCTGATGCCGCGACCGCCGCTGCCGCTGTGGGGACTGGCAACGAAGCTCCGCCTTGATTCCGACAGCGACGAGTGCCTCGAGCGAACAAGCGGAGAAACGAACGAACGAACGAACGAAACCAACTGCCGCTGCTCTTTTCTGGTCCTTGCTACTGCCATCACTAGTCAACAACGGCAGCAACACCGACCTCGTCATCGCTCGATGTTGAAGTCGTCGTGGTCGATGCATCTCATGTGTTTGGTGGGTTTGTCACCAACAACGACAGAGATGACGAACCGAGCGACCGATCGTCGTTGTTCAAAATATGATCTCGGAAGCGGGCACCGATGGGAACCTCGCAATGAATCAAAGAGACAAAAACTCGGATCCGGGAGTCTGGAAGTGTCGGAATCACTCTGACGAAATCCTTGTCTGGTTCAAAATGGAACAGAGGCGGGCCAAAATCTTTTCTGGAAGGACGCGTGGACAATGATGTGATGGTTACTCGAAGGAGAAAAGAAAAAACGGGAAATTTTCCAAAAGAACGAGCGGCAACACTGAATATACGGCTTAGCTATTTTGTCCCTTGTCGCCGTCTTTATCGCGGAACGCGGGGAAAAAAGAAAAAGTCGTCGAAGGAGGAGGAGAAGCGGAAGGTCGAGCAGTCGCTACTGAGTGTCGTTTATTAGTGGTTCAAATAAGCCAATCCATCAATGTGATCACCCACCATCGTCGTCGCCACCGCCGCCGCCGCCACCACCACCGCCGCTACTACCAACATCATCAACATTATCACCAAAGCCGTACGCCTCATTTCACCTGTTCAAATGATCAGCTTAACACGCGCACACACTCACAGTTACGAATCGACTTTAAAAACAATTAATTTCACCCCTCTCGGCCGTAAATCCATTCGTCGTGCGAACGCGAAGATCACTTATCGTACGGATCTGTTTTGTTGAATGAAACGATGTTGAAAGAGAATCGCGATCGATGAAGCGAAGAGCTGACTGAGTCCGTTCTGGTAATCCACGCCAGATCTCCAGAAGGAACGATCAGTCCGGACCGTTCCGTGAAATCGTGGCTCTGTGCACAACCTCAGTCGCTCAACGGAGGAGCGAACATCGAGTGAAACACAAGAGTGAGAAATTCATTTCGCCCCAGTCTTCGGAAAACCAAGCTGCTGCACTAGTTGTCCCCATCCCGATACTTGGAAAGACTCAGAATACGCGACTGGCTCACTCGAAATTCATCTCTGCAGATCTAGGTAGGAGATGCCCACCTTGAAACGTCTCATCGATCGATCGATCGATTGATTGATAGATGGATTGATGAATTGAAGAGCTTAAAAAAGTGCTGTGCTTCGGTTAATCCTCAATTATTCTGTCATTATCTCCGACGGTTGTGTAATTATCGCAATCGTTATCATGAGTGACGTTATCAGCTTCTTCAACCACGATTTGGGTGAGAGTCGCCCGGAGCCGCTCAATTGATTTAAGGCTCCTATCGCGGCAAGCTAATTCGCCCGCCGCTCTCGTTTTCATCGAAGAATTCGAGGCTGCTCGATCGATTGCGCTTCTGATCACAAAATACTGCGAAATGGCGGAACTTCAGAGCAATCGGACGATGTTCAGACCGAGCAGAAAGTAGACAGCAAGAGTCACGAATAATCAAAATGGAGCTCGAAACACGGAAAATTGAACCGGAACGAAGAGACGGACGATTGGTTTTGGATTCGATCGGAAATTATTTTCAATCCGCGCAACGATATCGCGGCGTTCTGGCCAAATGGATGCCGGGCTGTCGAAAAGAAAATTTTCGAATTTTTCGTTCCGACTGTTCCCTTTTTCGTTTCTTCTATTTCGACTGGTTACTTGCAGGTTCGCTTCATCTTGGTCGCTACGTCCGTCCGTCCGTCCGTTCGTTCATCCGTCGGTTTGTTTGTCCGTGCTTCCACCAGGCGTTCGGTCGACTGGTCGGCTATGTTCGATCCGGTTCTCTGGTTTTGGCGCATAAGGAGTTCTGGGTAGGATCGAACAGTCAGTCAGGGAGTGAGTGAGTCGGCCGTCCGTCCGTTCGTTCGTTCGACCGTCGATAGACAACGGAGACACCCCATAGCGCATTCCTCAGTCCGAAAACTCGCCACTTGCTCGAGCGGGCCGACTGTCCGGCTGCCTGCCTGCCTGCCTGCCTGCCAGTCAAGCTACGAGTCAGCGAGCCAAGCAGTCCTTGGAGCCTCTGGCCATTAATAATGGCCACAGGCACTCATGACAGCAAGCCGAAGATGTACGGGAGGCGTCACATTATGAGGGCGCTGAGGTTGTTGCCGTTTGCTTCTGTTCGAACTCTATGGATTCTCTGCGAAAGTGTCGTTCTATCACAGAAACCACCCAAGGCACCCAAGGCCTGGTTTCGTTCTCGATCGCTCACTCGGTAGCCGCTTTTTGAAATCAGTCAGTCCGAGCATGTCAAAGATGCTTTGTCCTGCGACAAGCCCGCGACCTTGTACTTTGCTCATTTTATTCGTCTTTTTTCATCGCTTCACTCGTTGCGAACTCGGGAGAATCATAATCGTACGCTTGTAGTTTGAGTTTTCGAGAAGTGGGAGAACCGAAATAACTGATCGAAGATCAATGTCGTCAGCAAGTCCGAGCCGAAACTCTTCTGTATCTATCAGTTCCGTTTCCACTACGCAAGAGAAAAGCAAGCTCGGCTCGGTAGCGATTTCTGTCCCTCAAAAGAGAGAATGTTTTCGTTTTTCCTCCATTCCTTTGAGTGTCGACGTACAACCGAGCGGAAACTCCCGCCCGAACGGCTTAACGTGTATCCGTCCAACTCTGCGGACGTCTCCAGAAATTGTCGCTGACACACAAGTTGACAAATGAATCGGCTCCGGCCGGCGAAGCGACGTCAGCGAAGTCAATCAGGCGTAGAGGGAAGCTGCACCGCTTTTGCTGCTTACTGAATTAACAACAACAACAACAACAACGAAAAAAGAAACATCGTAACCTGAGATCCGTAGTTTGTTCTCTCGGTTGTTTCTGTTTCATCCCTCCTCCTCGACGGATCCAATCATTAACAAAACACACAAACAACACAGAGCAATTCGTTCTTTACACCCTTCTGATTGCTTGGTTAATTGATCCCATGGCTCATCAGAGTTTGTTTGAAACAAACTGACTCGAACCAAGACATTCAAACAAACAAACAAACAAACAGAGAAAATTCACTTCGCTCGATTTTCCACTCAGGCGGCTTCGAACGGTGGCGGAGTCTCGAGCCCGGTGGCAGTTTCATGGCCAAGTGAAAATTGATGGAACAGCACATCCGAATGGGAGCATTCTCCGCTGTGTGTCGTATCCGACATCGGCAATCATTTCGTCGGCTTCGACGGGGGAGAAATTTCCTTCTCGAGCTGCCGACTCCTAGATAAACATATTCGAGGCGTGATTTGATGACTTGCAAGATACTCTATGCACGTCGATGATCGATGCGTTCTCCAAACGGTCAGATAAGTACATTTTTGTTCTTTAAATTCAAACAAGGGATAAGATTTCTCATTGAATATGAAACGACATGGCGAACCTTCCTCTGAAGAAGCGTCTGACGTTGATCGAAGAGGTGATGAGTCGCTAGCCAGCTCGTGACGTTCGGAATGGCGTTTTCAAACAGGAAAAACACACTTCCCGAGTTTTACAATCGCTCATTCAAGCCGGTTTCAGATGTGTTCGCCGACAAAAGCTCTCGATGACTTGTGGTGGGCCAACCTGCTGACTCTGTCCTCGTTTAGGTGACACTCGGAGAGGCTTTAATCGGCGCGAAGATTGATTCCAGATCGGCCGTCGAGCTCGTTGATGGATCATGACTGATGATGAGCGAGCACCCTTGATAAAGACCGTTCCTGAGCGGAACGAGCCAGCCCAGAGAAACGCGAAACTCGTGTTTGACGCCAGAGAGACCAAACAATCGGAGGCAGCGATTGCATATCCGTTTTCATGGTACTCAAGCGCTCCGAGTTCTCTCCTAATGAGTTCGAGTTCGATGAAGTTTCATCTCTCGAGGACCTTCCCAAATCGGAGCGTTCTCACGCGGCCAATTCGCAAAACAGCTCTCCCATCGAAAGAAGCATCTAATCAATCAATTAAACAAAGCTCAATCGACGAATCTGATCCAGCTCAAGAATTCGGGGGATTGCCCCAACTTCATAATTTCTTCTCGAAGTTCGGCTGAAGGAACGAGTGGCGAAACCGCGGAGAACAACCACAAAATTCTCTGTGGCTATCTCACACCTCATTCATCAGAAATGTCATAGCGGTCACTGAATTGAGACTCCGCTTCATCGGACTCCCGTGGAAACAATCCCCGGGAAGCCACTTCTGGAATCATGAGCAGAGCAGACATTGCGACAGCTCTTGGACAAACTTCAGGATCCCATTTGAGACGTTGTTGCGTTGTTTTTATGACGTCGAAAATGATACTGTTGCCAGCTCTCGGAGGATTGTCGTTGCAAAAACGCTCCAAAGGAAACAAGTTTTTACCTCGTTGAGCATTTTTTCTTTCTAGTTTGCGCAGTTCCCACCCCGGACGAAGCGTTTCAGTGTCACAGTCCGGATTTTATCACAGAAAATCAATGGAATCACCTCGTTCCCCATAAAGAGGAAACGAATTTGAACTGTGAGGACCGATTTTCGATTGAATGAAGGGCTTTCGCGAATGATCTGAAAAGGAAACTTCTAGGACAGGCCTCCTCATCCGAGAGCTCATGGAACAGGAGAAATCTTCTCGAATTTTCGTTCTGCCATGACGAGGGTCTGTTTTTTCCACAGAATCGAATTTAGGAGGGAAGAGCCTCCAATTTTTCTTTCGTTTTGGGAGAGCAATCGGAGACCCGGTTGCCTCCGTGATCGGCATTGTTTTCTCCGATCTCTTTGGCAAAAGCTTTCAGAAATATTTGTTTTTGATTCAAGCGAGGGCCTGTTCACGTTCAAACGTATTTCGAGTCGACGGAGAGTCAGCCCCGCAAGAAATCAGCCCGCCGGTCGAGGCGACAGCCAGCACGGCCGCTGCTCGAGGTTCCCGGCTCGGACGTTGGTTGGCACGGAAACGCAAAGGGTGGGACTAGAGGGCGCGGCTTCAGGACACATGACCATCCAACCAACTAGGCTGGCTGTCGGCCTGTCTCCCAGCCAGCGGGTCCTGCAGTCGGCCATCCACCCACGGAAACATGGGAGGAGTGAGTGACTTTGCTCACCAAAGAGCTCTTTGCAACGTGCCCTTTCTGCCACACCGTACTTGCCCCCGCTTGGCAAAAAGTACTTTTGCCCGCTGAATGCATAGTTTCCTGAACAGAGACCGACGGACCGGTCTAATGCTGGACCTCTAGGGTAGTCGTCTACTCGCTTGCTCGTCTGACTCGTTCATAAAACTTTGAGCTGCGGCGATCACGGCGTTCATGCGGGTTCGGATGGAGCTTCCCGCTGAACTACTATATAGCTCTTCTTCACTAAGTTTTCCTGTCATTGCAATTATCTCGAAAAATGGTGGAAGGTTATCGTTAAGAAAAGTCTCCGAAGATTTCCGGATGTTATCGAGAACACCAGGGACACAATTACACTTTTCGTTTGTGCATTTCTCTCCAGCACGATGACCGAATGAGAGGCGGCAGGGAAAGCTTAAGATTTCGGGATCCGATAGCTATTGAGTCACGTCAACTTTAAAAACAGTAGTAACGCGGTTGAGTGAAGCTGAAAACCGATGCTGCTGTTCCCTTCATGCTAGGTACAACCCTTTGTGGAACGCCAGAATTTCACCACTTCACGCGGGTGAAGCGGGGCCGCCAGAGATCCATAAGATGGAATTTCGTCTCACGTTGATGTTTCAAAGCTCGTCGTTTCTCAGCCGACGTGATTTCAAGTTGACTGAGCGGAACACTGGTAACTCGTTGATTTCCTGGTCGGACGACGACTTCAAAGTTTCAGATCTAAACAGCTGGCTAATGCGACTCACTACTCCCAGCACAGCGACGCGTCGAAACACGCACGTTCGCTACCCTCACGGAAAAAATGCGGATCCAGCATGAGAGAATGAACACAACAGAAAATGATACAAATTATTCCTCGCAACACCGTGTCCGCATCGCCACATCGCGGTGCTGCCGCCGTCGACATCGCCTCAGCCATAATCACTCACCGGGCGTTATTAGACGTCTAAATAATTCAACGTTTTTCTTCTGTCTCTGCGCATTCCTCTCGGCCGAAACGGAGGATCTTCCCTCTTCCAACGCGAATCCCACGAAGTTCCTTTGTCGAAAATATTTTCCCGCTGTTTCCGCCGCGAGCTGAGCTTCAACATCCGAAACGAGGCAGAATCGACAGAAGGAAAGTAAGAAGATTCCAACCTTGCGTAGACAGATGGGTTTCGCGTGGACGCAGCTATCGTTCAGGCAGAGTATTCAGGAGTTCTTCGCTTCCGTCCATTCATCCATCGTAGCGGCTTAATGGAAGCGTTTCATTTACTTCGGTTTACGTTGACGAACAACGCAACAGGTACGAACCCCGATCCCTCCGAACATCAAACATCCTCATCACCTCCGTGAAGCGGTTTTTCTTTCTTTCTTTCTTTCTTTCTATTTCTGACTGTTCGAGAATGGAATACGCTCGCGTGCTTTTCGGATTTCAGCCGATGTCGATAGTTTTCTTTCCAACCGAGCTCTGGACACTTTCATCTCCACCGATATTTTGCCGGGCGTACTTTCCAGGTGCCCACGGGACGAGCCATGGAAGCCTCGGCAGCTGCGAGCAAGTCGACAACAGATCGTGCACTCACAAATTCTTGTTCCGTTCTCGACAGAATTTGATTGAACATTCCTCAAGCTCGAGCTTCATTTGCCCTCTAACAATCGTTTGTCAAGCGTTTATATTGATCATCACAACAAAAATAATTACGAAGCTCCCTTTGGTATTCTCGGCTTCATGTTTGCAATTCAAATCAACATGTGGGCTCATCCCGAGTCGAATGCAGATAGATGGTCTCTGCTCCAGCGCGTCATCGAACTCCCCCCGATCGATGGTTCCTGTCCATCTCAGCAAAGTTCTCTGTCTGAGAATTCGGACGGGACCTTCAAATCAATTAGTTATGCGAAGACTACTTCTTGTTCAAGGAAAACTCAATGAAACTACTACGGAATCATGCTGGTGGCAGAGTCCGTGTACTCGAGAGCTCCCTGATAGAAGTCGAAAATAAAAAAATCTTCGCTAGATTCAGAAATTCGAATCAACTCTTCATCCTTGGAATCCATCGACACAATTGGATGACAGGAGTTATGATCCAATGTACGTCAAAGGCCCAAATTGTTCTCAACACAGATAAGACATCAAGAACTGGATACGTACCAACAGATATACATACCTGCCCTGACCCCTTACCGCATCGTTTCACATTCTGAGAGTCCAGTTAGAAGACGATGAGAAGTGCAATGATGCAAAAGCGAAGATGTACAAAAACGCATCCTAGATAAACGCACGTTGTGGTTGCCTCGATGAAATTGAAACGGGTCCAGCCGAAAACGCTCTGAGTGACAACTGTGTACCTTGTTCTCCTGATTTAGCGTATCAACGACGAACGCGAAGTCGAAAGGAAAATCATTTTTGGAATTGGCCTGATCCGTAATCAATGCATTCCCCCGAGTTTTGAGGCTTCGAAACCGATCTTTGTCGACTCGAAGGAGAACTGTTGTTCATGTCCTCAGACAATGGCATGCTCAAAACTGGCTCAGGAGTCGCAACTCGAAGGGAGCGAAGTCCTTTCCTCATGCCGCTAGACCCAGTGTAACGACTCACTGGCCTGAGTATCCATTGGCGGCGGCGTCGATCGAAGCTCTCCGAAGCCTTCAATCAAGCGTTTGGACTAGATTAACTGATGCGCGGATCGAAGTCATTAGAATATCGAATCAATCACGAGAGGATCTTTCTCACATCAGGCAGGTGTCTGAAATCCCGACGAAACGATGAGGATTTGGATTTCATCGATTCAAAAATTGGAAAACCCAGATTCTGAATTCCTCAGTGGATTTCCTACCGATCAGTTGATCGTTAAATTTCAAACTTTGAGAAGCGAAAGCCAATGACCGATCGGGTTGCTCAGGAACAAAAGAACCAAAATTGATTTGGACCGCGTAATTTCAGAGCCATGATCGCAGGAGGCTGCGTACTTCTTTGTTTTTTCTCGTCCGCCTCGCTTCATTTTTTTCCGTCCGTTCGACTTCGGAGCAATGTAGCGTCCGTCATCGCGGCGTTTCGACCATTAGCCGGCATCGGACGAAAATGTCTGAGTGAGACGAGAATGATCATATTTTATGCAGAGAGCCTCTCTTCGGTCAGGTCGTCGAGTGATCTGTCGTTGTCTGACACCCGTCCATCAAGGCCTTTGATCGACTCGACAGCTGGTCATCAGTCAGAATCGCTGGCAGCTCCGAGCGAGCCAGCGAAGGAGAGAGAGAGAGAGAGGGGAACAAAAAACCGAATCGAGTGCTCCCATTGGATTGTACGGTGTTCAGCTCACATCGGAATCAAATCGAGCCTCTGTGATTCGCTCACGGAGTTCTGATGCGGCGACCGAAGAAAAACCACGATTGATAGCAAGCAATAAAAGCAGCAGCGAGCTGTTGAGCCGCGGGGAGCATGAGGAATAATGCGTCGCTCAAACCCTCGAAAGAAAAAGGAACTCACTCGTTTGAAGAGACTCTATTCACTTTCTCGAAACCGATTCGGCCTCGAGTAATTGACTTGACACAATCGATAAATTGACAACTGACCCAGCTTCGAAACAAGAGGAAAACACTAACAACGTTCATTACGATGCCGGAGACGTTGGGCATTGAGGTCGATGTTATTGGTAACCACGCTTTGCCCGTTGTTCGGCTCTCGATTTCCCGAGCTGACTCCATCGGTCTTGCCTCCTCCTGACAGGAGGTGTCTAGTTCATTCTCCTGACATGTCAGTCGAGCCTTCAGGGACTCCTGAGAGTCTCCTGTTCGTATCTCCTGAGGCTTTCCCACTGCCACCGCACATGAGGGAGCAAACAGCAAATGAGACGTAGATGGACGACCTGTGCTTCCTGGCTGGCTTGTTGCATCGTAACCGAGTTAGATCCTTCCGTTGTTCTCCTGCGCGCCAAAGGCTTGAGCGAAATGCGTGGGTGGATGGGTGATAAAGCTCTTTTCGAAGAAGAAACTACACCTCGCGAGAAGCTCTCTGGCTCTTCGCATCTCAACTTTCGAGAACTGGAATCCGCAAACGACCGAAGTTGTGCTCTGATTTCTAGAGTCTGCATTGGTTTTCGTCAACGAGAACCATTTCCACACCCGGATGTCACTCAATCATCAGTGAGAGAGTTACTCCATTTGAGAATGCGAGCGGCACGGCAAAGACTGGAGCGGAACATGGAGGTGGAGAAAGCAACCCAACCTCGATGCAACATTGTTTCACTCTGAACAATGACAGCGGACAATTCGAAAAAGATTGATTGTGCCGCTGTCATGGCCATTGTTATGCTTCATATTCGCCACCTCGTGGCAAACGGGAATGATACAGGGCTGGCTGGTTCGACTTCTTCTCTGTCGCCTTCTTGCGGCAGAGATCGGATTCGAGTACAACGACCGAATCAGAGTCATTAGACAGGTGCGGCTTCCCGCTATATCGAGTTCTTCACGAGAGACTTTCCGGTCTAGTGCGTCATTCCGTTCAGAACATTTCGGAAACTAAAACGATTCCTGAGAGCTGACATTGGACAGTCGCATGTCCCAGCTTTTATCACAGGATCATCGGCTATATTGAGCCTGCATCGATTTCAAGAATTCGTTCCCGATGGAGTTTCCGAAAACCACTGCAAGCGATAAGCGCTTTCGAGCTGACTGGTGAGAGTGCGATGTCAACGAAACTGTCTCGAAATCAAAGTAGGACAAAGTAGAAACTGTTTGAACAGGCTCCCCGAGCTGGAGAAGTTCTTGATTCGCAAAGGTCGATCTGGAATAGGCAACAACCAGCACGCGGAACGGAACCGCGCCAAAGGTAGCCAGCGAGTCGGCTATATTCTTATTGATCGGCTCTATTGATTCGGTCATCGATGGCCAGCATACCGGGCTCTTTTGTCTCGGATACAAGTTCGCATTTTTTTTCACAGCAAAATGGCTTACGTTCCACTCATCGCTATGCTAGTTCGGTGGACAAGAAAGTCATGGAACCTGTGCCTTTTGCGAGGGGTCACCGCACTCTCTTGTGAAGATCCGAAAACCAAATCAAAACTCTCCGTCGCACAGTGCGCCGAAATTCAATTTTAGGCGGTTTTGATCCCCTACTCCAAGGGAGCGAGAAAAAACTCCCCCTAGAGGAGACCAAATCGCACTCTCGGTGATCCCTGCGTCGATTCAATCTTCTTGAGAAGTCACGAATGCTCCAGATACTCAGGCCATAACGGAGAAAAGTTCCTTTGAGTTACGATGCGTCCTACACTCTGGTGTGGTGCTGTTCCAGACAAAATTCCGGATTTCTTCTGGTTTTAAATGCATGCTCTTGCTCGTCCGTGATTCTGGAGAATTTCACTGACTCTTATCGTTGACGGAAACTGCTTGTTCCCTCGAGATTCTTGTTATTATGGAAACCTCTGGTAGGTATACCATCTCCCTAGAATAACCGGGGCTTGCGCATTTTCGAGCGAGAGCCTTGATTGCGGGGAGTCGACTCCCCGCGGGACTCCGTCAGGTCCCCTCACGGAATTGAGAAAATCCTCCAAAAGCGGCGATTTGAATGCGTTGATGGAATTTGCGGCTGAATCCAATCTTCCGCGAGTCTTAATAAGGACGATTCCGCGAAAGATGAAAAGACGCGAGAAATATCCTGCCACCAGTTCCGGAGCGCTGTCAATAATGGCTCACAAGTGAATCGTGTGTTCTTAGAGAAATCACCAGAAAAATGAGCAAATTCAACACTTAAAAATCGGAAACTTAGCTCCCTCAGTATTGTTAGGTTCGGGTAAGCGGGATATAATCTCAGATAATAATCTGCATAAAATGGTTTCCTCCACCTGAGATCAGATTCGGCCGCACTGTGCATCCGATTACTCGTCATACACGTTCAAGCACATTCTATATCTGAAGAAGCACGATACTTCATCCGCGAGCGTTCACGTGAACTTTTATTATCGTTTTGATTGGATCATATGGACGGACCAGGGCCGCCTTCGCTCGGGTGTGCGCGTCCCCCGATACGAGGTCCATCATCCTCGACGGGCTTAAAAGTCTTATCTCCTTTCCATGGTTCTCCTCAAAGCCAGTTGCTCCGAGAGTGGAGTCGGTGTCTGGAGCTCGGCGATCGCGAGCTGCGTTCGCTCATTCACTGAACCTGTGGAAGATTCCGTGCAAGGCGCCAGAAGAGTTTTTTTTTCTCAAGCGAAGCCTCTGCCCAATGAGACGAGTCATGAAAGGCCTGCAGATTATATTCTTAATTCGGCGATGCAAGCCTGACGAAGAACTCATGGGCTCACGCGAATTCTTGAAGTTCCCACACACCTGACAAGGGCCCGTTTGAAGAATCGGGAGGAACTTTATTTCAAGAAAAATATTTACTTATTACCTTGAGTCACTCGAATTCACCATTGGTCGCAAGCCCAGGGACAACGTTGTTAAGTTAGATCATTCGAAAACAGTTCGTGACAACGGGAGCAGGGGATTCCAGCTATTATTCACGACTCACGCTCCTTCAATCAATATCAGTAGATATGGATACACAATGCCTGAATTCTTCAACTCTCGTATTTGTAGCGCATTATTCATGGATCTACCCTGCAGTTCATTCTTATTCCCATAAATTGATGAATGGTGATTGATGAATGAGGCCTGAAACTGGATTTCTCACAGGAGAACCTAGAAGGCCACGCTGAATGGATCACAAGCCCCCACGGTCCGATCCGAGAAGGGGAAAGGAAAAAGAAGGTCGCAGAATCCAAGTGGTGAGGAAATAAAACACCATTCCATTCATATTATTACGATCATTATGAACTCTAACTGGGATAACTGAGTTCTCTGATCTGTCCCTCTTTTCGCTCAAAAAGTAAATCAACGACGATGAACCCAAACTCGACTAGTTTCGACAAAGGGAAATGGATAATGTTTTCAGCTGGCGTTGAATTTGCTTTGAGTTGTGAGTTCATCCTCATCTCGGCCGGCACTGCAAGTACCTCTTCAGCCTTGAAGAGGTGTTTCATGTACTGCTTGCACTGACGTTCCTAACTAGAAATCAAGTGCCACGACTGCTGAATCGACCAAAAATAGTTTATCGATCCAAGGAGGGAACGCAAAGTCTCGGAGGTCACTGAATTTATGATTGAAATCACTAACGATTGATAGCAAGTCATCTCTAGAGCTTGGAAGTTCAGGCATTAATCATTTTCGAACCTCCATCAATCAATATGAATTGATGGATATTTGATCACATAGTGCCTGATTGTTCAAGTCTATGACTTTGTTGGGTCGTCGATGATGATGTTTTTCTGCTTTTGGAGTTCTTTGTTCCACACATTCAACTCTGATTGGCAGCTGAAGTAGACATCCCCGATATTCAGGAGATACATCTCCTCTTCCGCCCTGAGAAACTTGTTCAGGATTCCTGTGCCGAACGTTCTCAGAGCCTCCAAGGCAAACGATGCACGTTCGAGACTCATACGTTTAGAGATCCTTCAAGGAATCGTTTCGATCCCCTCACAGCCATGAGAAGTTGGATCCATGAAATGGTTATTTTGGAAAGAAAGTCTGAAAGTGTCGTCCAAATACTCATTAGAGAATGTTGTCTGCCGCATCCATCTCTTAAACCGGTAACTCGGCTTCTCGCACTAGAGAACAAAATGTTAGGAGTTACTGCAGAGCGATACAGTGAATTCTCTTCACAACGAACTCCAAGGGACCGACGAAATCTGTTCCTTGTGGCGGAAATTAGTAGCGAGTAGCGAGAGTACATAACAGCATAACCATTACACAATACAATGAATACAACGAAGTCAAGCCCAGGTCTGACTCGTTACTAAATTCGATGTAATGGGAGTCTTCCAACTTCAGCCCCTACGGCAGGCTATCGTTCTTTGCATCAAGGAATTCACCACCTGTGATCTAGAGATCCGCGGTACCAATAATGTGGCTCACTGCTCCTTTCAAGTCATTCAACGAGGAAAGTTTCTCCGGAAGGGAAAAATGAGGATGCGACGAGAGAATCTTTCGAATCGACCCGTTCCGTACATGAGATAAGATTCGCAGCCAGCGCTTCGAAAACTTCTGTTCCTGATTAAGCCTCAGGTATGCGTTCCGTAACTGCGGCGCTACGGGGCGTAAACTACGGGCCGTAGTTTTTTCTTCGGGTCGCTGGAAATCGAAAAGTATGAATTTCTCGAGGAAAAGGTCTTGAGGTCTTTGGTGGAACTCGTTGAGTAGTTACGGAACGCAGATCTATTAAGCCTTGATTTCAAACAACCCAGGCGAAGAAAATACACACTCAGCCTCACCCAACCATACTTCCTCGATAACAATGGAAGACTATTCATCTTTACCGACTGCGGAACCTTTCCCTAGCAGGAACCCATCATAGAACGAGTGGATATTCCCGGACGGAGCTATTTCTCGTAAGAGAGATCAACAACACATCCTGATTTCAGGTCATATAATCTTTATTCGGCATTCCATGGATTTTTTTCCACCTCACAAAGCGTTTCCAACCAAATCATCGAGCCTTAACTGATAACCAAGGTAAAAAAAGAACTTATCGATACATTATAACCCTCTCCTTTCATCGATGGTTGTATTTCCGTGTTCTGAGCACAATATAACCCCAGATAGTGTTCCACCCACGTACTCGGAGGGTTTGAGTTCAAGTATCACCAGTTTAGAACTGCAATCGTTACGGAAAACTATTTCGATTCCCCATAACTTAATCATTGGAAGATTTTTTCAAAACGCTGCCTACGCGAGTTCGCCGGTTGTAGCACTCGATGTGCGGCTTCGAAGCCCACGTGTCTGCGAACGGTAGTGTAGACGAGCAGTAGTAACCAGTTCAGTTTTTCGCGCTATGAAAAAGCGGAAGCGGTTCTACGGCGACGGCGATTGCTGCTCGCATCTAGAATGCGTGAGCGACTAGATCAGTCTTCATGATAATCGATCATGAGTTTAGCGTAGATACTGATAAATTCGTGCGAAATCAATGTCTGCTCAGAAGGTCTTGGCAACAATTCCTCAGGATCTTTGGCACCTCACAATATGCCACTGAAACTTCTTGATGCTCATTTGAATTCAGCTAAGCCTGGCTCACCCTGAATCGATTGCCCTCTTTGATCTCTTCGAGTGAAGACGCGAATTTTTCGCGGCCTGTCGCGGCGATCCGCGCGTTATTGCAACAAACTTTTTTCCCGGTATCTATTTCTCACTCGGTTGAAGGGGAACTTTGAGAATATACAATAAACGAGCTCTGTTTCACTAGATGGAATGCGATAATGTTTGTCCCATGACTATCCCCTGGTTTTCTGCGAATGCGTTTTCAAAAATTGGAGGAATTCTTGTGTCTCATTTTGTTAGGAATCAGCGGGTCGAGCTCCAAGCAGATTGAAATGCGAGAGGAAAAAAACTTTCCTAGCGTTCCGTGCCGATGGAGAGGGTTCGAGTCTGAACCTCAACCCGGGAACGGTACAATCGACAGCTTCCGACGAATCGTGGAGACGTCGCGCATCGCCTAGGCGACGAGCCGCACCAGTCAAGTTGTACTCTACACGGATTGAAGACTATCTTCCGAATGATCGGATCGATCATTACCTATGCGAATCTATTAATAACGCGAATGAATTCAACCAGCTGAGGTATTGCTGGAGATTCGTTGATCCACACATTACTTCATACATTGACCATATCGGAGATTTGTCGTATCGATGACGGGCTCCGTTCGCGATAGATTCCATGTATCCAGATCGCACACCATTTGTTCCTTCATGTTTGCTACACTGTCTCGACTTTCTAAAAAGCGTTCGAGACCGCGCACAATAGCTCAGGTGAATTCTCACACCACCACAGACTCCAAAGGCAGTCAAGGGAGACGGATCTCGAACCAGTGACTTTCGCAGATTCTCCGCATTGATGCGAAGCCGGAAAAGAAGAGAGAAAACAATGGAATAAATATGTAGAGACCAGTTCAAGAGCCGCCGCGACGATGTCAGGTATTTTAGGTTCACAATGGAGTTCTAAGATTGGAAGTAATCGTACGAAAGTGTGCGAACGACGACGGCTGAATGCCGCATTTCGTTGGGGTTGAATTAGCTTTGACTCCGACCTCTTCGTCAGCCTCGCCGTATGCGATCCACTATCAGCTACCGATGAGTCGATGACGCGTTATGGCACCATACCAGTGAGCCTGTTTGTGGGTTTTCCCATTCACGCCTTCAGTGGACAGTCAGTCTCATCTGTCGCTACCTATTCGTAGTCCCGTAGTAAAATTGGAAGTAGACTTAGATTTTACCTAAATGGCACCTTCTCGAACCCCCGTTCAACGTAGCGTTGACAGCGAAGTGACCGAAGTCGATGCGAGGTACTCGATGCGAGGCGTGAACCGCTTCTTCGAGTTGCTCGACGAGTTTTCAACAGGTAGCGATTCTTTCCTGAGCGAGGAAACACATGAATCCAGCTGATATTTTTGAGGTCACTTCTTTAGGCCATGAATGAAGAACGTCATGTTTGTTTTTTTGTTCGATGATTAGATGATGTCAGTGTACATATTCCGTCCGTAGGTCCCTCCCCAACGATCCGACGTGTCGAGGGTTGTCGTAACGGCTCGCTTGCACTCTCGCGGTTTGCGCTTGAGCTGCAACGCGTTCACGTAATCCTTGATCAGGTGGGCTATTTGAAGAGCTTGATTTGTATTGAAAATGTACTTGGATCCTTTCTGGCGTTGCGGATGAGAGGTCTGAGTCTCCGGATGGTCTAGATGTCGTTGGCTTTGCGTGAAAACGATGATTGAATTCAGCGACGGTGAATAGTTAACAATGTTCTCATACTCGCAAGTGCAGAGCACGTTCCGAGTGCGGATTTCCAGCAGATGTAATCCGGTTTGGTCGACTGCGAGCCAGAGTAGCTTCGGCCACGAGCACGTGGTGCTTTGCTGAACTTCGAAAATGCTACTGCCCCATAGCGGCCAGCTGCGCAAAAGGGCTAGGAAGGCTCCCTTGCTTTGTGAGACGCTCATTCCACCCAGGATCTGATGTTGGGCCACAACCGCATCGGCTGAAAGTTGTTTCAACAGTCGCATCGGTAAACACTGGGCCATTACCTTGCGGTAGTCTACAATCGTGTCGCCTTTGTAGTCGCCGTAGTCCAGCTGGGCACGCAACGAGCATAGCATCACCGCTTCCTGCGAGTTAATGGGGAAACGATCCAATCGGATGTTATACACAAGCTGATGGAAGATGAGTTCTTCTTCGACCGGATCGGTTAGGTCAACGAGAGTATCGATGACGAGATGCTTCTTGAACAAGAAAATCTGCTGTTTTTGTGGCTTGAGATCGTCCTTCGCATTGTTGTTGAACTCGCTATTAGCACCGGTGGCTGCGACTGCCTCTTTTTTGATCTGCTGTTGTTGCGTCCATCTCTCCCATTTTGATAAGGTGTCACCCAGTTTTTCAGCCGGTGCCATCGCTCGCTCGGTGGTACCGATCACCTCGTACAGTGAGTAGCCTTCGGCGTCCTGTCGCAAATTCAGACGCCGTTTTATTACTGTGACAACTTCCTGAGCGCTCGTACACGGATCGAAGTCGACTTGTTGGAGCTGACCGTCAAGGAACTGGATCCTGGTCCTGCACGGGTGTCTCCTCGTCGTGCAGGATACCTCCTCACGGGACGGAGGCCACTTTCGACCTCGAGTTTCCATTGTTCTCAAGAGACATTTCAGCGAGAATTGAGCAAACTGACCTTCTTCGGTCACAACGTCCATGGCACAGTGTTTAAGGTGTGCGTGCAAGTAATGCAGAATGTGTTTCTGGGTTGGAAGCACTAAGGAGCACAGTAGCGCCAACAATTGCCAATGTCGCACGTTGGCTCTGCTGTTTGGCTCGGGATGGTCGGTCGTCTGTTTGATGAGCTGCAAGAACAGCTCGTTCAGAAGTGTATCTCGACGCATCCCGCATTCCACAATCCACTGAGCCATTTGGATCAGGTCCCTTTGACCGTGCCAATCGTCGTCTTCTTCTAGAAGTCCTGAGAATATGAGGATGCATGAGAACAGGCGCCGCGCCGTACTCTCAAGTTCCGGATCGGAGATCACCAACAGCGAGTGGCCCAAAGGCATCCTGCTGAAAGCCCAATACTCGTGTCCGAACGACTTGTAACCCTCGGCGGCGTATTCCTGTCGAAGGGTGCTGTATTTCGTTGCTCCTTTGTGAAACCTGGAAACGATCAATGGAACCGTGAGCTTCTCTATCAAGCCTAAATGAATTCGAGTTATATCCCACAAACGGATTGTCACATACTTCCGCAATGTATTCTTGAAGATATTCCCTGTTTCTTGGTCGGGTTTGTTGAGTAAACCGGTGTCGACGACATTTTTACGGCACTTCAAAACTTCTTGGTGGAGTTTCATCCTATCCTCGAACGCCAAACGCGTTTTAACGTTGACCTCGAACGTTGGTTTGAGCCAGCTAGCGATGCTCGGCGCATACGAAGAAATCAAGTTGGCTATATCCATTTTTTCTCTAGTTTCGAACATGTAGCACTTATGAATGTCTGCAAAAGACAAAAGAGTCACAGTTGGCGATTGAATCGAGATCGAATCCTCGCAAGATTTCGTCTGATGACTCAGCCCACTCACCAGGCACATCTTTGGGCAGAGTGAACGTGATGCTGTCCTCGTCGCTGGCAACACGAACACTCTCGAGTTCGTTGTAGCGATACGCGTTTAGTATACTTTTAGTTTCGGCATTCACCAACAAAACACCCTCAGCCGAAATGCCGAGCAGCATCTGATGATCGTAGGTCAAGAAGCCGCGGCACTTGACAGGGTAGAGAGTGGTGCCGTACAGTGGGTACTGCATCACTATTGACAAGTACCAGACCTAGGGAATCGAGAAGATCGAAACGGTGATGAAATCGGTCCGCACACAGATCCCCGAGGAGTTTTTATGCAAAGTGGGAACCAACCAGATGCTCACCTTGCACACGAGTTCGGATTTATCCTTCCCGTAGGCTTTGTATGCAGCCGCAATGGCCTGCGAGAACTCGAGTTCGCTCCGACGATCTCTGATTCGTCGAGGGAGGTATCCGGGCAAGTTTTTTCCAAACTTCTCCAAGTTATCTTCTGGAGTTGTTTGTCCCGGTTCACCCAGAATCACTCTTGCTTGCAGTCCTGCCAGTTGCAGCGCAACGCGCTCCATCACGGGATAATAGTCCATCTGTAGGAGAAACGAGAAACGTGGGAGAGGATATTGTTCCAGCTTTCAGGAGTATTTCGGGGAAAAAAAGAAATGCGAACGATTCATTGAAGCAATAGTTTTGAGTTATTAATTGAGGTCGACGTACGTTGACCACGTCGTGAACGACTTGAGCGTAGAGCAGATCTACTTCGATGGGATCTTGAGGAATTTCACGGATCGCTTTAAAAAGTCGCTTTTTGAATAGGAATCGGCAGTCCCCAGCACCCACTGCTAGACTAGCAGTCTTTTTCGTCACGCTCGAGTACTTGGTCAGTTGCGCAGAGGTACGCTTGTGGCTGTAAGAGATTCGGAAAGGCTTTTCAGAAAGTGAATCAATGAGGTGTCAGCACGAAAGTCTTCCCGAAAGGCAGCCTCCATGGAAGCGGTTGAGGTCAGTCGAAGACTCACAATTCCCACTGATAGACGATGTCGGCGATGTAGTCGTACGCTTTCAATGCTTGGTGCCTGTCAGGGTTATATTCGTAGATAGTCCAGCCCTCAGTATTCTTGAGACCGATCTTTTCAGCTAAGGCTTTCGTGGCTTGCAACACCGTTGTCGATGCCTGCACTTCAACAGCCTTGCTGCGCCCGTCCATCAGGTACAGGCGACAGAGTAACGGTTCTCGTCGACGCACAGCCTGAATACGCAGAAATGAAGTTTTATTGTTGTAGAAGAGGTCTCTGTTACAGATTCTTCGCTTTGGCAGTAATTTCTATGACATATGAAATTCAGACAGACAGTTTGAGATGAGCATTCGAGTGAACTCACGTCTACTTCATGCTGAGATGGCGGACACCGTCGGCCCACAACACTGGTTCCGGCAGAATTCAGTTCGTTGAGAGCGTACTGTGCAAGTGATCGAACATCTACATCTTCTGCCTCATCGTTGGTGCGCTCTCGCACTATGGCACTGAAGTACTGTTCGAGAAAAAGAGAGCGATTTCATCATAGGAAGATCATGAAGTACAATAGCCACTTCGGTGGAAACCATTATCGCGGATGCGCGACATACCTTCAGTAGGATTTTGCTCGGCTTGAAGCAACCGATGCAACAGGCAACGAGAAGCCACAAACGGACCAGAGCTTCACGTCCTAGCGGATTCCCAGTTGCCTGGCGAGTGATTTGCACCAGGATTTCATCCCGGAGAAGTTCGTTTTCGATCCCAAGTTGACAAACTGTCTGAATGTATAGCGTTTCCCCGTCACTATTCATTTCTCCCTTGACGTATTTGCCTGGAATAAATTCAGATATGAAATTCTGTATCGGCGCGGCGATCGCGGTGCGGACACGCCCCGCTTCGTGCAGGATCCCAGAGACACTATTTTGGATTGTATTAATCGCTTCAGACGTCAGATGTTCGTTCTCGCGCCTCGACGCCCCTACTTATGGAATCATTCGGCGTGTTCCAACATCAGATAGAAACTCACAGAGGTCTTTGAAGTTGCTGCAGGAGTTCTGAATCATTTCAGTGTCCTTTATGGATTTGAGATGAGGCCCAGGAATGGCACCTTGTTTGCAGAAGGTGATCATCTCTTCGAAGGGCACGGCTTCCGAGTTCGTTATTGTTTTTCTACGTCGCGTCAAAGTGCGCATAACTTGCGTGGTCTGCGAGCTTTGATAGAACTCTTTAGGATGTTTCGCGAAATGCAATTGTGCATACTCCAACATCGTGGCTGACGAAGCCGATTCGGAAGCTATGCGGCTTTTGCGATTTTCTTGCTGTTCCTGCATCTCACTGAGTTTTTTCTCGACACGTTGTTTGCGTCGAAGCTCCCGTTCAGCATTTTCTGTCGCACTTTCCGCATTACTGTGATTCGTGCTGCTGTCATGCCGCGTTCGCACGGGCGTTAACGGTGCCTGGGGCGCGAACGGACTGCTCGTGTGCACTTGCAGCTTGTTCTTCTCCTTCTCCTGCGGTAGTGTCTGTTGGGCGTGGAGAGCTCCCAAACCTTGAGGAGGCATTGGGGGCGGAGGTGGTGGTTCCTGCTGAGGGAACAGAAGAAGAGTTTGATTCGAGAAACTACTCCTCTGTCTCCTTGGGACTATAAGTTCAATTTCGTGATATCGCTCGGAACCTACCTCTTCGTCGTCGTCTCCATTGCATTCAGAATCGGTGTCCTCGGGTTTGATTGGAGAGGCCGTTCGAGGCAATTTTTCAGCCTCGACTCGGATCTGAACAGTGGTTCTAGATTCCGTTGACTGCACGGCTGGGACCGCTTCCTTCGCTTTTATTTCAGTTTCCCTCGACTGGGTCTCTTTCTGCTCTGTCTGGACTGGTTTGTCGTCGGGGACTCCGTTCTGTTGTGTCGGAGTGACGTTTTCTTGAAGAGGCTCTTCCTGTTTGCAAACTCCTGTCGTGGATTCAGAAACACCGTTGGCGGCATCTGTGATCTGTTTCTCTTCCAGAGGTGTTTGTTGCACTTCACTGAGGAACGAGAACATCTGATCGAGGTCGACCTGCACGCCGTCTTTCTCTTTTGATTCTGCAGAGCTCTCGATTTCATTGAGCTTCTGTCCAGCCTGTTTGACCTGCACCATCTCCGTGATGACCGCCAATTCTTGCTGAGCCGCCTTTATGATGTCCTCAGCCTCTTGGAGCTCTTTGGATTGAGCGAGTTTCTCCTGTCGGATCCGCTCGTTTTCCAACGCCTCCTCGACTTTCTTGCGTTCGCGAAGGGCGGACGCGACTTCCTGAAAACATCAATTATTCTCTCTGTAAATGACGAACGCATTCGGCCGCGCAGCTGATTAAGAATACTAAATCTCGGCACACACGACGCTTACCCGAGCGAACATGCCTCTGACGAACGCTTGAATTGTGATTGCGGCCCGTCGCATTTTGTTGAATCGAATTTTATCGCAACGAGCTCGATAATACTGTTGTAGAATCTTTGCGGCTGTCTTCTTTTTGAGAAATTCTGGAAGGAATAGTTGGATTGTGAGCTTTCAAAACCGAATCGTGTCAATATCTAGAAACTCTAACACGACGAAGGTATCCCAACCCTTAGATGTCGAACCTTTTCTGCATTTCCAGCCCCGGTACCGGCGCTGAATGACGACCGCGCTGTCGTGGAGAATTTTCTTTCTCATCTCCTCGAGCACATTTGATACGGAACTTCTCAGGAATACTTTCGTTTTCCCGATTTGCCAATCGAGATCTTTCATTTTGAGGAAATTCAGAATGATTTTCACCGAATCGATCGGATTTTGGGAGCGTTTTATCGAATATCGTCGTGCACCCATTAGGCATCTGGAAACGAAAAAGATTTCCTCCGATTACTCCGGTCGGTTTTACGGCATACACATGGGACTCCATAACGAAACTCATGTGCTTACGGATCTGAGGAAACTTTCGACTTGGAACTCATGAGGAAAACGAGGGCGGCAGCCTCACCGGTACTTTAGCACGAATTCCCTGTGCTCAAGATGAACTGGGTATCCCATGCGGCGAATGTTGATGATTTCCAACATGCCAAGATATTTGAGTTGGTCCATCACGAGTTGTTCGTCATAGAACGAAGCCTTTTTGAGCGAGTTTGGTTTGATACAGCGAACGTACCACGGATTGGTCGAGTGCAAGACGTCAACCAGAGCCGTCAGTTGCTGTCGGAACGCATCGGCTACCGTGGGTTTTGATTTACTCATTGTTCGCGACATTGTCATCTGCGTCGGTTTGGTGTCGCCGTTCAGCTAAATGATTGATTCGGTTAGTCTCGAGATGATCAATCCGGTAGATCCAAGTTGATTTTTCGTCTTCATGTGTGCTAGTAAGACGGAGCACTAACCTGATTCTCGTTCGAGCGAGTCAACGTGATCTCGAGAAGATCGCGGAACCGACCGAGATCTTTCACGAAAGAGTTCGACGACTTGAGCATAAGTTCGAAAAGCGCATCTACTTGGGCGTCTTTGTTTTTCTCCAAGAAGCCATGAGCCTTGTACATAACGGTTCCCGCATAGTGCTTGATACCAAACTCGCTTTCCCATCTTCTTCTATCTTCACCCTTAACGTAGTAATTGTGTTCAATCAGCTCTGAATGCAATTTTGACACAAAACTCGCATCGCATCCTAGAACACGAATAAGGGTCAGTAGGAAGAAGAGATATCGGTTCGGAGGAAGAGATTAAAATCACCGAATGTCCCTCACCTTTTGGCATTCGACATTCCTCCACCAGGAGACGCAAAATTCCTTTCGGTGGTTTTTCGATCAATTCCAGACACAGCGAATTGTCTATGAAATCGATATGCTTGTATCTGATACCATCTTGTTGATACTAAAACAAAGAAGAATCGAAATTATCTTCTAGAACTCATTGACCGTGTCAGGAACTCTCGAGCAGGTCAGTTTGTGGAGTATGATTTTGATATGTGCCCACTCACGGTGTGCTGTTCCAGCGAGAATACGTAGTGGTTGAAGAACTTGTGCAACTTTTCGTTGGTGTAGTTTATACAGAGCTGCTCGAAGCTGTTTTTCTCTGCTCCGAAATCTTCGAATCCAAAAATATCGAGTACGCCGAGGAAACGAGCGGTGTCCGGAGCGGTTGCTCTGTCTTTAGGACTTGTGCATAGATTGATGAAATCTATCACCCAGGCGAAGCAACGACTGTAGAGGGCTTTGGCGACCGCGTGGCGATTCTGTTGCGCCTGAAAGTGAGACGAGTGATTCATCCGCGCGTTCCAATCCGCGCTACGTGTCATCCGACAGCGCCTAATTGCTTTGAGATCACCATCAGCATTTGATAAATGGAAACTCTGGAATTTACCTCTGAAAGTTTGAACGGAATTTCAGTGACGTTGCCTCGGACAATGATCTGTCTATGGAGTAGAATGTATTTGAGCTGAGTGAGCTCCAGTCCAAGAAGATTGCTGACTTTCACTAACGACTCCTCATCTTCTTGGGTGAGCTTTGAGCCTTCGTCCTCCCCCCCGCTCTCGGTGAAGTCGACGTTACCGAGCCAGAGAATAGCCGCTAGGGTGCTGAACATGCCATCCATCATGTCCTGAATTCAGTTCAAGACGTCGATCAGATTCAATCGCTACAAATGTCTAAATCTGACGAGAGAAATTGTACGTGCTGCTATACCTGTTCGATTCCCAATACACTGAGAGCCAGCCGAAGGGCATCAAACATTTTTGCATCGTCCACGCCCTCGATTCCTTCTGCGCCTTGATTCAAATATTTGTACTTCGAACACTCGTCCAGCATGAATTGCTGGCCAAACTCTTTGCACGCTTGACCGGCAGCGACTAGCTGATAAAACACGTGATAGTTGCGTTCTTGAGGCGAGACCAGGGTGATACGCGATTGTTCCAGGAGGTAGTCCTGAACTACGCATCCCTTGATCTCATACCTGGAAAGAGTTCCGAGGGACGGGATTTGTCAGAGGAACGGGAGAACGGTGTTCAAGATGAAAGCGTGTCGATCCCGAAGACACGCTAGAATACTACAGGGGACTCACCTCTGATCAAAGCAGACTTGGATGAATTTACCAAAGCGGCTAGAGTTGTCGTTGCGAACTGTTTTGGCGTTGCCGAAGGCCTCGAGAATCGTGTTCGCTTCGAGGATCTGCTGTTGGATCCAAGACGAACCCTGACTTTGCGAGGCCGAGACGGCGCAGAGATACTGGAGAATGAATTTTGTCGACTCCGTTTTTCCTGCTCCCGATTCTCCCGATATGACACAAGCTTGGTTCTTTGAATTGTTCTGTGGAGAAAATTTGAGTGAGTTTCACTCATCGAATAAAGGAGCTGATGCACGCACGTGAAAGCTCACTGGACTCACCTGAAGCTCGTAGTAGGACGCTTGTGCCACAGCGAACACGTGAGGCTCCAGTTGTGACATCTTGTTGGCAAGATATTTCTTGATGTGACCCTACAATGGAATCAGAACGTTTTCGCACAATGTAGAACCTTCATAAATTTCCAAATGAATCTAGATTTTTTCCAAATTTCGGACTGAGTTCCGCGAACAAGATCAAGCAGCCAACCGGTGACGGACGACTCACCTCATCGTAGATATAGAGTTCTTTGTACGGATTAACCGCCACGAGAATCGTTCCGGTGTAAGTCTAAAAGGAAGCACAAAGCCGTTAAGGAAATTAGATGGAATGGCATTCTCTGCCTCTCGAAAGAAGACTTCCGTCCGCACGCAAAAACCGAGATGTGTTTAGCCGAGTTTCGTAAGCTCCGTTCCATTTCCCTCTGTCTACAGTAACAATTTTTACGCGAAGCGAAGCAGTGGTTGACCTTCTACTTCCCGCAATATTGTTTCTTTTTTCTCTTTCGGTGAACCGTCAGAGCGAACCCTGACGGTCAGCAGCGGATATCCTAAAAGACGGTCACGAAAAGCTTCCAACGGTGACGGCGGATCAGGAAGACAGAATTTACGTTAGGGACTTTAACCACTTACGTAAATATTGTCGCGGTCGTAGCGCACATGAAGATTCTGGTTTATGGTGTTTTCATTTATCTCCGACAGGAGGATCATGTCCGCCACTCCGTCGGCCGCATGCCCTGCAAACATCATTCCAGCTGAGTTAACACGTTCGACAAGCCGAACATCGCTATTGGTATTTTCACTGAAGGGCCTGCTGGTTTCACGTCGTAAGCCCCCAACGGGTCGTGGACTCGATGTAGCCGTGCATCGCTAATTCGCTCTGGATCAACGGATCAGGACCTCAATCTATGGCGCTCGTATGCCTTCGTTTCGCATCTTGTCATAAGCCCACGAAGTCATCGATGCCCAAAATAGTGCCATGATGGCGGAGTTGTATAATTTTATCCCGATGAGAAAGTCTCGAGAAAAACGACAACCGTTGGCAAAATCGAACCTGTTGGCTTCGCTGAAGCATCGTCCGATGACTCAGCGTTCACTGAATCGGTTTTTATCAGATGCGAATCCCATTAGGTGAAAGGGTCGTGTTGGTGGAGTCAGAAACGCTTATAAATATTGAAACAGGGGCCCTCGAAGCGCGCGGCTTCTCGCTCGGGCTACATGCTTTCCAAGCATGAGAGTTGAGTGGAATCGTTCGACTCGACCCTCAAATATCGAAGTGGACAGCCGTCAAGAACTGAGCGCTGGCCGAAAAAGATCGAGTGCCTCTTCCGTCGGAGGGCTGCAAACGCCAGTTGGATATTCCCGAGCAGGGTGAAAATGGCTTTCTTCCGAATTTTGTGGTTCGATTCGAACTCGTTCCACTGGAACCATGACGAGAAGTACTCACCCATGATGCAATGATGATAGTCGGTGCGTATTCCGCGTTCGATGATTATTGACGCGCGCGACACGCACTCCCTCGCTCACTCACGCAGTCAGGTAGGCACGCCGTAGAGCACTGGCGGATCGCAGTTGGTGAACTAGAGCACAGCGGATTTCATGACAGCGACAGCACCGGGTCTTTTCGCTCAGTTGTCTCAGACTGGCAATCGCGCTGCGGTCCGTCAAATCGCTTTCCTGCCTTCCGACAGCGGCACCCGGAGAGCGTGGCGTTCTGCGGTGAATTTCTTGGTTGCTGACTTATTACAACGGCACGTCTTCAGTGGGTTAGTGTCATCGACGATGACTCGATGTGGTTGTACCGTGGCTGGCTGGCTGGCTGGCTGGATCGTTGGCCGACAGACAGGCGGGAGGGCTGACTGGCTGGCTGGATGGCTAGCTAGATGGTTGGTTGGCTAGCTGGCTGCACACGGACGAGTCACCCGAAGAGGGAGAGTATAGAGAACAAGTTCGAGTCACACCCGAGCTCCAACGCCGCACTGAGCGCCCTCTCGTATGCACCCCATCAACTAGCGCATGGGGCAATGCCCTCCTGGTACCCTGTCGCGCTGGAAAACAACCGCTCAGAAAAGAAGTGAAGAGAAACGCGGAAACGGCGCGATCCCGTGCTCAATCTACGTTTTGAGAATAGGTTCCACTGCTCCTTCTCCGATCACACTCTCCTCTATTCGGAGCTAGCTGTTCAAAGAGTATGGATGTACAGTTTTCTGAAGCGAAGGAATGGAAGAACGACCATTCTTAGAAACGAAATAAACAATACGTCGAGCATCCGTGCCGGAGAGAAACTAGATGGTCGGGTCGCGAAAATTTACAGAAAAAGTCCATTTATGTAAAAATATTCTTAATCTTTGACAGCAGACGAGTTCATCGAAATCGTTGATGATGATGATGATTTTTATCGAAAACGGGTTAGAGAATCCAATTTTTCAATGCCAATTTTTAGCACAAACTCAATCCATTGGGCTTGTATTGATTGTTCAAATGCTATTCAAGATGACCCGACCGTGTCTGGAGAGCTAATTTTAGCAAACTTTTCCGCCGTTCCCACCGCGCATAACTTTCTTCTTATATTCTCTGGATCGAACTGGTAACCTACACCGGGGGTGCCGCTCCCAAGCGCCCAGTGTTTACACCATGAACGCATTGTTTAAAAGGAACGGCGGAGGAGAGCCCAAAGAAGAAATAGCGCTCGGCCGGCCGCCATGTTGGCGAACGAATCTCAGCGGAGAAGTTTGCCGGCGCGCTGAGAGAGCTGTCAGACCAAGAAACATTCGAATCTTCAATTGAATATGTAGTGGCTCAAAACGTGAGAAAGCGGTTATCGAATATATTATATTATATACCATGTCCCGTGGTCCACATGCACCATGAACCATGAGCAACGATTTGGAACTGACATGACGTTTTCGAGTCAGGATCATAGTGCGGTGTGTCATTATTGTTCCAAATTTTCTTCCCTTACTTCAAACTCGATTCGTACAGACCTCGTGCCGTAATCCGCCGTCATGTTCGTTCACTTTAGTTGGAAGCTGTGATTTTTTTCAAGTTGGAAGTTCAAGGTACAATTCGACGATCTGAACCATGCTTATTCGTTGGAGATTTGATCGCAGTCGACTCATCCACGTGATTCTTCAAGTCCACGACCCATGCACGTGATAAGATTGAGGCTTCCCTCATAGATACTTGATTCTGAAATACTCATACTGTGCAAATTGGAACTGAGATCACCCTGGCACAAGAAGTCTTGAGCCTCCACAGTTACGCCCGCCTCTAATAGTTAGCAATCTCCTAGCTCAAGGTCGTGCTCTCAGACATCGGTTTTTCCGAACATTCGAAGAAGACATCGAAAACTATCGGTGAGGCTCAGGATCAGTTAGATTCCACTCGTCAGCGGCAAACAGATAGTTTCCATGACTGATTTTATGGTTATTTCCATCTCTTTTGACATGAACTAAAAGTATCGCGCGTATTTTCGCTGACTTTCGACTGGGATCCGCGATGAATTGTCTTGGCATGTGCCTTTGGATGCCGAAACCGATAACTCATCAAGAGCCACGCGGAAAACCTCAAACCAGGAGCTTCGCGATCACTTCCTTTCCACACCAATCAGTTTTTGATTGCATAGCCTTGCGTCGTGGCTTTATTTATGTACCATGAAATGCTGAGTTCTGACTCCGAAGCGTGCGTCATCTGTAAAGAAACTCGGAGTCAGTCGTAATCCGAAGACATTCTTGAGAAGCGCTTCATGATCCATAGGTCCAAAGACGTAAGATCCAAACTTCATATTCCTTATGTCTTGTAGTTGAACGGGTCGACAAAACTCACGTCGAATCCATTGGCTTCGATCTGACGATATATCTTGCGGCACAACTGGCATCCGTCGAAAACAATCTTACAAAGAGGATTCAACACAAGTTGAAGGAAATAACGTTTCCAGGACTTCGGACAAGCTTGGTGTTCGAAGAAGTAGAATCTCCCACCCTGAGGGAGGGTGAAACGAAGATGGATTCTACATCCAGCGCGGTAATATCTCGAGAAACAGATCTGGATCTCTTTCTTCCTGGCATTCCAGAAGCCACTTCACCCACCTTCACTAACACCCGTTTAACCTCTTTGATACTCTTGTCGAGATCGCTCACCGAGCACATCACGAAAGTACTGACGACAGCGTCTACGGATTCATCCGCCACGTCTCCTAAATCTTCAGCGAAGCCTTGAACGACTCTGACAAGACTTGTTCGGGACTTCTGCAGTTTATTGAGCTCGTTGACAAAGTAGGGATTCGGTTCCACCGCAATCACTCGGCTGCCTGAACGTGTACTTCGAGGATTCAAGAGACGAATTCTCGACCCGCATCAACTCTCAACTTTCCCAGCATTCTGAGTGGATTGATGTTTTCACCGCACGGGATTTTGTCGCCACTTACATTCGGGGAAGAAGTCCAGGTTGGCACCGGGCCCCATACCGATTTCCAGGATTCGAAGGGAGTTTCCGTTATGGGAATGTGGCGATTGTGCTTTTTGTGAATTGAGCTCTTCTTTCATGCGCTCACGATATCCTTTTAACGCCACGTTGATTTCTGATGATCAATGAAGGTTAGTCCCAATCTTGTCAATGAGAAGTATGACGAGACCCGTATCTTGGAATGATATCGAGGTACGAGACGGAAATGATGTCTTAGCGATATGAGTGGAGATCACTCATAAATAGGGCTCGGAGTGTTTCACGCTATTTTTCATGGAAAATTCACGGCACTTCACGGGCCCCAATCCTTGATTATGCAGAATCGAAGGAAAATGTCGTGTATTTTCACGGACCTTATCGCGGCCCTGGAGAACTCCCCGCCGTGCTCATCGATCATTTCATTTAAACTGTAAGCAAGTGACGGACGCACCTTTAAGGCAATATTTGAAGTAGATCCATGCGAAGAATCGGTTGGAAGCGTCTTTAATAAAACCTCTCAAGATATAGTAAGCAACCAGGACCGCACCTGGGATCAGAATATGCCTCCCATTCTCTAGAATGACACTTTGAAGCTCCGGCATACGCTGCAGCAGCCGATTGAAATAGTTTCCTGCTGCCATGCTGGTTCACGTTCCAGCTTTCCTGGGTTGGAGTGGAGACTCGATGCACGAGGACGCTTGTGTTGATGATTTGTTTCACCGTGTTTTCAGGAGCCGCTCCGGTTACAGAAGCTTCAACTTGAAAGCAAGTGAACTCGACGGTGTTACCTTCATGATTCGGTCAGTGTAAATGCAAAAAAGAATGAATTCCGAAATGTGAGAGATCAGCAAGTTTGACTCAAGCTCCAGAATCCTACTCGGCAACGACTTAGAGTGGAGTGAGAGTTATTTCATAACGGAGCCGGTAACGGTTCATGCGATAACTGCCGCGCCGCACTCTCACCCTTCTGAGTGTGTTCACTTAGAAAGAGACTCCGAGATTGACGGTTTCAAGTCAATTCGTTCCAGAAACAATTAAACGTATCAAAATCTCCCCCGCATCCATCAACTTTTTTGCAAAAATCGGCACGTGTTCCAACCTCAATTCTCTCGATGTTGTGTTGGTGTGTTTAGTTGGTGTCATTCTTACTGAGGATGGTTTTGCTTTACGAAAGAGGATAGGTCAATGTCAGTTGATTTGGTGTCAGGTTTCCCTCCCTGTTTAGAAGCTGAGAATTTCAAGTTTCAGTGAGCGGAGTTTTGTGAATTCCGCAGGACTCGGGAGATGAGCGAGAAAACAAACTTGGAATTTATGCCGGGATCTACTAGAAGTAGTCTGAAACGGACTGCGAGATTGTTCGAGTGGCCACCGAATAGATATACTTTGAAATTTCTTATCTAAATCATCATCAACATTCAGATATGAATAATGTTACAATGCAGGCTGAGTACCGTGAAACGGGATGATACTGGCACTTGCGGCGCGATCCTCGAAATGATGTTTTAGCGATGTAATTGCAATGAAGTGCGGAATCGTTGGTATTGTTTCTGACTGCTCAGATTGTTGTGTCCGCGAGGACCAGAAGAGACAACGAGGTCGGACAGAAGGAGTGTTTTATTAGAATAGCTAAAATAAATTCTTCCTGGCTGAACCAATCAGCCAATTTCATTTAACGTGGCCGGTATCACCCTTGGGTGTACTTGCTTCAGTCGACGGACCCCTAGGAAGATGCAAATGCCCCGGGCGGGGATCGAATTCGGGACCTACCATTAGAGTAGCTGTCTGCTCATATGGTACTCGCAGGAATGACTTCGTTGTGTTCTGTCAGTACACAACATTTCTCCCCTCTAAGCCTGAACCTGAGTGAAGGCTTCATACCTTTTGATCCTAAACATAACGGAGCTTGAACGCAGCGCACGATCCTCGTCGATCGGTTCGAAACGATAGGGCGTCCCGTTGTCTTTGTCTTCCCTCCTTACGCGAGTCAGAGCGAGTTGGAGATTGGGAGAGCGGCGCGATTAGTACTGCAACCATTCCACCGCTCTTCAAGATCTTCTATCAAGATCTGGCGCGGGAGAAGTGTAAGGCTCCGAAAGATGATTGCATGACTGCATGTCCTGGCTAGCACATGTGGAGAGACTTTGAGCAGAAAGTCCTCATTCTCTATGCCGAAAAAATCCTACGACCATCAAATCTATCAAAATCTCTTTGCCGGCCGGATAGGATTTGGCCCGCGGGCGGCCACCTGTGCATCCCCGCTCTAGCTCAAACTTGGTTGTTATCAACGACCTCGAAAATAGTCGACAGCGGTGTCTAAATTTACATGCAAGATTTTCGGTAGCCGGATCCGAGATTTTCATACCCGGGTCTGGACTCGGATCCCACTATTCGGGTAATTGCGACCTCTATTGAGGACAGAGACAGGGACAGGAAGGGAAATACCCGACACCATCCAACGCCAACAAAAAGCCTGCACACGAACACAAAGCAAACTAGACTTCACTTAATAGACAGCCGACCGGAGCTCGGACGGAACCTGTTGGCATAGTTTGTAAAGGACCATTCCGTCCCCATTCATACAATACGACAGCTTCAATTAAACTCTATAGATAATGGGGTCCTAGGGGTCTCGGTGTCGTCATCTCTTTGGAGACAAGTAGGGACGATGTTCGTCGTGTAGATGACAGGTTCAGCCGGGTCAAGCAGCGCGATGTCGTTGAGTTCCCGAGCTTGGAATTCCTCGTACACAATAATCCGCCTAATGGCATAATCCTCGTGTTTGAATGCTTCATATTCTTTCTTATAATCGTATTCACCCAGTCTTACGGTGAGCTCAGATGTAAAGTCCATACTGTGAAGAAGAGTGAACCAGTGAGAATGTGACCGTGTATTTGACCGTAAGTTGACCGTGGTCTGGAGACCTTATCTTCTCAAACATATCAGACTCCTTAAAGGTGTACAGAGTTATTTCAAGCGTCGACTCTCCTACCGTTGTCAAGTGCGTCCGTTGCCGGACATCCCTGATCTCATGCGATTGTTGGACGATTGTGATATCCGAGTAGTCAAGAGTATTGGACGAGACGGAACCCTCGACCATTACTTTGATATCTCACCTTGTAATCTCAGGAAGAAATTCTCCATCTCGCCCAAAAGTGTTGCGAAATATGATAACATTAGAAACTGCTTTGGCTGGCGCATTGCGAAGAGGCTAAGGGAGGAAGGTCTCCCGAAAAACCTTATACCCTTTGTTAAATAAAGGCGATTTGAACTTAAATTTGATCTTGTATCGAATTCATTAGGCACCAAACGGCATTGTTAATTTTCGAAAAATATCATCAATATTCGAACAAGCAAAGCAATTCACCAATCGCGAAACGCAGTGCGCTGCCGTTAGCACGTATCTTTCGTTGATGAGCGATCCTGAACGGAGGAATTCCAAATCCTCATGGCGGTGAAAGATCACGGCCTGGAAGTTGAAATTCGAAATTGTAGCGTTCGTAGGTTGGTGGACGTTCAATTTCTCGGCGAAAGCATCTTCAACTTCGCTTCACTTGGTAGTTGATTATCATGCAGGGATATCAATCTCATCCTGCGCATCCTCTCTCATGCTCGAATATGAACCTGATGGCGGCATTCTCCCCGTTGTCCATTCCATCCAGGATCCTCACGATCTTCATCCACTTCACGAAACACGTACCTAATTTACACAGTACACAGTAGTTCAAGTTCTCGTTCGTTTTCTTGAACATTGTTTCTATTTTTTTCACACTTTCAACCATGGTACTTCGCGGCGTTCAGGATGTCGGTTGTCGCTGTCGAGTAGGGCTTTGTATCGACGTGAGTCATCCGGCGGATTGACTTTGATCTCAAAAATTCAACGTGGATCTATGTATAGCTTCCTTACCTGTCTGGAAACTTTTGAGCATCGAGTCACTACAGTAAAATCTCGTTACAACGAAATTTAGTTACAACGAAGAATTTTTTCTTTTTTTTTTTTGGTCCGGGACTCGGAATGATCAATGAAGGGAGGTTCTCGTTGCAACGAAATCGGTTGCGAAGGAGCTATTCCGATGATTCCATCCACGAAGCATGCGAAGATCTGACGGATACTTGGATTGTAAACGAAGTTTCAGACGGAAACTGAGATCCGATTTCTAGTCCGGCGTCAAACCGAAAAATTGGTACAAACAAAGATCCTTGCGTCCTTGAATCCTTGAATGAATTCTTCAAAAAGATTCCCCCACCGCTCAGGTCGGGCGGTATCGGGAGTCTATCCATGAATTGTTCTTTCTTAGCGCAATACACATGGTCGCTCCATTCATTCGGACGGAAAATCAACATTCTTCTTGAAATTTCGTTAGAACGAAAACTTGAGACGTAGAGTCTCGTTACAACGAATTCCGTTAGAACGAAATATAGTTACAACGAACCCAATTTTCGGTCCCCAACGTGTTCGTTGTAACGAGATTTTACTGTAGCTCCCCTCAAAAGTATCCGGGCAGGTCCACGACGATCCCTTCCCCCTCCCGGAGCCCAAGTTTTCAATGACTCATTGATGCCCCGGAATATAGACCTTCGAACGGAACACGCACCAGCTCCAGTTCGGAGCTGACAGCGTCACTGATTATTGAATGACTTCAGCATTTGTTATTGCTGATTGATTCTAATTTCCGTTTCTATTGCACGTAGGTAACGGAACCCACGGAGGCGGTGAAACGGAAGGTTGAGACTCATGCTCGCCGTTCATCGCAGGCGCGGAGTTAGGCCTAACATCGTCCCGCGGCAAGCAGGCGCTCAGCTTGGAAATGCACCCCAAGCCGAGCGTGCGATGTTCGTCGTAGTTATCCGTCTCACGATCCAAATCTTCCTCTAGCAGGTCCTCATGACTTAGGACCTCGTCATCGAGTGCCGAAATCTTAGCAAAGTGAGCCCGAGACAAGTCGAGATTCAGTCGCACGTCACGAGCATCGATAGCGCCCGGCTCCTTGCTGTACTTGGAATCAGCGAAACCGGCGATTTCATGGAGTTTCCTCACCTCTGCCGTTCTCAATCGTCTCACCATGGCGAGAGCACGAGGCATTTTGGCGGTTTTCGACGGGCGAAGGTTTTCGGTTCTCTCGTGTATTACGAGGAGTTAATCGCCAGGAATATTTTCGTCGTCTCCGACGGAGACAACAGAAACCTTATTGGCCGTTTCTGCGTTGTCGCGACGTCGAGAGCAACTCACAGAATGAGGCAAGCAAGATTAACCCAGCTCGATACGCTGTGAGATTTATTCCATTCTGTCAGTAAGGAATGGAGAGGGTACACTCCGAGACGCTTCATGTACACTACCGGCAAAAAGTTTGGGTACAGCCCATAGAGATCAATGTAACATGTCGAGCTGGTTCTTGGCCGTAAACTCAGTTTCCCAGTGAGGAATATTCCACGCGAATTCGGTGATTCTGTGATACTCCGTCTTGAATTTAGCCACTCATAATTCTTCCCCTTATCTCTTCCAAATTCGTTATCCTATCTCTCCAACTCTCTTTTATTCTCTCAATCCTACCCCTTTTATGTCAGGGGTAAAGGAAATATCCTTTATGAGAGTCAAATGGAATCGAATCTCGCTGCTCAGGAGTATATTCAAAGACGTGCCGGTGCGCCTTCCGAACAAGTTGTATTGACGAGAAGAGGAGCAGATAGAATCCTTCGCAACTTCATTGTACCTCCGATACGTTCCGTACATCAGGAGAACTCGTTTTCATCCATATTTCATGTCGTAGTCGTCGCTGACACCGGTTCAAGCCCACCGCGCACAATAACCTGGACTGCCAGGCGCTCCGCCAAAGCAGCGGCGTCTTCACAGCGATCCCGACAAAATGCATCGATCTCCTCAACCGCCCGCTCCAGACTCCAGATGAACAGCAGTGAAATGCATCCATCCATGTAAATATTGGGGCCCGATTGCGGGGCAAACATGCTGAAGAGACGATCGCTCACGCCTCACAAGGATTCGATTCTCCAGACACTTCGTCAGTCGTTCTTGCTTACTTCTGAAAAAAACATGAATTTGTCCGAGAATCTACGCTCAATGCATCAACTATCAATCCTATCCCACTGATTCAACGGGTATACGTCATAAGACCGACATCCAAGATGGCGCCACCTGGATTCGACCGCTGTTTCGACGGCTGTTCTATGTCGAACCCAAGTGTCATGTGAGGGCGCGACGCGCATGGGTTAGGGCGCCTTGCGCCCTAACCCATTCGCTCTGCGCCCTCACATGCCCCTTGGGTTCGCTGACTCAGTTTTGAGCGTTCCTAACCTAACCTAACCTTTCCTACTCCATACACTTGGTTCGACTTTCCGCTGAAACGGCGGGCAAGAGCAGACCAGCCGTCGGTCTTATGACGTGATCCCGATTCAACGGCTCGTCCGCCATTTTGTGTGTCCGAATGTCGTGTCCCGCGAGTGGGGTATTGCGGGTCTACGACGTAAGACCCCCGACCAAGATGGCCGCGCACCAATTCGACCGCTGTTTCGACGGCTCTTCGACTTTGAACCCCAGTGTCATGTGAGGGCCTGTCTCTGGGGTTCTCTGACTCAGTTTCGAGCGTTTTTAACTTAATCTTACCTGCAACATGCGTCCACTTCGACATCCCGCTAAAACGGCGGGCAAGCGCAGACGAGCCGGCGGTCCCATGTCGCGGTCCCCCGATTGCCGCCTCCCGCCTCCCGCGACCCCGCTCTGCACGATGATCATCATCATCATCAAAGCGGCCATTTTCTCATGATTGGAATCATTTTCACCATGGTTGAAGGTTCGTTCCCTTTGAACGAAACTCATAGTGTCTCTCTTATATTCCCCTGGCATACTCGGCGTACGTTGCTCCGTTTCATACGCTTCAAGTATAGTCTCAAAATCGAGGGTCTTGGTCATGAGACCGTGAGCTAATCCGCGTCCGCCCGCCGTTTTGGCTGTGAGTTGACAGTGCTGTTCGGCTATAAACTCGAGTTCATAGGTTAGAACACTTCGCTTTCCTACCTATCACTTGACTTAGAGCACCTCCCAACAGCTCAGTTTCGAACGCACTCGATTTGCTGGCCTGAACCACTACGACCCCTCCTATCCGATGCGCTGGTTTCGATCCTTCCGCTAAAACGGCGCGCATAGCTAGACTGGCCGGCGGTCTTATGGCCGTGTCCCAAAAGTGAGGGAAAGAGCTGCTGCGCTGACTGTCTGGGCTACTCAACAACAATCATTCCCAATCGGTCTACTCACCTAGCTGCTTTTAAAGCTGCCAGCTAGCTCACAATCAAATTCGGCGTCCAGTAGTACCGTCGACAGATCAGTGTAACAGTCGGGAACCAAGCAGCTCATTCGAGGAACAGTGAACAACATAAATCGTTAGTGTTCAGTGTATGAACGTTTTGTAGGCCTTTGGCCAGTGGTTCCACGGAGTGAGTGGACGGATTACTGCCGTTGTTGTTGAGTTCATATCGTCATCACGTTCACCGGAGACTCGATAGTCGCAGTCACAACTGAGAGGGCCCGCGATCTATTCGATACCGTCGATTACGTCTCCATCATCAGTAACAGCAGCATCATCCCCTACCACAACAACAACATCGAGCACAGCAACAACTGCAGCAGCAAAGGAAAGCTGCAACGGCAACGTCACATCACCACCAACGACTACAACTTCAATAGCTCGCTCATCGTCGACTGTGGTTGGTGAAATCCTCGACTGTAATCAAAGCCCCTGATCGTTCCCAATACCCAGTACGCGGCCGCTTGATTGTTTCCTTAGCTAGTTTCCAATACCCCCAACTAGTATCGCACGTAGCTTCGTCGAATTAGCGCTGAGCAAGTTATAGATATTGTGTCATTATTATCGATTCCTTTATTTTCATTGACGGTGTTTCAACCCTCAGTTCGCCCGGTTGTTTTTCGATATCTGCGAGTGAGTGTATCGCGAAAAATTTCCTACCTCACACCGTCTACGCGAGGGACGCGATAGTTTCGGGCCACACGATCCGACTCCGGATCGCTTCGAACTCTTCACCTGTTGAGCTGAGTTAACAACTGTTTCACCAATTCCTCCGCTGATCTCAACTCAAGCTCGTTATCATGAGTTATCAACTGTACCGTAACACAACACTGGGTCAAACCCTGCAGGATTCCCTCGACGAGTTGGTCTCCTCTGGACAAATCTCTCAGCAACTTGCTCTGAGAGTTCTACTCCAGTTCGACAAGTCCATCAACAACGCGTTGGCGACTCGCGTCAGAAGTCGGCTTTCATTCAAAGCTGGTCATTTGAGTACCTACAGATTCTGCGACAACGTTTGGACTTTCGTGTTGAAGGACGTCGAGTTTCGTGAGGTCCAAGAGCTCGTACGCGCCGACAAGGTGAAGATTGTGGCCTGCGACGGCAAGGGCCAAGCTTCATAGAATGTCAGATCAATCTCTCAGCGATCCGACATCGCCTCTTGGCAATCAGGTCGCGCAACTCGTCTTAGGAGCTTTCAAACACCTCCCACGAAACGGTAAGCCTGCCTTGTCTGAATGGACGGTTCTGGCGGGCATGGTCTGCGTACCATCAGACTCTTCGAAAGCTCCACTCCTTATTTCTCTTGCAACGGGAACCGCATGTCTCGGGAAAAGCGAGCGCCAGCCGGGTTTGGTTAGCGACTCTCACGCAGAAGTTCTCAGCAGAAGACTTCTGAATCAATATTTGTTGAACGAAGTGCGCAATCTCTATAATAGCAATTCAAGTGTATCATCGTTCTTTTCCCTTGAGCCGGATGGCCTCTGTAAATGGCGCGGCGAATCCATGTCCCTGTACCTCTATATTTCTCAATTACCTTGCGGAGACGCTGCGATCTGTGACAAAGATCATTCCTCTTCCGATGGTGATATCAATCGAACAGGAGCCAAGCCCGTCAAAGGCGGACTCCAAGATCCTCAACTCGGCGGCAAACTCTACCACAACGTCGGACTGCTGCGAACGAAGCCCGGTCGCGGCGAACCGACCGACTGCATGTCTTGTAGTGACAAAATAGCTCGTTGGATTGCATGCGGTGTTCAAAGTTCGTTGCTGTCGATACTTCTGCTCGGACCGATTCCTCTCACTGGAGTTGTCGTCGGCGGCGGCTCAATTTATGACGAATCGTCGTTACGAAGAGCTCTAGTGGAGCGCCATCGAATGCCCCTCGAAGGCGTGAACTTCATTCATGCGGACGAGTGGTTCGCACATTCTAGACGCGAAGGCTTGCAGCGATGTTCGACAAACGTTCTCTTCTTCCGAGGTGCGCGAAAAACTGAAGTTGCGGTAGACGGCCGGAAGCACGGAATCGTCAAGAGACATCTCGGAACTCCAAAAGCCGAGTTGAGCGTTTGTCGTCATCAGATCTTCTTGGCATTTAGAGAAGCGATTGGCGACATCATACGATCAGGACGCAGTGCCAACAGTCTCGAAGCGCTCGCCAATCTCAGCTACCTGCAACTGAAGTCACACCGTCCACCGTGGCTCCGTGTACAACGTGATCTATTTGAACGCAAGATGCCGCAATGGACTACCAAAGAAAACCAGGATTTTTCTGAGTGAAGCTCCTCGTCCCGAAAAAAACGTCTTTTTCCAACTCTGCGCCGTCATCCCACGTCCGTGAACTGAAATGAGCACCGTTGGGCCAACATCGATGATTGGCTGTGGATTTTCAAAAGTTTTTCGTCGAATCTGTTAGTGAATGCCGCAATGACAGTACAGCAACATCTCCCGTTTTCCATCGGCGACAGCAAGATCCACAACCGCATCATCATCATCATCATCAACGGCAGCAACATGGGGAGCATTCGCATCAACAAACTCGTAGACTGGTCGTGTAAGGTGGTCATTTATTTTGTTTGATGACGTTCATCTTTGTCTCTTTTATTACATATCCTATTTCCGCATTGACTCTGTTCTCTTGCTCATCTCGCGAACTGATTGATTATTATTTTGATTGAGTCGTGATGAATTGCGGCGAAAAGCAGAACTATTCTCCGGTTCGTTTTCGGGGGCATAATAAAATATCAGTGCGCATCGGGATTGGCATGACGTAAATGTTTTTTTTTCTTCGTTTTGGTAGACCTGGAATGAAGAAGCATCTGTACTAGTGGTTTGAGCTGTTTGCATGTTTGAGCATTTTGAATCTCGCGCTCTCTCGCTTTGCGCCATGGTTCCAGTCGATAAGATTCGAAGCTCGACCATATTACTCATCCGTTCGCTTGTTGACTTCTGAGTGATTCATGCTCTGATTGTGAATGATAGGGCAGCGAACGGATGGAATCGATAGAGGCAAAGAGAGATTGAGCAGATAGCCGCTATTATTTTGCAGCATTTTCCAAAACTTCCCGTGAATTTAGAGGCGTAACTAGCCAAGTTGGCGCCCGGAACGAAAGGTGAGGAGCCGTTCAGGGAACGCCGCTCCCTCGACCGTCCGTTTCCTCCGGAGCGACAGCCAGAGAGGAAGGAACGCTCTCTCAGAATCTAGGGCGCCCCCGAAAACATCAAAACGCCGTCTCCGGACAAGGGCGCCCGGGGCGATCCGCCCCTCGCTAATTACGCTGAGGCGTGAATCCAGCAGTTTTTAGAGTCGAGCGAGGCGATGACATTTTCTCTTGGAAACCCTGCGTTTCAGCAGGCCCTGTTGAAGTTTCGGAAGGAGACTTGGCACACAGAGATTCCGGTGTGTTCTTTTTTCTCTCCTTCCTGAGTTAGTGATCGTAGAGGTGAGAATTCGAACATGTTCCTGAAGAATAAGCTTCGTGTCGATCCTCATTCGGTCTCGCGAACCACCCCTTACCCATCATTTCTCGCAAAAAGCCCTACATTGCAAGTTTCGATTGGCTGAGTGATTGATTCTCTCGGCGAGAGTCGATTTGGCTCGGCGACCACCTGCCTCGGCAGAGCAGACCTGTGGCATCCCATCGAATCGGGATCAATAACCCGCGTTGATCCCTTCCAGAACAGCAAACAAACCACTCATTGCCGTAAACCGAGTTAACGTATGCAATTTCATTCATGGCCTCACGATTAGCTTGCTATCCATACTTGGTAGCTTGAAAGCATGGAAGTGCTTTCCGACGGCGCCGGCGGAGCGGAGCGACGCGGCACGTCGAGTGAGGCGACCTGTTGATTGGTAATTAGTTTAGCCAGTTTTCACTGGCGGCCGGGTGGGAAGCCGACGTCTCTGTCAACCTCCGTATTTCTCGTTGCTTGAAGCTCCCCGCCAGCAGTCAAGCCATCATCCAACGCTCAGCGGGCGCGGGGCGCCAAGTACGTGCTCGGAGCCCGATGTCTTACCCAACGGGGTAGATGCGTATTGCCCGCAACCCCTAGACTCAAATCATTCTTCAACAAGTTGCCAGCGGACTCAATCGTGCTTTCGTGGACCGCCGATCCTAACCGTCGTTGGCGCCGACGATTGTCGCCTGAACCGACCACTAAGGCATCCGCAGTGCTAGTGACAGCTCCGGTCAAAATTTGATCAGATCTTACGATGACTTTTACGAGTTTCTGATTTCGCAGCCGCATGTGAAGTTCCCTCCGAACGAGGTTTCGGTGTTGTGTTGTTACTTGTTTCACTCAACGAATCTCACTGTTGTTATTATCATCATCGACCTCGTTATTTATGTTTGGCTCTTCTTCAAAAGTTGTTGCAACGAACGCCTGTTTCTGATCGCTACCCATTTGTTCGTTAAAGTATTGGGTTGCATCGCTGAGAAAGCGTCTGTAGTTTTATGCTGGTTGCTAGAAAAAGTGAGTAAAGCACCAAATCGGGCAGTAGGCGTGATGTCTCCTTTTGTTTTTCCGCAGTCCGTCACTGGAGGAATCGGAAACTTGTCGTCCATCTCGAAGGACTCATCCTGAAAACCCGGCAGAGGGCGGAGTAACACATAGGAGGAAGTGAGTATGTTCTCAAGTCGGGGAAGAGAAAGTGGTGGTGGACTCTCTCCTTCCAAAACATCATCCCCTGGAACAGAGAGAGAAATTGCGTTTCCCTCAAATCAATTATTTTTTCCGCGATTTCCGTGCTGATTCGAAGTTTAAGAGGATTCTGAGTTTTAACTGGGATCAATCCGCACATGCCTTGCCTTGCCTAGTGACAGAATAAGAACTATAGCGTTGGGGCTCTATCGAGATCTCTCAGAAGGATCGCTATCGCAGTCCGAATTTCGCTCCTTTGCAACGGTTTCCCTCTCGAGTAAACATCTAGTTTTTGTCACGAGAGATGCTCGCACCCATAACGGCCAGTCAGTCGATCCGTCAGGAGATCAGGCGGCGAACAACCGTCAGTGAATGAAGCCGGCCAGTCGCCAACTTTTCTAAATTCTCACACCCTGCTCGCCGATGATTTTGTCGAAAACCGACTAGCCCGAAGAGCCTTCAGGCGAGCTGAGCAGTACTCGCATGTTACCCTTACTTGATCTTTCACTCGCACGTTTGTGAGCCGACCAGTTGGTTGACTGGATGGCTCTCTCGCCTGCCGTCAAAGGGACAGATCGGCTAGCTGGCGAGCGGGCTTAACAGACGAATCACTGACTGACTGACTGACTGGATAAATGTTTCTGCTTATCTAACTTGAATCTGCCGATCCTCGCTCCGCTTTCAGTGTGAAGCTGCCGTTAAGCAACAGCGTCAACGTGTTTCTCGCGGGGAAGTTCAGCGAATGTCAGAGCTGGCGCGACTGTGACTGCTTGTGCGACGCATAGAATCAGCAAGGAACGAAACTGCCACAACCTCTACGGATACTGCTTCGGGCGACTTCGCAGTTAGCGCGAGCTAGCTGGCCAGCAGTAGTGACACGAGCAGTACCCGCAGCAACAATAACAACAGCAGCAGCAGTAGAGGCGCTTGCAAAAGTCGTCACCTCCAATATCAGTGCCGTCTCGAGAGCGGTGCTGCTGTTATTGCTACTGCTGCTGCTGTTGCTGCCGCCGCCGCCTACAGCATTTCTTGTGCCATCAAAACTGCCATTGGATTCGTCGGAACTGAATCCATCCGCCTGAACCATAAAAAACAAACGACGACACATCGCTACGCAACAGCAACAACCGCAGTAATCCAAGCAGTGCCACATCGGAAGAAACTCGAACTCAATAGATACGGACAGGATCCGCCCAAGAGTGAAATTCATAAAGAAATCGGATCTTTTTGAGTGGAAGTGTGTTCGTGAGTCAGAAGTGAATAGCCCCATAAGCGCCAGAAAACTTTCCGTGGAGGTTACATCTCATCAAATCGATCGAACATCGATCGACAGCTTCTCTGGAGTTCTCGGTCACTCATCAATCGGATGTTGATACCGATCCTATTCGACTGACGGCGAAGTGTGCTTCCGTGCTGTTCATCTGCTAATCAGCGACTCGCTTCCTCATATCCTGAGCATTAGTAGGCCGGATCCAGCGGCAAATCAATCAAGATTTCAAAGATCGAATCGAGCCACGTCCGACAGCTTTCACCCCGCTGGAAGCCAGAGGATTTCACGGCTAGCGGTGGACTGAACTTGCTGCACGGTCTTCATGACCTTCGCTATGAAGAGCGATAGCAAGCAAGATTAAGCATCCGAATCAATTCTGTACAGGAGGCAGGTGCTTCGGTTAGTCCGCGTCAAGCGTCGTACGCATCGCGGCAACTGGTTTTCGAGCAACACTCACCGCACTTGTTCTCCCGCAGTGCTCGATAGTTTGACAACGTACGCTCTTCATCTCCAGTGGGATTAATCTGTGCATCGAATCATCTGTGTTTCATCGATTTGGGAAGTCTCGCATTCATCAAACACTTGACTCTCTGAAATTCTCGCACCCTGTCGCCAATAGGGTGCGCGATCTCATTCAATACCTGACGCTAGGATTGAGAGGTTGAGATTTCGAACAGATACGAAAGGATACTTCAACAGTTGCTCCTCTCACATCTACAGTTCCTCAAGAGCTGTTTGCCAGTAAACACGAGAAGCAACTTGGAGATATTTCCGAGCCGCCTCGGTCAAGCAGCCCGGTGATCAACTACACCAGGAGCAGCAACAACAACAACAACAACAACGCTGACGACATCTACCACAAGTAGCACGAAATCGGCGACGGTGACGACGACGACAACAACGACAGGACCATCCAGAGGAAGCATCACAGGGCGAACGAGGAGGCAAACGGCCAGAGCGGCCGGCAGAAAAGAACACGGCCAGGGTCTCCGCGGCCAAACGAGCAGGCAGGAAGTTAGGCACGCAGACGAGCGACAGCAGCCAGCCGCCCGCAGGTAAAAGAAGCCTTTGCTTGCGGTTGCGAGCGCGGATAGCAAGAAAGCAGACAGGCTGGCAGGCAGGCTTACCGACTGCTAGGTTGAGTGGCCGGCGCAAAGGCAGTCAGGCAGGCGGAAAGGCAGGCAGGCAGGCAGGCAGGCGGCCGGGCAAGGATAGAGGGAGGAAACAGTGTTGGTAGCAAGTGAGTGAGTGAGAGCCTAAAGTGCGGCGGCCAACGCGGATACAGGAAAGCAGCAACAGCAGCGACGACAACATCAGCGACCAACCTACCTACGAGCTAGACGACGGACGGACGGACGGACGGACGGACCGACCAGCCGACCGACTGACTGAACGAACGTTTGTGGCAACAACAGCGGCAGCAGCAGCAGCAGCGGCACTCGCCAGAACAGCAACATCAACAACAAAGACGTCAACCAACAACAAACTAGAAACACGAGCAGCGGCCTCATCAAAGACAGCAGCAGCTACAACAGCAACAACCACGGATACTAGAACTTTACAAACAAGCAAGCGAACATATTTACAAACACCGTTGAAAACTTGTACCTAGGCACACCTGTTTGGTAAGCTGGAACGAGCGAAGTCTACAAGGAGTGCAGATTTTACTCGACGGAACGACAGAAGCTAAGGCTATCGGAACTCTGGTTTCTTCAAACTAGACAGTGACACTTCTCAAACCATGGTGAGTAATGCGACTCCGTTATCAGAACATTTTAGAATACGAGCCTGCAAGGACTAATCCACAGAGCGAAACTCTACTTTATGGTTTGACTCGATAGCAGAAAAGGGGCCGAAACTAGAAAACAAGTTTCAATCCTGTCTTTTGTTCAATTTTTTTCACGAGTTCATCGTCATTTCTCTGTATCGAAATTTCTTCAAGCATTCGAATATCGTCCCGCATGACGCGAGCAGAGTGTTAGTTTGTTTCTTGAGAAGAAAGCTGCGGCAGTTTATAGATTGTCGCCGGTTTCCTTCGTTCTGACTTCTAGTCGTTTCCAAAATGAAGTTTCCACTCGAGTTTCTACAAATATTCGAAATGTGCAGTAGGTACGTGATATCCCCCGAAAGCAGGGAGAGGAGAGGAGAGGAAAAAGGGCTGAACTGATGATCGTGTCGCGCTGAATGAATGAAAAATTGAAGCTTCATTTTTGGCTCCGTTTTCCAGGCGGGCGACGAACCATCCGAACACGAATTGATGGCCGAGTTGGAATCCCTCCGAGCGCGGATCACAGCATCTCAAGCCCAAGTTCGGGACGCCGACTTCAAATCACTTTGCGTCGGAACAGGTTCTTCACTTCCAGGACTTCGACTTAAGGGTCGCAAAATCCTCAAAGGCCATATTGCGAAGGTTGTCGCTGTCGACTTCGCTGGCGACTCTAAGTAAGTGCTCATTTGCTTTGTTCATCCGCTCGCTCACGGTTATTAGGTCTAAATTGAGAATGTGGATTGTCTAAATTTGAATTTCGACGGACTCCAACAAATTAGCTATGAGCCTCCCGCCGCTCCTAAGCGAGACATGCAGGGAACAACTCGCGCTCTCTTCTCGGTCGACCGAGGCGGTCTCAGGACAGGAGCGAGTGTTTCAGAGGTCGCCTCTGGGATTCGAACACCGAGAACTCGACATTTAGAATCCCGAAAATCGATCTCAAGTCCTCGATCTCCATTTCTGAGTGAGAAAAATCGAGAGTGAAGTTTCCACTCGACTGTCGGTAAACAGGCGGGAAGGTTCCGTCGCGGAACTCACAAAAAATCACTGGCAGTCGTCAAGTCTGAGTCGGCGACGATCGCTCAGTTTGGCTGCAGAGTTTGTCGCGCACTCTTCACTGCTCTGTTGCGCGGACAATCTCACTTTTCTAGAGCCGCCAGCCGAGAGTCAAGCGTTCAATATTTTGAGGAACCACCGCGAAAGCTGGTTAGCGTCATTCTACAAAAGAATCTACGAGCGACAGACAGACAGACAGACAGACAGACCGAGCGAGCGGCCGAAGCGAAGCCTCCATCGAACTAAGGACAGCGTTCGGGCGCAGTTGCTAAAAATAAGTAAGCCGATTGTATGCTCCAAGGCAGAGGCAACAGCGGTGACAGCGGACAGCGACCCGACGAGGAAAAGGATAGTTCAAGTCTACTTTAGTATGGTAAGCCGAATGACCATCTCGTGCTGAATGCCTCATTATGTCCGATTGAAGAAGGCTGACAACACGAATTAGCGCTCATTGAAAAGTTCAGGACGGCGAAATGAACAAACGACATCCAGCAATGGAGCCTGACTCATAGGCGTAGAGTCGCGGTGAAGCTGCTGAACGAGGATACAGACATGAACGTTTACAACAACCTTTCAAGCGTATGAAGTGCATTCGAGGGATCTACCCATTCTCGGACTCGTGGTTCGTGGGGGCAGAGATCTTTGAAACGAAGGAACGTCGCTCCGGATATTATTCAGTGATTTCCAGTTCCCGTTCTCCTACTCAAGGTCACACCCGATCAGCACGTGCCCAACGGTATCCATTTGCATCACGCAATCCGCAACGCCCCCTCGGGCCCACAAAGGAGGATTCCCGGACGAAGCGTTGATAGGCGAAAAAAAAAAGAAATCAACGGCGCTCTTGGTAGTTGACGCCCGCGCCGCGGTTTCAACCCGTATCGAAGGGTTCTTTGGACAACAACAGGTGGCTCAGGGGAGGCGGCGACTCAGGCAGGCTCGGAAAACGGCGGTAGAAAGGAAGCAAGTGAACGAGTACCAAGCTACTCTTATTAAAAATAGACACCCGGCTAGTCCCGGCTCTTTTCAGCAAGCAGCGGCGGAAGCTCGCTAGCGGCATGTTTTCCGAAAGTAAAAGCTCGCAAGACGATCCAGGAATGACAAGAAGTATGTCCCCTGTGGTCGAGCTCCTCATCTGAACGAAACATCGAAACACTGACCGGAGGCGAAGGATTGGCGAGGATGCTCGTTCGCATTGGTCTCAAGCATCCCACTCAAATCAGACAGACAGACAGACAGACAGACAGACAGACAGACAGACAGAGTTCACGGATTTTCAGAGACGGATTTTTTTTGCAGAGCAGAGCCTCGGGGATGAGCTAACGGCTCAAGTTGCGGGGAACTTGTGGAGACATCGTTGGGGTATCGATCTAATTAGGCGTTATCTCGATTTCAGACACGCGGTTTCGGCGTCTCTCGATGGAAAACTCATCATTTGGGACACCTGGAGCGGAAACAAGGTGCGTCAGAGGTCTTGGGCGTTTTGCTTCACAGACGTTGTCGCCATCATCACTTCAGTCAATATCCCGACCGCGTCCGCTGACTCGTTGGCTGGCGGTCGCGATTGTCTAACGCCGTGCAACTGATCCGGGGCGCCAGCCTGACAACCTGTGCGTGTTAGCTGTTGGGAAGCCTTGGGCTTCCAAAGTCGTTCTCTCCAGTTGATTGACTGCCGCAATATTTCTCTGTCAGTATGTCAGCAAGCCATGAGACACTTGAATGTGCGACTTTCAAGACAGACGAATGCTTCTCGATCACTCGTTTCTGATCGATTTCTAGGAAATTACGCTGAGACTTGATTTAGCTTAGTCCTTCTGGGCTTTGATTTCGAGTCGAGGAGTGCTACATCGTTCCATGATCTCTGTTATTCCGATCATCTGTCGCCCCATAAGGAGCTATAAATATTGACGAAAACGTCTCGAGCTTCACGGTCCCAGTCTAAGTGCTCATGAATTTCTCCACGCGGAAGTTACTTCCGCAAGCGATTCCGTTAGAACTCAGTCCAAACAACGAACCTTCCTCTGACTCCTTCCCGGACATCGAAAATATGTCATCATAATCATAATTTTTATATAGTCATCGGTTGGCGGAGTATTTCGATGATTCTGATGGAAGTCAGCGAACCAATTTCCATGATCGCTCGCTTCGGAGAGCGAGAACTCCAGCGAAGGAAATCAGATCCTTCGATCTGTAAATAATGTCGATGATTTCACGCAGGTGCGCATTATACCCGTTCGCACAACATGGATTATGGGAGCCGCTTTCGAAAGCTCCGGAAGATTCGTGGCCGTCGGTGGAATGGACAACATGTGCACTATCTACGACTTGGAAAAAAAATGGGGTGGAAACCACGAGGGCGGTGTTCTTGGCGCCGCCCTCGTTAGAGAACTTGCCGGACTACAAGGCTACTTAAGCTGTTGTGTGTTCGTCAATCAGGAAAAAATCGTCGTAGGGTCCGCCGACACCAAAGTGTAAGACATTGCTTCTCAGTGCCAGAAGCTTTCTTCTCAAGTTCGCCATCGATGCGGACTGCTCCAAAGTTTAGCAGACATACCGTGATAGATGTTGAGGCTGTAACTTACTTTTCTCTCTCTCTCTCTCTCTCTCTCTCTCTCTCTCTCTCTCTCTCTCTCTAATTATACACAGGTACGTCTTCGACATACCATCTGGAAAGAAGGTCCAGGAATACACCGCCCATGAAGCTGACGTTATTGGTCTTAGTATCCAACCGACCGACTCCAACGTGTTCGTAACCGCTTCCATGGACAAAACTTGCAAACTATTTGATCTTCGTTCAAATGATCTATGCCGCCAGACGTTTGAGGGACACGATGCCGACGTAAACGATGTCAGCGTAAGTGAGCTGTTTCTCTCGGGGGCGACCTCATAGGCGAACCGGTGCGGTATGGTTCTCATTAGTTGCATATGACGCCTGGTCGGGTGAAGGTTCGGGGTTTATTCTTGAACATCGGGCAATGAAGCCTTTGTTGGCGTCGGAAGTCTCGGAAATCAACGCTTCGAAGGCAGAGTGTTCCTACCGAGTCTCTCGAGGTCGAAACACCTCAATCAACTCGAATTCGGTCCCTTACCGTAAGTTGAAACTTCTGGGGACGACGAACGGCTCATCCGGTCCAGTCCCCTAAACGCCTGTGCGGTGAAGTCCATGCGAGAATATCATCAGACCAAACACTGAGATCGTCGCCGCCGTTCTCACCGAGGCAGGGCGCCAAGGGAGGAATCTATGGCTCCGTCAGCCGAGACCTTTTTCCTCTATTTGGTTGCGACTGAGCAGAGTTGTTCAATCGGAGTGGAGCAAGAAGCCTCTCAAGTTCTTTTGTTCTGCTTTCGTCATATCATCAATGCTTTCTCCAGTTCCAGACCAACGGGCACGTTTTCACTTCTTGTTCCGAGGATAAGACCTGCAAACTTTTTGACATTCGTTCAGATGTTGAAATGGCTTCGTATCGAGACCCCGCTAAGGGCACCGCCTTCACCTGCGTTGCTAACTCCAAATCTGGTACGGCTGGAATCGCAACGCTTTGTTGGTCGCGTGCACATTGACTATCTCGCAGTTATTTCTCATCGATTGAGGTATCGAGACAACCTCACCTTTTTCCTCCTTCCTTCCTTCCTCACCATTAATTATCCACGAACTCACTGCAGGACGATTGATTCTGGCGGGTTCGGACGACGACACCGTGCACATCTGGGACGTACTCGCACCACCAAACCTTGACGAAAGCCATCTCGGTAATCTTTGGGGTCACGATGCGCGAGTTTCCTCGATGGCGATGTCGCCCAACGGAGTGGCCACTATAACAGCATCGTGGGACACTTCGGTCCGTATCTGGGCTTAATCGAGGTAATGGACTTGGGGCCTGAGATCCTCCGAGACCATCATCGCACAGAGGTGAGACAAACTGAGCTAAACCGTATGCCTATCCAGCTGACTGATATTGTTGCCACTTTTCAGCCTTCGGGAGACTATTCGAGCTAACACTGAACACTGCTCGTTCTAGATTTCGCCTAACGTGATCTCTTGTTCAGGAACTCTGGACTGCACCGCAGGCAGGAGATGCCAATCGAGTCAACCCGATATCTCTTACTATCTCTGCTATACAACATAACTATCAAGGAGCAACATTTCTCTATTGTCGAATCAGTTCGGTCAGAACTCAGAGGGATTGTTTTGAGAACTGTGTCGACGTAGAATATCATTCTATTGTAGTGATCAATAAACTGCCAACCCTTACCCTCGAGAGAATTCCTTCTTTACCTACGTTGAAACATATATTTCTAGATCCGAAGTGCAGGAAAATAGTATATCGTGATTCATATAGCAAGATTATTGGCTGGGATACGCCGTCAAAGTCGTTTCACGATGAAGCCGGAATGTTCCCTGGTATCGTCACGCAGAAAACGTGGCATCCAATTTCTCACAAAATCAGCGAATCTTGTTGTGAAAGGGAGCATCAGAAATCACGCGCTAATCGAATTCGAAGCACATTTCTCGAAAGAGGGGATCGTGATCTGTACAACGAGGATCTGGAGTAACTTCCTTTGATATGGAGCCCGACGACTCTGATTTTCGCCTCCAATCGGCGCGGTCGGGACATCGTCCCAACTATCGCCGTCGTCCGCCGGTGATACTTTTCTGGCAGCATCAGTGAGTTCTCTGGGCGACAGTTCTGAACGATCACTTGCAACACAAAACCCCATCAATCTTGACGATGAGTTGTAGAGCACAATCACGCATTCAAACGAGAGTCTACGAGCGGCCTCTGAACACAATGAGATCGGCTCTCCGCTACACTGTATCAGAGCAGAGAAGACGCGGGGAAAATATTGCATTTCCGATGTCGTCTACAGAACAGGACTCTGGCTCTGTTATGACAAGACCTCACGCGGGTGTGTGGTCGAATCCGCCTAGGCTTCCACAGAACATAGGTGGAAGTCTGTACGAAATCATTTCCTGAACAGGACAACAAGTCCAGGGGCATATTACTCGAGAGGTTTCATTTACGGTATCAGTGACGCACTCAAGCAGTAGATCATCGTTGAGTGAGGCTTCCGCGTCGAAAAATTATTCAAAGGGCTCGAATTCGACGGCGATTTCCGATATTGCGGGAAACTTACAAGATACAATACAAGGAAATTGAGTCGGATACTGCGCGGCCGTGATCATTAATGTTGGTTTCCATTTTGGCCTCTTTGTCCTCTCGAGCGGCTAATATTTTCCGAGAAATTATCTTTTCCAGTAGACGGCGATCAGTCGCAAATCCGATTCTCACTTCATGGAAGACTTCGCCTTGATACAATTTTCGAAATGAAGTTTCGATGCTGGTGATAGCAGAGTGAGTCTTGATTGAGCTCGCCTCCATTTATTTGGGCGGAGTTCTAGGTTCTCCTGCGCTCGAAGACTCTGGGATTCTCGCGCAGCGGACGGTATTGCATGAATCGTCTGGCTCTCCAGGGCTGCTGTCGGATAGAAGACCGATCGACAGCATTCGACTCCCGAGGCTTGCTTTCCTCCTTGTATTACTCCAGAGAAACTCCATACACCAGGAATTAGTCAACTGTCGAAACTAGGTAGTTGTTTCGAACTGGACTTCAATTCCCCAACCGGGAATTCAAGGAATTCCATCGTATTGATGTTGATTCTTATCGGTTTCAAGTTCCGGAAAACGGCGGGAACGCGCGGAACAGAGACGACCCAGGAACTTAAATACGTCTGCCAAACTTCCATGGCTAACTATCTCCATTTATTGAATTTCCTTCTCTCGAGTTCGGTTCGCTGTCGGAACTCTCCGCGGACCTCTCGACTCGAGGTCACAATATTTACTGTATACATACAAGCTTTACATAGCTCCGCGAAATGTATAGACACTGCATCCAAAAGAGCTTTCTACATGGTTTCAAGTAAACTACCACGGTTTCCGACCAGAGACCACTCCGATGGCAGAGATCGACTACTAACAGAAAAAAAAATCCTAACGGCGTTTGGTTTGATCACAACAGAAACCGTGTACCGAACCTACATAGGGATTAGAATCATAATCGAAGTGATAATTTCATCGGGATCGCTCAATGCATATCAACAGCAGTAACTAACTTTGCTGCGAGGACAAATCGAGCGGAGCGGGTTGCTGTGCGGCGCTCGAGGAAGCATTGGCAGACGATGAGGTGTTACTGCTGCTACTACTGCTACAGCTGCTGCTGCCTCCAATTCCCGAATGATTAGTACCGCATGCGGTCGAAGTCGCAGGCGCTGATGACGTTGGTATCGATGGTTGGGCACAGGTGGGTGTCGTCGTCGACGTGGACGTACTGTTGTGCGAGTCCATCGAGCTCGTGCTCTCCTGTGAAGGCGATCCGCGCTCTGGCCAAGCGATCCCCGATGACGTTGTTGAAGCCCTGTGCGTTTTCCTACCAGCTTTCCGTCTGTTTTGACCTCCGGATAAGCCACCTGCGACTCCGCCGAACTGACCGCTGCCCGCCGGATTATCGGGATCTTCAACCCAAGTCTTCCGTTCCTGATGCGCGTTCAACTTGAGAATGAGTTGACCTTTAAGGTAGAATTTGAGACTGCCTTGACCCGCAGCCGACGACTCCTGAAGCTGCTGACTAGTGTTCACGGACTCCGCATGCGAATTTCCACTCGCGGCGGCTCCAGCTGCCGTAACCGTTCCTGCCGTTGTTGGCGAAGTTTCGGGAACCGGCGACTCGGTCTTCCGTCCAATTACCCGGGCTGGGACTGGTTTGATTTCAGAAGGTGGATTGACGTCGACGGGAAGCTCAACGCCCGACGTCGACGAATTTTGACAATCCGCTTCGATGTCGCTCGCCTCGTCCATTCCCTCCGCCTCATCGCTGCCACTCTCGTCACACTCTTCAGCCATTTTCTTTCGGTTCGCGTTCTCGCATTGTTCTAGTGCGCATGCAAGAAGCTCGGCTTCCTTGTTCGTCCAATTCGATTTGACGGACATCCTGCAGCCCGCGTCGCGGTGGCACGGATGGTGGCTCATGACGAATTCGGTCAAACCTCGTATGGCGCTCTGGAGATTGTCGTGACTCTGAGACTCCAGGCTACAGCTGAAGACACTGACAGCCTTCGCCATCGAAAGATACTCATGAATCGCTTCATCGTTCAATGACGGCTTCCAGTACTGGGTTTCGAGATCTTCCAGCTGGCGATCGTCGCTTTCACCGGGTTTCAGGAGCGGAGGTACCGAGGCCTGGTATTGCCGTCCCACACGGATCCGATTCCGATTCTTGTTACGGCTCTCCTCTGCCCAATAGGCGTCGAAGTCGACATCGTTGTTCGAGTCCATCCCGTTCCAGAAGAAGAGACTCGGTTTCCGCGGAATCTATTCTCCAGGTTTGGCTTCAGCTTCGACTGGCAGCCTGCCACGCAGCATCATGCCCTGTGGAGGGAGAATTGGTGTTTTTTTTTATTTCCATTTCAAGGGAATGATCTTGAAGGAGAGACGAATCTTCCAGATAAGACATTGATTCGTTTCGATTGACTTATGTCCACCAAATAATTGGTGTACTTGATCAAAAACTATCGTTCCTTATCTGTGAAGTGGATGACGAACCTTTGAACGTGAAAAACTCCTGAACGGCGAATCCTCGATCAGCGCGGCGGGGAGCTGCCTGTCGATTCCAATTGAATTTGTCCTGGTAGATTCCTGTTTGTCGCGGCAGTGCTTAGAGTGCTGATTATAGCTGCGGAAGTTTCCGAACTTCAGTCACAGGGAAGCTTTCTCATTAGAAATCGAAAATGAGGGAAATCTAGTTTCGGTGAGCTCTCGGATCAGAGCACTTATGACCTGAACGCACGTCAGAAATCACTGATTTCTGTTCATGAGCCACTCTAACTTGTGTTTGATGCCGTCGGGGCGTTCGATGCTCATCGACCGTTTCGAGCTAGCGACGGAAAACAACGAGGCTGTTGTCTCTGTTTGTTCCGAAGGTTTCCGCTCGAATATTACACGGGTTTTCACTCAGATAAGACATCTGCGGCGCTTGATCCGGGGATTTCGTATGATGCGGATTTTGATCGGCGAAGGCGATCGCAGTATCTGACGGACACGAAATGATCGAAACAATCGAATCCTGAGTTGGCCGATGGAGAGCAGTTAACGAAGAGTGGACGCTTCGATCTCCGTTTTACTCCCTAAGGTTTCGGTGAGGGTTCCAGACACTGCGACGGTAACAATAACGATGGTAATCGCTCGTTGTTATTGTTGAGAGCCTTCATCAGCCAGTCACTCAATACCTCTCGCAATCGCTCATCTCTGTTTTATTGAGATTGATGATGATGTCGGAGACGCTCCCGTGTGATGGCGTGGGGAGTTCGGCTACCCGAGCTGCCGGAAAATTAGCACAAGTCGTGAGCTTGGCTCACCACGGAGTTTGCTGGAGGGAACAACAGATTCTCCACTCCGGTTCTCAGCTCGTTGTGGAGCGACAACACTGACGGTGGTGGCGGCAACCGCACCACACACGCACACACAAACTCTTAACCGGACTGACAGACGGCCACCGCGATCCTCTTCTTTGAGAGCCGCACTTTTCTCTCTCCGTAACTCGCAAAAACCTCGATCAAAACCCGAGATCTGAGCGATCAGAAATTCATCAGCCGATCAGATACTCTAGTGGCGGCGGATCCGAAAACAACAGTCAGTAACGTTAACAATGTCGTCGCCGCAGCGGGGAGCGGTACTTCCCGACGTTGGAGGGTAGCCGTTTACCGCCCTGAGCTCAGTGTGGCGCAATTTTTCAAAAGATCGTTTTTGTGACGAAAGTCACTTTCATCTTTTTTCGATTAAAAATCGAACTCTGGAACGAGCATTTCATAATCTAATTCAGGAGGATTCCGATACTTGATAAGAGAAGAGGGCACCACACGTCATGAGTCGGATCTATGTAGAAGTGATAAATCCGAGGACGGATTCGTTCGTCGGTCTGATCATGATTAATTGCTTCTCTGCTACATCGCCGGAAGAATGTTACCTTTCTTATGAGAGCATGCACTCACAGCCCAATGAAGAATATATCCTTCAAAGATGGCAGTTCCGTGGAAATGCCTTCTCCACCCCTTTCCCCTCCCCCCAATATTCGCACTAAAGGGAAACCCTCACTCCGCTTCCTCTCACTTCCTCAAGCTCTTACTTCCCCAAATCTTTCTGATCATAACTTGTTCGAGCCAACTCGATGCATCAAACTATTTACCGAGATTTCCTCCTCAAGGAATCTTGTCTTCACAAATTCGATATGATCAATTTTCAGTCCCTTGAAGGCCTCCTAGTGGCAGCGCTGTCTGCAACCATGGTGATGTGAGCGACTGTAGGTCATAAGGTAGTAAACAAAGAAGCAGACGACGCAGCATTCGAGGGAGAGCAGGTCCCTTTGCCTGCACCATCGTTTGCGAAGCACAGCGCGACTTGGAACATGGAAGGTTCTTCGAGAGAGCTGGCTGTCGTGAGGAAGTGCTATGTAGGCGAATTGTTGAGCAGGAACATCGAGATAGAATAGAAAACGGAATAAAGCTTGGAATCGGAAAACTTAAGCTCTGATATGGGCGTGTTTCTTTGCCGACTGAAGTCCATTCTCCATCGACCTCGGGGACGTCGTGAGGGATTTATTGGGGAGCATCGCGCTCAACGTCATTCATGCATGAGGGGAATGTTTTCTATTTTCATCATTTATATGATAGTCCATGATGAGTCTCACGCTAGCCTATGAGGAGAATTCATACTCAACTGTGAGCGTGAAGAAAGTCTCCTCATAGGCGACATCATGTTTTTATCCAATCTCGGGGCGGGAACGGCCTTTTTCAAGGCCACCACTCAGAATGAGATCGATCTCTGCCTCAAGCTACTCAGAGTCGAACCTAATTCACTTCAACCAGCATTTTGTTCATGAATGCGGGTGATATAGTGTCCGCTCTCCTTCGAGAATCACTGCATCAAATTAATTCCTTCGAGCCTAAAATCCCCTGCAGAAGCAACATCGAAACCATTGAAACCTTTTCATTGCTTTCAGAAGTGCTTGAGTCAGTCGAGTTTCCTCTCATCCTATGCGTCGTCAACCGGCGTTAACGAACCTCGAGGCAGAGAGCTTCGCGTTTCCGCTCTTGGTGGTGCAGCCAATGCGTCCCCTCTCCCTCGAATGTGCCGTCGTCTGCTACTTTGTTTACTACCTTATGACCGTTCACCATGTGAGCCTCCCAGGCAGTGGCGGCGGCGCGGCGCCAACATGAGCCTAGGCTGGAGCCTCGTAAAAAGGATGTACAGGGCTGACTTCATAAAGTTTCCAGTTTTGTCGGAACGAAGCATAAGAGTATATCTCTGGGACAGGACCGAATCAAGCTCATGGTCCATTCAGACCAGATCGGGAGAGAGCAGGAAACGAAATGACTGTATGTAGATCGAGAGAGAACACAGAACAGTCATTTCATTTGAGAATAAAGGGGGCGGGGACGCTGCCGGCAACAGGAGAAGAGAGGCAATGGATGGCAACAGAATCCCGTATGACCTGCGGGCAACAAGCCTGACGAAACGTGTTCGGACCCTCTCTAGTTTTGCGGCGTCGCCTTCGAGCCCGGGGTGCCAAATGGGGGAGCAGTACAATATTTTGGGTTCAATGAGAGAGCCTGGTGTAGAATGATGGAAACGTTTGACGACGAAACTTCTCATTATGAGATTGCAAGTGATAGAACAAGATTTGATAACAGAGGCTGCTCGAAAAAATGACACCAAGGTCTCGCGTCGACGGGACGAGGGGAATGAGGGCTCCGGATATTCTGTAGATCAGGAGTGGCCAACCTTCTTCTGCTTGTATGGGAGTTGCCCCGTCGAAGGAGAAATTAGCCTCGAATCTCCAGACTTGTGGGACGCCGACATGCAATATCAAGAAAAAATCGGGTATGACAACAGTCCTCCGTTCATTGTACAAATTGAATTGAAATTGAAAATGGCCCATGAAAAGGCGTTGGAGGCGCTAGATCGTACTTTGAAAGATCTGAGGAACGATCACCGCCGCTTTGGTGGGACATTCATCTCGCTTTCTGGGGATTTCCGTCAAACTTTACGGCTGATTCCACGCGGAACCCTCACCGACGAACTCAACGCGTGCCTAAATGCATCAGTTTTCTGGCGGCATGTGGTCATATTCACACTGGGAACGAATATGCGCGTTCAGTTACAGAACGACGCATCTGCTGGACAGTTTGCCAAGCAGCTGTTTGAACTTGGTAACGACACGAAGACTCAATGTATAACGTTACTACCAAGTCTATGTACGGTCATTCCATCGAGAGACGACTCAATTCCCAAGACTTATTTCCCGATATCAAGCGAAATTTCTTCGCGTTTGAACATTCCGCTTCCTCACCCAACGCCTCTGGCGCTCTCATTTTGCTCGGTTCTGCCTTTTCTGCGCTCATCGCTTCCACTATGATACTCCTTCGCGAATCGTTGTCACACTCACAATCACTCGATTCCCCTTTATTCGCTCGGATTCTTTCGAGAAAATACCCCTCTACCACCTAAGTTCTCCTATGTCTTTTTCTTCCCGCTTTCCTTCTGCTCTTTCGACCATCTCTGGCTTGCGCCGCTCGCATCCGCGTTTACCGGCCTCCCGCGTTTAGTTTTCATAGCGAAGCGATCCGCCGTCGCTCCTTTCGTCTCTCGCGGCGAAACGCGACCAGTACCGCTAGTACATATTTCATACAGTCCATCAGCGAAATTCGAAGTGTTGATGAGAATTCCGATCGCGGACGCAACGATTCCTGTATTGGAGGCTCATTCACCCACTGTATCGCATCCAAAGAAGCTCATCCGTCCCCAGACATTCAGAGTACGGTGCAATGAATCCAGACTTTCAATACCGGAAGCCTCTCTGCTCGTTTTGATTCACGCAATGTTGAAATTTCTTGAAAGTCATCGTCGAAACGCCTAATGAGAGCCTGGAGAACGTTCTCCCGTTGCTCATTGATGTAATCATTTCCAAGAAAGTCCGTCTGTTCCCCAGCTGAGAAGCCATTTAGACACTTGGTCACACCCGATCGAGTTCTGCTTGAAGCTTTGTTTGTGATACTGTTGTCTCACTTGTCGCTCGAAGATCAGCTTGTCAGTGCTTCCGAAACCTTAAGAGCTGTTCGTCACAGGGAAGAGAGAGTCCGTCGCTTCCCAAGCTCCACCGCCTTCAGACATCCGAAAGCAAACCCAAACAGAAGCAAAGATCTGAAACGATGGGCCAAGAGATGAGCGCCGGTGCCGACGTCGACGCGAAAATGTCGCCAGCGGAGCTTCAGGACTTCCAAGGGATGACGTGTTTCAGCGAAGAAGACATTCTTCAGTGGTATCGGAGCTTCTGTGTGAAATATCCCGACGGGAAGATGAAAGGCGAGGACGTGGAAAAGTTATACCTCGCTCTTTTCCCTTACGGTACCGCAGCTCGTTTTCGAGAGCACGTTTTCCGGATGATCGACGCGGATCACGACGGCGAGATCGACTTCCGTGAATTCCTGACGTGTCTGGCGGTTGTTCTAAACGGCAACGCTGATCAGAAACTTCGCCGCGCGTTTTGTCTCTACGACGTTGACAGCGATGGATTCATCACGGAAGATGAGCTCGCTGTGATATTTCAACAAATGCAACTGACCGGAAGGATGATCCTCGCGAACCCTCAACACGCAGAGTGCGCGAAGAACCTCGTGAATAAGTTTGATTCAAACGGTGACGGAAAACTGGACTTCGAAGAGTTCTCGAAGCTGGCCAGAACGCTTCCGCCGATAGTGGACACGATCTACCGTGATGTCGATCAACAAAGAGGAGACCAGAAAAGCTAAAAGGCGTACCTATCCAACGGTGGGATTGACTCATCTCGACCCTTCGACAAAACTGTTAGTATTAGAGCGAAAAAACGTTCGATCAGTTCGGCGATGAATAATTGTGCTGAGTAAATTCGTTCGCTCGCTCGCTCGCTTCGATCCACACATTGAAATCATTCAGATCAGCGGACTGTTAGTCATTTCGTCGATTTCCAAATATGGGACGACGCCTAATCAAGCAGCAACTCGCTCAATGCTTTATAGTGAACTCCACAGGACAACTGAGAAGCTAATTAAAAGTTGCACACATATCCCTAGATGGATGGCTTCTTCATTTTTAGAAAGATAATTCTCGAATTCCTCAGAGGCCCCACATTTCAGGCGCACAGGTATTCGGGGAGGGGCGGGTATTGGATGGTTAGATTAGCATTGTGCGTCATTTATGTCGACATTTGGTCACAAAGAGAAAACAAGATTGTTTATTCCAATCTTTCCCCTGAATAAGCTTTGTCATTTGACGGTTGACTTTCCGCTTCTCCTATCGATTGAAATCACTTCCTGTTGGACTATCGCAGACGAGGAAGGTTGAGAACGATGTGCGGCTCGATATGGCGAGACATCACCCTAAGCTGATCGAGCTTGGAAACCGTGGACGGAGGGCTGATACAGTTCGTCCACCATCGAATCGATCAACTCCCGCAGTTCATCTGTAGCCGCCTTCCATTTCCTGAAAAAAATGCATCATTTGTCGATATTCTATACGTTCAGCCCGCTAATGTAAATTCCGGTACAAGGCTGCGAGCAGCCGAGCAATCCAGTTCAAGATCAACTCCGAAAGTCCACGAAACAGGGCAAGAAAATCATTTTCAGAATGCTTCGAGGACGGCAAACTTACGATCTCGGGACGTCTGGTTCTGTGATGAGCTCAGAGTACCACTTTACTTTGGGTTCTGTGCCTGAAGTTCTGATTGTGATGGTCGCCCCATTCTCCATGTAGAAAGTTATCATTTGACTCGATGAACTCACAGGTAGGATGGGCTTGTTGCCGGGCTTCGTACTGTCGTAACCGGCAGTCAGATCACGCACTCCACCAACGACAAAGCGTCCAATCTTCTTGGGATACTGCGAACGTTCAGGAATTAGCACAGTCTCTGTATGGGATACCCGACCTTCAATCGGGTTCAACTCTATCTGATTCGTCGTCGAATTGAGTTCGATAAAATCCGCTCAAGGAACCTAACTGTGTTCGGACCGTCGATATTCCGAATTCTGTTGAACATCTTCGCCGTTGCCACGGGATCGTGGCTGATGTAGTAGGAATTGTAGGTAGTGTGGAATCCATATTTTTCATAGATTCGACAAAGCTGCTCGTAAAGCGTGATTTTTTGTTGGTCAAGGTAAGCAACCATATTGGCAACCTGCGTCGCGGCTGAGACGCCATCCTTATCCCAAACGGCCGTGCCACACATGTAGCCGATGGCCTCTTCGAAGGCAAACAGCACTTTTTTGCCTTGTCTCTCTAGTTCGATTCCTCTGTTCGCCATCCATTTGAATCCTGTCAAGGTTTCCTGCAAGGTTTAATATTCAGTTGAGAGCGCCAGCGCAGCGAAATTGGAATTATTGAATCAGACTGGAGAATGCATTCACCTCAAAAATAAAGCCTTCTTTCTTTGCCATGGATCGAAGTATTTTCGAGGACACCGTGCTGGCTATCATCACGAACTCAGACGCGTTTCCATTCGGATCCTGAAGCTTCTGCTTCGTCCAGAGCCACCAACCTGGAGAAGAGTTTTCAAGGAACAAGTATGAGACGACTCCATGGAACCTCCTGGGATAAGACACCACAAGCTGATTCCGAATCATAGTCGGCCCGCTGATGTCGGAATGTTGGGTACTCACCCAGCAAAGCTCCCAGATTGTCACCACTGAAAGTTCTGAACTCTTTGGAACCGTCTATCAGCTCGGCCACCGCGAGGCGATCGGCGTCGGGATCGTTCGCGAGTATGACTCAGCAATCATTCTGATTCGCTGTTCTGATGGCCAGCTCCTACAAAGACAGAATACGTCGGACGATGCCGAGAAACTTGGACGTTCGTTGCAGAAACCGACGGGATCGGAACTCACCAGTGCGCTCGCGCCTTCCTCTGGGTTAGGGAATTTAACAGTAGGGAATTCTGGATCGGCCTCCATTTGCTCCGGCACTGGACACAGTCGGGCAACGCCACAACGTTTGAACGCTTCGGCAACATACCGATGACCCACGCCATGCATTGCAGTATAAGAGAAACCGGTTGTGCACTTTTCCATCAACTTCCTAGGTAGAATGAGCAAATAGAGTTCGCCTTCACGTCAAGGACCGACAATATCCGTTATCGTTCACGAAACTCTGAGATTTTCTCTTGTGAAAGCGAAACTTGAAAACGACACCTTTCATATAGATTTTCCTCGATGATTTTCATGTATTTTTCGTTGATCTCCTCCATGAAATTTACGATGAGTGCGTTTTCGTGGATATTTTCAACATCCCAGGCTCGACTCCAGGGCTCTAGGTTACTCTCGATGCTTTCCTGGATCTTTTTATCGTGTGGAGAGATGATTTGTGCCCCGTTGTCCCAAAAAACCTTGAAAAGAAACTCCGGTGAGGACTCCGCTCGGACCATCTCGATCGACTTGGTTCCCTTTTCCGGAAAGTTCCAAAGCCATGGGAGCCATTTACCTTGTAGCCGTTATCCTCTTTGGGATTGTGGGACGCGGTGACCATGACTCCACACGCGGCTCCATAAGACAGAATCGAGAACGGCACGTAAGGTGTGGGCGTGATCTGATTGAACAAGTAAACCTTCACACCCAGCTGTATGAAAGCTTGAGCGGTCAAACGCGCGAATCTGGAAGAAAAAGGAAAACCGGTTTCAGGCGAAAATACAAGGCACTCGATCCGGTTGTGCGAAAGCCATCAATTAGAACCGAAACGTTCAATGAGCGATTCCTGTCAGCGAATCGGAACGTGGGGACACCGACGGCGGCGGCGGCGGCGGAATATCTGAGAAAGTTCCATCAACCGCAAGTGGGACGGACCAATATTTCTAATTAACAAGTCTGAGTTCGTCGCGACACAGATAACGGGCACTTCGGCCTAGCGATGGATTTCCGGTAAATGTTGGACAATGCGCGGACGTGCCAGCCGGCAGCCGTAGGTTCGTAGCGATTCGCCTGAACATTTCGGAAGCAAAACCAAGCGTGAAACTGGTTCCTCCCTCCGGCCCGTTCAGTATTCACAATGATATAAAAGCGGGGTAGAAAACAAGAGCAGACATCAGTTCGATTGGTTTTCCACAGCGCAAACGTTGGATACGCGATGTTCTCTTTGCAACAGAGCTCATGGCTGCTACGGTGCTTCGGTGCGGTGTTTCTGATGTTGACGAATCAAGAAGTTTCGGCTCTGGCATCAACGACAACTCCACGTTCGGTTCTGGCAACCGAAACCGCAGCTCCAGCTGAGCTCACGAGCACGCTGTCCGCCCAAGTGACTGTTCTGGACAGACTGTCTCCTCCAGGAGTTGCTAGAGTCGAAGCCCTCCCTCGATCAGGACGGAAACTCGTGTCGGAGATATCGGTCACAGCGAAGCCCATCAGCGTAGGTCGTTCCGCGGGAATAGATGATCGGCTGGAGGAACAGAGTCTCGCCGCGTTGTTTCCCCAAATTTACAACAGGCTGTCCAGTGGTACCCAACGGAACTCGGTGCCACAGGAGAGCAATGGCTCCGAACGACTTTGGAATCTCCTTGGCCAAAGTCTTCTGGAGAGAAGAAAAGAGCACTCTAGACCTCCTTCGACTCCAACAACGACCTCGACCAGCACGACGACAACCACCACAACAACGTCTACCACTCGACGCCCCGTGACCGCGAGACCAACTCGTGCGGAGAAAAAAGCAGAGAAGCCGAAAGACGTTCCCAACAGCCTGTTGCCACAACTTCTGGAGGAGCTCCGAGACAACGCAGAAATTAAGGATGTAGCGGTTCGACAGTTACACCGTCGCGTTCTGTTCGACATGATCCGGATGGCTCTAGGATCGAACAGCTCGCTACCACTCGGTCCATTGCACAGGACTGTAGTCATGAGTGAACCTGACAAGGCAACATCGGGTCCCGCAACAACAAGCAGTACGACAACGAGCACTTCGACGACTTCGACCACAACCACGAGCACCACGCCCGAGCCGCCTTCACCTGCATCGTCTGAGGAGTTCTTTGAAGAAGTTCACCGAGAAGGATTTGTCGATGTGGAGCACGTCGGCCCAGACAGAGTTTGTCTCTTCTATAAAGGTATTTATCGTGACTACAGCTATCGCTGATCCGATCGTCTTTACAGTTGACAGAGATAAAAATGAATTCCCACTTCACAGGGCTCGCTGGTCACAGGGCGAAGGCCGAGGGAGGACCGTATGACCAGTTCGACTCGAAGACCCCGAAGCTGCAAATCTCTGAAACCGATCCCACGCTCGTGCAATTCTCTCAACAAGTCCAGGACAGCTGGGACGAGTTCGTTGAAAAAGTCCGTCAAGTAGCCAAAGGCAGCTGGGAGTATATGGCCAAGCAAATGGCTCGGAGCATTCATAACATGGTGTGAGCGATCGCTCTCAAGTGGAACATCTGTTTTCATACCTCGCGGACGTGTACGTGCTCTTCTGAAACTCAATCAAATCTCAGAGGAGCATAATTTAACTGTATGTAGTAACAGATGCAATCGCTTTAATCACTCATAGCGCACGAGTGGACAAGATCCGCTCCTCTACGAGACGATTCCGTCCATTCCGGCGCTGATCGGAGAATGTTATGGAACTTTCACTTGGTGGTTACGGTTTGATAATAATAAATACTTAAATGAATGTCGGCGAGTATCCCAAAAGTTTGTCGTATGCGGAGGTTTCAAACTCGCAAAACCGATCGCACTGAATGCGATTGATCAATCATGACAATTCAGGGGACGATATCCTGGATTTGCCGAATGGAAACAAGGAATGTCATCTGCTTACCTTGCTGAGTTGTGACGGCCGTCGAAACTGACCACGGCTCCCATGGTTTTTGCCTCCGGCACCGTTTCAACAACATACTTAGCAAGGCCTTGAGAAGTTTGTATGATGACGAGATCATTCATGCATGCGAACCCCTCAGCCATAACGCCCCGTAGTCCGGCGGTGCCAAACGACATTCTCTTCAACATGATCTGCTCAAGACGCTGGAAGTTCTTCTCCGCAACCAGCTTCTCGACAGCTGCTCTGGTTCTGGAGTTCTGCAGAAACTCAATTCAAGTTACTATCGAGTTATTCACCTACCATGCACTTATATTACAATTTTGTGTAATGAATCAACGACCTCATCCATTCATCCTGATTTCGCGGAGCGTAATCGATCGTGACGTCGATTACACAGGCAGTTTGATAAGATCATATCTGCAGTGCGTTTGAAGGCCGAAGACTGTTGCTTGAGGCGATAAGGCATCATATCGTTTATCTGAGTCTTATCTCAGCCATTGACGTCGGCGTACGAGAATGCCACCGAACAAGGGACAAAGAGGCGCGGAACTGATGACTAGTGAAATTATCTTAAACAGAGCGAGTTGCACAGTCGTGGAGTGAGCAAGGGGAGAAACGTCAGATCAAACCCGAGAGGTTGAAAACAATCTTGAGGAGGAGTCGATTCCCGACTTCCCGTTCGTGGTTACAAAAAATCAACAGCTCCACCAGTTCCACCGGACCGATACGAGAATGATAGAATGGCATGGATAGCAAGACTAGGAAGTTAGTCATTTCCCATATAAGGCGAGAGAGAAGAGCGAAGATCGAAGATCTCTCGGATCAATTATAGGTTTCAAGACAACTATTCTTGAGTTACTGGAAGCAAAGAGTATTCAAGCGCTTCCTCGGAGGGCTAGTTGACAGGAATCTGTTCTCATCTCGGGCTGCCCATGCTGTTTATCATGTCATCTACCAGAGGCAACCTGTTAGATCGTGCCGTCGTTCGCGACTCGCGCAAGAGGAATGTCATGTCTCGTCAACGGCGCGAAAAGACATGACTTGACGTCAATAACTTCAGAAAAGAACCGGCCAAATCAATGAGTCCGGGGAACTGGCACTTCAGAAGGAAACCGTCGCCCGAATATTTACGTGAGAACAGATGCTCATACTCTTAGAGTGAGACTCGATCACATCAAGAAGCGCTCTATCCTAGAGTTTTCTTCTTCCGATGCCGGTCAATGCAGGGAAGACAGAGACAGCTGAGAGTTCGATTTGAAACTTCACCCACCTGATCCCATTGTAACCAGGCGTTGGTCAAGTCGTTAAGTTCTTTGTTCGAAGAAGACATCCTGCGCGAACTGAGAGCGCAACCAGCCGATAATGATGCTGAGATTCACGCAGCTCTAAACTGCCTCCGGTCTCACCAGTACAACAAGTCCGAGCGCCCTCTAACGGCTCCAAGCGGAGTGCCCTCGATTACGCGGTACATATGTATATCGTCGAAGCATTGAGCGCTGGTGAGGTGTTATAGTTTTAGCGTCTCGATGAGCATTACTTGAACGACCCTGCAGCGCGAAAGTTCAAAACGAAGCTATGCGTCCTGGATGTTGTGTCATTTCTTCGTTCTCGTTTCTCGTTGCACAGGGCGTCACGGCGCTTGGGTCTCGAAAATCTTGGAAAATACCGACCTCGATCGGCTCCATCAAGCAGTTCCTTCGGTCCCTGGGTGAGAAGATAGATCTCCGAACATCCGCTCCGAGTCTAAATAACACGTTCTCGACTTGCGGACTTTCAAACGTGTCTCATTGATGGATACACAAGCCTGGCATTCGCCTTGCGTGACCAAATGGTTCTGTACTTCGGTGGACGCCCTCATCCTGTCTCGTTCCGTCATCGGCATCACCACCTGAACGTGCCACCGGGCATTCTACCAAAGAAACGGGCACAGCACGCGATCTCGACAGAAACCATCGGTCTCCTCGACCGCCCGCTCTTCATAATAGTCAACACAATACATCCATTCAAATAAATATTGCTGATACTGGAGGACTACTGGGGGCACTGGCCTGACTCCGCACCGGGCGGCGCATTTCTGGAAGCCCTGGGGGCGGCGTTAGGGTTCCTTTGTCTGGCTGTTTTTTTGTTGCCGTTTTCTCCTGGGAGCAGACGCAAGGGGCGGCATTTTCCGAATTTTTGGGGTTCCTGCCCCGGGCGAGCTGAAATAGTCTCTAAAAAATGGTTGAGTTTCTCGAGCATTCCCGAAAATACTGTCCTCCAGAATCCAACGAAGGGTCGGAAAACACCAAAACGCCAAAAAAATTCGAAGTTCGTTTTCGGAGGCGTGTTTATCAAGATGGCACTCCCACATAAGATCTTCTTCTTAGGATCAGACATGCATCGTTCGCAAACAGTATGATGTCGTGAGATTTCTTGATGCTTTAGCCGGTTCTACCCGTATTGTCAGTCTCTGAGTCAACGCCTCGGCCTCGGCAGTTCCGAAGTGATAAACCGAGCTTGACGACAGTTGTTGTTGTCTTATGAACACTGTATCGATGGCAAAACTGTTCACACAAATCGTGACAACGACTTTATTATCCACCCTTTTGTGCCGCGTTATACATGTTCAGGTCTAACTTAACAATGGGTGTTCTTATCCTGTTTCATACAGTAAACTTGAGATTTATAACAAGTAAATCAAATGCGATCATGGCAGGGGCTTCTCCGCTCGTCTACACCCCGCAGCAAACGATAGGTCGCTTCCCCCTCATTATTTTTTTATCACAATTATTGAAAATAAATTACTCAAATGTCAAACTCTCTCTCGTGATGAAATCAATTGCCTTGCTCCTCAAGGAACTTCTTTTCACTTTTGGAATTCTTCCGGAATACCCAGAACGACGGAACGCCGTCTTCAACAACGAAATCCTTTTGTGCGATTATTTGGCGCAAGGTGTCCTTTAAGCGTATCCCCACCGGTCGATTGGTTTTTGAGGATTTGTACCACACCTGAAACGAAGTCGACGGATCGGTGATCATTCAAGATCAGTATACGAAACATTCAGCAAGACAACGACAATGAATCTCGGCCGCTGTCTCGTCGCTCTATTGAAACTGGTTCTAAACCTCACCTGCAACTCCGCGGGGTCATATGTGATCATCCTGTCCTCGCCAAGTACCTGTCGCTCAATCGGCGACTCTCCGTACATGGCATCGAGCATTTGTTTGAACGTAGAATCCTCGTTCCACCTAAGATGACTACAGGTTAGCGGCTTCTCTTTCTTTCGACCGGGTCGAGCGACCGATCGAAAATTCTTCAATTTCTTCTCACGGGTAGAATCAATGGAAATCCAAACTGTTTCTATTCCTCTCTCTTCATGAAACGTGAACAAAGTATCGAATCCAACCTCTGGACGAAATCTGTTTCCTTGAGTTCCGGGTAGACGAGCGCGACCGGCCAAATCAGGAGATCCTCAACCACAGATACTGCGAAGTCCCTGAGCGCTGGGTAATGTGGCGTGAGATCTGGCAGGATTTCGCCCTCCTTCGCTGGCGGACTCAGCTGGACTCCACCTCGTTTGATGAGTCGAGCGAGATCCTATTCATGACGAAGACTTGGTTTAGTTTTGACGAACAGAAGAGCAGAGAGAGACATCGGAAAAGCCATGCAACAAACTCCCGAGAACCGACTTACTGCTTGCTTCAACTGACGCTCCCGCTCCTCTTTTTCTCGTTTGCGTTTGTTCCGGTCCCGGATTTTGCGTTCGATTGAGCATTTCTCCAAGAACTCTTTCGCTTCTTTCGTTGTGGTTTCGTCAGGGTCCTTGGCCATTATTTGGTTACAGAACTCCTCACATTCGTCCAGTTTCCGGAGATCCCAGCAGCATTTCATCGCTCTAGACGAAGAAATTCGTACAGAAAAGTGCACCTGAGAGCTCTTCTGGGTAATATTGAATTCATATCATTCGTCTAGACACTGCTTTAAATTCCATACCTCGACATCGCTTTCACGTAGTCCGGTTTGAATTCGAGAGCCTGTATACAATCCTCAAGCGAAGCGCCGAAGTTTTTCAAGTGAAAATTGGCAGCGGCGCGATTCAGGTAGAGTTGGGCGTTCAGTTCACTGTTGATTGTCTTCTGACGGATACCTTCACTGTAACTTGCGATCGCCGCCCTAAGGAAATGAAGATTGCGTCAACCGTCGGAAATTCTCGCTCGAAACAGAGTCAAAATGCTATAGTTCTCGATTTACCTGTAATCTTGTTTCTTGAAAAGGTGGTTGCCATCCTCTTTGTAGCTTCGCGCCAGTTCTTCCGGTGAATTTTCCGTTTCGTCGTATTTGATTTGACGGAGCGCTTCGAGCAATGGCGGAAGTTCTCCATTGTCTGAAGAAGAGCTCGCAAACAAAGGATGTTCGCTCATTTCCTTTTCCCAGTTAGCTTCGTTCCAGCCTAGAATGGCGATGTTCTAATGTTTGAGGCAGTCGCTTTGACTTCGAATATATAAAGCTCTTCCTCTGAGGAATGACAATTCCTCAGGAAAGATTAGGCTAAATGTGGTCTAGTGCTTACCTTCTTTGTATTCAGTGCGCTTGCAGCTCTTGAAATACTCGGCTGTCTCTTCTTCTAAACGTTTTCGAAGTTTCTGTCTCTTTTCTTCGGTCAGCTTACCCATGGGTTCGTCTTTTTTGTCCGACATGTTCTTTTATCTATCTGAAACGAGATGGCACTTGTTGGTAATTGTAGAACCGCCAAACGATGGGGTGATGGAAATTTCACCGGGGAATTGTCTCCTCAATAATCGACGAGACGTTGGCCCGTCAAGTGACCAGCTATATTCGATTCAACGTCAGAATAAAAGCTAAATCATCCGAACACGAAGTGAAGGTGAATATGCATTTTCCAACTGTCATGAGCATTGCACAATCGGCACTCGCAGCGAATCCGGCACGTCTCAGATGCCGGCTCTCGAAATTTCGGATGGACTGGAGCCAGGCTCGACTCGAGTTGAAGCCAGGATGGCGGTGAATAGAGGAGCGAACTATTAACGACATTGGAAGAAGGAAATATTCTACTTGACGTTTCCTGCGTTCGAAATCCTCTTTTTGGCTCTCTCGAAATTGTCGCGAACTAGAGTTCCTTCGGAATCGTGGAACGTGTTCGAGACTGCTGTCCCAGGTGACAACACTCACTTGTTTGTTGGCCGCTTGCCGAGATTTTCCGATCGTCGAATCGATCGAACGAGGTTTTTGTCAACCCACGGAATCACACGCCGCGTGAATATACAAGAATAGCGCGCAGAAAAAAACAAACGCGCGAGCAGAAGGTGATGACAATGTTTCCTATCTTTAAAAACATGGCGGTTCTGATGATGATGATGATCTTTACGCCGCGCCGTGCGCGGTTGGCTACCGGGCAAATTTACATTGATGGCATACGTAGCGGAGGAGTGGCGTTTCGAATAAATGCAGGAGCGGGCGCGGGATACGCCGTCGCGAAGAGAGTTCGGTCCTACATCGTTCAGTTTTGAGAATTCTTGCTGAATCAGACTACGAGTGACGAGTGGGCATCTTCGAACGTGTCGACGGCTACACGGCCACGGATGAAGCCGCAGGTAGGCTAAAGAAATCAAGTCTATGAAGCTCTTCCCTGAAACATCTGGACAGAACTTTGTCCCGTCTGATTAGATTGCACACTCTCGAAGCTGGGTTAAACTCAAGAGATAGCCTAAGCCAGTGGTTCTCAACGTCACAACCTCGCATAGATTCCGGGGAACCCCTATGGGCGTATGTGGGGGTTCCGCGGAAAGGTCCGTGGAGTCTGTGTTTGATCTTTAGGACGTCCGTTAGACTTTCCGTGAAAAGTTCGTGATATCGTTTGTGAGTTGATCCTGACTGGAAATGGGCAGTGGTCTCCCACAAGCTGAGAGCATTGTCCTTACGAAAGTGATGCTCAATTCGCACTTTGGGACCCGATCCGGCGTTTCTAGCGCAAGTGACGGATTTTCCGATAATTTGAGATCCCTGCTTGAATTAGTCAGAATTGTGAGAGAAAAATGGCGAGGTCTGACCCCGAGCGGTGTTTTCAATCGTCGAGAATGCTCTTTCATGCCGATGGTCATGTCCTTGTAAATCCTTTTTCGCGTGTATGGTGCCTATTTTCACTTTTTTTCTCACTGATCTCTACTGCCTTCTTGCCCGCCCATCTGGAGAGATTCTAGTTCCTGAACTTCCTGACACTAATAATGACGCAGATTTAACAATCGATTCTTGCCTCCTCCTGTCTTGCAGTCGACTGAGGTCTGAAGTTTTAGCTTTTCTGCCGCCGAGTCCCCAGCTATCCAGTCCAGGAACATATTTGATTATTTCATCGTAGGCTTCTGCGAATCGAATCTTCCACAACCGATGAATTGGACTCGGCTGAACTGTGCACGTTTTCTCACAAAAATTTTATTTCACAACAGATGCGATCGGTATTTGTGGAGTTTCTCATCATGAAGACACCTGTTTCCCGGAGGACTCAAGCGATGCTGATGTCAGCGCAAGCTCGGAAGGTTTCTTGAGGACCGCAGCCGAGAGCGCCAGGAGCGTCGTCGCAGATTCCCCATCGATTACCTTGGACGCGGATGTTATAATTTGATTATATTCACGTATTCATACTCAAAAAGAGAAGATAACGGCCACGTAAACCAACCCATCACGATCGAAATTCGTCATCTCGAGGGTCGATATTCGACCAGGCAGAAAGTGTTACAGGATCCGCTATTTTACCCCTGGAGTTCGTGGTTATTTTCCCGAAGCGTTCTTACCTGTCGTCCAATGCCACTGCAAAACACAGCGATCGCAGGTCAGGTTTTCGGGAAGTTCGACGACGAAACGATAATCGCCTTCTTTGGATCCTTCCGGCAGCTCGAATCTATGGTCATGAGCTTGGCGTTAAGAATGCAGCCTTGGCTTCAAGATTTCCCTCTCGTATATCGAAAAATGTCATTGCGATGTCGACAGATACTCCAGGATACATCAGGCGTCTACCTTGAAGAGTCATTTCCCACAAGTCGGAGAGGATACTGATCGAGACAAGCCTGGGTCGATTCAACGCCTTCCTCGATGGGACAGAGTTTGAACTCGAACCAGCCCTTGTGGTGAGTGGTTACGTCAATCACAATTTCCATCTCCTGGCCCTGGATGGAAAATCGTTCCAAAAGTCCATTGTCTGATTTTTGCTGACTGAACAGATGGATCTCAGGCGGAATTTCTTCGACGAATTGTCAGTTTACCTGAATATATTTCCTGACTACCGTTCCGGTCCCGTATAGTCCTCCGTCTTCGTGAGGCCGGGGAGCAGGCACGTCCCAAGGATCGCCACAGATTCCACACTTTCCATTGTTGTCGATGTGCTGCCGCTGTGAACAGAACAAAGGTGAGGGCTTTCTCAGTACGAAGGGACCAGAGAAAATTGCTGGCAGACTCGACAGTGAATCGAAGTATCGAACTGCATCGCGGTCTGTTCTCACGTACATCGAAACCTCCACAGAAAAGTTCGTGGTCGTTGTAATTGATCGGGGTGTCGAAGCCGAATTTCCACGCCGTTGACCGACCAGGGGGCTCGGTCATTCTGCCGTGACCGTGGACTCCGACGACAAAAATCACGAAAACGGAGGCAACGATAGAGAAATTCTTCATCCTCGAACAGTGGCAAGTGGATTCGGACGCTACGAGAAAACTTTCACACAACTTGATATCGCGACCCGATCCAGTACTACTTAGACCTAACGGTGAAGCGGCACCTTTATATCGCAGATTTTATCGATCTGGAATTTCGAGTTATTTATGACTTCCAGTGGGACACCCCGCTAAGTTCAATAACGATTCAGTATTAAACAAAATCTGGGACATTCATGAATTGACTCAAGAGAAATACTTACAGGGTCTGGCTCAGAATTCGAAGCGAGCCGTGCCGAAAGACACAAGAATACTCAACGTTGACATTAGCTTTGGAAACCAACGACATTTCCCAGACGAGATGCATGGATGCGGTTCACTCATTTCTTTGATAGATTATCGGAGCTCAGATGTCAAGAAATGAGGCGAAAGTTCGGTCCAATGCCCTCTCGGTGAAGCAGAGGAAGCGGACCCTAATACACGGGTGCCATCCACGCCCGAAATACAACATATTTCCTTGCACTGAAGCCTAGGCTTGAAGCCGTAGATTTCCCACCGGCTTCAAGTTTACCAAGCTGCTAGAGAGCTCCCCCGTCCTCCGTACGTCACCGCTAAAGTCGTACAGAGCTTTGAAGATATGATATCGTGTATTTTTCGAGTACGATCTATCCGTGAGTCCGTTCCAGTTTTGATTTTTACCTGTAAAGCTCTCTCAGTGATTCAGCATCATCCAGATCCGGGGGACTCGGAAGTCAAAGCGTTCAGTGTTGATACACCCTACTGACATCCACGCGTCATATTCTAGGCACATGAGGATCGGCCTTTCTAAGGGATTGTCTGTTCTTACGGCCCACCACCACCGTGGTGCCATCACGGTACCGCAACCTTATCACCTCATTCCGTGACACGGAATGAGACTTCTACCTCGAAAGCTGAAATTCCGATAGAGAAGCTATTCCATGTACTCTTGTTTCCGAGATTTACAATATAAACTTGACATTGGCGTTCATATATCCCTACATTCTAGCAGCAATGAATCTCTATGAATCACGCTCAGCGTCGAAAACTGGTGGCTACATAAGATCGACCTTCGCCTCTTAATCTCCATCGTCGAACTAAATTTGTAAATCGCTCAACAACACAAACGAAGTCGATCGTGACTCTGCTCGGGTTCAACATTCCTTGAAGGCTGGAATCGATAAGGCGCAGTTCCGTGAACAACTCGTGGCCATATGAACGGGTGGTAGAACTCATTTTCTCCGACATCTTGCATTGCTGAAGACAAATTTTTCTCATACTCATTCTTATGAGCGCAGTCCTCTTCAGGCCGCATCTACTCATGTACGACCAAGTATGTAGTTTCGGGAGATCTGAGCACTTCTTGATATGACGTCCCGGTCCGGGCATTCGACTGGAGATTTACATAGATCCTTATCGAAGCTACGAGATGTCGCATCTCTCCTCTCGGGGGCGTTCCAGTGTAGAATGCTCTCGAGGGAAGACTCGAAGGGCCACCCTGATTGACTTCCTTCGACCTCCGCGCGATTTTTGAGCATGATCGACTTTAGCCCTACAAGTGAAGACGTAACAAAATTTTTTTTTGAGTGTTGCATTATGGCATGCGCGATCGGGTGGCGGGAGTCGGTGGCATGCGCGAACATGGCCAGCCAGATTCGCTGCGATTTCTCACTAGATATCCGTGAGATAATCTGACCCCATCACGTCGTTCTGACTCGGGCTCTATTGCGAGCCGGCTCAGCGGAATCGAAAAAAAATCGGCCGTTGCAGTATACATTTGGTTGTAGCTGTGGTCGTTGTGATGCCGCTTTCACTGTAATGGGAAAAGATTCATAAGAGACGAAACTTTGCTTCCACTATCGACTTATACCCGACGTTATTCGCCATCCTGCGCTTCCTTCGTTCACTTCGACGTTTTCGAAGAATCACAGCCGCGTGTTGAATGATACTAGATATTTTCCACCTCTTTTGAAGCCGACATTAGAGCCGGCAGCGACTTTGATGAAAACTGAGTTCATAAGGCATCGTTTGTAGGTCTCACAGTATACGTCCATTTCAGTGCTATCAGCTTTTGAGAATCGCTTGGTTTCTCCGTGGTTTGAACAGTGGGGTAGCTCAGATGAGCGGCGCTTGGGATAAGCACACGGAAATGCGACGAAATCGGCATTTTCCATCTCCGCTTCTTCCATCTTTCAATGCCACGGATTTGAAACTTACTCGGCCAAGAAGTGAACGAGTCCAGTCTCGGCTTCTCCCGTGAATAGAGGTGTATTGGTTGAAACTGAAAAATTCGGTTGCCATTCACAAGAGTCACGCCGTCGTTTCTCCAGATCCGACCCTAGATGTAACACAACGAAGTTGCTCTGATTCTTTAAGAGGCGAGCCCAACGATTACATATATCGCGATGAGTAGGTTTCAATGCGCTCATCTGGTGGCGCAAGGGATACTTTTGAAAAATGAGTTGCGATCGATTGATTTCTATGCTGGTGGCCGAAAGCATCAAGCAGTCAAACTACCCGTTTCGATTACAGGTGTAAGTCGTCAGAAATTCTTCGTGCAGGTGTTCCTGATTGTCTCACTACAACTAATGCTTTCAACATACACTATTCTCAAGTTCAGGAAGAACGCAAATTTGGCCAAGCATGTCAATCATGATTTCGCAATATGCCTCTTCTTGTGAGTCCCAAATTGCAGCCTGACCCGGTAATACTTTCATGGAAGATAAGGAAGCGCGACAGGCTGTTTCGAATGCGCTTGCGAAAATGATCGACTTGAAGCACTTTTCGGCTACGCCTCGGTGCTCTTTCCGATCGTCTGTGAGTGATCGTGTAGAATTAGGGCATCCTCAAGACTCCTCCTTGAGACCGCGCAATCTCGTTTCAGGATTATAAAATATTCAAGCGACTATTTAAGAAGCCGCGTACTTACCTTTCCTCTCAACCTGATTATTTCATGCGCACTGTCACTCTTGATGGGAGTATGGGCATACCACCATACGGCCAAATTGAGTTTAGAGTCATTGATGATCGTTTACGGTGTGATCGCCATCTGTTGCGTAGCCGCTATTCTTTGGGCGTGTCACACGGATGCCGAACTCGACCACTACGGTCTTATCGGTTTCTCGATGCTTATAACCTGCCCTGTCATAACCGCCATTATGCGGTTCATCGTTTATTTTTATCCGCCGGTTTTCGAATTGATCGCCGTCGGGGCGTGCACCGCAGGATTCACGATGTTCTGCGCACAGCAGCTACAGAAGTTGATGAGATACACGGATGATGAGATTAATTCCAAAGGACCCTTCGGTGTTGCGACCCTGATATTTTTCTTCATCGATTTCATGTTGTTTTTGCCAAGCGTATTGTTATCGTAATATCATCATCAGCATCATCATCAACTACAATAAACTAAATTCTGATTCTAATTCTTCATGATTGAAACTTCGACTCTGAATATTCTCTTGCTGGATCCTGGAACGCAATCCCGGAAAATGCGTGTTCTTGCTACAAACTAAACCTCATCGCCGAAATCACCGAAATCATGCTTTAGTGTCGAAATCGAGTCGAAATCCGGCTCGTCCTAATCGGCGAGTATCCTATCCTATAAACTTCAAAAGATTCCTCGCGGAGTGGAAGAGCGCCGGAGCGTCGCAGACGTGTCAGCATCTCCAAGGTCCCATCCATGACGGGGCCCGTCGTCGATTCAGAGGAAACAGGCTCGTGTTCGGAACTCTGAAGTCTTTCGAGAGCCAAGCATTTCTCGTTCAAACATAATTCGCTGCTCGCAACGTGAATTGTCGAATGATTCGCATCATTTTTCGGGGGTCAAGTATCTATATTTCTCCGATATTTCGTCCAACGACGGCAATTCACGAGTGGTAATCGACTTCACGGCTGAACGCAAGAACATGGGGATCCTTCTGTTGCTCGAAAACATCAGCACTCGCAATGTTCAGAATCAGAACCGCCCGAAGAGCAAGCTGTCGTTTTTCCCGGTTCTTCCGAGCGCTGCGCTGGATCTGTGTCTCATAGCCAATATGACGAATAACGATCGGGGAGAGGGAGATGAAGATTGTCAAACCTCGGTGAGACCTCTGAAGTCATTGAAGCAATCAACATCCTCCTTCGCCCCAACAATCCTATCGGGCGGATTTGGTGCCCCTGAGGCTCATTCATGTCTCGCTCCCAATAGAAACGAAACGATGAGGTCCCTGGAAAGGCAGCGACGACATCCTTGAAGCTCGACTCGAGCCGAGGACAGCACGAAACATCTGACGCATGCGGTGCGGCGTGACTGCGGGGTGCGCTGACATTTTTTTTCTCCTCAAGAAATTCAGCTCATCAAAAATTTTTGCGGAATTGGTCTCCATCTTCACAAACGTCGATTCTCTCTCGACATGATCATGACACCAAATAGACTCATGCAATTTTTTTGAATCATTTCAGGAAACTGTTTTCAATTATCCTCGAACGATAACTGTCGGAGAAAATGAAGAAAACTTGATGATGTGATTCGGTTCTTCTCAAGATGGCTCAAGATGGTTGAAAGTGCTGTAGGATGAGAAGACGCGGACGAGTGAACTTAAGTAATCTTTTTGAATGAGTTGTGCCCTCGGGAGCCCGTTTCGGGTGCACTTCTGCTTGGAGTTAGGTAATAATTTCGCGTTGCTCCTTGTCCTGAGTGAGATTCAGGATAGAGGAAAATAACGCCTTCTGGCCTAGTCGACTAACTCCACTGAATATTTTCGAGCCACGAGAAAACCCTGGATCTTAACTGAACTCGTATTTCTTCCGATCGCCGGGGGTGCTCCTCTCTGGCCGCTACTGTTTCGTTGGGAATCATAGAATATCAGCAGAGGATCAATGATGTGCCACGAATATTGTAGAGGTGCACAACAACTGATGAATAGATCATCGAATTCGTAGAGTAGATTGCCGATTCTTCCGATGACAATAAATTGATGGCGGATCTTCTATGTTTCGTCCGATTCTTCAAACTCTGATTTCAGGGTATGGAACCATGGCACAGTTCACTTCGTCGATAATAGTGGAGACCGAATATGCCTGAGAAACGTGCAACATCCTCTGACAAAAATCATTCTGCCACTCGCTCTCTCTTCTCTTCTTCAGTATCCCGTAGCCTATCTGATGTATTTTTCAACAGATTTGGCAACGTCTCAGGTTATACACCCCAAAGCGCTCCCAGTGAGTCGCGAATCTCGAACCTTCAAGGCTTTTCCAGAACCAGTTCGTCAATCAAACCGCCCACCACATGATGAACTGTTCTCGATGTTGCGATCGAAAACGTTGGAAAAACAACTGTCAGCAGCTTGCAATCGGTTGGAAAGCTCCATCCGGTTGGACCGCGGAATATCCCTCGCCCATCGACGGGATGAACATCCGTTGTAGTCTCGTTCTTCGAGAATCATTGTCCATTCTGTCTGGAAAAACCCTCCTTGAGAAGCGTTAATGGTGAGTGATTTTATGTAGTCTGAGCCTGATTTTTCCGGAGTCTGACTCAGAGTGGAGTTCCGCCACTATTCTCGATCAGGAAACACTAATCAGTACGCCAAGGACTCAGAAGTGTCGGTTGCTCTCGCAGTCAACCTTCGCGGAGCGAGCGCTCCGTGAACAACTACCTACCGCTACCCCTGCAGCGCCGTGCATGCTGTGCGAATCACGCCTTGGTCTCGAGAGACTGTGGAATCGACGCGACCTTCGCTCACAATCTCTATGACTGCGGCGGATTCGTAAATCGCTCAGCATTACGAAAGAAGTCTCTCGCAATCCAACTTCAGAAAACAATACTCTTGATCCTCTGTAGCGGTCTTTGAAGAAATTATCTCTCCTCTTCGGTGTAGTCATCAGAAGATTCCCTTCATCCATTCTACGGCTCCGTAAAACATTTTTTTCCGTTGAAACTCTGGTTAGCGGTCGGACGGGACGCGAGTCCCGAGTTTACATGCGCCTCATGATTTGCAGGCAATCATGGTGCGAAGTCAGCTTCTGATCTACGCTGTAGCCGTCATCCTTGCAGCCCGTGCGGCAATCGCGGAGTCTGACATGAACTTCTTGCGTGAATTGTTGGTTCCTCCAGAGATCGACGCATGTCTCAAAGTGAGTTCAATCCAGGCACCGAACCTCTCAAAGTATCCTGAATGGTTTCACTTCTCGACGTGAGATGCTATCACAGAACAAACTCATAGATTTGGACTGCAATCTCAGGGTTCGGTCAAGCTTGGTTTCCTTCCGCAGGATCACAATATCCAGGAGCGTCAAATCTCAACCTACTTGGAAATTATCAGCAAAATGAAAGTGAGATGTGATCGCCTCAAACACGAATTCGAGCAATGCATTGAGAGCATCCGGCTTCTCGACGACCCGAAGCAAGTTTTCAAGCCTGTCGACAGAAGAATCCTATCGTGTCAACGGAAAGTCGAGCTCGAGGGCCGAAGATAGTTCGGGAAAAGCATTGGTGCTAACACCTCAAAATAAAACCTTTTCACGCTACAAATGAACTCTCGATCCCATCTTATTCACGATATATAATGCAGATAGGTTGAAGTGTCTCTTTGCTATCACATGGATTGCATGAACATGTCATATTCCATGACTTTATTAGGAAAGCAATTCAATTCAAGAAGAGTGAACCTCTTTCCGCGATGCCTATGTCGGCGCAGCCTCTGAATGTTTCTTGAGCTCCGCAGCCGAGTCGTCCTTTCCCATCAGGACATATGTCCCAGCGGTTTCCTGTGAATCAGTGGAATCTCTGACTTCGGGCGGTACTTTATTCGGCTTACTGAGTGTTTCGTGACTGAAATTCGCGATGAACTAAGAATGTCATTCCGATGAAGTTCAATGACCTCTCAGGGCAAGCTCTGGTGACGGCGCTAACTCTCATTTCCCCCAGTTGAGCGAAGGGCATCCAAAGATACCAAAATGATCCGAGCGTTGGATAATAATACTTACCGGTCCACCAGTGCCACTGGAGAACACATCGTTCGCATGTCACATCGGTCGGAAGTCTCAACCGAAGGTTGTACATGCCTGTTGTGGATCCCTCGGGCAGTTGATACCTGCAAGAAAATACTTGATGGGAACTGATGGAAGTTGATGAGCAATAAAAACAATGAGTCTACTCAGAACAATGAACTGAACAGAGAAAGGTTCACTATAACTAATCCAATTCTAGAGAATCATGTCGGTACTGGAGAAAAAATTCACCTGGTGGTTCCAGCCTCCTCGATGAAAAGCAAATTGACATCAAGCTCTTCTTGTGTAGTGCCGTTAGAGCCATTAACGGGCGCAAGGCGGAATTCAAACCAACCTTTATGATGCGCAGTGATCTCCACCGTGGTTTCGATCGTATCGCCCTTGAAGCGAACATCCCCATGAGACAATGACGAAAGATCACTCGGGGAAGCTCAGAGAGAAGCTTCCCTCTCTACCCCTATCTATACGGACGTACTTTGGTGTATTTTCTGTAGACTCGTCCCGAACCGTAACGACCTCCGTCCTCGTTCTCCCTCGGTACTTTGTCGTCCCACGCATCCCCGCAAATACCGCACTTGCCTCCGTTCACATTGTGTTGCCGCTGTCAGGATAAGATGCAGGATCAGTCACTGAATTTTACTTTGTGCTCTTGATGCCTATGGGAGTTTTCAGATGTTCAGAATGGAACTTGAAGAATTCCTCACCATGAAGCCCCCGCAGTACAGCTGGTCGTCGTCGTAATTGACGGCAGAAGGAAGGCTGAAGCGCCAGGCTGATGAACGACCCGGAGGTTCCAGCAACCGACCATGACTGTGCGCAGATGCTGCAATAGGATCAAGGATCCAATCTGGTCAAACGTAATCGAGACGACGAGCTCGCACTTTCTTCCGCGGGGCAGAGACCACTCTATGCATATCTTACCCACAAGCGCAGCGAGGATCATGGAAACCGTTCCCATTTCAGGAGTTGAGCCAAAACAACAAACTTTTGGCTTGCAGGTCCAAGAACTTTTCTATATTCACTCTAAAGACCCGCATCGGGATGAGCGGGTCATTTCAGCGGACGATTTCTAGTTTGAAATTCGCTAACTCTTTTTACCCGAGCTCAAATAATACGGGTTCATGTCGAGTATGAATCTTTTACTGGGCTTTGATTGAGCTTTCCGCACCGAGTTATCATTGTCAAATGAGTGACAAGGGCTAGGTTTCGGTCGCCCTCCAGTTATCTGCACCTTGATTTCAAAAAACAAAGTTCATTCCATTTTAGCCTCATTCCAGTTTATTTTTACCACCAGCGTTCCGTCGACGATCATCAATCTTTGTCAATTCAATCCGCTTCATACACAGTGATCGATTTTTGCCTATCGCATCGACTGTCAGATGAACATATCTATTGTTTTTTTTCCTGTCCGGACCAATTAAGAAAGATTTGATGTCTCCAATACTTCATACTGGTATATTGTTCTCTGTGTTTTCTAGTCTGCGTCATGAGTGCTCCGTCAATGAATAGCTGTTTTCCCCGAAAAATGAGAAAAACGGGATGAGCGCAGGTAATTTGATGTTCTCAAGTTCCAAACAAAGTCAGCGTAGAGAGGCCAAATAACAATTATTGCACGAAGAATCGTAGTTGCCAATGACGACATCGTGTCTTGGGAAAATTCGGATAGACCACTGTCACCAAAACTCAATGAGAAACTTTTCAGGTTTTAGCTTTGCATCAACATTTGCTTCACCCTTTGCAGTCGGGAGGAATCCGAAACTGCACCGTCGAAAACGACCGATTGCGTCCTGGATCTCGATCGTATCACAAAAAATTGCGCTGCCCGTGACGATTTGGCATGACAATATACCAGCGTTCGATCAATGGCGATGACATGAGAATGGTAGCTAGGGCAAGCCATCAATGCATCGTGATAATATACTCAGACTCCAACCGTTTGTATTTCCGTGCTTGCACGATTATATGATGTGAAAAGTATGCGGAGAGGGTGAGAATATCGTGGAGAAGCTGCACGATGATAATCCAAAGTTAAAGAACGCTCTCGCTGATCCTTCTATGGACGAGTCCTCTGTCTGTCTCTTCCTCTCTCGCGTAAACGCAGGAGAGAAAGCACAGGAAAATTCCCATGTCTTTTTTTCTGCTGTCTGAGCCAGTGTCTATCTATTTTCGGAGCAAAGAATCAATCGCTGAGACTTAGTATCCGCTCGCCTCCTTCGAGTTCGAAGATTCGATGAATCTCCAAGCGAGCTGAAGGCAAGCAGAAAACAAATTCGGCAGAAGGGTGTTCTCATTTAGGAAGCATCCCATCTTCTAAATTGAATCCATTTGTCGATGAAGAACTGAAATCCAAATTTTGTACTGATCGCGATTGCACAGCACAAGTAAGCTGACTTCCGAAGCCTCAATTCAGGAACGATGACGACCTCAAATTTCAGAATTGGGAGGTCTCGCCCGAATTTTTCGGAAAGCATCCGCGCACGTGGACACGCAAACACCAGACAAATGACTCCATTCCTTCTATATGTCCAATTGAGCTGATCCGCGTTCGAATCCGAAGCGGAAGGTTCTGATTTTCGTTCCGAATAGTTAGAAACAACGCTACAGGACTGATTCGTCGGTATGGGAGACTTTGGGATCTACGCGCAGAAGGGGGGAGGTGATGACACTTCGCCTGGAGTCTCGGTGCTGCCTGAGCTCCTTTGAACTCCGGACAATGCCGATCCGGGTCCACAATTATAACAGTCTCGATTCTGGATGGGTTACAGCATCTCTGGGCGTGGTCACTACTTGAGATAAACAATTTTCGCGATTTCCAAAAGTTCAACAGTTTCCGACTCAGTTATACACAATCCCATACACAACCACGCATCCGAGCGCACGCATAAACTCAGTGTTCTTCGTACTGGATTAGGCTATCAAGACAAATGAAGGCCGATTTGTTGTAGTACTCGTTACAGGGGACCCTAGCTCATCGAATCCGATTCTTATCTACGGGATAGATCGAGGTTTCGAATCAAATATCAATCTTCATCGAAGCGACGGAGAGTGTTCTGACTATCGAGGCGATCAGTGAAGGAAGAGGCTCGACACCTAGCCCTGGACAAACTATGAGATGACGATGGCATCTTGAAAAAGCAATCTCCTCTCATCGATAAGTGTTCCGCTCTTTTTTCTCGTTCCGTTGAAAGATGAGACATGGAGTCGTTGTTATGGTTGTCGTCGTCGTGATCAGTATCATAATGGATCGGTTTATGCGGCCAAAGACGGGAAGTCGTTCAAGTCCTCAACCTGAAAAACGTTCCAGTTTCGGTGACGATGCCATTTCCGGAGAATCTCTCCCGCCTCCAAATATATGTACTCGTATTTCGCACGAAATCGGAACTCACTCTGGGCGTTGGGTTTTTGGGTGGGCCGTTTAGATGTACGTTGTGCGCTCGATTGCCTCGTCCCCGGTTCTCTCTCTGGTTGTCGCCCCTGTCTCGTCCATTTGCACCGGATCCTCCCGTTCCGCCACCGCCTCCTCCACCGCTCCCACCACCGGATCCACCCCGACCTCCCCGTCCGTATCCTCCACCTCGTCCACCTCGTCCGGATCGGCTTCCAACTCCCGAACTATTTCCTCCGCGGTTGTCAGAGAAATGGAATTGCTTCGACAATGTTTCCTGGAGATAGTCTCGCGCATAAATTTAGATCCATCTAGCATATGATGGGGGAGCTCGAGTCCATTGAGGAATATATTCGATATTTCATGAAAATTCGACTTGGAATATCTAGAAATCATGTGCGCACCTCGAGCCGTTTGAGTTTCCGGTCTTCTTCGTCCAAGTTGTCTTCCTGATTCTCTTTAACATGACTTGAATTTGAAGAGGGTCCGTGCGTGGTACAATCAAGATCCTTCTGCTTATTAATTTTCTTGATTCTCGTCATCTTATCCCATTGGAGATCCGAGCTCTCGCCTTCGTTAGGTTTCCGAATCGACGCGTCGTAGGCAGCCTGCGACAGACGAGAATTCATTCCAAGTCTGAAGCTCAACGTCGATGAATAGATACGATCATCTCGACAACGGAAATGAAGCTCACCTTGGACTTCCGCGCTTCCATTTCTTTCTTCCATTGTTCCAAAGTCATCTCAGTGGCCTCGGGCTCTGCGGGTTCAGCAGCAACTTCCTCACCGTCCGCGGCAGGGGCTGCGGCCGTATCCTCCGCGGGTTTCTCCTGGAGGATCGAAGGAACATGAATCGAATCAGATACTCATGGATACAGCGGCTCATGGATGAAAAAGATTCTGGAACGATCCGAAGTCAAAGCTCGAGATATGACTCTTGAGCGTGATTACGTAAATTCGAAACGTACCTCTTCCTCAGTCGAAGTCTCGGGCTTCAGGTTAGTAGCAGAGGTATTTTCCGCCTTCTGGGCTTTGTCAGTTCCGCGTTTCTCTTTGTTATTGAACTCCTTCTCACTTTCCTTCCGGGGCCCACGAGGAGGACGAGACCCTGTGAATGATTCCCTTGAAACAACGGCTTCCACAACTACTCATCGATCAGTTCGCGAACCTACTAGAGGAGCAATGGAGACAAATTGCAAAGCTCGGCAACCCTCGGGAATTCGCCGAGGGACGATTCTCACCTTTTCCGTCTTTACCGTTGTATCGTCTGCTCTCCTGTCCATCCTGAGGTTTCCTGTGGCGTCGTTCCTCTCCTTGATTCCGGTTTGAATCGGGACCATCCCGTTGAATTTTCCGGTCTGTGTTCGTTCCTGTTCGATTCTTCTGTCCGGCTTGCTGAGGGGTCTGCAGTCAAGAAAGCGCCAATTGAGTTGGACGGAGTCTTTTGAGCGAGGCGTCCACGATTCTACCGAGCGAGGTCGACTCTCTCAGAATATACTGGATCTCTCACTACGCTGATTTAGGAAATGTATTGCTTAGAAATGTGCGATGACTCGAATACGCTGAATGTGAGCTCATACCTTGTTGTTATTGTTGTTGTTGAGGCTTTCCTTCGCAGTAGTGGTGATGCTTTTCTGATTCGGAGCTGCTGGCTTCTGGCCGCCGTCCTTGTTCTTGTTCTCGAGAGCCTGCAGAGTGCGATATTGAGTGAATTCGATCGAAATTCTACTTGCGGTCTATGTCATGTCATTTCATGTCCCTTCAACAAACCAATCGGTACTCAGACAGCCCGACAAACTTTGGAGCAAAATATGATTGTTGAAAATCGAGTTGTACGCCGATACACTATTTCTATGTCATCGAACATTTCAAGCAGTACAGCTGCAACGACTGTTCCCAAGGAGCAGACTTCAAATCTCTCGTTTCTAGAAGACCTCGTTCTCAGAGCTGTACTTCACTACGTTCGCAGAGGAGCACTGAAACAGGTCTGAACTATGGGTTCTCTGATGGCTGAGCTCGTCTACGACTGTCGACACTGAGTCAGCCCTTACGCGCAGTGACGCACGGAATGATTGCAATTCTTGGCTCGATGGAATCGTCCTTGAAATTGTTGTTCCACCATCGCTCTCACCGCGCAACTTCACCTCATCGCTTCCTTCCAGAGCACAGTGAGTATGATTCTCCACTTGTTCCGCGAAAGCCGAGCCTAGACTCGACGGGAATGTTTTCGCGCTCATTTGTCGATACGCACTATCACTTCGGAGGGTTGACATAGGCGCAAACAAGGCCGATATAGCTCTACTAGCGGCTCGATGTACTGTCGACTCGGATGTGCTGCCTACGTCCGCTCGAATCACCGCTTACCTTGGACTTTTTCTCGGCCTGGGCTTTCCTGCGTTCCTCCTCCTGCTTGGCGATCAACTCCAAAGGATCACCTATTTCATCGTAGAACAACTCATAACGATTACGGACCCCGATGCCGTACTCCATGTTGGACTGGGCCGGGCTCGAGTGGTTCGAAACTTCTCCTTCGAACCAACGAGGCTAGTGGACCAACGGGCTAAATTGCTTGCGCTGGTTGGAAGCCTCCTTCCTCAGCGATGCTGTGTCTGTCCGGTAGTCTGTCGGTCTGTCCGCCGAGCTAGCTAGCTGACTGACTGACTGGAGAGCTAGCTGGCTGGTGGGTACTCGGTGGGTTGGTTGCTGGTAGCTTGTCGGACTGGATGGTTGGCACGCGGGCTAGTTGCCTGGTCGATTTGCGTTTGCCTGCTTAGCTCTACGCGCAGATGAGCCCGAGCGCAGACCGCGGCTCCCGGCGAAAGAGGGGAGTCGGTGTTCTATCTTTCTCGCTGCGCGGTCCCTTTGGGCTATTCGAAGCTCGCACACGCCATGCGCTCACACATACACAACTCTTCGGCTTAGCTTAGCGGTCTGTCTGTATATCGCTCGCTCGCTCGCTCGGGTGCTCGGTCTGCCTGTCTGTTGGTCGCTCGCTCGCGCGCTCGCTAGGCGGCGAGTCTTCTTCGAGAATCGAGTTTGCAATTTTCGCCAGGACATTCCACCCGGCTCGGGGAAACTAGACGTCGTGTACTAGCATTGCAAAATCAATAACTTTCGGAGGATTTCGGGTTCTGCTACAGACGGCAACTTCAACCGATGACTGCGGCGGCGGGGATGAGAGCGACAACGAGAAGATCCCTGCCGTATATGGCGACGAACTGCGACAATCTATAGACTCTCTTACCGCCCACATCTGCAATGCTACAGAGCGTCTCATTAGCGAGACTATCGCACTCTACAAGAACAAGCTTCGGGATCGTATAGTCGGATTCCGATCGGGCGGGGGGAGCTAATAGCAAGGACGTGTAACCTTTATACCCTGAAATCTGGCGGTCGACGGAACCTTTCGTTTTTCCTGAGGCCAATTCACGAGAAAAACTATATTCTCATAGATTGCAATGTAAAAGTTTTTCATCTGGTATCATGGAAGCGAACGCGCCAGAATTCCACAACTGCATTATTATATTATATTATATTATATTATATTATATTATATTATATTATATTATATACTGATAGAGAATTGATGATAGGTATCCCGTGCGGAAATGACAGAATCGATGACTCCGAATGAGAATCTCCGAGAGGCAGTCAAATCAGGTTCTCGATGGATTGAGTGTAACTCGTAAAATGTCGCCTCGATCGAAGAAAACGCGGTCATCATGAGGAATTAGCGAGGAAACAAACCGAGCCACTATACCTTCGAGTAGGCGGGCCATAGTCGGCGCAACCAGGATAAGTTTCGAGGGTGCATGAAGAATCTGAAAATTCCACCATTGAGGATGTTCGCTGCGATCGTACCGAAGTTGTTTGAAACGGTATCCGCCCCGCATTCGAGTTAGCGCTGGAGTATGGGTGCAATCAAATTGTTGGGTGAGATAAGCAGCTGTGCGCATTCTCAAGCAAACAGGGACACTTAGCGAAGAGCACTCGTTCGCGAGATTAGAGCAGCACTATATGTATGGTTGCAGTTATTCCAAACTCGGTTCGTCCCTTACCCCAGTGAGGTCCGAAGATCGTCGGTTTGGTCGACTCTGAGTTCCGTTGCAGACGCGTGTCATACCCGGAAAAATTCCTCACGAGCATCGACTACGCGTAAGCCACTCATCGCGCCCCAATCTCGAGTCCTCTCGACGATCCCTATTGTGAGCTCCAAAAAGTAGGGATGATCTCCGCTATATCGGAAGTTGCACCCCGAGGTGCTTCGAGAATGCTCTGAGCGACCGCAATGCAGGACGGGCCAGCAAGTTTTCACGAGCGATCATGGTGGGCGTTGTCTCCAAAATCTCAAGGCTCTCGTGAGAAGTCCGGTTGCATTGGAAGGCTGCAGGGAAGTTTCTTCCTCAGAAAACGGGGTCGTGCACCTCCTCAACCGGGCAGACCTGAATACATTTCCACGAGGAACGAGTCCTGCATCGAAGCTACGCGAAAGTGTTATAGTAGAGCTCGCCATCCGCATTAGCAGATTACCTAGCTCGGTTCACTTTCCGAACTCACGGATTAATAAATTGCCGAATCGCTCACTCGGGACGGCTGAGTATACGAGATCGACATAGCTAAGAAGAGCCTACAGATAGGAATAGAGGCAATAAGTGCTGAGAGCCGATTGCATCGACAACAAACGAGACGAGAAGAAGGGATCCGACGTCGAAGTCCCAGAGGCCTCCGCTTATGATGCGGTTAAAGAGACTGCCGATCTGTTTTTTCTTATGCATAGAACGTCAGGCTGGAAACAGATCGCGGGTTCCTCTGTCGTAGTCCAATTTCGGTGTAGAGCAACCTTGTGCCGCAATAGAGAGCCAGTGAGCCCGAAACGACAAGGTGGTCGTGGTTTGCACGGCCCACGAAAGACTTGGCGTGCGACCCCCACGAGTCCTGATGCCTAACTATAAACGAGCACGACCGGCGGAAGACGCCTCTACGTGCTCAGTCTTGTTCTATCGTTCTACATACTCCTTTTTGGGCGGGTAAGCGGCTGGTCGTTCGGTGTATCGCTTGTCCGATGTTTCCGCGGTGCTAGTTGTCACAGAACGCTGCGTGAATGCTTTTCGAGGAACTGATGGCCTCACAGGGTTTCGGTCGTCCAGAGCCACTCAGCGATGATGTCTTATCCTTCATGAGCGCCTCCATCTGCGAATGATCATTCCCCGTGACTGAAGAAGAACGATGTTTGTAGTTGCCCTTGGTACGCGGACCATATTTCCCTTTTTCAAACAAGTGGACACTACACTTGAGCCAGCTCTGACCAATGTGTAGGCACACCGGTCGACGCACACGTGTGTATATAGGTACCTTACAGAAGCTCTACCGTTACACACTACACACAATCTGTTATGGTTAGACTGACGTCACTTTGTTGACGATCCCAGAAATCCGTCCCCTCCATGTACGATGTTGAGGTCATGGCGACGAGGGAAGGATCTTCAATTGTTCTCTGATCACTCCACGACGCCGACAGCGAATCCATTCAGCATGGCCGTCAATTACCGAGGGCGTCTCGACTCCCAAGCTTGATGTTTTTTCTCCTTGTAAAACGATGATGTCTGTGAAAGCTCTCTGGAATTAGGCCACCGCGAGCTAAGGGAACCTCGAGAGCTCTCGTTTGACAAACGACTTTTTAATTGGACTGCATCGTCGGCGTCGACACTCGCTCCCGTCCAGCCCTGGATGTTCGTTGGTTCAAAGTCTCTCGTTTCGAAAATACGCTGAAAATAAGGCTTGGAGCCCTCAAACACTGACTAGCACTAACGACACACTAGAATGCAGTAATTTGCCCGATTATCAGAAGCCCTGGAAGTGTTCCTGTGAGAAAAAAACCCATGGGTTTAGTTCAATGTGAAATTGAACTGTGAGTTCCGTAGGACTACGTTCAGGCGAATAAACAATATCCAAGGACCCTTAATGCGGGCATAGTGAATCCGTAGAATCCGTTGGCAACCATACGACCATATGTGAAACGATCACTGCAAATACTCCGATTGTATGAATGAGCTCAAAAACCACATCACAAACTTGTGAGGTTGTAATTATTGAGGCCGATCGTCAAGTTGACTTCATATTGCGAGGATGAAGAATAGAATTCAGGTGTAAGATGTAAGACTGAAGCTCCACTCCATCACCGAAGCCGGAAGTTGGATTGGCGAAGCCGATAATGCCGCAATTTGAAATACAGCTAATTGTTCTCCGGTATCATGACTAGTGTGACAATATCTATGGAATCTAAATATACTTCATCAACACGAAGCATATTGGGTGAAATACCGTAAAACGGGGTGATTCCGATACCTAGGGGCGAATCCGATCTCTTCGAATTTTTTCCATCCGAAGAACGCTATTACCATAACGAAGACGAAGCGGCCCACGATTTAGTCTGGTCGCAGAGTTGAACACAAAACAATAATTTTGGAGGGAATCGCTACTGTAGGGAGATTCTGAGATTTTTATTCGCAAAATTGTGATTTCCGTGATTATTGGGATGGGTAACAGATGGTGCAATAACGATCGAGATCACAAAGCCCGCTTCCGGTTATTGTCGGCTGCTTTTGGTGTAAACATCCGTCACCGAAATCCTCTCTCAATTTCTCTGGAGAGTGATCCTTAGAACGTAGTCCTACGTTAAAATATGGCGGGCAGCAACCAGGACACTGCTGTCATGGGGTGCGTGAAAGTTCCCCTCGTCCCAAGTTTCACATTTCGAAAAGTGGCTGTCGATCCGCTCGGTTGAAATTTCGGACGGGGGCGAGTCATGTGATAGTCTTTCAGAGTCTGGTCTATCTGCTACTGTAGTCATCTATGATGAGAATCTACAGGATTGTTAGGAAAACTTGTCACTCGTCGCTCAGGAATCCGAAGTCTGAAGAATCCACGTGCACAAAGTCTTTCAACTCCTGCGCTGGAATCGACCGAATCAAAGGTCTGCTCTTCTCGTTCAATTTGTCTCTCCTAACCTTCTTGAAATTTCTGTACACTGAGTAACCTTCTGAACCTTTCACTTCGAAAGAGGAAACCACATCTTCTCGCTGTTCCGTCGAAACTCCAGCTCTGATTTTGAATCATAGGTTAAGTTGAATATGATTGAATCGATCGATGATCGCTTTCGAGAGGCCCTCACGCAGTTTCGACATCGCCGGAGAATCAGGGTTCAGCGATCGAGATTTCGTCACGCAACCACTCTCTTACATTACTTCTAGAGTGCTGCTATTGGCTACCTGGAAGTTGATCTCATCAACTCAAAAACATTCGGCATCTCACGTTTCGGTTCAAGACACCCTGGCGTGGCGTCCACCGATAGCCGCGCGCCGTCTCCGCTCTCTTTGAGTTGTTCAATCTCTGGACAGCCGGCGTATAAAGCTCACTGCGCGAAACGAAACTCTTCTGGAACATTTCGAAACGGTAGGCGAAGCTCACAAACGGAAAACCACACGCGACTGGGTGAGTCTCTGTGTCTCTCTCTCTCTCTCTATTTCTCGCTCAATTCGAATTTGACAGCGTGAATATTGATTGTATCACTTCGTTCCGTTGTGACGACTTTTGCTGATGTGAACGGCGACGCCATAACGGAAAGAGGAAAAAATTATTGCTGTCTGACAGAGTCATGGTCGCAATAGTTCTCGTCGCATTCGCCGCCGAGTGAATCGACTTATGAGGAGTCGAAATACTTTTCCCGAAGTGCTTGAGTCCTTCTCAGGATTTCATCCTGGGTAGTTCGACGTCATATGGGGACGAACGCGAAGGTAACACGTGAGAGACTTGGTTGAAAAACACAGAATATGAACTATTTCCTCGTCCTGATTTATGTGAGAGGCTCCTAATTTTTAGAACTCCTCGATGTTCAAACGATAACTATGATGACTTGCTTGACCTATTCGATCTCAACCGAGCAGGGCGTTGCGAGTCAATTAAACTTAAGAGGGATCAATCAACTAAACTCAGGAGGGATGCTGCACAGGGAACGATTCGTTCAAGGGATGCGGAAATCTTCTGAATATTATATGGAGTTCGCTCACAACTGTCTCTCCTGTGGTAAATTCTTGGATCGTGGGTCAAGGTGATACGCGACGCCGAGCTCGCTCAGAATGCTTTCATGGTTCTTGAAAACAGCGTCTTCCGGTCGTTGAACGTGCCCACGTTGATGACTTGGAGGACTCACTCGTCAGCCCGTTTTGTTCGCGAGATCCTCCGCCACCACGTACCAACTACACACGTAGCTCCAGCACGTCAAGGTACGCGGACCTTGCATCACATGCCGTCGGAGCTCGGAGCATCTCGCTCATTTTGCGAACCTACTACGGGAGAAAGATCGAAACGGCTTCGAGAAAAAGAATCAGTCCTCGCGGGTCATATCGAGTCAGCTGAAAGAGACACAAAAGGTAGCACTCTGCAAAGCATGTCACCACGGAAACAGTGGCTTACGAGGGCCGACTTGAGCATCGAGCGCTCACTCGGAATCGGAGTGCGCACGGCCACACGAAAAGTAGGAAGAGAAGAGCGTGCTTCTCATAGGTCCGTAAGCTACTGAGGGCACACGCGAGAGCTCAGAGGCCATTCAAAACATACGAGCACGTTTTTTACGAGCGTCAGTCGGTTAAGCTAATTAGAAGTTACATTGTTTCGTTTGTCCCGCGGAATACATAGCGCTCGCGCTCAACATTTTCTTGGAGATACAGGAAATCGAGATCATATAATGCTTGAGCGGAGAGTTGGAGCGGTTTTGAGGAGTCTCTGTATAGTTGCGTATCTGCCCTCATTGATTTACGATCAGACTATATAGATGTCAGGGAAACTGACAGCATTAAGTATTTTCCTGAAATCTTGCCCGAAGTGCCCGTTTCGAAGATCATCGTGGACCGACTGGTGGTGGACGTGAATTTCAATGAGCACGTAAACTCGCCTGTCTCGTCGCGACATCTATCGAGATAGCGAAAGATGAGCTGATATGAGACTAAACAAAAGGACCCCTACTTTGGAAGCGATCTTTGGTTGACCCACCGAATCATCCACACTCTGCTTGCCTCCCACCGGATTCTCAAGAATGATTTCTCTTCAGTGGTTTCAGAAATCGTCTCGAAAGTGTTCGATTCAGACCGAGAATGGTCCTGTGAAGCCATCTCCGCTCTTAGACGGACGACCGTTGACGTCTCCGAACAAACATCGTAATTCCCAAAATGTTTCCTTTTCCGCCAGATAAGGCAGTCCCTCTGAATGGATCGCTAATCGTTCCGACCTCTGCTCTTAGTTAGCGCCGGCGCCGTGTGCCCAGCTGACCCTAGGGCTTATGGCCAGCGTAGGTTTTGAGCAACTACAGCCGACGATCATTGACGAATGGACAAAACGCTAATTTGTGCATTGTGGCTTCGTGTTTGCTGACAGCTCGACGCTATTGTGTTCAATGGAAGTGAGTCTAACTGCTTGACGGACCGTTCGCTTGGAGAGCGACCACAAAGAATTTCTTTGTCGTCGTGTTGCGTGTCAACAATGCGCGAAACTCTCAAGTACTGCGGCTCGGTGGAAGGGCGGGACAGTGAGAAACTCGAGAAGACCTTTCCGACGAGTTTGTCCCGAAGCAGAAGACCCGGACAGTGTCCCGTTCCATGGAGCGAGCTCTGTGTTGTTCGGACTCTGCTTCTCGACTTTCTCTGACTCACTAGCGGCTTGTTCGAGTGTCTGGGAGTCTTTGGTAAAACGGGCCTCGGCCGCGGTAAGGAGCGCCCGACCTAAGGAATCTGTATGCGCAGTCGAATGAGGGAGCGAAGGATGGCGTGAGCGGCAGCGTGGTTGGCTGTGTCGCTAGCTTTCGTCACACAAGGAGGATGTTTCCTAAAACGTACAGCGCGGACATCCGATGCTGCTTTGCCTTTGAGTGGAAAGAGTACCATTCGAAGGAGGGCAGTTCGGACGGGGGCGAAAGGTCTCGCCCGCCATCCGCTAGCTAGCCATCCAGCCAAGCAGGCAGGCAAGCGAGCCAGCCAGCCTGGCAGCGGGAAAAGGCCCCCCCCTAGTTTCGCATTCGAACCATATCCTCGTTGGCGGCCATAACGCCACTGCGAGTGTTTCCCAGCAAGAGACCGCTTTGGAGTACATGCAGTGGAATTCGTGGTGAAATGATGCTGTGAGCACGGAGACGGCGAGTGCATTGACATTTCCGAGCCATGCATTCTGGTGTTCGGGCTCGGCTTTGAACATTTCTCGCGAGGAACATCGTGCTTCCGCAACACCATCTCTCGCGGTGGGTAAGCTGCTGCTGCGGTAGTGCTGGTGCTGGTAGTGATGCCGCTGCAGCAGGACCGACCTTCCAGCAAGCTCGGATGCCAGGAGCCACTGTTTCCTACGGTGAACATGACAGTTGTTTGAGCCTGGCCGTGCATCCGATGGCGTCGCCTCGTTGAGAACACGAACGCAGCTTCAATGGTAAGCCGCGTTTTCGAAACACATTGCCCGCTTCAAAACACAACTCCACCGACGAGCATGTGGTTGAAAGTGATCGGGTATCGGCTTACGGGGATGCTCAGAAGTCAGAAGACTCTGAAGGTGCACTTCGGGAGGGAAATACACGGGATTTCGTCCAGGGCCTCGCTCCTGTCGTCGAGGGGTCTCGTGTGACAATTATCAGTGACTCCGCATCAAACTCTGAGGAGACCAAATAGCGAGACGATTTACGCGCGGTCTTTCCGATCTGTGGAACGAAGATTTCTTCTTTGCTGAAAGCGAGTGTCTTTGAAAGATTGAGGGAATCGCGCATGGACGGTGCATGGAGCTCGTGTGTCCAAAGTTTCGTCTGAAGCGTGCTCCGAACCCCAGTTAAAGTTTGCCTTCACTAGAACGAGCAGACGGGGTCCGTCAAAGCGTTGATCGCGATTTCGCTCTACGCTATACGAGGATGCATGCACTGACGGAGTTTTCTAAACTCGCGACGAAAACAGAGGCTTCTGATTTGAAGTTCAGGAGAAGAGGCGTGGAAAAAACGGTTTGAACGATTCCATCGCGGCTGTCAAAGCTTGAAATGCTGCTGCCTCATTCAGTGAGTTCCATTCTGTTTTTCCTCGGTCGGAAAGTTGACCAACGTGTCTCCGATTCGATGTTGCGCGAGCTCTGGATTCTAGTTTGATCTCGTGACGAAGAAAATCTTGAAACTCGTCAAGTCATCTATTGAACGGATCTCCCGGCCTTTCACGATGTAACTCATCGCACTCTCCATGATGGATTGCCTGAGAATGTTTTGGATTCGATGATTTTCACTCCGAGATTCACAATGGGCAAGTCGTGAGGGTCTCGAGCGAATGTCTTCCACCTTTTTTCGAAAATTTCAATATCATCTCCTTGGTTCCTGTGAGGCTCGATGGCCTGCTCCGAGACAGACTCCGTCGCACTTCTGCAGCAATTCAAGCCCAATCTTTGGGTTCTGATTCTCGTTACTATTTAAGATAAATGAATATCATGTGATTCGAGCATTCAGCCAGAGATAAGTTTTTCGTCAATCGAAGCTATTTTTAGCGGAATGGATGCTGCGCCGCGGCGAGAGATCTGAGTGATTCGTATTCAGTTCGCAATCGAAATAAATCTCAGCCCGTCGCAAGACACATTGTTATGAACAGGTGGAGGACGTCATGAGTCTTGGGAGTGGGAATAAATCATTTCGTAACTCAAAGACGAAGAATAAGAGAAATACACCCGCGGGACTTCCTGGCCGTTGTCGTGCTGGTTGTCGTTCAAGTCAGATAGAGAACCAAGCAGCGAGTGAGTAACGAAGACGCTCAGATGAATGTAGAAAGAGAGAGACCCACCGGCCGAATGAACGACAGTCGAGCGGAGAAGGAACTTCTTTCTGGGCAATGCTCGAAACACAAAAGTCTCTTTTTATCGCGAGTCAAGGTTCAAACACAAAAAAAACGTGGCTTGTCCATTATGCTCAGAGACTGTTTGCATCGACGCGCTGAAGTTCACCTGCTCGAATTTCATTTTGTGATTCTCTTGCTTTCGTCCCACTCGGAGCAAAGCTCGCTGACATTTCGCTCGTGAACCGATAACATTTCCAACTAATCAGACGAATGGATTTCTTTACCCGGTCCCGAAAGTAGTGATATCCCCGAAAAAGGAAACTGGAAGTTTACAGAAGTGGCTTGACGGATCGTCAAACCTACGCTCGAAGCGTGCGTTGGATATTCATTTGGCTATCCGCCAGGTAGTGATAATCTTCAAAGCTTGTACTCTACACGTTGCCAGGGAGCTTTATTCCGTGGGAATCGGGTCTCCGAACCCGACCTCCTCGGAGAGAAACTGCAACGAAAATGTAGGAGTTGCGAGAGACATGGAGATAAAATCAGAAGAAAAAGGGCTGGCCTCCTTCCGGTAGAAGATGAACTGTCGTGTCTTCGTACGTTTCAGTGAGAGTCTTACGTGGTTGACGTCCTGGTTAGGCGCCGCGCGGGCCTTTCCTCCCCGATCCCGGGGTGCAATAAGAAGGGAACGAAAAAGGAAAGAAGAGGTAGCAAAACGAGAAAAGGACGGCGACGACGGAGAAACACTCAGAAGAGTCTTATCATTTCCGACGTTTTGCTTCTCTTTTTTTTACACGGTATCACGTTGTCCTCGTCGTCGCCCCCACCCCACCCCAAGCCTCCCCTCCCGACGAAACGCTCAGTGCGTAAACGTGTGTAAGTTGTCGTGCCCTACTTATTTCCGAAACGGTCGTTTATTTCCCGAGCCCCACTGGGGGAGACAATATTTCTGGTCTGTTGTCAAGAACGGCCTGGGGAGACTCGATGACACGGGCGGGGAGCCTCGATGAGTGCATGCTCGTGCGAGTCCTCGATTTTCCTTCGCTTCGGATGATTTTCCAACTCCCCTCGTTTGGGTCCTCTGAACGATCCTCCTTTCCTCGCTGGGTTTTCGGTACATCCCGCCTGCTGGAGATCTCCAATCGGAATCCAGGTCTGAATTGTTCTGCCCAATTCACTGTTCTCGGGCATCGTCGACTTCCTCTGCCAGCGTCACTGATGTGCCATTCAAAGCTCTGTTTTTTCTTGCCGTTGGCCATCATGGAAATTGTTTTCTTGCCGTTTGTTGTTTTTGAATGTGAGGCTGGCAGAGCCGGCGGGCGTCCGGAAACACCACCGACCGAGAACGAGAGAAGTAGGCGGGCGACGACGGAGGGCTTTCTGCTCGAGTATAGGTCCTGCGGCGAACTTGCCGTCCTACCTGGATGATGCCTTGATTTGCAACAACAGGTTTGACTTGAAATCTCTCTCTCTCTCTCTCTCTCTCTCTCTCTCGCTTTCTTTCTCTCCCTGTTTGCTCGAAGCGTCGGTGACGCTGCCATCATAGGAAGGAGTTACAGAATGAAATAACGTTGCTCATGAAGACCTACTCTCTTATTCATGTAGGCGTCCGATTCATTCAAACTCTGTGCTTCAATATCTTGTTACGAGCATTTCGGAACGATCGAAGATCCGACGATGATGAATTGCAGCGCACGTGGAAAAGAAGTCGTGCGCCGTTCCTGAGAGTTACAAAATAGTCTCATTAGTCTCTATTCCTTCCCTTCTACGTTGTCTTCCACCCACGACACACTTCCTGGCCGCCCCTCTCTCTCTCTCTCTCTTTCGGGATGGATGGATGGATTTTCGAATTATCCGATTCCTTATCGCGCCAATCCTTGGCTAAAAAATATATGCGAGAGGAAATGTTCTTGGAGCGACGCCAGCGGGTTAGCCAGCCAGCCAGCCAGCCAGCAGGCCACTCACTCGACGGCCGGGAAAGCAGACATCTCTTTCTTTCTCATTTGCTCCCGGCTAATTTAGTTTTATCTCGTTCGTCGCGCAATGTTCCTTCTGGCTTTTTTGAAACTTTTCCCTCCTTTCGGCCCGTGCCATTGTTTTCTTTCGAAATTCATCTCTTACTCGCGATGGCATCGAACTCAAGATCGGGGCGAGGCAGAGGGACCGAAGAATCACACAGTAATCCCTGAGAAGCGCGTACTCCGTACAGTACATTCGACGCGTCACTCCAGAACCCAACCTTTCCTTTTTTTCCTTTTTCCTCGACTTACCCGCCGCCTTCTGAACGAAGTCTGTCCATCGGTAACGTTACGGAAGGCGAGCGGCAGTAGAGTACTAAATAATTGACTCTGGAAGGCTACTCAGGAGGAAAGTTTGACAAAGGTCCGGCCGTCTTGTTCGTTAGTACCAACAGCTTAGCGGGTCGCGTATTCAACGGAAGGCGGGTCGGAGCCTAGTTGTGATCAACTCGAACAGTTAGAAGACCATTGAGCCGATTGGACGACTTTGCTCATGTTGTTCGGGAGACACGAAAGAGAAAAGATCCGCGAGATCGTTTCTCATTCGCTCCGCTCTGCAAAAGTTCCCCCGCTTCGTTTCCCGAGCTTCGCTGACGGGCCACGGCACCGTGGAAGAAATAATAGGCCACTCTCGAATGCGTTGTTTCGCGAAGCCCGCATGATGCGGACGTTTTTGTGCAGTTTGTGCACGACGGAACGGAAATAACGCGTAGTTTTGACACGCCGTCATCGTGTTGTATCATGTAGAGACTCTCTCCAAAACTCTATAATTTTTTCCAACACGAATCGTGAAACCCTACAGACTTCGAGAAGAGGAGAACAGTGGTAGATATCTCGAAATTTTGATGTTCGCGGGAAGACGACCGATGTTTTGCGAATTTGTATTCGGAAAGTCTTCGAGCACTTCCTCTGACTCTCTGTCTCTTCCAACCTCACGCACGATCCGATTCCTCTCGACGCATTTTATTGCGCCATCGGAAGAGCTTGGCAAGCGCAAAGGATCCAGACGGTCATCGGGGGATGTGACCCCATGATCTTGAACGCTTGAACTCTGTGTTCTTCGTGTATATACCTATAACAGAACATAGAGCGAAGAGATTAATTATTTTTTCTACTCCCTCGCCGTCTTCGAAGAGAGAGGTTTGCATGAGTCCGGCTTCACTTAGCACAACAAAGGCATCGTCGGTCCCTCGTCCTGCTGCTTTTGATGGCGCTTTTTCAAATTCTGAATCCCGGGTCCGTCCCTCGCCAGCTTGGCTAAGTACGAACCAATTAAGCCTTTCATGGTCGCGGGTAAGCGCCGTTGTCTCGTTACTGACTGACTGAATGGATGAATGAGTGAGTGAGTGAGTGAGTGAGTGAGTGAGTGAACAGAAGAGCGAACGAACGAATGTTAAAACGAACGGAACAAAGCCCGCACTCATTCAACTCTCTGAAGAGTAGGACCTGGAACTCGCTCGCCATTCAAGAAGCAAGCCTTTCCGTCCGCTTATCCATCGGTCGGTCGGGGGGTGATTCATAGTCCCGACGACGCGACGGCGACCCGGATCCCTTGCGAACTTGCGGTATCCGAGATCAGGATCGCCTGGACTGGACGCAAAACGATCACCAGCTCGGAGAGAAATAGAGCCGCGGGAAATTCCCCTTCGCCCACTGGAACCAAGAACACATACCAAGGGGTTTGCCTCGGAGTGCGATTCCTCGCCTTCGATGCATTCTTCCCTTAAACAGCTTTCGAGACGGCCCTCTGTGCCCTGACGGGGGTGTGCGCAGGCAGGCAGGCACGCAAGGCCGTTTAAAAACGTTTCGACGATTGAATCTCCCTCTCCTCGTTTTTCTTTCTTAAATATCCGGGTCACTCTCCCGGACACGTTTTCGTATTCCACCAAAATCTCGCTTGCTTTGCATCACTTGAACGAGTCTCTTTTTGCATTCACTCACTCCGTATTGGCTTTTCTCGTCGAGTTACCGGAAATCAAAGTCTCGAAATCACCCAGTGATCCGCGCAGTCTGTATCGCTGTCAACCATCGCGTGCAACGAATGTAGATTGACAGAGATTGATTCACATCATTCTTGAGCAAGGTCCTGGAGGTCCTGGAGACCAACCTCCGACACCAGGCCTCCGCGCCACAGGGCTGGGAAGGTTCTTCTGAATGTGGGGCGGGGAGTCACGTGACAGCGGGAACAATCGCAAGACGACAAGGTTAACACGGATCTCGATGGCTCTTACATGCCAGGATTAAGGACTTGATTTCCGGATGTCTTCCAGAGGGTTTGGGACTCCAATCTTCAGGAAGCAAGAGGTTCTAAAATTTTCGATCCTTCTCTGTTACAGCTGCAACGTTCAACGCATCTTCCACACCTGTGATATCGATGGTCATAATTTGTTTTTCGATTTTTTCTACTGAGTAAAGTGCAAAGTCGAACGACGACGGCAGTCGAAAAGCAAAAACACAGAAAAAGACTGTCCAACAGTTTTCTACGGAATTCATCAAACAGGCGAATATGAGCGCTGAAGGACAAGCTACTGGAAGCGCCGTGGAGCGGAAAGTACCTGTTGCAGGTGAGCCGTGCTAGTGTACAAGCAGACAGAAACATGCCTGTACAGCCAGACAGAATTTGCCAGGGCGAGGATACCAACAGTCGTGGCAGTGTTAGCTATGGCCGCAAGTATCAGCCGTCGTTTTAGCTAGATGCCTGCCAAACCTGCGTAGCTCTCGACTAGATCATGTCTCTTTTACGTCACCGTGATCAGCAGCATCACCATGATCTATCCTCTCTTATCCGTCGCGTCGCTCGTTCATTTGTTTCGGCGGCAGAAGCGGAGGCGGATTCTTTACACGCTGATTGAGCTGTAGAAGCTGTGTGTGTTGGCAGTGAAACGAAATTCAGGCCTTGCCTGCGCGAGTCAGAGGTCAGCCCTCCCGGTTCGTTGTATGTGTGTTTGTGTGTGCTGCTAAAAAGATATTTACCGTGCCCGCGATCGTAGCGAATTAGAGTTTGATTGTGAGTGCGATTCGAAGACTGCAGGATCCGAGTTGCTCAGGTGTCCGTAGAGCTCCAGTGTTTGATTCGAAGCTTCACTATTAGGTCGTGCATAGAATTTTCGAGTCGCAAGTTTAGATATGATTGACATGCTCGCAACTTAGCTTTAGGTGTTTCATCGATTCTTCGGTCTGGCGAGAGAATTTTGACGCCTCTGATGGAACTCGTCTTTAGACTAGTGTTCTCATAACAGCACGAAGATCACAAGAAAATTTCGAGTTCTTGTTCTTCCACGGTCGATCCGTTGTCAAAAACTCTGAAGGAACTTTTTGAGAGACGCTCCTGAAATGTTTTGTTCATCCGAAGATTGATGCTCCGAAACTAATTGAGAGATAATTAAGCAGAGTGAACCAATTTCATGTGACAGCATCGAGCAGCTCGGCGAGCAACGACTTATCTTGTAGGAGTCGAACAGGTTCTCCATTTCAAACTAGAATGGAAAGAGAGAGCTCGACGACGCGGGCTGATCATTTAGGTTAGTCTTCCACGTTGATCCAGCGACTAGATATATGGGCCAAGTCAGCCACGGTAGTTTCACTTAATCAAAGTCAAGCAATGTGCGAACACGCGGAGCTCACACGCACTCAAGCTTTCCCGTAGGAATCGAGAGCATATCAAGATGATTTTTCTTCCATTTCGAAGACTATTAGGCAACAGGGAAATCCCTATATAGTGTTGGCAATGTTTCCGTCCTTTCATTCTTATTATTTTGATGTGAGAAGCGTCCCATATCAGGTCGGGTGCGTAACATCTTACTTGAGCCTAACATTGCTAAAGTTGATGCCTATTTCGATGCAGATAAAAAGATACCTCGACCGCGAACCCTCGTGCTGCACTCGTACTTTCGGAGCTCCTGTGCGTGGAGAGTTCGGATAGCTCTCGAATTCAAAGGTCTCAAATATTCGTTCAAGGAAGTGAACATCAGAGAAGATGTTCCTGAAGGTGCGTAATCTGCCGAAAGCTCCACATCGGCAACAACTTCAATTGACTCTCGGAAAAAAATAAACGCTCGAAGTTTCTTCCTGGTGCCCCCTGGATAGAGTTTGGCTCCGCATGACCCCAGCCTGAAATCATTGAATTGAAGTATCGAGAACTCAATTTATCCCGTGAATTACAGGCAAACAGCAACACACGGATGAATTCAGAGCGCTCAATCCCTTATCGCAGGTTCCAGTTTTGCAAGTGAGTTCGTCAGGATACGCCTCTTATTTGCTGTCGTAGTGGATCCGAGCAGAAACGATAACATTGGCACTCGTTCTAGGTGTTCGAAAACGGAGAACTTGTGGGAAACCTGACGCAGAGTATGGCAATCATGGAGTACATCGACGAAACCTTCCCGGGACTGAATATGCTGCCGAAGGGTATTTATCTTGCAAACACCCTGGCGCTCTCGGACTGATCCGATATTATCCAGCCTGTTGCTCGCATGAAATTGAATTTCTAATATCGAACTCCAACTTTTCAGACGCGATCCAAAGAGCTCAATGCAGAGCCATATGCCAACTCATCGTCAGCGGCATCCAACCCATACAGAACCTTGGCACTTTGAACCACGTGAGTTGCGTTGTCCCTATTTTTCGCTCGAATATAATGAACAAGGAGACACGTACACGCCTTGTTCACCAAAAATCCACCAATCCATATATTTATTCGTTCTTGCAGTTAGAAGTTGATCAGCGGCAAGAATGGGCTCGCTATTTCATCAACAAAGGATTTGACGCTCTTGAGCGGATACTTTCCGACCGTGTGTTTGTAACAGGTATGAGATCGCATGCAGCGGGAACGAAACTTCCTCTCTGAAGATATGTTATGAAGCTTTGAGTTTGTCGGTGTCTAACATCCCCATGTTGTTCTCATTGAGATACCATATTCTGTCTTTCAGGATGTTGCATAAGCGAACAAGTTACCATAGCTGATTTCTGCCTAGTACCTCAGGTATCTACAGTTCGTCACCTCTGTGATATGACCTGAAATATGATTATGATGATTGGAGAAAGTCTCTCCAACGTTCGGACAATTAGCAGTGTCGACGTCCTACTGACATCGCTTCCGTTTCCAGGTTTATAACGCGCGCCGATTCGGCGTCGACATGTCGCGCTTTCCAAAGATCGTGGCGGTTGACGCGCACTTGTCGACCCTCGAAGCTTTCATAAAATCTCACCCTTCGAAGCAGCCGGATTGTCCGGACTCTTTGCGAAAAGTGAGTCGATGTTGTTATTAGAATCGACTCTTCGGACGTTTGACTGTAAGCAGATTGAATACTGAGTCACATCGGATCCCAAAAAACCCCCGTCTCACAGTTTGCGGTAGCCATAGTTAACCATGTCGATATCTACAGGCCTAGCAGTCTCTGAACTTCGTCCTCTGGTCTCTGTCACCCGCCGACGCGTGGACATCTCCGGATGCGTCAAACGTGTCCAGCAATGCAGGAGTCCTTTCCAAAAAAGCCATTCCATGCAAGGTGCTCGTTAAAATTGAGAAAACCCGACAGCAACTTCAGGAGCAGCATTTATCAGCAAGCGGCGTGATACTCAAAGATATTCGTAGACTCCGTCCATTGCCGGAACCCATGACGAAAAGGAGGGACAGCAGCAGTTCGCCGATCCAGGAGCGCCACGACGAGGACGAGGAAAACCAGGACGAGCCGGAACACGGCGAAGAGAAAAGTGTGGAACAACTCGATGAAGTAGAGGATGAGTTTGATCTGCCCGAACCAACCTCATTTTTGATTGATGAAGAAATCTGATTCGGTGCTGTTTAGATAATTTCTTCCGAAGAACTTATACCAAGCGAAGTCCGCAAGGCGACAAAAAATGTTGACGTTCATATTCTCGGAGTCTTTTGTTTGCATCCTCTGTTGTCAAAGTTACAATCTGTTGCCTTAAGTTCATTTTCTGAATAGTTAACTTTATGAATACACAATTTTTGTCGATTATGACTGACCTCCCATTTCTGGCCCCTATTGCCGCTTCTTGGAAGCGATTCATAACTCAATTTTTACTTCGATGATTCAATACCTCAAAATGATTCCAGAACCTGTGTATTTCGACGAAGAAAATCGAAACTCTTGTTTGTTTGTTTGTTTGTCTGAGTTTTGAGGCTGTCGCCTGGAAGCACCGGATATAACATCGACACGTCTAGAACATGCATCTGCTGAATCAGTCGGAGCAAACCGAAAGGGAAGCGTAACCCTTTTGCGCAATGCAACCGAAACTTGCAAATCGGAGCTTTTGTTGACCGCTAGACTTTTATACGTTACGATCGTCAGTTTCTCAGCAAGAACCTTTCTTAATCATATTGCCATATATTCTCATACTCTACATATTGTTAATCATACAATCAAATCTGTATGATATGTTTTGAATAGATGCCAACTTTTGCGAATACCTCAAGACACTCCAATTGGGATCGAAACAGTTATACGAACCGCTCCTGCGTGATGTCAGAAACTTGAATCTACGGTGAATCGAAATCTGTCACGAAACCTCTAGTCTCGCTTGCTGGGCCATACAGCACTTTGCTACTTGTTCCCGCACTAAAATGTCCAATTTTGGATCGAGTTTCCTCCTCTTTATAAGAGAATACTTTGTAGCGTTACCAGCCAATACTGGGACATGAAGCCTGTCTTTGTCCAGCCTCATTGGGACGGATGTAAAGGCCGATGGCGGATCTGAGTTTGGTAAACATCTGGTTCCAGCTTAGATGGGAGGTTCTTTCCTTGGCATCGAACGCGCCTACGCTGGTTTCTTCGATGAAATCAGCTTTCGGGCTCAGATTCCGAACTTCTATATTGGCCAACTCCTTCTGTGTTCGATTCCCTTTCCATGCGAGCTCTCGGCCTCCCACTGCCAAAAGAGAGATCCTGTTTTTCGAAGCTTTTGTAATTTTTGTCGTGATTCTACCTTGAATTGAAAAGCTGAACTGCCGCTTGCTTCTGTATGAATTGCCGTAGGAACGAAGCGTGAAACGAACGGACTCACTTGGCAGCTCTTTTCTAGATGAAAGTTTGGATCGTTTTCCTCATGGAAAGTTCCCGCTGCCTGTTGTCGGAGGTTTGGAGCGCTCTCTTCTCTGTCTGATTCGAATGATTTCAATCTTATCGATTGACCAATGCCCAGCTTATTTTCATTGGATTCGAACCTTCTGACGGCATAACAGCCGACCCTGGCTTTCGATTTCCAAATCTTAGAATGTGACATTGAATCTTTTGACATCTGCGTCAACAATTACGTTCAAAGACTGGTGCCATACGAAACACGTTCCGAAATCTGGCAGCTCTCCGATTGCGGCTTTCCCGATAAGTGGCGGAACTTTCGCAGGACTGCAGATTCTTTTCCAACTTCGGGTGCATCTAATGAATACTTAACTCCCCCACTCTTCAGATATCATGTCTCACCCCCCGTCAAAGACTGTCGGTACAATAGTTGAGCTGACACGTCCGAATAGCTTCGAAGGTACATGCATATGCAGTTCCGAGAGTAACTGACTCAAGATTTCTAGAACGAGAGCGAGAGAGAGAGAGAGATAATAGGGTTTTTCCTTACCCCGACCTAACCTTGATAACGTCTTGTTATTACCGACAACGACACACCTGAATAACTGACTTCGGCTTACAAACCAGCGCACACGCGAGAGCATCGGAACGCCTTCCTCTAATTTCCAACTTGTTGAAATGCTGATATTCATGAACATCACACGAAACTAATCATCCATCAGATATGAATCCTCATCGAATGACGTTGTTGCCTAGTGGATTTGAAACCGGTTTTTGATGAATGAACGAATATTTTTCTATGACCTCACCCAACACAGAGCTCTGGTTCCCTCTGATCTCCATACTTTTTGAAGCCCCGACCCTGATCGCGTTGAGCTCTTTCAATCTCGCCTCACCCATCCAATCACTCAACCACATCTATTCAACCCGCCCTGTCGATTGAATATTGAATCTCACGATTTTTCTAGCCATCTCTATAATTTGTCCGTTTGTACCTCAAGAAGATGATTTACTCAAGGCGCTCTGATGGCTCTCTGCCAGAGGTTTGTTATCGAAAACACTCACGACTCGACAGCATTTGCGGAATGATAGTGATGCCGATCATTACAACTTGTATGTCGATCACTGAAAGCGAGCGGAGTCACGGCTTGGAAGGATGTTTGTGTCTGTTTGAGGAAAAATAGCAGAGAACGGATAGACAGGCCGCTGAGCGTCTCTTGCGAGGGACGAAAGCTACAGCGAAATGTGAGAATTTTTCTGAAAATCAATACAGCAACATTCCGTCGATTGAAGCGAACCATCGCATTGCTTTACGCGTCGAGAAAGCTATTTCTGTGCACTTTTCGCGGCAGAAACCAACAAGGAATAACAACTCTCAATTGAGACGGCTTTTCGTAGATGCAATATTTCGCAAGCGGTAGCAAAGTTGTTGTTCCTCGATCTAGATCAATTGTACGGATACATCGAAACCTAATCAGAACTGCGATACCACCAATGGATTTCCTTTCCTTCACTCTTACATAACCTGTTTGCATTTTAAGTACTGGAACACTCATATTCTGACTCACTCATAACGTTTCACGACTCATACATTCACGAGATCACATTGAATATAGTTTTGACATTGATGTACGTTGAATGAACCCTCCATCGAAAGAATGAAGCCAAAGATTGTTGCCAGGAACGAAATCGATTTGACGTCAATCCCATCCTTGGAAGAAGGGCAAACGGGATCGCTCTCATGAGAGTACAAGAAAGACTCCACAATTCGCACTTGGAAGACAATTATTGTCCGAAACGGTGCGTTTTATTCGGTCTGATATCAGAACTCAAACATTGCAGTGATTGGGGACTAATAGATATCATAACCATGGCAAGAACGATGGAGGATGATGATTTTGAGAATGGTTAGGAAGATAACACACAATGCTCTGTGATTAGCAGGAAACGAAGATCAACGTCGGCACCAACGTTGATTGCGGTGAGATTGAACGTCTGAACGATTGATTGATTGACTGACTGACTGACTGATGGACTGACTGACTGGATAGTGGACTAACTGATGAGTGGATTTATTGAAGAACTTCTTAGGGAGTCGTGTTTCTCCGAATCCGTCATCTTCCCCGATGTTGCAAACGACGGGGAAACGACGTAAACAAATCTTCACGTATGCAGTCAGCAATCTGGTCTTTTTTGTGAGCGAGTAGAGTTTCCATTGTCAGAAAACCTCCTTGAGAAGTAGCCATTGAACGCATTTAAGCAAAAACAGTAATCAGAACAAAATGAGAGCGTGGAATACGGTCGAAAAGTTAGGTAACGGAAGACAAGATTGAAATACCAATAAAGCGTTTGTTATGATTGTCTTGGACGATCGGGTATTTTTCTTGAATTTAATCGAGAAAATTCTCAAGGTGCCGGAACTTGCGTCGTGTAAGTGGGAGAAGTATGCGATAGTTTTTCATCATGAAAAAAAAATATGAGAAACGGTGGTATTCAATCATATTATTCCAGCTGCTCTGAATTCGGGAACGAGCGAACTCATTCGATGATTCATCGGTTCCCTGACTCTCGAGTGAAGGAATGCTCCCAGAGCCTCACTCGCCTCAGCAATAAAGCAGCTACATACAACCGGGCTCTGCTCAACTTGAGGAAACCTGCATTGGCAGAATCTATAGCATAATGTTGTACCCCAGCAGAGCTGGGAATTATGCACCCCAAGTTTCATCATTTGACTCGGCAATACATACGATCCCAGAAGCCTATTTCGAATCCAAGGTGTGGCTGCCGAAGACGACTCTGGACGTCAACCACAAACACTGTCGCAAATTGGACGGACGACCGCCAGCACTCAAATTTCGGCTTCGTGTCACTGAGACTGAGGTCATAAAGAAATAAACCTTCGGTCACTGAGGTCCTTCGGTTATGTTTGGACGTTAGAGGAATGCACACAGGCAAGCAAGCAAGCAAGCGGGCGAACCCTTCCTCGGAACTTCGGTTGTAAACCGCTGCGTTCGAGGCGACCCGACGCGACAGTCACCTCAGATTTTGTGAGGACCATTCCGCTGTCACAAGTTTGTTCTGGAGAAAACAGGCGAATGCTCATCTCGAGAACAAAGTTCTTGATGCCGCGGTTCGCGTCCGTATCTCCAGACGAAACAAGCGAGCTACGTGTACTCTCAGGCTGGAATAGAACCTGGAATGATATTGAGGCTGGAAAAGGGAAAACATCATCCGTCGCGTCTTCGTACACTCAGAGCGGATCAGTTTTCAAGTTGTTCTGCCGAGGTACCGGAATATCGACCTCGATGACAAGAGTGCCGTTTCTCTTTTGGCTGTAGCCGAAAGCAAATCGTGTGCCGAACTTCCTTGGCTTAATTGGTCTCAGTTGACGAACGAACGCGCTCAATTTACAAAGCGCATGGAACCTCATTCATGTTCAAAGCCACTGGTCATAAGACCCTCTGTGCGCGGGAGGAAGTCCCGTGGAGTTATGGAGCTCGAGAGAGCTGCCTGAGCGGATGATTCGTGACGGAAACTTGCTGCTCATTGTGCCAACGTGGGTGGATCGATTGACAAACGCGTCTCCCGAATGAGTTTCTAGGTTTCACACGTTAGATTAGATGGTATTGTGACCGTTGCAGCGTGGATGGATCATCTCCGTCATGGAGGAGTCACCTCCTGGCGCACAGATATTCCAGCAACCCTATCGCTCCATCCCCCAGCCCTGCGATGCCTCTCTGTATGTTGGCGCTTCTTCAGCTTTTGCAGGATAAGTTGAAAATCCCCAAGTCTGGGTAACAATCATCTTGAAGTGAGCTTCGGTACTTTCTGCTAGAGAGCGACCGACAGCAAAAGGGACGAGAACTCGAAATGCGTCCGCAAACATGCACGCTAAATCGATCGTTTACTTTGCTAAACATTAACGAGGAATCAACTCTATAGCATGGAGGGACGGAACGTGGATATCCTCGTGCTCACGTCATGTTAACGGCGAAGCATAAGCGCCCGAACAGGGTTGGAAATTCTCCACTCACTATCGAGCCATGCAGAGAAAATCAGGTTTCATATCATCAGGACTCGAATTCAGAAATACAACTGTCGCGTACCGAGCATTTCGCAAGACAATGTTGCTCGCAAATGCTAGGACACAGAATACTCCGGAGAACTCCGGAGTTTTGTGAAGGTTCCACTCATCCCTCGAAATTTCTGTTACGGACCGCATTCTGTCACGATTCCGTCGATCAAGGGACGCGAACGAATTCCCATCCACCGTTTTCCTCACTCAGTGTCGCATATTCTTAACGATGACAAAACAATTCCTTATCGGTCCTGAGCGTTGACAATTTTAATTTGATTCATTTTCTCAGTATGAATGTTGACGCGAAAACGTCTTCAACTGCGCCGAGGGTACAGTCCAGTTCAACTTCGTCATTTATTCAACGATATTTGAGGCTCTTTTTCGCCCTCAAACGTCGCTCAGTCCGGACTGATAACACTCCTGCTTTCCTTGGCAGAATGCATGTACACGGCTGAATCCGTTATACACGATTTCTGTAGTGCTCTGATGGAGATGAGACATTTCACGGTAACGTCCGGTTACCGCCTCGGAGGTCGCGGAAACTGACATGAATATGTGTTTGATTCCGTCGCGGGTGGACGCGAACGTATTTCTTCCGGAGGGATGTGGGTATCGTTGGAGACTAGACCCCAGCCGCAACACAATTCCCAGTTTTGTCCATGGATCGGTCAACGATTGACCGTAAACTGACAGAAATCCGGAAATTTTAAGATAAATTCAAATGTGATCGACTTGACGGAGATTATTCTACCAATTTCTACGGAGTTTGGGGTTTTCAGGTCATGATTTGATGAATAATAGAGTTTCTCTGAAGAGATGGCGAAAACTGGTGCGAAAATGATGCGGATTCGCGGGTCGAGAAATTCAAAGCAAACTAGCAGCAATCGAGAATGGTTTCTCTAACAACGAGGTTTTCATTCACGCGGGTTCCATTCATCGAACGCTGGAGGTTTCCGAGAGAATGGACATCCTTATGAGCTGGTTCTGACAGGTCTTCAAATTTTCAATGAAATGATCTCACGTATCCGGAGCGATCCCCAGCGATCTCTTGTATCCAGACTTTGAGGTATGATTTGTAGTTCTGGATCGAGAAATATCCAGGATATTACACTCACAGTCGGGAAAAAGAGAAAGTCGAGCAAAACATCATCTGCTCACTCGATAAGCCATTCGTGCGCTCGATGATCGAATGTACTTCATGATAGAATCGCTCTAGCCGCCGGATCGAAGCAAAGATCTGAATTGTGGCGGTTCTTGTTGAGAATATTACGCGACGAAACGCCTGTCCCTTCCGTGCTTGAATAACTTGAATACAGAAGGATACCGGTCAATGCTCGGTGTGAATAAAGTTCATAACAAATCAAGGGAACTCTCGGATAGGAAATCGTCATCCAGGACCAAAAGCATTCGAAGTCCGAGGTGTCAGAGAAAAAAAAGTCTCAAAACTGAATTCTGGCATCGATGCTGAGTCTTGGAGATTCCAAGAAGATGGAGTTGAGCGTGAGACGTCAGACAGAGCCCCCTTCGCCGAATTCCATCGGTCTGGGAACCCTACCAATGAAGATTCGCAAAACGGACTCATTTCCCACATTTGAGAACTTCATTGAATTCCTAAAAATCTTGGACGAGCGAGAGCATGGGTTTACGACTATGTAGATGAAATCCGGAATGTGGCCTGAAACAGCGCCAAAACTGGAGTATAATAAGGATTATAACTCACAGAAATTTTTCTCCTCCATGGCTCTAAAATCCGGAGCGTCTTTGACATCCGAAGAAACCTGATCCGAAGCTGGGATCGCCGAGTGTGCGATTTAGCCTCCACTGAAAGTATGTTTTTCTCGCGCCCTTTGAGTGTGGTAGGGAAAGTATGTGTGACGTACCACACGTCAGAGCTAAAGCCTGAAAACCTTAGACCTCTCGTGAAGCTAGGAACAAACGGTCATTTTTTAGGGGACATCCCATCAGGAAGATAACGAAGTTGCAATAAGCGTATCGTAAAGCGATTTGGGAAGCTCTCTGCATCGACAATAAAAGTTCCAGTTCGTTAGTGTTCCAAGTGTAGCCACATCCACCTCCTGCTCCAACGTGTGTTCACTACAATTATCTCATTGAAACGCAATCGCTCCGCTAACTCGGCTCAGATAAGCGACTGAACACGCCATTTCGTCGAGATCGCTTTCATCGCGCTCTTATCTACGCTGATCTCTCCGAAGAATCTTTGTGATAGCGGTGGTGGTGGTGAAGATGTGGGACGTTGCCCTTGATGTTTCTGTTGTGTATTTCACAAATAAAGGTGCTTTGCCTACACTGGCCGCCTGCTGGTCGTCTGTGGAGCGAGGCGGAGCCTTTCCTTCAGTTTCAGTCCGGGACAGTTTCGCTTTATCGGCCTCGGGGAGGAGCCTGGATGTCGTAACTTATTTTACGATCCTCACCCGAACTCCCCCGCCTCCTAGGCCAGCTGTTTCTCGACGACTGTGCGCCTTTGAGTGATTCGAAAAGCCAGCCAGCTCGGTGGCTGAATGACTGCCGCGCAGCTCTGGCTCGCCGTTGTTGTCTCCGTCGTTTCTTTAACCCAGCACAGTTTTACGATAGGGTTCAATCCCGTCGTGGTTCAATGATGGAATCAGTGGCCCAACAGACGTGAAGGTTCGAGCGATTTCCAGGGTTAGCTCTTCTCCTAGACGTAGAGGTCCTTCGGATCATCGCATCGAAGTTTTCCAGCTTTCCTATTTGGCCGCGGATGGAAGACATCAGTGGGAGAGATGCTCTTCACCGAGTTTACAAAAGAAGAATTCGTGCCCCTTTACGACGACGGACACAACCTGCATGGTGCTAGCGGTTACGTCAGCCACCGAAGCTAGCATTCGATGAAAACTATGAGGTCTTACTGAGCGCAGAAGACAGCGGCACTCCAGACCGGCAACGAAGATAGCTTTGATGACCGTTGACGAGTCGCTCCGAGGCAAGAGCAAGTCGTCAAAGGAAAAGCAAGCTATCACTCGCGACAAGTCGGCGCCTCTGTCTGCGAGTTCGATTCGATTCATCGGATTTGTATCACGATCCTCGTAATAAACTTGGCGGCCAGATGTGGGAAACTTCATATCACGTTGAGTCTGGGGAATTCACTCCAACGTGAGTTCATTCGTTTCCGGAATACATGTCAGTTCTCACGCGAGATGTATCGTCTCGAATCCGTTCGAGTTCCTTGGGATTTCCTCTGACACCTCAACAGCGGCGATTCTTCACAACCGCTCTTGGAGGTTGTTCACCTGAATTATCTCGGCTCCAGATTTGAATACTTTGCGTATTCCCGTGAGTTTGCGAAGAACGACATCCCGCTCGGCATCTTATCAGGCGTCGTATAGGAGCGAAATAAAAACAGCGGTTGATACTTCTTATCGTTTGTTGATGTCGTTCATTCCAATGTAAAGAAATCGAGAAGCTCTCTCCTGATATGCGACTCGGGTGATTGGCGTCACATCGACCACTGATGATTGACAGAGAATCCGCCGAATGTCATTGCAATGAAACTGGAAGATATCATATCGGAGCCATCCCTTCTTTTGGATCTATGATCTAGGGAACGTAACCACCCTGAGCTCTGACGGCAACCGGAGCTCTACCACCCTCTGAGCCTTCATCGGGGTTTCCCCTGATTGAAGCTCTTTTTGAAGGACTTAGATTGGACTCTCTCGAATGAGAATTCATCACTTTAAGCATTTCCCTCACTCAACGAACGCGTTGTCTGTCCGCCAAGTCCGAATGAGAATTCTATCGTCTCAACGGCATGCTGGAACGAACATAGATTCCTCGAGATCTGACAAAGGATTGCCATGGCTCTATTCAATCTCTTTAGAAGAAACTTTCGTAGGAACGTTATCGCCCTCTTCTATGATAGACATTAATAGCCTACTGTCAAGTTAATGAGTCATCGAGTTTCTATCAAATCTGGGGAGTTGGCTCTTCCGACCACAATCGTCGGGCCGCGGCGAACATGCTCTTCCAGTGATCTTCGAGTTTCGTCGTTCATGCGCCCCCGTCAAATCTACCGGAATCAACTCCTCGTTTGATGGACCGGAGGACTCGGTTGATGGCATCAGACACCCTAATCCGGGAGCCCAAAAGCGCCAGAAAACAGGCTTTCGGTTGCCTCTTCCAGAACGGAAATCTGCCGGAGAGAGCCGACCAAAGAACAGAGCGGCCGGTGAGTTGAGCGTATAGCAGTTATAAAACATTATGGCTGTTCGCGGTCGAAGAACAAAACAAACCGCCCGGCCACCGAAAGGGAAATACTGCGGTCCGACTTATATTACGACTTCTTACGACCGGAGAACACAAACTTACGCACACTGACTCACAGGCCGACACAAACGAAATCAGTTTACGAATCGTCGAGCCCAAGTTTTCGATTTCCTGTTTTTCTTTCCTCCCGTAATCCTTGTCCCATAGTGCCCCTAAATCTACATAGAGGAGCTATCGCTGAAGAGCTGCTGCAGCAGGCGTTACGAGAAGGGCGCGTGCGCACGACGATTTACCCGCTCGCTTACGTTCGAGGCAGCCGGCATAGAATGTTGGAAATTAGTTACACTCTGCTTCTATGTATGGCTCAAAAGCTGCTGAGCCTGACTACAGATGACCCGATTCATCGCCGAGAGAATTTCTCGCCTAATTCAGTGTCATGCGAAAACACAACAGTTTTCGGCCGATGTGGCGCACCAACCGGCGCTGACGAGCTGCTTGCCAGACTTTGAGATTCCTGTCGTAACGGAAACAGAACGAATAATTCGTGACTAACGTCCAACACTAGATGCCCTCGCACAACGAACACAATTCACTGGCCTGAACATTTTATGACGACGATAGGCGACGCTGTTCGAGACGGAACCTCTTGGACGTATCTGGCAATACTTACGTTTTCCGGTCGAAGCCATGGAATCATCGGGATGGACAGTCAGCCATGTCGTCCACCCGACTTTGTCGAATATTTGGACCGGTCAGCGTCGTTTCTCAGCAATTTAATGTGCGATCAAATCATGTTCCTACTCCTATTAGTTTCAGGTTTTCATCTGTACTTCGAAGTGAAGCGTAACAGTCCTGAACAGGCGGTCTCTGGCAGTTGAGATTTCCAAGTCTATTGCCATTCCTCAGGAATGACTCGCGCTCATTGTCATGCTCAGGGCAAGATAGAACTGTCTGACGCCTGTACATCATGATGCGTACTTTTTCGTTCGCGCAACCCTAGGAATCATGAAAGAGGGAGGTACCCCGGAACTGATCTCGAGGAAAATCGGTTGAGCGCGTTTTTGAGCCTGACCGGTCCCCAATCTCATTCATGCCCCTCTTTACTCGCCGACAGCAGAAACGACGTCGATTCATGGACAGAATTCAAGAGCAATCCGAGTTGAGTACGGAATACCCGATTCCGTCACGAAACTTCTGAAATCAATTTGGGCTATGAAGACGCCTGCTTTTCGTGACCCAAAAGAAAATCCCCGCGGTCAGCTCCGCGAGACATGTGTCCCATTCTGAGAAACAATGCTCCCGCGATTTCATCAAGTTTAGTCTCTTGAACTTCACTCCATCCATCAAGCCACGATTTTGAAGGATTTTCTTTTCGTTCGTGCTGCGTAGAATCGCGATCCGACTGTGTTTCAGCTCCTTGAGGGCGTAGATTCGAAAAGATTCTGACGATTCGCGAGTGGAAGTACAAGTATGCAGGAAATTTCCCCCTAAAAAGTGCTGAAATCAACTGGAGAGCAGTTGAAAACCGCAAGCAGCAGGCGTGTAACATGTGGAACCGATCAAAAAAAGGAACAACGCGATCGTCGTAACATCGCAAGCCCAAAACTAGTTCGTGTGAGATAGCTGTGCACAGAGCATGAGGATGTGCAGTACTAGAAACTCGGAAATCGGAACTTCTCTGGAGATTACTGACGGGATCTCCAGCTCGGGCGTGAAAGAACCCCTGAAGGTTTGTGGAATTCCGAAAAGCTATCTATGAGCACAAACTCATCGAACAGACTTCCATGCAAGCAGCCATGTCCGCTGCGGTCAAGACCCAGTTAGGTACATGAATGTGTCAATGAGTACCTCGATCGGACTGGAATACTGCGAGAATGAACGATTTCCTCACAATGCACCTTGACTTTTGTACTTGGATCCAGCTCCGCTACACAAAACGCAGCCGAGATTTTTCACTCCAAGATCGAGACCATGTAACCCTGGATTCAAGGACAGGCGCCGCTCCCAATGGTCGCTTTTCGCGCATTCATCGGGGGCACATTATTTCGGGAACTTTGGAAACAACTCGGCTCACACTCAGGCTGTTCTATTTGATGTGATTCCACGGAATTGGTGGCGATATTCGAAACGTCTTCGCGCGAGATTCGCGATATTATCAGAGAGACGAGTTTGATTTCCCGTCCCCGAACGAGAAGATTGACCGCACAGCAACTTTTCCACCTATGATGCAATGCCGTGATTTTCAGAGCTCTCTCGGGCGTGAAGCGTCTTCGGGAGAAGCACAATGAGACAGCATCTAACGAAGCATCGGAAAATTCCCTGCAGGCTCTCAGTCCATATCGATGGCAACGAAACGCAACGCCAGATCAGCCTCATCCTCATTAGGATATAGTTAAGAATCTTCTCCACTTCTACGGTAGCCCTCCTCCGGGCGACCGAGAGCACCGGGAAGCGAAATAGCAAGAAAAAGTCAACACATTTTCTATATTGATCTCCTCGACGATTGTGGCATTCTTCTGCGTCAGAAATGGTAAGCCGAATCAAATCTATTCTGATCGAAGCGAGGGTAGAGTCGATCTGCGCTCAAATATGAACAACATTTCGAAATTTCCTTGATCAATCGATGCGCTCAGTTCAGTCACTATGAGCGAAGATGTTGAATTCTTCGCCACTTACATTGAGTACGATTGCGCTTGGCTGGATGATTTTGATGATGATTTTGGCGGCTTCGGGTACGTATACTGGCTGTAACCTCGGTCCATCTATCGCAGGTATACCTTCAGTATACGTAAACGATTGCCAGCCGTTTTCCCGGGAAAAACACGATCACTTCTCTTGACGCATCGGTCTCTGAGACCTTTGATGTTCCCTGACGTGCGGATCCGACTCTCCAAGACACGGTGATGGAAGCTGCCGAACTCGCACTCAACGGAAAATATGTTCACCAGTTGATCGGTAGAGAAGACTGAACACCGATGCACAGCACGCAGCAATTTAGGAAGTTCTTGCTAACAAACTTGTCCGAACACTGCGCGCTTCCAACACTTGAACGGGAAACTTCTCGGCGCGATCTATAAGCAAATGTCGGAGTCGACCACTACTGATATAGCGCTTGGGCGGAACCAATTTCATTGAAGCGCCGCCCTTAGAACGACGATGAAGAAATGCGTAGTTGCTCCGCTCCTTCCCTCAGGTTTTCTCAACGGTGCGAGTCTCCTCACTCGCAGTTGTAAAACCACCACGATTAAATGGGGTTCAGTCGTTGCTTGCCTGGCCGCCAAACGAGTCGACTTGGCTGCCTGCACATAGGCTCCATGCTGCCGTCGTTTTGTTATGTGCTATGCGAATGAATGAATGAATGTATGTGTGTGTGAGAGAGTGTGAGAGCGCACACTTGGTGAGTCATTCAGAGACAATATTATGCTGAGACCGGCATCGAGTTCGTTTCCAGATGGCTGCGAAGGATTCGTCATAAAAAGGAGCCGACTAAAATTCAGGGTCTGCTCTACGAAACGGACTTGCCGGCTGGTTGGTTGGTAGGCTCAAATCGTTGACTGATTTACAACGATGACCCAGCATTGTTATGAAGCATGCTCGAATCGTTGTTGAGCAGAGACAGCTTTTTCACGCAAGACCCGCATATGGCAAGACATCATGAGCCATCGATTAGGCCCTGTCCTGTATCTCTTCCGAAATCGTTTCTATCTTATGTCATGATTTCTTTCGGAAATGATTTCTCTAGAGGTTGCAAAATGATGAGGTATATCAGCGTGGTACAGACCATACGAGCAACGAGCGTACAGATCTATACATTGATTCAATAAGGGTCAGGGAGGCTTATGAGTGTCGTCAACCACATATATATGCATTCCAATCTTTTGAAGACCCTTCTTCGTACATTTGCAACGATTTCCATGTGCCTAAATAGAAAAGGTCTCCGAATCGGCAACCAGAATAGGAGCTTCGGCAAAACTGTAGGAGCCCACTTACAGTTTGAAACGTTTGAAACACTTACGACGGAAGATCATGCTGACTAGCTTGAGGCTATTGGTCATCAATGTCGGTGAAATGCTTTAGGAAGGCGACATTGGACCGCATCAGTACGCCAGAATTCTTTGCGACATTCATGGCCTTCAAAAAGTGGTCCTTGTGGAAGTCGTCAACGTCTAGATTTTCAGAGGAGAGGATCATGGACTTTTCTTGACACCATCGGACGATGTCATTGATGCCCTTCTGTAGTTCAGAGAGATCGTTCCCCGGGGGATGACGGAAGTAAAGTTTTGGATCTTCTGCATATAACAGCCTCTGAGTTACCTGAGTATCGTTCTATTTAACGGTGAAGATTCGGTTGGTGAGATATGAGGAAAGCAATGTGATCATAGCAGCATGTTATCCCGATAGCCTCAAGCTTGGATATGAGCGTACGAATAGGATCTTTATCAGAAGCGCTTTTGGATCGAACATCATTCAATGGAAGTTGACTTTTTGAAAATCCCGCGTAGACTCAAGTAGTTGAGCCTCCTAGTAGGAGGAAGCCTCAGTAGCTTGGCAATATACTCGATTTCGGTTCGTTTCCATGCTAAATCAACCATTGAAAGACAGTAACCGTTTCCGAAATCAAGGGTCCGCGCTCTCCGATTGAAAGTGGTCGGCCTCGGTCGGTCGGCGCCGTGGCTTGTGAGCGGCGGAATTGGATATTTTTATAAGCATTCCTCTGCTGAGAACCTTGAGTCCGATAGCTTCTTGTCATCATCGGAGTATTAACATCTGAAAACGGTGAGAAAAATATGGAATCCAAAGTTGACGACTCGACTCGTGGCTCAGCGTAATATCCCAACTTACCTAGAGAATTGTACAGTTTTCAAAATGTTTACTCCCTCTACCTACTATCTGGACCAGGAAACTCTCTTTTAGGATTTGCCTTATCTGGACGAGAAATGAATATTTTTACCCGCAAGATCTCGTACCACTGTTCTCGCTGGCACTTCCACAACAGAACGATCCCTTTCGAAACGAGGGGTCCCGACTCTGCGGTCTGGATGGTCGTCTAGAGAATTCCAGCGGAGACAAGTATGAATGAACCGCATTTCTTATGTTCTCATCCTTCTCGATTGATCCCTCACGTCAATTTACTATAAAGGTTCCGAGTGCCAATTCTTCAAACGCTAAGAGGAGGATGATGAGGGCGGTGACAAACCGGAGAGGCATCTGATAGATCTTCGAGCTTGAAAACTCGATGAAGTTGCTGAAGGGCTTGCTGAAGTTCTGCGATTCCGAAGCATCGGTCAGGCGCGGCTGCTTGGCGCAGTCGAAATTTCTCGTCATAGCGCAGACTGTCAATCTTTCATGAATGTTCGGCGGAATGTGCTGGCAATGTTGATGTTTCCGTTTTTTTTTTGCTGAAGAATCGTCTGACTGGAATCCGATGAGCTCAATCGGTCTCAAAACTCCCGACCGATCGCCAAACGTTTCAGCTTGGATGTGTTCTGATGTACGTGCACACATGGTTCCGAATACGCATCCATACTCGGAAGGCAGCTTAATCCTCCGCTCAAAGTTCTCCACGGACCGGCACCTCCGGCTCAACTTCTACATTCTCATTCTACAGCCATTGCGAGCTCCGGGAAACATATTCCCATGTGGATTCACAGCAAACCGAATGAAATTCCTTGTCAAGAATCATCAGACCATCGAATCGAGTAATTTCCTCGATTCCGAATCTCGTCAGCCTCAAAGGAAAGTTCGGCAACAATCGAACTCGAAGGAGATATGATACTTCCCTTCCTGACGCCGAAGTGGACGCCCAGAGCTGGAGGTGGACGCCCTCAGCTTAGAGCCGTGAATATTTTGAGTCACACCTCAGTATGGACAATGAACTAGCGGAGACTTCCAGTACCGTTTGGAATTAGTCCGGCGAGCATTCTTATCCGATGCCGAGTCACACTTGCATTGCTATCCGTCCGTCGTTTGCTTCGCGTCCAGCGTGTCTTGGTCGAGGGATGCGATGGTCGGGGTGAGTTGTAAAAGGCGAGCGCTATGTAAAGTTCCGGACTCATGCAAGAGCTCGAGGAGAAACCGACCTCCCTTACTAGTCAGCTCTATGTTTCGCGAAACAGGAGTATAGTTTCCGCTGCTGAGGCGTCGACCTATTCGTTAAGGCTTTCGTTTTCTTCCACTTCTCTTACCTCGAGGCTCATCGGATCTCCTCCAGAATATTGTTGGAAATCGCTGATCGCGCCATAATTTTTTTTGAATCGGTCCTACATCCAAAAGCTCCGAGGCAGCTATCGCATTCGACATGAAAATCCGGACAAATAAAAATTCTCCACGATTTGTTTTTTTACAAACGTTGGTTACGTAGCAATCCACAAATCAATGACATTTCGCTACATAAGACAATCCATAATTTATTAGGAAGACCAGTTTGTGACAAGAAAGAAACAGAGGGAAGCCTCTGGTTCGATCAACTGATGTATGCACGCTGTCAATGTTGTCAGAGAGATGGAGGTTCCGTGATTGATCGAAGTCATTCCACGACTTCAGTCAAGTCACTTTCGGCTTTGCTCCTTCATCTGTGCGGCTTCCTCGAAGTAGGCACCATCTTCGCTTCGGCGTCAGAATCTTTGTGACTCAATCCTCGTGTTCGGCTGATGAGGAGACCCCATTCCCGAGAGAACGTCTCCAAAAATTCTTCGTCAGCATCGAGCTGGTTCCATTTTTTCTTCAGTTCCTGACGAAAACCATCCTTGTAATTAATTCTTTCCCTCAGAGGAAGTTTGTCCAGCGACTGCTGCGCCTTGCGGACCACGGATACACGGATACACACGGAAGGACTCGATCACCAACTCACCAATAGGCGGCCGAATTTGGCTGTATAGTCGAGCACACAAGCCTCGATGTCAAATCGAAATGCCTCGTCTGATTGACTGCATTTTCGAGAATCCTCATGGATAATGCTCGCGGCCGTTCGGAATTGATCATTTAGCGTCTGCAAATCCATTCCTCTTGCTTTATTTGACTCTGCGAGCGCGACCTCAGACACCGATATTCCGATCTGAAACTGTCAACCAGTGAGAATCCATCGACTCGTTTTCGCGATATTTTGCTTAGCCATTATAAATTCCAGATGCCAATCCCTGAGCGGTTATTCTGATCTGCTCAACTCGGACTTCTGCGAAAGCCTTGAATGATCCGTATTGCGAGCCGATTTTCGAGAACACCGAAGAATTTAAAAACACTCTAAAAGCTCTTCCCTCTGACGAGCATGAACTTTCCTTCAACATTAATTTCACGTAAGCCGAGAAAATCCTCCCGAGAACTTTCCATTCCGCGATAAGCAACAGTTTGATCAACAGGCGACTTTGGAAACAGTAACGGAAGGGTAATGAGAGGCAAAAACTCTGTCCATGATAACGACGACGTTTCAGAATATCCGATACAGATTTCTCCGGTTACGGTTCTCTGAGTTAGATTGGATACTGGGTACGTATGGCACGTTCCGGACTCAGCTCTCTATCCTTGCATCGGATTCGTACGAATAGAATACGTCGCTTCAGCTGAAGTCGTCGTCGGAATACCTGATCTCGATCGACGATGATTCCCTCGCCGGCGAAACACAATCCGCGAGATCATTCAGGACATCCAACGTTCCAACAGACTACCAATGCTGTTGTTTGGAGAAGCACAAAGGAACGGAGGCAAACTCCCTCCTCTTGGATCCCGTTGCCAAGTGCAGACGTAGAGCACGGACGGAACTTTCTCCGGTTGGAAGTATGCGAGATGACAGCCTCAAACTTTTGTTCGAATGTCAGTTGGCGGCGGCACCACGCTTTGAATTCAAAAAAGCGCGCCACTCTGAGAACTCTCGAAAAGTCAAACTCTTTCGCATATCCAGAAAACTTGGGAACTCTCAAGATTGCGAGCTCCGAGAAGCATCGCTCAGGATAACTTGCGATCCCAATCGAATTACATACTCGACAAATGAGAGGTTCGAGTATGAGAACTCTCTCCCAACGAGAGAGAAAGAACCCTGTGTTTATGATCGCGCTTCTTCTCGGCGGCGCGGCGCACGTTCCTTCTCAGGAACAGCAGCTGATTGGAAAACATGGCGGAATCAAATTCGCAGCTCACGTGCTTGACGTGTAAAGTACTTTTTGCCACTGGCGAGCTCCAGAGGAACCATTACAGGTGTGACTGGCACAGGTGAGTCAAAAAGTCTCTTTCATCCATTTCGGAATCGAACTGTCAATCAGATTCACCGCAACACGACCAAGCTCACACACTTGGCATCATCGCGGACAAGTCTGGACAGCCCATTTTATGTTGAAATAGCGCCAATACATCATGACAACTGGTTATTCGATAAATCAGATGCGGATGAACTTTCATTTCTTCTCACAGGTATAACCTCAAGCGCAAAGTCGCATCCTTGCCGCCCGTGTCAGCTGAGGAGTTTGCCAGACGCGTTCAAGCGCAGAGGGATTTAGACGAACAGAACAGTCGGCAGGAGCGTGGACATTGCAAAGACTGCAAGAAAACTTTTGCATCACAGCAAGCGCTGGAAAACCATTTCCAATCTAAGAAACATCAGGATCAACTAAAGAAACTCGCCACTGGTGAAGCACAGTCGCGCAAAGGTCCTGTGCGTATCAGAGCTCCAACGACTGAGAAGTTGGAAGTGAAGCCCGTTTCCGAGGAGAGTCCGGATGAAGATGACTGGGAAGACGTTGACGAGGACGAGAGCATGGAAGAAACACCAATCGGAGCGGAGGATGCGACGGAAACTCAAATGGAGACCGATAAGTCGTTGCCCATGGAACCGAAGTTAGAAGACTGCATTCCGATTCATGTTTGTCTCTTCTGTAATCGGAAAGCTGCGGATCCCACCGCCAACCTCGAGCATATGGCCACAGCCCATAGTTTCTTTGTGCCAGATCCCGATTACCTTGTAGACGTGGAAGGTCTTTTGAAGTACCTTGGTGAGTTTTTCTACAGCTCGGATTCGAAAGAACACCTCAAAAGAACTCTTGCATCGTAGTCCTGCTTGCGTTTGAAAGTTCGATCGACAATCTCATGCATCCACCCGTTCACTTTTGCAGGTTACAAGGTCGGAGCGCTGAAAGTCTGTTTGCTTTGCGACAATGACCAGAAAACACCGTTTCGTACAATTCAAGCAGTCCAACAGCACATGCTCGACAAAGGTCACACATCGATGTCCTTCGACAGCACACTGGAGTATGGGGATTTCTATGACTTCTCCTCCACGCATCCTGAAGGAGCTGATGCCGATGAGGAGTTCAATCCGGAGCTCCTTCAGATGAATCCTGATTGGTCGCTGCAGCTGCCATCAGGTGTCTTCATCGGGCACCGATCTCTTGCAAGATATTATCGTCAGAACCTTCCTCTCGAACGGCCCGGAATGGTTCGAAGCCGAGGAGCGTTGCTATTCCAGAGCTACAAGGCACTGGGTTGGACTGGCGCATCTACGAAAGAGCAAGCAATGGCGAAGGCCAGAGACCAGAAGTTTGCTCAGAGAGTTCTGCGTCAATCTCAAATGAAGTTGGGAATCAAAGCGAACAAACTGCAGCATCACTTCAGGCAGCAAGTCATGTTCTAGATCGTTCGGCTCTCTTTGACGAAGGCCGTTCGTCGATCATGACTGCCACGGCTACGTCTGTACAAACAAGAGATTGTGTCGGACACTTATCCCATATTCTTTGGCGGAATAACAGAACGAATGCAGAATATAGTTTTGTGCTCATTCCGTAGGGTATTCTGACTCCCTGCCGTCTTCTGCCGATTTTCAGCCTACCGGTTCAGGTTTTCGAGACCCAGCTTACAGTTAGACTCTCGCGTGGAAGAATCTTGTCGGTGACAATATTCTACATCGAGCCCAACAAGAGCGATCAGCGCCGAATTCCGCGAGTCAAGTCAGAGATTCCAGGTTACCGATCCATTTTATTTGACAAGGAACTCACGCGAAGGAATTTCCAGTGTCCTGGATAGCGTGCACAGAGTAGTGTTCCTACGCATGCCAATGTCGAGCACTGAACCCAATGAACTAGTGTTTGGACTTTGCCAACAACCGCTCTGACCAATCGAATTCGTAAAGATTCGAATTGAAGCGATGCCAAATCAAGTGGATCCTGTGCATGTGGCACAAATACATAGCTGCCATCGATTCTCTCGATCTCTTCCAGCACCTTATCCACATCGGCGGAATCTTTCTCGTCTCGGGAGACTACCGCGTTTCCGTTCTCCAATCCTGAGCAGATCCAGATGTCATTCTATCTTTGAAGGCGAGGTTCCCCATACCCTAAGTTCCTTGTGTGCGAGGTTTCTCATACCACCTTGTACGCTGCGTAACATAAATCCGGGACTTCAGAGTTGGTCGATCTCCAACTCGGTTCCCCGCAGATCACAGGAGCAGCTCTCGAATTCGCGAACCAAAATATCAAAATGTCTTATCTACAGCTCAACTCTTTCAATCCGGGTTGATAATAGCAATCGAACTTCAAGAATCAGATGAAATGTCAGGAGCTTTTCAATATTCAATCGGAAAACGGGAGCCCCCGAAACTTTCGTTGGAAGAGCAATGCACACCTCAATAATTTCAGACCGGTTCGCGTGACTGCAGTCATTTCGCTCATTCTCAAGATCCCACACAATCCGCAACGATGTCCTCAAACTGATGGATGCGAGAGATTCACATTGTCAGCCATAAGATGAGACATAACATGATATCTTCGTGCGATTCAATGTTGATGAAATTCGGAGATGGATCGTGTTCTTACGATGCATCATAGAAAGGCGCGGACGGATCTCGTTGGGGGAAAGAGCGCTTATTTCGCAGTCCGAACCGGGCGCCATTCACCCGAGTTACTCCACTGCTGGGCTAACCATAACAACAGCACACTGATTGGAATCAGAGGTCTAGCGAGGATCGAACGACGCGGGAGCCGGGAGTATCGCGGCTTGCTTCGATTCGCTCAGAGAAGGAACCGATGGATCTACTGGGCGCCGGTCAGCTGATCTTCCGCCACCCTCTCCAAAACAGTCCATGGTGTCCATGGTGTTTGTTGCGCTGCCAGCAGACACCCAGAACTCTGCAGGACAGACAGCCGAAGCGTGCGTGTTTCCCAAAACAACCGCCACTTTTACCGCTGTGTGAATGCTGACGTGTTGCCGGCGCTCAATAAAATCGAATTTTCGATGGTAGGCTGCAGAAACATCTTCGCCCTTGCGGCCGTCGTGCTCATTAGCTGTCAGGAGGCTCAAGGAAGCGATGAACACCGGCATATATCTCGTGTGAGGGGTATTTCTCTACAGAGTGAGTAGCTATTCCGAACATTACAAATTCCACCTTCAAACTCTCGGAAACTGTCCCTGGATTTTTGATCCCACGCACTTGATAGCCTCCGATCTGAGTTGTAGAGGATTTGAGGATGAATAGATTTCACAAGCCGAGAACTCCCCGCAGTGAAAGCCTTCTATGACCCACAAAACGACTTCCAATGCCTCGACGGATCGATGAGGCTGCCTTTCTCCTACGTGAACGACGATTACTGCGACTGTCCCGATGGCTCGGACGAGCCAGGAACCTCGGCCTGTCCCGAAGGGAAATTCCACTGCATCAACCTCATGCATTCCACGCTTGATATTCCCTCTTCCAGAATCAACGACGGTATTTGCGGTACGTTAACATGTGAAGATCCGATTTCCTTGGGAAAAGTAGAGACAAGATCTGCCAGATAAGTCTATGAAATATCCATCGATCTGGGTTGCTGAGAGAATTAAACGGAGACTTGATTCCGCGAAAAAACTGTTCGCAGACTGTTGCGATGGGAGTGACGAATACGACTCGGGGGTGTCATGTCCGAATACCTGTGAGGAGCTCGGTCGAGCAGCCAGGGAAGAAGCCAAGCGCCGAGAGGAACTGATCAGCCAAGGAGGAAAGCTTCGAAGGGCTTTAGTTGATGACGGGAAGCAAAAGGTTGGTGAATTTCTATCGAAGGTTTCTCCGGTTCACGTCATCGACGTTTCCCTGTGGAAGGTGCGATTCACCTCGATAACTCGACTCTAATCGATGGTCAGGTCAACGAGGCGAAGCAGAAAGTCGATGAGCTCAGAGCCAAGGTCGAGGAGGCGAAAAAGGACAAGGAGGAGAAGGACGCTCTGAGAAAGGAGGCTGAGGAGAAAGAACGAAAACTGCTCGATGAAGAGGCCAAGTTGAAACAAGATCAAGAGGAAGAGAACAAGACGGAAGACGATCAAGGTGAATACTTTAGAACTTTGTTGAAGATGAATGTATGCATACCGAGAGGAGATCATTCCGTCACTCACTTTTTGTCAAAGATCAGTGGTCTGTTACTTTCATGGATCTTCCTGGTTCCAGAGAAAGCACGAGTCAATAAATACGTGGAGGAAGACAAACTTCAAGCCGAAGAGGCTTTCCACGACCTCGACACTAACGAAGAAGGACTCGTAACCTACACGGAAGTCATGAATTTCCTCCAATTCGATCAGAACAAGGACGGCGTTGTTTCCGAGGATGAAGCGAAGGTCCTTATATGCGATTGAAATCGAAAATGAATCTCGCAAGGCTAGAGCCAATCGGGATGAGGAATCTCAATTTTGTAATTTTTGCAGTTCTTCTTGGCGTACCGCGAAGAGATGGATTCCGAGGAATTCGTCGGCACCGCCTGGCCGCTGATTAAACCCGCGTGGTTGCTGCACAAAGCCTCTCCGTTCCAACCCGAACCAGGACAAGACGTAGATGCCGATATCCAGGACGAGGAAACGCAACCCTCTGACGAAGACTACGAAGAGGTTGATGAACCCCAAGCATCGACTCCCACGGCTCCAATTGAGACTGAACGAGACCCCGCGGTCAAGGCCGCTGTTGAGCTCGCGGACAAAGCTCGTCTGGAATACCACGATGCTGATCGAAAGCACAAAGAAATCGAACAAGAGCTGGAGAAATTCGAGCAGATCGCCACCGGTGATTACGGGGAGGATTCGGAGTTCGTTCCTCTGCGAGGAGAATGCTTCGAATTGGCCGAGAAGGAGTACATTTACAAAATGTGTCCTTTCGACAAGAGTTCTCAACGATCGAAGGATGGCGGCTCCGAGACCAGCTTGGGACGCTGGGTGCGATGGGAACAGCGAGATGGCAACAAATACTCCGCCATGAAGTTCGAAGGAGGTAAAGAGATTTCCTCGAAATCCAGTCAAGAATATTTCTAGATAATCGTTTCAGAAGTTCTGAAGTTCGAATTCGGTGGTCTCTAGAGGTTCTCATCAATTTCTCCATCCAGGTACTGGATGCTGGAACGGTCCCGCGCGTTCCACCCTTGTCATCATGCAATGTGGGCTCAGCAATCAGCTGGTATCGGCAACCGAGCCCTCTCGATGCGAATACCAGTTCGAGTTCGCAACTCCCGCGGCTTGCACCGCCGGCATGCCGATCGCGCCGCAGGACAGCGGAGCAGCCACAGGAAGTGAACACGATGAACTCTGAATGATTGAATTTAGTTTGCGTATCTGTTGGATATTTCTTCCATGTTTTTCGAAGCGAAGCGAAATAGAATAAAAAGTCTGGATTTGTGACCTCGAAGAGACCTCCATTAGATTCGGCACTAACAATAAGATTAAGAAAATTGGTTCATCTGAGATTTTGAGGCTCGATCATCCTCATCTGGATTTCACTTGAGATGAATTCTTGTCGACCAGAGAAAGATGCACCACCACGTGAGACATTTGAGCTGGAACCTTAGCGCTCCATTGTTGGGACTTCGCCGTAGCTTGGGCCATTTTTCCAAGTTGAGCTTGTAAATTTGCATCTGATATTTTCGAATATGATGAGGAGACTCTTCTTGAGTCTTGGCGCATCATTCGGAGATTCGGGGTCGACGATACTTTTGAACGATTTCTAAAGGATCAAAGTCCGGGAAGCGCAGTCTGTGGTCTTGAGGTGACGGATCTGTGGTGGTGGTTTCACCCAACCACGATGTGAGCTCCCCGGAAATTCTTGCAGCACATCAGTTCCGTTCGAGAGTTGAGGCGGAATGAATCAGCGGACGCAAACCAGTATAAAAGCCCGAGGGCATCCAGGGGCTTGCAGAAGCCGAACCTCCACGTAGCTAGCGGTGCGTATATCCTACGAGGTTTGGAAACGCTTGATGCATGCACAAGCATGGTCGATGACTTCCTTCGTGGCTTGGATTTCGCAAATCTGTCGCGGAAGCGAGGGGGGAACAAATCGAACGCGACCTTAAGTTCTGACAGGAACTATATTGCAAAAGTCGATTCGCATGAGTTAGGTTGCTTCCGCACGAAACAAGAAGTGTCATCGCCGCACCTTACTCTCCAGATTTTTCCACCTCGAATGACATTTCGATCGTTGTCCTTGTCGAGATTCCGCCGGTTTCCCGGCTTCTTCTTGCTGGTTCCCGCCAACAACATTTTCGAAAAAAACATGATATGGTATTGATAGAAGCTGTTCTCGGCCTTCCAGCAGGCGGAGCCGGAGGAAAAGAGATAGATCCCCAGTAGCGTTTGCAGCCGACCTGAAACGCTGAGAATCGATCCCAATAACGGTGCGGATACGGTTCTGATGAGATGTGGACTTTCTGTCGTTGAGAATAGATTTCTTCGGGACGAGGATCACACTCCCGTTCCGTATACATGATTCCCCCCACCCCGCATGGAAAATGTTTCCAGAACACAGCCGTTTTCCGCTCGGAAAGCACACCTGCTGTTCTAGACTGCCTAGATGCAAATCGCATTTCCGTTCCCAGCGACGGCTCTCTCTTTTGACGACCGATGTGAAAGATCAGCGGCGCCCAACTCAATCTCTTGGAATCAAATTTCCAAAACCCCATGGAGGCCAGTCGAAAATTAATCCGAGGGAAATGTCTGTTCTCGATGAGCGAGATATAAACTTTTCGTCTGGTCACCAGGAAATTCTTGGCTCTTCCAGGAACCCGCAGAAGATATGGGAGGAGCTTAATCCAGTGATCTATTTAAAAGAAATATCGCGCCATATATCCTATATATATATATAGTGCTCCTCATCCTTGTCCATCTTCAGTCTTGAGCTTTCTGTGAGGGAAACGAGGAGAAGTCGGACGGCTCCCTCGTTTCACACTTTTTCAGCAGAAATCACAATCATCAGCGTCGCGGGTCATGCTGTCTGCTCTCAGAGATTTACCCAGCTCGGCATTGGGAATAATTCTTGGCTAATTCCCTCGACCCGTTCCTATTTCTCTCTGACGCGCGGGTGAACCACTGTTCCTTTCGTTTCTGAAGGGACGCTAGCCCTCCGGTCTTCCCGTGCCCTGAAACAGAATGTACGTGTAAACTATCGCGGGAAGTGTCGTTCTCTCCAGATTCCCTGTATTGTTCCGTGATCCTTCATTAAAGGTTCCTCGACTCATGTGTCTGTGATTTCAAAGATTCCTGTAGCTGGAAGTGAATCCGGCCGCATAACTGTGACGTGAACCACCGCGAATCGTAGGTTCGAACATCGTACTCAACGAATCGTAACAATTTTTAAAACCAACGCTCTCCGGCAGGAGCCTGTTCGATGTGAATCGCGGATAAATTCGTGAATACGCAGGCCGATAAACGGATAGCAAGAACATTATCCGAGACCTTTCGCATCGGGAGCTACCACCTTGCGGCTGCAAACAGAACGAGAGATCGGTGGTTCGCATCTTTCGCGCACGTCAGTGGGGTGTAGCCGCGGGTGACCCGCTGTTTCCTTCACGCGGAGAAGCCACCTGGACAAGGAAAACCAAATGAGATGAATTAATCGGGCCGTGAGCGCGCCACGCTATGAATTCTAAGGAAAAGTCGTGGTATGATTTGCCCGTCCGGGCTCAAATTCTCTCAACAAAACAGCGAAAACAGATGCTCCAACTGCTGGAACAGGGAATAACTTCAACTCAAGAAATCGCGGATCATCTCAACGTGTCCGAAGATCGGGTGGAAAGATATATATTGGTTCTCAGGTAAACATTGCAAATATTTGCACGTTTCTCCGGGATTCTGGGCATAGTTTCTTCCTTCTGGCCTTGTGAAGCACTAATGTTGAGAGAAATCGGGAAGCGAACATCCACGAGTGAACCATCGGCGCCACACTTTATCAACGGTTCGGTTGCGCGATCCGCGCGAACGCTCAATACAGATGCCTGGATGAATGAAAGTGGATCTTGTCTTTCCAGGCGGAGAAAAGAAAACGAAGAGAGGCTGAATCGGATGGCTACAGTCAACACATATCGTTGGGCGCGATTGCTGAAGAAAGAACTCTCGCGTAGAGTTGCAAGTAGCAAGGACGATCTTTATTTTCCTGTGACACAAGCTCTGCATAATGCCGCGGATTCGCTGCCTGAAACCGACCCTCTATCCTTTACATTAGCTAATATGTACAGGTGCGTGTGCGGTTTTTTTCATCACTCGTTTCAACTGTTGTCGACTGTATTTTCCACCGGCAAGGATAAGCCCAGCATCGAAGGACTCATACGAACGGGGTGTGTGAATTTCACTAAACATACACTTCCAGGTACATAGCAGGAGCCGGTCTCGGTTGTCCTACTCAGTCTACGGAATTGATGGATTGTCTTTTCACTTTCTTCAAAGAGAGGCTAAAGGCAAAGCTTGCGATAGCGCCGAGTCGAGAGGAGATCAAAGAGTATTTGACCAGGAAAGGTGAGTCTCGAATCAATAAGCGAGCGCTCTAGCTTGACAGAACACGAGATGAAAGAATTGAGTGAACTTATTGACCTGAATTTAGTTTTGGTTTTCAGGTGAGGAAGCCGCGAATTACGCTCAGAGCGAAGCACCCACAAGAGTGTACTGGACAGGGCAAGGCAGGCCTCCTCCAGGATACAGTGCCGAGGCTTACGAGAAAAGCAACAAAAGTAACGCGGAAGAAGAATTCGGAGACCTGGAAGACCGTCCGGCTCAACGCGCTCTCGCGCTGATCAACCCTCTTGACGTGCCCGAAGACCTAATAAAAAAAGTATCGCTTTCCGTATCCTGTGTTGAAATACGAATCACTTTACCATGATAGGTTCGTTTCTGTTGATGTTGGAACAAGAGACGAGTTTGTGATTATCTTCGCAATTTCAGCTCAGCGAGGATTTGTCTCGAACGTCGAAGAAAGAGCCGGCAGAGCAAATGGATTTCGCCGAATTCGCGACGTGAAGCTACCTTTGTTATCTGTGATCGACTGCAGAACAACCTGAAATGGCATCGGTGTAAAGGAGGAACATTGCAGCCTCTGTTAACCCAAAACGATAACTCCCCTCTCGGAACATGTGTATGAAACTTCCTCCAATGAAAGAAACTTCGAAATGTTCCGTCGAGAGCCTATCTCGTTGTTTTCAAGTACATTATCTATATGCGGTTCCAGATCGGGCGAGGGCGAGTGCGCGGAGGTTCTCGAACTAATCTTCTGTTTTTGGTTGCAGATCAATGTGGTGCAGGGGTCGTGTTGCCGGCTCCATCATGTGAGCTACGTTCATTCAATGAGGAATAAAATGTTTCTTTCTTAGAACTGTCATGTTCTCGTTCCAATCGATTACGGGTGGAACTCAACTATTGTATCTACCCGAACCCCATTATTTACCTCTCCAACGCCCGCTTCAGCTGATTCCCGCACAACAGTACCGGCTCGCTACCTCCGGCCTCCCGCTAGCTGCGCACCCAATGAATCGATTGGCAATGTGACGAAAGTGCTCATAAAGATGTTATTCTTCCAGCGTCGGTGATTCGGCACGGACTTCATATCATTTCACAGTTGATGGCACATTCCAGTAATTCAGTGCTGAGCACGAGTACTCAAGGAAGCTCAAGTTCGTTTGATAAAAGGAAACATCCTCGGAGTACGATCCGTCGACCGCATTGGCCTCCAAAGATGCTCAAGTGCGAGTTCTGTGGCTTCACCACCGACAAGAAGTTATTCTTAGACGTACATCAGCGTAAAACACACAGAGACCTTAAGTCGTTCAAATGACCCTCAAGGACTCAATCCCAATCGTTGTCCGAACCGAGACCATGGTGCCAGCGCCATTAGGACGAGCAGAATTCATTGCTGCGTGACACTGCGTGTAGACATGGGGTTGTCAGTGTTGAAGAATTGAAACTTTATCAAAATCGGCTTTCTTTGTTACGTTTGACGCAGACCAGATCGTTTTCTGTGGTTATTGAGAAGCGTGATTGAAGCTACGGGGCGTGAGGCAAGACCAAATCTTCCAATGTGAAACGAAGCCGTCGCGCCATTCAAACGAGTGACCGAGGATTGCGAGTTGAATTCATCAATTCGATGAAGGTCAGCTCTTAGGATTTCCTAAGGGTTTCAAGCATTCGATTATTCCTCGCTTTGAACTCGCGCAGACTGCGATGGAATGTCAGATCGTCGATGCCATATACGACGCGGGAATTCTCTCATTCGGATATCATATCGCGCGGTTGGCTCCACGAGATATCGTTATCATACACTCGCCATGAATAGAATCGAAGAATATTTTGAGGTGCAAGAGCTCTCACATGCCATTCTGATTATCTGTAGGGAGAGATTGCTTACTTTTGACTTATTTATTCCACGTAGACGCCATTCCCTACCTAGTGAATTCTTGTGAGGTTTGAAGGATCAGCTCTTTGTGTCCAACAACCGCCGAATCCTCAAGGAAGTCTTCTTGCCTTTGATATCAATGACGAAGACTGGATTTCAATGAGGGAGGAATCAACCCAAAACAAGGCAGATATCTTCGATTTCTTGTTTTCGTGATTGACGTTTTGTCTTGAAGCATGCCAGTCCGGAACTGATCTGATGAAAGATGGAACACAATCTCTTCTAATATGTTTGTGTAAATATCTCCCAAAAGGGAAATCTTAACGAGGGCATTTATCCGAGAGTATCGAGAGAGACAACTCCTATCGGAGCGATGTCGAGAACTCTCACAGCTCGCAAATACCACAGGTGATGTGTATTGTTGTTGTAATGATCGATGGATAATGAATCGTGATATTCGTGCTATCTATACAAACCTTATTCATTTGTACATATGAGAGGGTGAGTCCGACAACAAGGCGGGAGATGTGAAGAGGAAGCTATGTCAGATTTCGAATAAAGCGAATCTACTGTGTCGGAGCAAACGTTCATCGGGATCGTTCTCTTTGGATCGAGCAGAATTCTCGCGTCCTGTAGTCCATAGCTCAAATTCTATTCATAAAGTTGAGTGGCTTAGCCAACCGTGAATTCTTACTCTTCCAGAAGGAGAATCCCTCTCCGCTGTCAATAGTCATTGGTTCTGCCAGAGCCTCTGGGACATAACTAGTCACATGGAAAAGCTATGACCGTTCGTTCCCGACTGAGCGATCAGACGAACTCCGAATCTCCGAAGATCACGAGTCCTGACCGCGGGACCTAAACTCATCGAAAGAATCACCAAATACTTGAACGCACTTTGTAGCAGTTCAAGGTGTTAACAGTTCCAACCCCTCAAGAACCAAAGTCACCCTTGGAGATCGCTCTCATCGATTGAATTTCAAGATATTTTCCCAATAAACTTGCATCTCATCACCTTAACATCGCTCCTCGCTCCTATTTTCCGAATCGAACCATATTCAATTTTGATCGTCAACGATAGAATCTCACCTTCCTTGGAAGATGGGCGAAATTGACAATTCCGAGTTTGCGAATATCAGATCAAAAGAAGGGAATGGTGTCGGAGGAAATTACTGTGGTATCGAGCGCCCTCGTCCACCTCCGTTCCAATCGAAATGAAACCGGAGCGATACAAGAGTTTCTTCCGTGCAACGCAAGAGATAGAAACGAGAGATAGAAAGGCGAGAAGATGATAGGGAAGCTTGCACCATCATTGAGCAGTGCGTTGCAAAACACGCACTCAGTCACTGAAGCGGCAACGAGAGCTCCTGGATCCACATCCGCACCGAATCTTTGCTTCTTTTGTAACTGAAACGGAACGTTCGTTGTGGTGTTCTGCCGCGCCCGTTGGATCGTTTTCTTATCGTCCTCTTTCTTCTTCAAAATGAGTGTATCGTGAATCTCGGACAGCTTCCGTCGAATCGCTATCCGTCAGTTCGACAGACGGTTTGAGAGGCCACGGCAATCAGCGAATGCTCGCAGAGTCGTCACCGAGTTCTCTCTCCGACAGCGCCGCCGATTCGATGTGACGATCTCTCTGTGAACCCCTGAGCTACTGTATTTGTTAACGCGTTGCTTCTACGCCGCTCCATTGACTGTACCAAGTTGATCAACGTTGCGTCATAGTCGAAGTTGTGGACCATGGGGAGATGGCTTCTGCTCGCACTGTGCTTCGGATGTTCCGTTTGTCTGACGTCTCAAGTCGTGCCGGAAGCGTATCTCGAGGAGGAACCCGACATGTTGGAGGATTTCGAAGTCAAAGAAGAAGGTAAATCCATGACATAGTAGACATTGAAGTGGTTCCAAACTTCATCGATCTCACGCAGCAGCACTTGAAAGATACTCCACCCGACCGCCGTAACAAAGCGTGCGCTTGAAACTTCCGCAGAGTTCGAGAGGATACCGAAGCTGGATAGAAAGACCGCAGTTTCCTTCAAGCTTTCGGCGTTTATCAACAACCTTCTGAAAGAGAAGGTGGGATCGATGAACTGTATCGGTGGAGTTACGTAATTTTCCTTCATCACGTACTTCGCGCGTGTTCACGCTGTGCTACACTTCAGATCTCCCGGAGAGAGATGCTCGATCCATCGCAACTTTTACGGAAGAACCTCGACGATCCGTTGTTCTTGAACGACGTCATCATCGATCAACAGGAAATGTTCAACTCAATTCGCGCCAACTTCACCAAACTCCGAATCATAGGTTTGAGACACGCAACACTCGATAGGGTAAGAGCTTGAGCGTAGACATCATCCCTGGAGCAAAACAAACCGCAGCGAAGCTTGCGGAGGTTGTGAGAATCGGTGTGAATTTAATTTTCAGGTTGTCGTCAATCTGTCGGGCCAAAGTGTGATTATCGAAGCTTCGATTCCGTACGTTCAAGTTATCGGCCGGTACAACGTTTCATCTTACATTGCGTTCGTATCTCTGGAAGGCGCGGAACGACTGACCTTAAACACGACTGGGCTTCACATATCCGTGAAGGCACATCTTCACAACAATGGATCGATTCTGCAAATCGCCAAAATCGATGCCAAAGCAGGCGTAGGTTGCCGACCAATATCTATTGGAAGATAAATAATCTTGTTTCGAAGCCTAACGAGCCACGAATCCTGATCGACCAGATCCCATCTCTCGAGCTCGTTTTCAGGCGGATAACGTAGATCTTCAGCTTCACGGTCTGTCGTCGTGGGGCAGCTCATTGGTGAGCCTGTGCTCAGAAGTCATCTTCGAGAATATAAAGGACGGCCTCATAGAGGATTTGCAAACTGGATTCAAAGATCGAGCTAACAGCTATTTGTACGATCGTGTCGTTCTACCTAAAGAGTTCCACTACCATGAAGATGAGCTTCTCATCGATGCGCTGCTGTATAATGCCAATGCGTACGTGATCCTCAGCAGACATGAGCCTCTTAAGGTTAGTTCGTTTCGGAAATCGGGGCGGATCCTCTGCTTCTTGGTCTCGTGGCCTAGCGCGGATTGGCGTGAATCGATTCCAAGATGGTCCCAGTTATCCGTAGAAGCAAGGCAACGACCCTGACCCAATGCCACGGTTCCACTTGCGTAACAATGATCATCTAGGTCAAGACGGTTTCTGGTCCTCATCAATCTGGATTCACTTCCAGCTTCAACCATACATTGGCAAAATCAGACAAGATTTATACTTCACTGTGTTCTCGAGCGAGTTGAGACTCTACAGAGGATCTCTGAGTGGTCTGTCCACGATGCGACGCTTGGGTGATGTTTTGGCAGTTTATAGCGGCAAGGACGGCAAAACTCTGTCATTCCAGGCAGACTTTGGCTTCGACAGCCTCAACGGTGAGCGGTTGCTTTGATGCAGTTTCTACATTTGTTATTCCCACCATGCGCTGAATCTGAATTCCTGAAGTTTCTCTGAAATACTCTCGGGTTCATGACAATATTACATCTTCTTCCAGCAACCTATGATTACTACGCCCATGTGCTCGGTCTAGGACCAGTTGGTACTATCAATATGAATGTGAAGAATGTTGGGATTCGGCTTGAGTGAGTACACATGTGTTGATCCCCTATGATGTTATGACGGAGCTGAAATTGAGCGAGTTCCCTCCTTCCTTTGGGTCCCTATCTCAATTTTGCACTTCAAGACTCCGATTCTTCCAGAGTGTCCCTCAAGCTGAAGAAGTACGCTCAGTTTGTCATTCGCACTTTGGAGGTGTACCAAGTTGAAGGTGTTGATACAACAATTACGGGTGAGACGAATCAGTTGGATGAATTCCCGCATAAAGATTGTCCGATCCTTTTGATCATGAATGAGTCTATCATTCTTGTTGCTCATTGTAAATCTCTCTCGTAGGCCTCGGCAGTGGAGATCCAGCGACGGAACTCATCGTCAACGCAGTGACAGCTGCCTTCAGGAGCCAACTCTCAGATTGGGTCGAAGAAAGTTGCAAGAAGAATCTCCAAAAGCAGCTAGATCATATCAAGCTAGATATGCTTCACTGAGCAAATTGGACCCTGGCGACCGAATGGTCTGGGGAAAAAATCCATCGAGTCACTGATTCTGTCCTTGCCGAGGCGTATTTGCTGATATTGCGTCAATGAGAATTCCAGATCATACGCTGTTCCCCATTCGTCATCGTTCATCTCCGTATTTCGCGTTTCTTGTCGTCGAGTTCCATCCAGAGTGTGCGCGGTTGTTTACCGCGGTTATTTCCTCAGTTGGACGTACTGTCGGAATATCGCATGAATGATCGAATCCAATTTCGGATTGCGGTGGAAAAGACAAAGATAAAGCACACCAACTGTTTCTTCAATCGTGCTTCTCCAATATTCATTGCGCTTAGTCCCCTATGCATATTCTACTTCCATCACTCCCTGTGCAAATCATGGGGCCAAAACGTTCGTTCCGGTCCAGCAAGGAGTTGGAGATTAACCGTTTGAAAAGATCTTCTCGCCAATAAGTTGTAATCGAAGTATGTTTTCGAGTGAAAGTTGGCTTTTATAACTACTGTTATGTAATTATTCCAAGACGACATTCAGAGCGTGTGAACAATGAAATACGACATTACACGATGAGAAGCTATATCCTTGAATGGTTTTCTTGGAGATCCGATATTCGTAGCTTTTCCATGAAGCTCAGAAGTGGGTCGTAGACAAGCTGTCTAGCGTCGATGCCAAAGACGAAGTCCAGATGAACGAAATGGTCATCAGGTACCGTGTAATCCCAAACAATGCTCCGAAGAGATTTCCGGAGCACGGCCACGTCATCTGGATTTCCGAAGTAATCATCTGAGAGGGAAAACAATACTGAGATGTTTCAGTACTTCTTTCACTGTCGGAGTTTGGAGACTGCTAAAGAATCGCGGCCAACAGACAGAATGATCTTTCTCTTGATTTGAGATAAGAATGGCAAGAAGATCAAAATCAATCTCCTACAGCTTGGTCTCCTATGAGCGGCTTTATGTGTTTATACCATGTGAATTCAACCTACTTTCGCTATGAATCAGAGCGATTGGCGCACTTATCCGCAGGGTTTCGTATTTTGGAGGAACTGCGGACCCGTACCTGCGAAGTGTTGCATGAAATCGAACTGAGTCAAAATTTACGAAGCCACCGAGCAAATAGAACGTTTTAGTCTCTTATGTCAAACGAAAGCCCGAAATTCTGACCGAAAACTTCGTTCTCGAACTGTACCTCTTCCAATTCTCTCCGGAACCGTAATCGAATCGACGGAAATTCGATGCTCTGATGAATTGTGCGAATTGAGCTACGTTCCGTTTGGCAGCGCCCACCGGTAGATGAGAAAAGTACACTGGTATCCGAGTCTGGAAGTTGGTTTCCGTTATCCACTGTTATGCGAAGTTCCCTTTCGGTTACCTCCATCCATCTGACATTAAATAAGTTGACAGACCTGATTTAAATGCTTGAGACTGACTCCAAACATGAAGAATGTAGGTAGTCCGCATAGAAATCTCCATGGGGTCTCGCAGAACGAGTACATGAGCTGTTTACGTGTCGGTGACACTGTCAGCAAGGCTCCGTTCGAGATGACATTTGATCCAAGTGTCAAAACCTCGGAAAACGGTGTGAGGAATCTCGCGGGTGATCGAATGAATGTCATATTGCAGACCGGTGCGATGGCTGCCATCAAGCGCACCTGGGAATCGATGTAGGATTAATGTTGGTCGATGTAGTTGACGATTAGAACGCGGAGGAATACTGCTGCCTGACGCTGTCCCGAATGGAAATGAATCGAAACCTACCTTTGGGTTGTACTCGGGTAGTTCGGCTAGCATAGCAAAAGCTGCCATGTTACCTTGAGAGAAGCCCGCGTAGAAAAGCGAATTGGTCCCCGTAGTGTGTAGGACGAAATCGATGAGCTTCGGGATATCGTACAACGCGACTTCGTCCATGCTTTACAAAGAATTTTCTCGCATGAGAGTCGGTGATTGTAATCCGGGAAAGTCAGAAATCTTCTCCCACCGTCATCATATAACTCGTTGGATAGTTTACCTGAAGGACCAATAATCCCTGGAATTGGTCGGTTTGGAGACGTGTTTGTTCGAGTAAGGGGTCCCTCTGAAGTTTCCCAGCCAAACATCGTAACCAGCGTCCGCGAGAATGAACCCTGTCGGTGAAAATCGATCTTCTGAGCGACGGATCATCCTGTCTTTTGACACCTCGTGCTTGAGTATTCATTGATGATGAGTGACTCATGATAAATTAGGGCGGTTACGAGTGGGGTAAATACCAAGACTCTGATGCGGATAGTTTATGACCCACTCAGCGGCTGAAGAGAAAAGCCCATGGATCAGAAGAATGGGCGTTTTGTGTCCTGGAGCCAAACCTGGAAGGAGATCGTTCGTGTCACATCGGTGGTCAGTTTTGTTTCCATCAAGGTCTTCTCGGAAAATTCTTCTACATTTCAAATAGGTTACGATAAGGAAATTCCCTCACTCTGTATTCCGAACGGTATCCTCTGCAAAGACAGGATATAACCATCTTTCGTCACCGTTGAATACTCCTCGCAAGGGTAGCCTTGTCCTCGAATCAGTTCGGCCTGCCCATCCCGAAAAGAATGAATGCGTTTTGGCTAAAAAAGCTTGCTCCGCACAACCTCAGAACCCATTTCTTCGAAGATTTTCGTCCCTTCCTTCCTGAGCTCACTCGTTGTGATTGAGACACCGAATCGCACGACAATCTTTGAAAGTCGCAATGACGAAAAATGCACAAAATACTGAACCGGACACCATGGAGTCGTTCCCAAGCATCGAAGACACCCAATTTCGATCAGAATACTAAACTGTTGATACAAAACTGCTCGAAAAACTCTGAAGCTTTCGGCGAAGAATGAATAGAGACCGTACGAGAAAGAAGGCACAAAAGTTCATCAGCGCCGACTCAGACTCAAGCGAGGAAGAGGAGATATGGATGATGCAACACGAAAACTACCGAAACCCTCAATCTGAATCAACTTCAATGCTCACCGGTGTTTTGAATGCGTCATCTTGATATACTCTGCACGTCACAATCGTCAAGCAGGGAATGACAATTAAGCACTTCGCTCGTAAACGCATCAGCGAGGATGGAGATCTCATTCACATCCACTGGTTATCTGGCAAAAAAATATTGTTTCTTGCGGTTGCTTTCATCTCTCTTCCACCCTCTAATAAACTCGCAGCTTCCAGTTGACGGCCGTACCGCTAATATGTATATTTCAAAACAAACAGACACGCACTCCAACTAGAAAAATAACGCGGTGAATTGAGAGATATAAGTCCTCCAAGATCTCCGATATTCAACCCGCTCCATCCGATGATCTCAATCGATCATTCCTGGTTAGATGACAGAGAAAATTACGAACCTAAATTCCGAGATCATCGAAAGAGCGCTGCACAAGAGCTAGCTCGATTGCCGGAACGCCGATTGGAGCGGCTGTATGATCACCATCCCGTTACGAACGCGCAGCTACCCAAACACAAGAACAAAGCCGGCTCTGGATCCAGACCCGGAACTGACATCGCGTCAACCGGCGGCGGCGTCTGCCGACATCTTTCCCTTGAAAGAGGGAAGCGTATCGAGCAAGATCCTGGCCGTCGGATACTGCAAATGCCATTTTATCTGTCAAGCCATCGAAGCTTGGCATTCATCCAGTGGATCCGTTTTCTTCTATGGTCAGTTCCAGAAAATGGGTGCTCCGCACCAGATGCTTACGGTTGTCGTTTTTCATGGATGAAGTTCCTTCAAGATCCCGGCACCACAACGGTAAACTGCAGCACTGGAATCATCATTCATCCGGAAATCAATCAACCTAGCCTTCACGAAATAATCGTTCGAACACGCATACTACGATTTGCGTACTTCTCGCAGAAGATCTCTGGAGATATCTTCTACATACTAGGAGCGAGCCAGCCTTTGGCACTTTGATCTCACGCTAAAAGCATAGTTTCAAGTTCGAGGAACTCGGTGGAAAGTGGGAAATAAACATTCGGCAAAAAAGGAGGACCAATCGTGTGAGGGGTTGAACAAGTAGTTATTTTATTTCTAATTCCAATATGAAAAGCAGTGACTGATGATTCACTTCCGGAATTCCCATGATCGTCCACATATTTTTGACCCGGATACCCTGATCACGACTCTCGAGTTACTTCAACTTCAGCTAACACAGTAAGGCGAAGCGGCATTCGTTTTCAGGTAGATGATGACGCCTCGATACGAAAATGGGACTTTCATGCACCGCCCCATACTCAAATAATGTGACTGATCTCTCGTTGGCGAACACAGTCCTCTCCGAGCTTCAAAAACACTCGAACATAAATGGCCTGTATAACGACAGCGGTGCGGGAAAGCGATTGCTTCCAGATAGTAATCCACTGCCCTGAAGTGCGAGCACGCGAAGTCCATAACTGGAAATTGAACATTATCTCAATGAATCCGATCACTTCTAGTTCTGGCACGGTGCACTTTTGCTGCCCTTGCCAGTCGATCCATGAGCTACTATCTGTTCCAGAGAACTTACAACTGCAGCCGGGTTGATCTCTCCCCCCATTGGGGTAGTAGTCGACGTGGCCGAAATTGGCTTCCAGGCCGAGCTTTCCTCTCAAGAGATCATTTCCTGATGAGGTGTGAACGGCCTCCAGAAACTGCACCACGTTTTTGTTCGGATAGAATCCGTTTCCTTCGAACAGCGGCGACGCGGCATCGAGTGCTTGAAGAATTCTATCAAATTGAGTTTGGATTTTAAACCTTCCAACACATTCCGAGCCCATATTCTCCCGCAATAATATACACTGCGTACCTGTGAGCTGTCCGATGGTGCGTCCATGAGTTTTCCGATGGATTTCCTCAGCCATGGAGCCACCGATGTGAGCGCCCAAAGAGAAGCCGACGAATTGAACATTCTCGATCGGAATGCTGAACTCTTTCACGAAATTCAAGACGAAATATGCGGCCATTAGTCCAATCATCGGTGCGTTTGCAGCGGCCGACGTGTACACTGTCGTTATGCGCGCCCCCAACTTCCAGTCAATTATTATGATATTTGCTTTGTACTTCTCGATCTGCACCGAATAATTCGAGCTTATAGATCATGATCCTGTCACGATTGAATGATAGATCGAGGTGCTGACGAATTTACTTGGTGTCAGGATGCGCGGATTGTTCATTCACCTCTATAGACCTCATTTCGCGGATCCATCTCAGATTGCCGTGGCCTCCGAAGCCGTGAGCGACGAACACCAACGCTTTGTATGGATTCTCGAGAGCTTTTCGTAAAGTGGGATCGACTGATTTGAATGAAGAGTTAAATCGAAATATACCAGCCGGTGTCTGACTTGACTAAAAATCACATGAGTTGAGTTTTAGAGGGATTGCCCCAGGAAAACCACGGCCTGTATTGGAAGTTCACTCAATGAAAAGCACATCGAGACTCAGAGCAAAGGAAAGAAATATGTCCAATGTACACCCCGACACCGGCGACGGACAGTTGAACTCACGTTGGTATAAAGTTTGAACTGTGGAGGGATTTTCCGCGGGTTCTCCGGAAGCTCGCCGATGGGGTCCCTCGAAAAACACCCCAATGGTTCATAACACACAAACGAATTACGGCTGAACCTGCTCTTATTGATCCTGCTCTGACGTTCGGCATTCCACATGGCTGTAGCTAATCGATTCTTGTATTCTGCTGTTTGCACTTGGTCACTTTCTCCTAATGTCACGTCCATTGCAAAAACGATGTATATCATGCATGAGAACAGTCGCATCTGCAATTATGGAAAAGGAGATTTCAACTCTGCCTTCTGACTTTGTGGGGAAGGTCGAAAGTACCTGTGTCTACTTCCAGCGCGGGCGTTCTGCAAAGTCAGATGCGTGATTGGAGAGGTTTCATGAATAACGTTGTCGTCCGGAAACAAAAAAGCGCATCGTTAGAGATCAACATAAAGTTGAACAACTTCTGAAAAAGAGCGAGCCGGTGCGGTTACCAGCAGGGCGTGACCAGAAGACATCATATGAACCGGATTGTTCAAAATAGGGTTGATTAGGAATCTCCATCGGGAATCTGAGAAGATCAGAATCTCGGTAGATTCAGTGGAACGGGAAGCGCGACCCCTATGGATCCCTTCCCTGGCTCTTGATTCCATGAGCTAACCCCCTCTTCCCGGGTTCCTTTTGTAATTCTGAGGTCGGATCTAGCAGGAAAGTTCCACAGGGGAATGTACCCGATGTACCAGGTCTGTGAAGATGAAATGAGATATTTTTCAAAATTCTCGCCATTTCCGTACCCAGAAAGCTAGAGAGCTGATTTTGGTTTCATTTGAAAGCTTATCCTTCTGGCTACTAATTGACGCCAGACTCAGCTTTCTGTCACACCTCTGAACGATTTGAGAGCACTTTTGAGCAAACGAACGAGGTATCGAAAATCTCGATCCCGCGGGGAATCGCACAACTCACGCTCCAAAAAAGCTACCGAGCTGGTTTTTGTTTCATTCGAAAGTTCTGTCTCTCGGCTACTCAACGCTAGAAAACCAACATGTAGTCGAGAAACAGAACTTTCAAATGAAACAAAAATCAGCTCGGTAGCTTTTTTGGAGCGTGAGTTGTGCGATTCCCCGCGGGATGGACATTTTTGATACCTCGTTCGTTTGCTCAAAAGTGCTCTCGAATCGTCCAGAGATGTGTTAGAAAGCCAGAAGGTTGAGCTTTCGAATGAAACCAAAATCAGCTCTCTAGCTTTCTGCGGACGGAAATGGCGAGAATTTTAAAAAGTATCTCATTTCATCTTCACAGACCTGGTTTCACATCAATTTTCAGACATAAACTTCTCCTGCTTCATTGTACCAGACCTTCAGATGAGGATGGACGAGGAATAAGATTCCTTTCTTGGAAATCGTCTCATGACAAACTCATTCAAGCAGTTACCTCTGATCGCACACTTCTCGGAGCCTGATCACAGCCCTGTAGTGAGCGAACATCTCGGAATGAAAAAAAAAAAAGTCGCCCACATCTGTTTCGTACATCATGGGCTCGTAGAAGTTACACTTGAATTTCGATTACATTGTTCGTGGTTGCCTGGAATGGAACGCCTGGAATGGCGAGCGCATGGACCCATGGCTCGGAACATCCATACTCACCCCCTCAGCCTCTGGACTCGTTGGACTAGTGAATCTAGACCAATATTTCCCAAAGGCCGCTGTAGATGCCTCGAGGAAATTCATGCCTTACCTTTCGTTTATGTTATCCTCATCAAAATTAAGGTACCGAGGATGAGGAATAACCAGAAAAACTTGGTTGAGCTGCAAGCACGAATTTCCCGTTGAGTATTCTCACTGGAGGCAACAAAGACCTGAATGAGATAAGCCTTGGAATGACGTAATGTAAGAGCTTGCATAACAATAGCCCGATGATATACCGATGTCAGCATCCGCTTTCGGGGCGCTCGCCACAGATCTGAATCCCTGAATATCGCTAGTTCGAAGTTGTGCGATGAATTAGAGGACGAAGCACTCTGGAACCTGATGGAAATGCATCTATCACGGAACATCTGAGCCCCATTGAGTTTTTTAGAGATCTTCACTTCAGGGTTGCACGCGGTTCTCACACCGGGGTGTGTTAGCGCGTTGTTCTCAGGACCCCTCACTCCCTACACTCTAGGTCGTAACTGGAACTTTTAACCAACCACAAATCCACCAACCACAAAATTCTAGATATATGTACTTTTGACTCACGACCGTTTCTACACATTCATCACTCCATAATGGATTCATGAGGAACCAGCGGTTTCATAGCTGATATATCCGCGGTTCTTATTCTTGGATCGCATATAGTTATGCCGATACGCAAGATAGTTTCCAAATCAAAAATCTTCGCCGACCTTCTCCTTCAGAAATGTTTCTGTGGCCGTTTGTATTTGGCAACAATTCTTGAGAACCCATTTAATTGAAAGACCACAAATGGTTTTCCACAAAGTTTTGGAGAGTAGTCGCTTTCAAAATATTTATGTTATTAGATATTAGATGAGGTGTTTCGCCCAAGATAGCTGGTTCCTTGTCTCATTTCGGTCATTACTCGGTCGAAATTTCTCCGATTTGGGCGATCTTTTATGAAAGTTTCTCATCTTGAGCCAAGCTATTCGACGAAGACGTCTCATTTCATTTTCATTTATTATTACTTATGAAGAAGGATCTTCCGTCGCGAGCCGTGGGCTGCGTAGTCAATATAATAATACGTACTTTCGGCCAGAGGTCAGCACTATGTTTCCTGAGTTTACGTTTGAGCATCGGAAAGTTTCGGAGAGGCGGGTCTCGAGTGGAAGTCCGTTCCGAAGTGAGGCCATTGCACAGAGCGGGGCAGTTTTCGGAGCTCCGAGTGATACGACAGGTAATCTGAACTTATGGAGAAGGGTATCGCGACCCGAAGATGTAAGTGCGTAAGAAGAGGTGAGTAGGGAGAAGAGAGGGTGAGACGTACTTTGAATGAGAGGAAGACAAGGCATGCAAGGCCATAGTACGAAAGTAGTTCAGGGTTTCGGCGATGAAGAGAGGCGACCGGAGATCTGGGCCGAAGTCCGACCACTGCTCTGGGAGCATTCCTGAAAGCCACACTGATGAGCTGCAAGGACTGTCACGTGGGAACCGGGTAGCGCACACGAATAAAGTATTTGAGGGAGCTTATCAGAAGGGAGCGGAACACGAGACGAAGTGCAGAGCGCGGGAAGCCAAACCTATGGAGGCGATGAATGTAGAAAGTATACGGAGAAAGTTTGTTTTGAAGTCGACATGCATAAGGCGAAGTGCAACGATCACTAGCGGTTCTGTCAATATGGTGCGAGGAGAATGGAATGTTAGTCAATGTAGAGAAAACGAAAATTGTCAAATTCAGAAAAGCCGGAGCCCAGGGAAAAACGAAACTATATATAGATAGGAAACAGATCGAGTTTGTCCAGCATTTCAAATATCTAGGTATAGTAATGCAACCAGCGCTCCGATTTAACGAACATGTAGATAACCTCCTGACACGCACAGCAATGACAATAACCTGCCTCGGGAATCTCCAGAAGCTCCCAATAAAACTCGCGCTCAAGATCTTCGAACTGAAGATAATGCCCACAGTTAGATACGGAATGAGGTACATAGCGCCAAAACTTTCGAAAACATCCATGATCAATCTTGACCGATGCAAAACCATGTTCCTCAAGGCAGTACTTGGCCTCAGCCGCCACACGTCCAACACATTTGTGCTGGCACTTGTTGGGGAAAAAACCTTATGCGAGAACCTGAAGGACGAGGGACATCACTTCGAGCCCTGGAACGACTACGAAAAAAACATCGAGACCCGAAGGAGAAACTTCCGAGACCAGGAATACCAATCGGGGCCAGCCTTCAACCGCGAAGACTGGAAGTTCGAAGGCAGAACCGATCGAGCAGAGATATGCAGAGCAACGTACCACGGGTACCATCACAGAATTTGTACGAGAGGAGATTTCTTCAATAGCGAGAACGAAAACGATTTGTGCTCCTGCAAGTACTGCGGGGGGAAGAAAATTGGGCGATTGCACATCTTAGACTGTAAATATCTTGAGAAAAAATCGATCAAAATGATCGCGAGAGAACTTTGAACTGCAGAAACATGCGAATAAAAACCATTGTATTGTATAAGCTTGCCAGCTGACGCTCTCTCCCAAGATGACCCCGAGACAAGTGGTATAGCTATCAGAGAATAAGGGAGGTCGTTCAGCCGGACCTGGCCATCACATAAAACAGAGCGAGAACCACGTCAACGGAAGTACAAGAGCTTTGTATTATCTGCGTTGATCGCAAGACGCAAAACACAGAAAATAGAAAATAAATGATCGAGAAAGGTTTTTAGTGAGAAAATCTCTCAATCAGCGTCAAATTGGAAGAGAACTGCTGTATCGTCAACGCATGCCAACACCCTTAGTTTGCTTGAGAGTGAGTTGGAGTATTTGAGAATGTGGAATGCAAACAAGATGGGTCCAAGTATTCTCGAGTAACTCTTGGAACGACTTTTTCTTTGGCGAGAACCTGGTTCCCCAGCTCGTGCCGTGACGTAGAAACCTCATAAAAACTTCGGGAAGCATGTGAGGACAACTGAATCAACGGCTCAAATAAGATCATAGCACGGGAGGGGGGGGGGGGGAAAAAGCGGTATTCCCACTTGATTAGATCAATACATCGAACATGTACCCATCCGAAATTCTTGGTTAACTAACGGCATGATGAACTCATGATCGGTCACATCCCTGGACCGCGTTGCCATCAGGAGTTCGCTTTTCGAAATTGGCGACGGCATTCTATTGAGGTGAATCATTAAAGAATAGCCGGAGTCCCGCTTGAAAGAAGCAGAACCTCGGAGGATTAAGTAGCTGAACTATTGATTAATTATTCGAATGGAGAACGGTTCTCATGGTCCCTTCCATTTGTTTCGATCGTGCGCCTCCCAACTGGCCGAACTGGATCTTCTCCGTGAAGAAAAATGTTCAAGCTCAAGAGAAGACAATTTTGGGAATCACGAGAGCTTCATATATTAGCCTTCGTAGTGACGCCCGATCATAACTCACCGGTCCATCAACAATAAGATAATTCATCAGCTTTCACACGGCGCGGCGGTGACAAGTGATTTGGGAAAAAACTGCGAGGAAACGATAGAGGAGAAGCCTTATCTTTCGAAGATTCGAAATTACCAATGCTGAAATAGACAATCGGTATCCTTGTCGTGGCTCTACGATGTCGTTAACTCTATTCAATCCGCGATGTCTAGAATCGAACGAGTTTCCCAGGTCAGGGTCTTTCCGGTTATTATTTCTAGCAACATTAATTCTTGCAACTTCAGTCAGCGTATTGTCGACTGCTCTCCGTTCAAGCTCCGGAGAACAGGGTACCGATAGTTCAGAAGACTGTTTCAATTCGCCTTTTCTCTAAATCCTCAGTCCTTATGATCTTGAGCGGACCTAATTTTAGATATGGATGCATCATGGTGGAGGCCCAAGATGTGAGACGAATCTATGACTGACTCCGAGCATGGGATTTCATACTTTGTTTGACACAAAAACTCAAAAATCTCAGGGGAACGCCAGACACGCTAGTTGTCGCTTATTCTGACCACTGGAAATGAATTCCAATGGTCAAACATCAATTTCGGAACAATGTTCACTGTTCTCGTTAAATGTGATCAATGCCACCGTTCTTCCAATCTTGGATCGATTATTTCTGCAATCGGGAGCTGAATACACTCATCCATCAGCCAATCAATCAGAAGAGCTTTCATTGGCAACCATCGACATGTCCCAGAAGTACTCGAAATAATCTTGCTTCGCATCACTTAGCGGACGATGACGTTCCATGACGTGAATGAACAGCTCCTGGGCTTGACATTACCTCGATTTGTTCGTTTCTGTCAAACGGGAGAGCGGACTGTCGTGATGCGAAACTTCGTTCTCTGTGCCGAGCATTCCAACTCGACAGTTTTATGATTTGCAAACGTAATTTCTGGAATGCTTGGAAATGACTGTTGACGTAGTTGTGAAACCCCCGACAAGCGTCGCGCGTCGTGTTGGAGTTGTCGTTTGCAAAGGAGGAGGTCCATCGTCGGACAGAAAAAAGAAAGTTCGACGATACAAGCACAGAAGCGCAGCTTGCTGTAGCCAGTTTCTAATACCTGACCCTCGCCGCGGAGAGACGCGAAACGGGAGTCTATTTCTGAATTTGTGAAAGCATTCAATCGTACAACATAAAACTGTTTCAAGCCGAATGTGTTCGGTGCTGGAGCTGAGTGTCTAAGGTTAGCGGTTCGTTATCCATGTCCTTACATGAACAGCTTCCGAAATCTCAAGCATCAATCTTACGTTAGGAAACACGGGACAATCCCTCTTGTTCGATTGATGCTCCAAACTTTCAAAAATCGCTTCCTGCGTCGCTCGTTCTGGACATTCAGTCCTGAGAATAAATTGATTTCCGCAGTGGAAGAAGGTTCTCCGGATTCCGCTGGAGTTCGATCGAGTGAAATAACGGACAATCGTTGGTCACATCAAAAGCCGAAGGACTAATCGACTCGAGTGCTTAGTGGAGGGATAGACCGTGACGGAAGCTCTCTGAGAGGTCAGTCTTGGCGGGGACCGAATTTCGATTCTGTAAGAGCTGATAAATACTTCGTTCGAATCAAGTGCTCGAGGGTCACATTCCGTAGTTCTCTGGGTGCTAGTGAAAAAATCGCTGCCAAAGCGGGAGTTTCCGGATTGGAGTCGCATGATTAGAGGACAGCGTTGTCAACGATGTCTCGTGACTCTGAAGCGCCGGAGAAGCATTGAGAACGTCTAATTGACTGAAAACTTCGTATTTTGCAAATATCACCTAATTTGATAAACAGGAGACCCATCCGCTGAAGATGGAGACTTAATCACGAGGCCATTAAAATCCTTTGATTCAGTGAAGGCCGGTGTCGCTCGGCCTCCAAGCCGGCTTTCGGTGAATTGTAGTTCACTCTTTCGCTTCATTCATGCCGGCTCTCAGGGGAGAGTGCTTGGGCGCTGCTGGCAAGCGACTCGCCTGCTTGCTGAGTTGCTCTTCGCGCTCTATCCGGTTCTGCCAGACGGGCATCTATCGGGTGAACGTGTTCATCGCTTCCTCAACCCACGAGTGCGCGAAAGAGCCAGCTGCTTAACGTGCGAGCTGACACCTGCTGTTCGCATGAGTGTGAGCTAAAGAGACTCCTACCTCAGTGAACTCGAAAGTCTCCACCATCAGCTGATTGAGGCGCGCGGTTTTCAATCTGTGAAAGATGACCCAGAACAGTGAGCCACACACCGGTTCAAAGAACGACACCGTGATCGGTACCGAAGAGGATATGCACGATGACAATCAGCAAGATGAGACTGTTTTTCTCAACAAAGAATCGGTTTGTGACCAGGTGGTGATTGAATAGTTTGTTGAATATTCCTTCATTTTGTCGGAGAGCACTCCAATGATCAACGGCATATAGATGCGGAATCTGAATCATTCAAAATTCCAAAGCAGTTCCGCTGCTTGGGGGTCTCTTTTTGTTCAGACGGTCGCGTTTATTCACTCAACTGATTTGATTGCGAAAGTCGGCATGCTAAATCAGAACCAGCCATGAATCAGACTTCATCCGATCATTTCAAAAATGGGAAACTCGGGGATAACGGAAAGGTAGCCTTTGCGAAGACTCGCAAAAAAACGCTACAAAGATTCACGAAAAGGATTTTTTCCCCGTGGATTTCGCCGAATGTTATAGATCCCATCGTTTCACCGCTCTGTCGGAGAGTTTCTCCCATCGGGTGAATTTCAGAATTTTCGACCAACTTTCGGTCCGCTTGGGAACTTTCGGTCGCGCGGTTACTTCGATCATGAGTCTTGATTCGAGAAGCAATCATCGATATATCTGGAGGTTGATTTTGGTGCCCGCTCTTGTCGTAGGGGAGGTAAAATGAGGGCGAAATCCGTTTCAGATGGACGCGCAACCAGCTGACGTCTCCGAAGTCGTCGGAAAATTCGGACGTTACCACTTCATACTCATCTTGGTGAACATCTTGCGAGCGATTCCGATTGGTTGGACTTTGACGTCAGTGGATTTCTTGGCAGGAGACGTGGATCATTCATGTGCTGCTCCATCTCACTACAATGGCTCGGACTGGGAGCTGGAGGGTCGGATATCTGCGACCGCGTGTTCAAGGTATGAAATGGTTTTCATCCCGGACCATGGGCCAACATGCAGGGTTATACGCGCATACTCGTTCTTCGACGCAGCATCTGAATCACGCGCCCGATTTCGCTGAAAATAGCCGTGTATGCCGTTCAGAAAATGTTTTATATTCCTTGTCGAATGGTAGGGGATTATGTCGCATTCGAGTTTATCGAGAACGTCGCATTCATCGAATGTTAACCAGAAGAGATCTCGAATCTAAGAAATCTGGCACCGAGTTGAGCCGCCGATTCTCAGGAATCTTGTCGGTCCGGTTAGACTTTCTTGAGTCACGAATAATGATGGAGCGTTTGAATCAGGGACTTTGTTGAAAAACAGGACACAACTAGAGTGCAACAGATCTCACTGCGTGCTTGAATGAGCATTTGGAAACGTCCCTGACATGAAAGCATTTCATTCCCCTATATTCTCTCGCTTCAGATATCACGTAGACATCGATGGCTTCGTTAACGCTTCTCATCCGCACGAGGAATGCACTTCATGGACATTCAACGAGAGCCAACCATCTAGCGCCGTGGTCGAGGTACTTCTATCACAAGTTCTCTGTTTTCTGACACAAATCCAAAACTCAGATGAGGATCACTTTTAGTATCCGTACGATCACATGTTTCGAAATTCGCGGAAGAAAGCGGATGGAACGCCCCATGAGACAGAGAGAAGTTGAATCATGACTTGTACTTTCCTTGCTCGTAGTGGGACCTGGTTTGCGAACGTGCGTGGATGAAGTCCGCGATACAGAGTGTCGCCTTCCTCGGTCAACTTATCGGAGCTCTTGTATTCGGGAAACTAGCAGACAAGTATGTTCTGTGCGCTGCTGAGGTTCTGAGACGCTTTATACTTGATGGTCGTCACTGATCGGATCAACCGTTTCGTGTTTCATTTTGTTGATTACAAAAACACTCTGAAAACGTTCGTCCTCTTATCTCAGATATGGCCGTTTGTTGATGTTCGACGTCGCCGCAGTCACGATGCTGATTTTCGGCGTCGCCGGAAGTTTTGCCCCAGTCGTGGAAATGTTCAACGGGATACGATTCCTGCAAGCAATGAGTACAGCGGGACTCCAAACCCTCTCGGCGGCCCTATGTGAGTTTTATTGATGGCAAGATACGCTTCGTGCGCTCCCTGCGTCGGATTTTGAAGAAGGAGAAATACGGAAGAGTATAAACTGAACGTTCACAGATTCTGAGGTTGCGTTGCCCGCCGATCGTAACTATCTACATCTCGGGATGACTCTCGGACTTGGAATCACACAGCTTTTGCTACCAGCGATGGCAAAATGGTTTGACAATTGGCGTTACGTACAGCTTGCAACAGGACTGAGCGCGGCGGCTCTGTTGCCATTCCTCTTGTACGTCTGAATCATGATGACTTAGTTCAAGGTTTTTCGAAGCGACTTATCGCCAAAAAGTTGATGATCCGATCCATCGCTAACTTTCTGTTTCAGCTACATGGAAGAATCTCCCAGATGGCTCTTGTCAGTTGGCCAACACAAGCGCGGTGAACGAGTTCTGAAACGAATTCTTCGGAAGAACGGAAGCCATGACACGGATCTGGTCAAGAAGATGCCGCAGCTCATCCAGAAAGCATCCCAGGGTCCACCTAGCGCTGGTTTGAAAGATCTCTGGCCCTTCCAAAACGTCAGAAGGAATCTCTTCGTAATGTTCTTCCTTTGGTAAATATACCTTATTCGTCGATATTGGAAGGGATGAGAAGAAAAGTTTGAGAAATCGAACCGAGTTCTAAGAGAATGAAAATATGACGAGAGAAGTGACAGGCTCCCTTCACGCAGGGCCATCAACAATCTGGCACTTTTCGGAATCACGTATCTACCGTCGAAACTTGGAGGCGATCGTTTCTTCAATTTCACTGCCGCCAGCTCAGCAGAAATTCCCGCGGGATTCGTTGGTCTCTACGTCATCCGTAAATTGCGTCGACGAAACTCTCTGACGGGCATTCTGTTGATCTGTTCGTCAGCTCTGTTGGCGACGGCCCTCATACCGATGGGTAAGCTTTGTCGATGGCTGTCGCTTCCATAGATCACGAAAGAAGCAAGCATCCGAGTTCATGGAATTCATGGTGGAGCTCCTCGCGCGTCAAGCCGTTGAAGATGTCTGAGCGAGAAAAACTCTGGACTGAAGCAATTGACCGTCCAATTACTCCCCAGAATTCGTCCATGTTCGGGTGGCTTGCATGTTCGTTGCCAGATTCTGCGTTGTGATCACAACTGCCACGATGTGGGTTTTCACAATGGAACTCTTCCCCACTTCAATCAGAAGTTTCGCACTTTCCCTATGTTTCTTCGTCGGCAGAACCAGCGCAGCCCTCGCACCGTTCCTCCGAGATCTGGTAAAGTGGTTTACAACGGAGTTTTCGAATTCAGACCGAAAAATTCAGCAAGGGTTCTCTTCTTGAGATCATCGCGCCGAAGCTATTCCTCTCAACTCGAAAAAGCTGATATCTCTACCTTCCACAGGCCGATTACCATCAACCTGCACCATTTGCCCTACTGGCTCTTCTCACGGCATTCTGTGCCCTGGTTCTTCGGTTGAGCCCCGAAACCCTTGGAAGACCTCTGCCTGATTCAATGATTGAGGCTGATCTCATCGGTCGGGAAGATCGGATACCGAAACATGTGGTTTGAACACAACGGAGCCGATAACGGAGCTTCACGGCCAATTTCGATAAGCGCTGGGATTTCCGCTAACAGAATCGGGGAAACTTCGCTTCCGGTATCAGCACCTATGCTATCGGATAAGTACGATTTTGTCAGCCTCAATGTCTTAATGCACAACAGAACAATGATCAAGGTCGGGCGAGACCAGTTGCGACAAACGCAGAGCAGAAATCATCGAAGAATATCCCGAAGCAAACCTTCCATAAACTCACTTTATCTTTCCGAGAACTGAAGGGAGGTATTGATAAAACGCATCAAATCAGAATACAATAGTTCCCCCCCTATCACCTTCAACGCTCAACGCTATCGGAAAACTTCTCATTAGATTTATGCTCAGTCAGCGAGAGAACACAAAAGGGTACATGAGAGGAGACGTCCTTGGAAGAAACTTGTTCTTTAGTTTTCAGTTGCGATTTTGGAGGTGTCCGAATAAGTGTCCGCCATTTCGTCACAGAGAATCGATTCCTCGATATCTATATTGGGCGATCTGTGCGAGTTGTAAAAGCGATCGGAAGGAACCGATACGCGAAAATTTTGTGAGTAGGTCCCGTGGCTTTTGTTGTTGTCCGCAAGCTCATATTTTTGAAGATGAATTGGATGAGATTGTACAGAAGCCTGAAATCTGGACAAGATTCAAGCAACTCGAGTGAGATCACCGCAAAATAGTTAGTATAATGGCGTTGGAGAGATACTAAAAATTTATCGAGTGTGATCTACATTTGAATACGAAATATATTTTTCGGAATGGTTCCCGTATTGAGAGAGCACCATAACTAATGTTACCCACTCTCGAATAAGTACTCCAAGATCTTCTCAAATCCTTGAAATCAAAGCCCGAAAAATTCACAAAACTTAAAGATCGGCAAGAAATGACAAAAAGTTATCCTCACTGAGGACCGGTTGACTGATTGCCACTCCTCCTGAGCCTGTATAGTGGTTAGTGATTTCTCATCCATGTTAATTGAATTCAGAAGTCCTTATCCAAAACGCCATAGGTCTGATCCTTGAGGAGAGAAACATATTCCAAGATCCCAATGACTAGGGATGCTACGTGGACGTGAACAGAAGGTTTAGTGCCGCTTTGGAAGGTTTCGTGACCTTGAAATCGGAGATGCAGGTTGTCTCAATTGAGGTCAGGCTGTTCAGGACCTCTGGGTTATACTCCGTTGGATCATTCCGGAAAAGAGACGCGCATTTCGATACTCCAGATAGACTGATAGACCCATATAGCTGTGTGGACTAAAATCTCGTACGAGAGAACCTTTTTCGGAGCTCAAGCTTAACTTCCAGAGATGTGTCGTAATCATAGCCACAATCATTTAAGAACTTGAAACCGAACTCTGAGAGTTTTCGGGGCAGCACGAGCACAATAATTAATGAGTGTCACGGGATACGTGATAACCACAACGAAAATCTTCCATATATAAATGTAACCAGAGCTGCAATCATTGCCGCCGAATAAACGTGAACAAGTGCATATAATTTTACGAGTTTTTATTATGAAATCAGTCTCTCACCACAACGGCCTGCATATCCACTGAGCTTCCGCCCTAGAGTCTCGCAGTCGCCTCATGTGAAGAAATCTTCCCTATCTTAAGGTCGAGTGTGAGATTTTTTTGTATCCGATGAGTTCTGCATATGCAAGATTCCAGGGTGGTTCTCCTGTTCCTGATTAACTTTCGTGTTCCCGACGCCTCAAGCGTCAACAGCGACCTATATGAGCATTAAAGTGCTGAGTTGCTCTGTTTAGCTTTATCGAGATAGGAAAAGGGCCTTCTTTCGTTAACAGTTTCAACATCTCTAGCTTCGATCTGACCTACTCGATATCCTAACAAAGTCGGTACGGCAGACGAGCACCATTCTCGGAAAGAATGTCTGATTCTGGTTCATGAATACTGATTTTCCCACACGATCGTGTCCTAGATTTGAAACCCCCAGTACGATCAGGCGTCCTCAGAATCTTTCTGAAAATTGGCTTCCTCACTGAGCATTTCTATCCTGAGTCTGGAGCGGTCACAGATCCGAGCTTCCTCTGATCAAAGAAAACCACGACATGGCAAAGTTTCAGGCTTTGAGGAAGATCTGTCCGCGATGCCCTTGATAACTCTGTAGATCTGAGGCGGCTCTTCCCTTCCAGTCGAGGTGCTGCTCAACTCTGCTTTCGTGTCGACCTTCTACTTATTCTAACATTAGAAGGCTCCGCTCGGAGCCGAGATATTAGCCGTCTGTTAAACTTGATACTTGCACATTGATATTATTATAAACGAGTGGGTGAATTTTTCCGCGGATTTCTGAACAGCGGAACGAGACTTCGTTTGGCGACAAGTCAGCTCGAACTCATTGGGATGCCATCGAACTCTCCCGGTTTCTCCGGACATTTGCCATCAGGTGAGTGATAACTGAGTTTCTTCGGAGTCCTAGAGTTCGAATCGGCACAATAATTATCAGGGTCGTTCCACTTGAGGTTCAGTTATCTAGCCTGCTTCCTATCCTAAGATCTATTCACAACTTATGTACACGAACATCCTCAATATTTCTGTCGCAGATGCTGTTGTTCTTTCATTCCGTCTAATGCGATCGGTCTTCAGTGACTTGAAGATGACGGACCAGATACGCAATTTCCGTTCTCAGCGTTTGTGCGATGCTTTTCATCTTCACGCATTTGTTTCACTCAAAATGTATCCATTGATTCAGGTCCGTTGAGATTAAATATCCGTAGGGAGTGCTGTACTGAGAGCCTGGGTGATAGGGTGGGTAAGGTCCAGGGTAGGCAGCGTACCCGTAGCCGGCGTACGGTTGTCGCTTGTCGGGATAAACCTATAAAGAATTCAAAGGGAGAATTTTAGCATCGGAATTCTCATATCACCAAATATTCCAGTCACATCGGGCAATAGCCGTCTAGCCGAGTAGTTTTCAATCGAATTCGGGGCTTGGATTAGAAACTACCCCGATTCGACCAATTAGACGGAGCTACATCGTTTCTGCCGAAGTTCAACTTCCACATGTTTCAGCGTGTCGTAGAATCAAGTGGCCTCTAGTCCGCGGCGCCAATCGCGTGATCCCGCAAAAGTTGCCGGAGTGGCGAAATCAGCGATGACGTTTTCTCCCATGGGGCATCATTGAAATCCACATCCGGTTACCACAACGCGATGGTATATTTCCTTTAGACAGGATACCCACTGTCGTTTTGTCTTTATCTTCAATCTGTCAGCGCGCATTTCGTGAAGCTGAATCTTTACGACAGTGCTCAAACAAAAAAGAGAAAAAAACAATCCGCTTTCTACCACGTGAAGTGAACTTGAGCTGTAGGATAGACTGATCGTAAGCCCAGCATTGGGCTCTTCGATCTTCTCTCGTCTCCGATCCATTCCGGGTTCGAAATTATCATCATCCAGCTAAAACCGAAGTTCAACGAGAGGAACTGTACTCACGGGCATGAGGTACTGCATGTTCTTCGCTTGCTCATCGTCTTTCTCGCGGCGAAGACAATGCGACGATCCAAGAAACAGAACACCGGTGAGAAAACTGAAAGCAATTCCAACCCAGGCGAGCATGTAGGACCAACCGTAGTAGAAAAGAGTCACTCCGGGACGACGAAGAATCTGTAAAGAATTGGATCGATGCTGAGCGGTTCATCGAGCCAAACATCCGTGACGGATTCTCGATGAGTTATCAAATATTGGTTTCAAGAATCCCATTCATGATCAGAAGACACCCGAACACTCGGGCCGGCGAGGCGGAAGGATTCACAAAGACCGCTGTTGTGTCCGAATCGAATAGTGGCCCATGATTATTTCGGCTCGAGCTCTTGTTAGATCCTTTGGTTTCGAATCTATCGTTCAAAACGATGATGATTTTCGCTTTTTTTCTCGTTGTTGTTGACTGGCAATTGAGTTTGAGTACTTTTAGTGGCCCGCCTCTATTCTTTGTGGGCGCCAATAGGAAATCACGGAACTCATTTGACAGAGAAGTCAGAAGGAATGCTCGGGCGTTTGATTTCGCTTCATCCACGCGGGCGAAGTTTCAATTCAAGACAAATGAAGCCCTTCCGGACGTTTTTTGGGTCTTTGGAGAGGCGAATAACAGAACGAACTGTCGAAAACCATTTTCCCTCTATTCATTTTATGACTTACCGATGGCCAAGCGTAGTAGCTCAGGTTATCGTGGAGCTTTTTGTAGTCGTAATATTCAACCCCGTGCCAGAGTCCCATGGCTCCGCCCGCGATCAACGCCACCAGGATCTGCGAGGGAATGAGTTTGAATCAATCAACGAAACCATTAAACGATTTCGTACGGAGGGAAACCGTCTGCATAACAGCATCTTGTCATCTACGAACCTGGAGGAGTCCTGTAGCGATGATGTTAGAGTAGGAACGTTTCCAGCAGCCGACGAAACCGGTCAAGAAGGACAGGAACGAGAATATGAAGGAGACGATGAAGAGCGCAACACACGAGCGAGCCATGTCTGAAACAGAAAATATCGATTGTTGTCTAAATGAAATCACCTGAAGCGACAAGAACCAGTGCCAGAATATGTAAGTGTCGAAACCGTTGGGCGAAACCATCGCGGATGAATGTCAGAGACAAACACAATGTAACGTCGTCTTCGCGACCCGCGAGAATCCTGGCTTCTGAATTTTAGAGTCGGAAGAGGACATTCCAAAGATCCAAAGTACACAGACGACTTTGCCGAGTAGCGGTCAGGTTCTTTGGCTGGACGACGTAAGCTGGCGCTGCTTGAGGTCGCTGCAAGGGTCACTTCAGCGTCCGAATTCCTCGATCACGACACAATGGGACACAAGCAAAAGAATGAAAGCCCACGCGAATCGACTCTTGGCCAACACCATTGACGAGCGTTGGTGCAGCTGGAGCTGGTTGCTAGCTTAATCGCAGTCGTTGGGAGTGTCAAAATCTTCGAAATCCAACAAATAACTTGATTATATCGCTGGAACGTGAGCGTCTCCAAAAACTTTGCCACCTTTGAACAGATTGAAATGAACTCTTGAACCATGGCGGGGATAACATTCGCATGAACCCTTGTTATATGCTGATTGTGAGAGAGGTAATCAGACCACGGCCTGGGAGTCAAGGTCATCGTGGATCGAAGCATCGTGAAAATCTTTTTTACGAAGAGATGGTAGATCACTTACGGAGTCGCTCCCAGCGTTGTTCGGAAAACTGGTCGGAAATCTCATCTTCGGGAATGTAGTAGTTTATGTTGACGCAGTCCGTCTGCAGAGGTGACATGTATGTGCTCACTGGAAAGAAACGAAATCTATGAGAGACTCTATCGATGCATAACTGATTTGGATCGATAGCCATTTTTTCGTTTCCACGATTGAAACTCAAAGTTTTCCAAGGACACGGGAACCTCGCCAGGAGAGAGAGTGTCCAGTGCCATATTTCTGTCACTGATGGTGTTAGTCACAAAAAAAGCGGGAAAAAATGTCAGGGATTCCAACATCGATGAGGAATCCTTAAATCATCTTCCGAGACCATCCACCGAGGGGGCGCAGATTACTTGTCGCCAGAATGAATGTGATGGAAGAGAGATGACGCAGAGAATAAAAATGAATTTTCGATGGAGGAAAAAACTTTCTTTGCGAGTAAAACGAAATTGGAAGTGGCGACATGGCGTTGCATTAAACAATCAGAAACTGATTGTTTGGCTTCACCGCGAATTGAAATCGGTTGACAGCTACGTCAGCTACTCGGGCGACGGGCCCGGCGAACCGACGACCGAATGAACGGAAGAGCGACCGAGGAGTCCCCGTCTGATTGTGAGGGAACGTTTGTTACGGCTGCTTTTTGAATAAAAACATCTTCGACTGGACGACAATTCAAAAATCCAAGTCAAGGCTTTTGCAACCGGTCAAGCATCTGGCCTTCGTGGCCGTGCGGAGCAGAGCGAATGCATAATAATAATCAAACACTGTTAAGAGGAGACAATGGATTGACTGTTCTTCCGGAACGCAGGCGTACAATCTTTTAAAAACAGCGTACGAGTAACGGAAGAGATGAAGACATCCAACAAACAACAGCTTGTGGCGCCTCGCGGAGAAAGCAGTCGGTCTGGAAACCAACCAACCAGCCAGCCAGCCAGCCAGCCAACCACGTATTGTGGGTAGGTATGTATTTATCGGCAGCAATCAAGTCTGTCTAGATAATCGTCAATGATCGCGCACGGAGATTTCTCGGTTGATTCATCGAAAGCGACGGCGTTGGTCTCAAGGTTGCCGCGCGGACGACTCGCCTCCGAGATATTCATCGCTCGCGGAGGACAAGAGCAACAACAACAAACGGCATTGCGATGAAAGCAGTAGCAACAACCGAACGTCAACAAGAGACTCACGATAACTAGAACACGGCGGAACGCACAAAAGCTAGCGGGGAAAAAAACACCTGAAACACGAAAAAATAGTCTATTTTCGAAGGGAAAGAAAGGGCGAATGCGTCGGCAAGGATTTCTCTTCGGGAAAATGGATTTTCGATGAAAAGAATCCAAACTCCGGATAAGATCAGAATTCAGAGCAATTTGCAGAATCCAATCATTAGCGGTGCACAAACTTGTGGTTATTCTTTGCCAATGCGACGGAATTTCGGCCTTGGCTTGACAGCGTGCGAATATGGAACTCATTCTGAAATAACTTCCCGGAAAATGCTCCCAGACTGCAGTTCACGTTGAAAAGCCCCTCGAATCGGTCTGCCCACTCTTCGGAAAGAAAGCCAGGGCTAGACCATTCGGAGCGGAGGCAAAATCATCAAAAACTTCCGTTTTGGATGTCGTCTTTGAACTTGGGATCCGATCGAGTTGCGGGCAGGGCATCCAATGAGACGGTTTGATGGTTGGAAACGCCCAAAATCTTCGTAGGGGTTCCAGTTGTGAAAGTCACTGAAAGCGAGTTTGAGAACGAGCATAATAGACGCGAGCTCATTCAAGACGCTTGTTGACGCTTCGCGAACTTGTTCTCGCAAACACCAGACTGAGTGAGTCTTTTCGACGCATCCTCCCCTTGAATCGCTGTTTTTCGCGAGTATGCTTGTGGCTTGTGTGGTTTTGCGCAAGTCTGGTGAATGCGAGCCGAACTCAAGATCTTGAACCAACCCACACAGTTCAAAGCCTCAGGCACCCACGGGATCATTTGCATCGGAAAGCAAAACACGAAGCAGAAAAAAAATGGAAAATGACGCCCCGCTACGGTTCGGCGAAGATTACGAGTTCATATTCGGCGCCTTGGGATCCGGTAGATCACACTGACTGACTGAGTGAAAAACACCACCTTGAGCATAAGCCGAGCGGTTCCGTCGACTAGATTTCCAGGCGGTTGTCGAGTTGAGATCTATTCTGGTGACTGGACATTTTCGAATTTGACTTCCAAAAAACGAGAAAAGTCGCTGAATCCGACTTGGCTGATAACAACGCAAGAAGGGACGCAAATTGAATTTGATTCGCTTTCAATTACGAGTCGGTCCGGTTGCGGGGACAGTGCACGGACCCGAAATCGGTCGTGTTAAACCTCCCTCTCTTGGCTTTGACTCGACGATCGGAGCTGAAGGTGTTGCTCTCGACATATAGACTCCCCCATCTCCCGGTATGACCGTTGAGAAACCTTTGAACACAGATTTTGAGGCATTTCGAAATTGTTCTCGAGTCCTAGTTTGAGAAAAAAAATTTTTGCCATCAAAATCAGCGGAATGATTCCGAAATGCCGCGAAATACATGCGATCATTCTCCTCCAAAACACAGTTCTCATGGATGAATGAGATAAAGGATGTGATTGACACAATTTATAAGATTGATCTGAATGATATAAGTGATGTGATTGATATAAGCCATATGAATGATAAAAATGATATAAACGATGCAAATGATATAAATTATATAAATGATAAAAATGATATAAATGATATAAATGATATAAATGATATAAATGATATAAATGATATAAATGATATAAATGATATAAATGATATAAATGATATAAATGATATAAATGATATAAATGATATAAATGATATAAATGATATAAATGATATAAATGATATAAATGATATGAAACGAATTAAATTGATTCAATTTTTCGTCCTCTCGGGATGTTCGGACAAGGCCCTTCCTCTTTCGAAGCTCCGTTTCTCCCGAAAACTTAAGGAAGATGCGCTTCGACTTTGTGATTTCGTCTCGAAGCCAAGCATTCAATGTAGAAACTTATTGTCAGCATAACGAAAATGAGAACCAACGTCGAACTGTTTTTCTGCTTCCGTGCGTGGCTGCTGCCGCCGAGTAAGTGAGTCGAAGTTGCGAATCACGTAATCACGACGCTGCCCGAAGCATCGAACGACGCTCCACAATCATTGGGAACTAGCCAGCCGGTCGCTACACTATATAGATCTTTGACGCGGTGCTTTTTTCCACCTGCATCCGACTTTTTCCCCGTGCTCATCGTTCGCTCCCTTCTCACAAATTATTATGCCGTCGTCATCGCAGACGCCGATGAAGTACTTCGATTCGAGTTGTTTTTGCCCAATGGTCCGCTGCCGCCTTCGTTCGTCGGTTTGTCGCTCCGAGCGATTCAAACGGAAGTTGTATCCGAGCCGCAGAAAATAAAACCCACACGCGAATACAAAACGCATTTCGGATTCAGCGACGAAATAGCTCTGTATTCAAGACTCGCGACCGAACGACGAAAAGAAGTCAAGCAGAGCATCACTCAAAGTCGGGCGACACCGGAGTTGATGACGATGTCGATGCTCAAACACTCGGCCTCGGTGAGATTGGTGAGAAATGAAGCGCCTGTTTCCGTCCACTCACTCGACTGTTCATAGCAGATAACCGATCGACAGCCACCGGAGACGAATCGTCGGTCGCTTTGTTTCTTCCAGATGAGGAAAAACCGCCTCAAACTGAGCGTTAAAATCGACACCGCAATTCCGCGATGCTAACAAAACATCTCTAGATTTTTGAATGTTCTTCACTGCGTCCTGTTCAACCACAGTCTAGCGAATCTGCAAATGGATATTGCGGAGAAAAACAGCCAAAACACCAAGAAAACAAAAGAGAAAAAGAATCCGAAACTTCCGCAAGCGCAATAGTTCTGCCATGATCTGGCGGACCACTGCTCGTGATAATTACGCCACTTCGTTCAAGTTTGCCGTTTTTTTTCTGCCAGTTGTAACTTTGGAACTTCCGAGTGACACACTCGCTTCAAAGGAGGCCGAAAATACTTCGAGACATTCGAGTGAAAATTTCGCTCCCTTGGAGTCCATGGAGGTCATTCTGTGACGAAAGCGTAACGGGAATTGAGACGACGACTCGGGAACCAAAAACCTTAGAAAATCATGAATCGAAAAGCACGATTTCCTAATTACCTACGATTCATCCAAATCAGAAACGGAATTGATCGCGTCGTTGGCTCTGTTCTATGTATACATATATACACTGGATCCCGAGAAGTGGTTGCTATGGTCACAGCTGACTCGAATCCGTCATCAACGTAGACACCGTACGGCCAGGTCTTTCAGTGGCGGCGGTAGCTGATTGTGAGGAAGCTGGCGAGCGTTCAATAGAGCTGTGACTTCAACGTCTTCTTGAGAGTTCGTTTTGTGTGCGTTCCATGGACTTGTTGCCCCCCTGCCTGGCGAGGTCTCGCTCTAACCGCCGCCAACGGGTGCACAAAGCTTCATTCGAAGAGGGTGCTCTGAACAAAACTAACGATTTTCGACGGGGGACGAGCTGACCGCGGACCGACTGAGGGTCGACAGCTTTGCGGACGGACGGACGAACGGAAGGACTTACTGACCACCGAAAGGCTGATTTGCTATTGAACACTGACTGGAAGCGTCATCCACACCATCTTTGTCGTGGCCACGAACACCTTCAACGATAGCTGACGTTTTCGTGGACGAGGATGGGCCTTCTGGACAGACTCGTGGTGTTTCTCAAAATCAAGAAGCGACAAGCGTCTGTGCTCGTGGTCGGACTCGACAACAGCGGCAAGTCGACGATACTGAATCACTTCAAACCGGAAGAACAGAAATCGATCGAAATCGTTCCGACAATCGGATTCAGTGTGGAAACCTTCAAAATCAAGAACCTTAATTTGACAGCTTTCGATATGTCGGGTCAGGGGAGATACCGAAACCTTTGGGAGCATTACTACCAGGACGCCCAGGGCATTATCTTCGTGATAGACTCGACGGACGCGCTGCGTATGGTAGTCGTCAAAGATGAACTCGAACTCCTTTTGCAGCATAAGGACATCAAGAGTAGATTGGTTCCGATACTTTTCTTCGCCAACAAGATGGATCTCAAGGACGCCTTGTCCAGTGTTAAAGTGAGCCACGCACTCGGTTTGGATTCGTTGTGTACGAAGAGTTGGCACATCTGTTCATCGAACGCTGTGACCGGTGAAGGTGTACGTGAAGGTCTCGAATGGTTGAGCGAGCAGATCCAGCTCAACTTGAGTAACAATTAGTCGGAGAGACAGGATCCGGCGATCCGATTGAGTTGTCGGTAGGAGTGAACTCCGATTCAGTCGTTGCGGTGACCACTCGTCGGAACGCATCCGTCGATTCATCGTCGGAGCTTCATTCACGACCCGGGCGTTAAATGTGCGAAATCAAATAAAATCTCGTCTCGCGCCATCGACCAAACCAGATCTCATCCATCACCATTTCAAGTTCAAGACACCGTTTCTTTCAGGAGGATAGGCTCTTCTGAACACTGCGTTCTACAGACCGCGCGACCGGCCGGCGAACTTGAAGGAATCGAGTAAATATTTGGACCGACTTCAGATTGTGTAACGAACGAAATCCCGTTCGCGTTCTTCTGAAAATCGTGCTTCTCGCCTTATCTCGTAGTGAGCGGAGTTCGCTCGTGGCCTCGGGCTTTACCTAGATTCCCGATATTTGGGTCAGCTGCCAGTGGACGCAGCAGCAGCGACGTCGAAGACAGCAGCGGCGGCGGCGGTCGCTGCAAACGCTGCGCTGAATTCGTTCCACAAAAACACAACTGTCGTCGTTCATCGAATCGCTTTAACTCGGCAAGAATTACAATAAAAATAGATAGACAAAAAGTTCTCGGAACGTTCTGAGGAAGCCGCGTTCCTTTAACTCAACGCAAATCCATTCTCGCTGCATAACGTCCGGGGACGTGAACCCTCTGAGAGGGACCAGCCTCAACTCCGAGCGGGGAGCGGCTCGTGTTCCAAAAACAGTTTTCTGGAGGTCTCTGGACGTTGTTCGCGAAATGTTACTCGAGGTGTTTTCTAATTAAAGTAAAAAAGATTTCGTTCCCATTCATTCACATATTTCTAGGAGGAACGATGTAGATCGAGTCATTATCATCCAAGGAAGAACCACGCGTCCAGTTTTCCGGATTCGGTGTCCGCTGTGGACTCCCAGCGGGCCGAGTACAGAAGAAAAAATCAACATTTCATGGGAACTGGGAGTGGGACGAGAAAAAAAGGAAAATATTTTCGGAGCCGGCTGCCATCTTCACTACCGCCTTAGTATTATTGCTATGAGAAAAACTTCTACCACTGCCGTTGCAATTACGGGGGTGGGAATTTCGTATTCGTTGATGAAGCGGGTGTGACTCTCAGTTTGTCGCGAAAACGATCTATCGACGGTGAACACCTCTTGTCTCAACAATCTTCGACAGGTCGCCGCTGGAAGTCCGGCGGGGAAGTAGCCGCGGGGAAATCGGATCAGAACCGACTGTCGTTGCTTTGGCGCCGAAGAAGCGGTTTGATGGGTCCGTCTTCCTGTTCCGAGGCTCGCGTGACTCATTCCCGCCGCCGCCGCCACCGATCGAACGCTATCCATGATATATGTAAGGTGTGCGTTAAGTGCAACCTGTTCGTCGCCACAAGTAGACAGTTAACACCTAAGTAGCTATTCGATACGATTGCCAGCTGTCGGCATCCTTGGTCGATATCGCGAAGCTTCCGACGATCTTTCGAAATTTCAACTTTCTCGTCCGATTCTCTAGGGAAGCTCTGCTCCGCAAACCCGCTGCGAGCCATACCGCGGTTCATCTACAAAACAAACATTTCGCGAATTCCTTCCGCGCACGAGGCAGCGGCGAATAGAATTCAATCTGCGGTCGAATTCTCGGACTGAGTGAGAAAAACCGTTCAAGCCGAAGCCGGCGTCCGGGAATTCCGTCGGCAAACGTTTCGAGGAAGCAAAAGTGAAAGAACCAACACGCCCGTATTAAATAAAACCCCGGCTTCCGATTACCAGTTCGAAAATCACTAGAGATCAGATGAGCGACGGAATCGACGATGTGCTGCTTATAAGAAAAATCAACACAAGCAACCAGGCAGGCTGGCTGGCTGGCTGGTGGACTGACTCTTTTTCGCGATCTAGGTCAGACGACCGGCCGAACTTCGCGAAGTCGACGGTCTGACGTTCGCGACGCGATCCTCTCGAAGCCGACCAATATTTTTCCCCAGAGCAGACAGATATCGGCTGGCTGACGGAGTCAAATGTTATGTTTTTCAATAAATCCGCGAGGAAATTCCTCCGTCGCCGATTCGTTCAGTGCCCCCATCAATTAGAAGTCGTCGATCCGAGAGCCGGTGAGATCGATGTGTCATGGCCAGAGGCGACGAAAATTCCGCGAGGAGTCAATAATTATTATCATCGGAGCATATGCCGGAGTTTCTGGAATCACTGAAGATTCACTTCTGTGCACCCATTCGTACAACGTTTCAAGAAGGACAGAAGCCGCGCAGAAAGAACGGGAGCAGAAGCAACAAGAGTCGTGTTCGAAGAACGTTTGATGAGGTCGCATTTGTTTGAAGAGACCACGAGGTTGTTACGTTGCGCACTGGTCCTCAAGGTCGGCCATTGTAGCTTTGCTTCTTCATTCATTCAGTCAGTCATCGGCAGATTGTTATGGAAATCCAGACCCTGCCTATGATCACCGTTTGGTCGCCTGACTGACTGACTGACCGGCTGGCAGGTTCGGAACGCCTGTTTCATTTATTGTTCTTCTTGTGTTTCGCGCAGAGAATCGCTCGAAGAAGGTCGCCGTTCCGCGTTTTCTTGACACAAATCTTTGATCTGTCGAAACCTCTCCGAAAACCCACCTTGGGAACTGATCTTCCCGATGTCCCATAATTCAAAGATCCTCTCGGAAAGAAAGGAGAATTCATCTGAACTTGTTTTACAGAAAAGAGAAGTTCATTTCAGATGCGGCGCCCACTGCGGTGAAATTCTGTGCGCTGTCTCACGCTATCCCCGCCGAATTCTGAGAACTTACTGGAGCGTGGAATTTCATTCCTGCTCAATTTAGGCGTACCCACTGTCATCGCAATCATCTGATTGTTCCGCCGAGTCGCCCACCTCACGGCGCGAAGCATTAAACGCTACAGTACAACAAACGGAAACTTGTAGAAGTGTTTTTTTCTCCGCGAGTAAACGCTATATTTGTGCTGTTGCCGTTTCCTTTCTTATCTTAATGCTAGCGAAACCCGTGACGCTTCTTTGGAATTCTTCTGCGTGCTCCAGAAACCAACGCACAAGGCCTCCGCCGAAGACCGACCGAACGCTCACTCGTCCACCTCGAGCAAGTCTGGTTTTTGCTGCCAAAAGCCGGAATCATTTTTTCCTCACCGTTCATTCTGCTCAAAGTACGTCTCGATCGAATTCTGGGCTCTGATTCGCTTCGTTTTGCCAGATCTCCGGCGTCATGGCAACACGAGCCCGGTGGTGACTTATGATGTGATTTCATGTCGATGACGTCACCAGCGAAATATCTCAGTGACACAAAGTAGTCGCTGCCGTTCGAGAAGCATCGATCGGAGTCATCGGAACCGAATTACGTCCGTCCGTCTGCCTGTCCGTCCAATCTTCGTCTCGTCCCGAACTCAATCGAGTCAGAAAAGCTTTCTGCGCACTGCTAGCCGCGCCATCCGAAGTGCGAAGAATTGGAGCTGTAAGAAAGCTCTTCCTGCGATTCCGGTCTTGTGTTGTGTGTGAGCAAAAGAGTGAGTGACTGATGCCACTTAGCCACATTTCCCTCTTTTTTTCTTTCTTATTTTTTTTAAATGGGCCACGTCCCAGAGAGAGATTCTGTGAGATGAGACGAAGAGAGCGCCAGATCGGCTTCCGAAGCGCGACACCAAGAACGCGGCGCGGCGCCGCCAGTCAGTGTGATTAATATTTCTGGTGGAGACTCGCGTGGCTTCTTCAGTTAACGGTGACGCGATTCGCCGGAGAAGCGAAAAAAAAAATAAGAGGAAACCCGACAGAGGTTATTGACACAGGCTTGCCCGGAGACCGTCGTCGTCGTCGCCGCCGCCGCCGCCGACGGTGACGTCGAGGAGTGTATCGCGACTCCCATGAAGAAGCGCACAACCACCACATTCACAAAATGCTCGACTGCGGGTCCCCAGAGGAGAAACGTTCGGGAACGACACGAATCAATCGAACGGATTTCTCTCTGTATTTTCAGATTCGCGCGAATCGGTCGAGAATCAACGATATCATTGTTTAGAAATTCCGGACTGACGAACTGTATGCGGAACAGTTGCTTGGCTGCAATTTCTGGCGCGGAGCGGAACGATACCGCAATCTGAATCGCTGGAATTCCACTCGGTGCAATCGTTCCACCGAGAGTTGGCTGCTACCGTGGCCGTCTGTTTTAAGAATACAGTTCCGCAGTCCAAACAAACTCCGCAAGTCGGCGACCAATGATGATATCATATAACAGGACCCGGCTGGGTCGAGCCTTTCGAGCTCGTCCTCGAGGACGAAAGACCCGTTGTCGAGAGAACGAAAGAAGTCACGGCAGGAACGAGATCCGGTGTTTGCCGGTATGGATTGTCGAATGGAACCGAATCAACAACTTGACGGAATAGGGTCCATGTGACAGTCACACCTAGAAACTGTCTCGTCTAGAAAAGTCGAGACGAAGACAGATATCGAGGAAAGTCGGTTGAATAAACAGCGGATCGCACATTTCACCAAGAAGAAGAAAAACATCCGATGGAAATTCTCTGTTCCGTGCGATGTGTGAAACTTCTGAACGGTTCTGGCGAAGAAGCACGGCCTGATTTTACTTTCTGATCCCAAGCTAACTGAAGAAACTGCCCGCCCGCCCGTCTGTTCGTTCCTTCCTTCGTCCGTCCGTCGCCCGTGTTCCAGCGGCTAAGTTCGGTCGGAAAACAAGGGTTTGGTGTTCGGGATGAAAACATCGGGAGACGTCAAGAAATGTTCGGAGTGAATCAGTCCCAGAAAACTTGTAACAAACGGTCCTGATTGGATTTAATGACAACATAAAACCGAAAGGTCAGAGACACCGACGGTTCTTGCAGACGTCACGAGGCATCATTTGAGCCGAAAAAATTATGATTCGCTGACCAAAAAGACTGATAACCGGCTTCTGCAACAAAGTCTGTGCGATCCGTCGAGAAATCCAGGAGAATGGATGAAGTTTCGAACTCTGGCAGAAGTTTTACCTCGTTCGCTGTAGAAACTCTCGGCTCCGAACGAGAGATCTGTCAAGAACTTTCGGATCGGTTCCAAATGGGAGGCGACCGTGTGAGCGCCCGAGCACTCGGCCTCAAGCTTGACGTATTCGCGTGATGTTCGAATAGCAACCGTGTGCGTACCCTCGTTCAAAGTGGATGGGCCTCTTCTCAGTTTTTTTCTCTTGTACACCGATCCGCAGACGTTCGCGACAGGCTTTCAACCAACTCGGATCAACCTGTCTACTTTGATCGAGCTCTTCATGAGTTTCCCGTTCTTTTTTAAAATTGCGAAATCGTCTTCTCCGTCTCAAGTTTTTGCCTTCGGACTTTAATCAATCCGCGTTTTGCAACTCGGTCGCCGACATTTTTTACATCGGAGCCTCTTTCAACGTGGCCGAGTAACGGAAAAACTCGTTCCACTTGTTTATTGAGAAATTCATGAGGGAGAACGAACTTTCACGTGGTGGTAAAGGATCTCCGACCACTTGGAGAGTACGACTTACTAGTTTTGGGTCGCTTCTCCGGGAAGCACACACGGAGCAGTCCGACGTCTCTAGAGAAGTACTCCATTTGGGTTTCGAAGGATCGATAGTCGTCGCTGTCCTTTTGGAGGGTCCCACGGACCAGAGTTCTGTTCACTCTGATCTCCATCCATGAGTCCGTGCCGAAGGCCACTGTCAGACAGAGGAGGCCTAGAACGGCGGTTATCGTAGCCAACGATAGAGTCACAGCCGAACAACACATGTCGTCGTCGGAAAGATGCTACCACTAGTCTCACACACAGAAGAAGAATCCACCACAGATATCGAACACGACACGATCGTCGTTATGAGCGGCCTATGATCAGTCACTTGATGTTTCACTCTTGAGCGTTTAGCTGACAATTAGGATTCCGACCGATAGTGTCGCCTTCGACTGGCTCCGCACCGAGTCACCGGCAACTTCAGCTGGCTCTTTGGCTCCCTTGTGGAAGAACGACGACGCGACGTCTTCGCCGCAAAGACTGGTTTCTGCAGCCGCTACGACGACCGGCGACGGCAACCAGCGAAACCGAGAAACGGAGAACGGCCGCCCCATCTGACGGACGGAATGCGAAACTTCGTCTTTTTAGACGCCGAAGTCGCTGACGGACGGCTGGAGCGGCCGATCGACTCGCTGAATTTCTTTCTTGCTTGTCGGCGGCGACGAATCGCGGATGAACAAGCAGATCGCTTATTCTACCCAAGCATAGTCAGCGGCTCGGGCATCGACGGCCGCAGAAGAAAGCGCTCGTGACGGGTGCTTCGCTCCAGCCCTACCTTCGTTCGAAGCCCATTGGACGTTGCCACCGACACCGCGGAGGCAAATTCGACATCGAATCAACATCAGTGGCGGTGCGGCCGGTGTCGCTATCCATGAGCAAAAAGCGATGATCGAATCGGACAACCGGAAGGCTTCGGGTCCCTTCTTTTTAGACTTATGCTTCTTCGTCGACAACTTTGGACAAGCATCATACGACGACAACAACAGCAACGGGGGCAGTAGCAGCCATAGAAGGGGCCCGCGCTCGTGATAACCGGCTGCACAACCAATAGTCAATAATTATCTGAATTTATTAAAATGCTTCAGGGCTCTTAAATTTCCATACGTCAGGAAAACACCCTAATAGATGAACAAAATACATCGTCGACTTTCATGTGTAATCGGTCAGTTTCTCCGGCGACCATCGCTCGAATGTCGATTCCGGATCCAGGACCCCGACAAAGACGAAACTTTCGTTTCCAGAACGAGATTCCGGAAGAGTCGACGTCTCAGTCAATGTGCTCACCGAGAATTACCCCGTTGAAACCCAAGAGAACGAAAATAATCGAAGTCGAATCCCTTCAACCACGGACTCGATGTTCGCAAGCTTTGGATCTAAATGACTTCTTGAGGATCGAGGCCGATGAAGAGTTTGTTGGGCAGACTGCCAATGCTAGTCGTCACGCACAAAGTGAACGCGTGACATCAAGCAAAGCGACGCGTTGACCAATCGTGAGAAGATCGAACGTCGTTTGTTTGTTGCTCGCCGATCGATCGCCGGAAGTTTCCCATAGCTACCTATATCCTTGTTGCCTCTGATGTAGCGACGCGTAATCACAGGAATCATGATCCTAGTCATCGTTGTTGTGCTTCGATACGACCCGTTTTTACGATTTTTGAGGATTCCTGTCCAATTTCATTCTAGGAACCGTCCAATGTCGGAGAACATCGGACGTAGATCGCAGTCAGAGTCATCGAGAAATGACAACAGCAACTGCACCGTTCGATTCTCAAAGTTTGTCGTAGTAAACGAAGGTCCGAGCTCCGAGAGGGTCAAATAACGTTTTACCGAAAAACATCACTTTTTGTTCTTCTGAAAAAGCCTCACACTGTGAAAACCCTCGAATGCTTCCGTGGGATTATCTCGTATCCAGCATGCCTGCGCTGGTTCGTCATGTTCTCACCGATCGTTCCGCTCATGTCAAGTCGTCTAGCGAGCCAGAATGTTCGTTCATCCGTAGATCCGGCTTACTTTCTGTTATCAGGAATCAGAAGTCTTGAAAATCTGCCGAAGAGCTACGCCACCAAGGTTCTAAACTTTCGATGATTTCGGGTCGCTGATGACTTGGCTCGCCGAAAAACCGTCTCACGATGTCATTCTCAGCGATTAATCAGAGCAGAGGAGATACATTCACTTTTTCTGACTAGAAGATTGCGTACGCGTGACAGTTATCGATAGCAGTCCGCCCACTATAGCGATACGATTATGTGGGAAGTTCGTTCTGATCGTGCGGAGAAAGCTCTCAACCAAAAAAAACTGACGGATTGGCTCATGGATCGCGCGGAACTACTTCAGTGAGAGTTCCGATATCGGTATCGTTGACAGAAGCGTAGACTATTTCGCTCGCGGAGACCATTCATGTCGTCATTTACTGTCGGTCTTGTTTTACCATAAAGTCCAAATGTTGCTCATCGCGTCACGACGCGGAAAGCTCAGTCACAAAGTTCAATCATCTTGATCCTATCAAGCTCTTCCTCTTCAGCATATTGTCCCGCGACGAAACCTCCGTTCCAAGAATCCCTACCCAGTAGAAAAGTTTTGACATTCAAGATGTCCCGTCGAGACGGTTTCTTACTCTCGACGTCGATATTCATCTTAGATGGTAAACATTTGCTGGAGGAGGTTCGGGAAATAACTTCGACTGTGAAACGCCATTTTAAAAGTCGCCGTTGACGATTTGAGCGTTTGCTCTCTTGTAACTTGGTTGTCATGTCATACCATTTTCTTTCTCCGGAACGATGATGAAGTTCGGGGTGCGATTTCCATCACGAAGTTTGGAAATCGATATCGATTCTGATCTCGCGAGAAGAAATCGTGTTTTATGTTATTCATCAATCATAATCCAGCTTCCATCAATCGCCACCAATACGACGAAGGAGACATGAATGAATGGATGGATGGTGATTGGTGAGTGATGTCTTGGGTCAAAACTCGACAAATCCCGCAGAGGGCGAATCCGTCAACGGAAAAGCAGATCGGTCTGATTTGGAAACACTGCGACGGAAACGCAATTTCTGGTCTCATCAACGATCACTCTTTATTGGCGAATGATTTCAATAGAGCAAAACCCGATAATCATGTTTTAGAATGGATGATCAAATTCTAATACAATATCCTATCGGAGTTTTTTCCGCGACGTCGCCACCACCATCTATTAACGCATATTTTTGACATGGTTTCACGTCGACGGGCGGCTCCTGGTGCACTATACGGTTTACGGTAGGAATCATTGAACGTTGGCTTCGACGAAATTGACGAAAAATTCTGGGGGATGGCAGATGAGACACGCGCGAGCTCCTTGCATCACTGGATTCAAAACTGATGCCAAACTCGAAAAGATATACGATCGATCACTAACAATGTACAAAGTTATTCAATGGTACCTTGCGAGCGCCGTGCTCATTTTTTGGCTTTTGCAGCGGCTTTGTCTTTCTTTAATTTTTCCTTGTTTTCTTCGGTTTTCTCTAGCAACGCCAGTCTGTCGGCATCCCCAAGGTTCTCCTTGACTTCGACGATGACGCCGGTCCCAGTGGTGAACTTTCCTTCTCGGAAGGTGAATCGTTGACCTTTCTCCAAAGCCATGGGTTTCATCAAGCGAATTTCAAGTTTTCCATCTTCTCCGGGCATAAGCATTTCTTTATCAACAAGCCGACACCTCGCCGAGCAATCCCACGTTTTCGAAAACATTACGGGCTGATAGGACTTCAAAACTGGTCTGTCTTTGCCACCTTCTTCTTTCTTGAGGACGTAAATTTGCGCCACGATATTGTCGTGCTGCTGCACCGATCCTGGCGCAATAATAGCCATTCCTCGACGGATCTCATCCCTCTTGAGACCTCTCATCAGAGCACCGAGCTGGTCACCGGCCTCGGCTTTCTCCAAAATTTTGTGGAACGTCTCAATGCCCGTGATGGTGGTCTTGAATGATTTGTTGTAGCCAATGATTTCGCATTCGGTCTGCTTCTTAAGAACACCTCGCTCGAGTCGTCCTGTCGCCACGGTGCCTCTGCCGGGAATGGAGTAAACGTTCTCGATTGGTAAGAAGAAGGGCTTGTCGAGGTCTCGGACAGGAGTGGGGATGTAGTTGTCGATGATATCGAGCAATTTGTCGATGGATTGCTCGCCGAGTTCCGGATCCCTCCCTTCAACAGCGGCGAGAGCCGATCCGCTGATGACCGGAGTCTTTTCGCCGTCGTAACCGTGTTCGGCAAGCAGTTCTCGAAGCTCGATTTCCACGAGTTCCAGCGTTTCTTTGTCGGTGGCGTCGGCCTTGTTGAGGAACACGACGAGATGTTCGATTCCGATCTGTTTAGCCAGAATCAAGTGTTCCCTCGTTTGCGGCATGGCTCCATCGGTGGCCGCCACGACAAGAATCGCTCCGTCCATCTGGGATGTTCCAGTGATCATGTTCTTGATGTAGTCAGCGTGTCCAGGACAGTCAGTGTGGGAGTAATGTCTATTCTTTGTTTGGTACTCGACGTGAGCGACATTGATCGTGATACCGCGTTCCTGCTCTTCGGGTGCATTATCGATGTCCTCGTACCTCTTTGCTTCGGCGAGCTTGCGCGAAGCGAGAATCTGGAAGAGAACGAAGTTTGCAGTTGCCCATAAATCCATCAATCTTACGGTATCGGCAGATGATGATTCAAATATATGGGGGTATATATAGAGAATGAGCTTGGGCTGATCGACGAAGGAAAAACGTGGAACTAAATCGGGTTTCTAACCCTTGTAATCGCTGCAGTGAGAGTTGTCTTGCCGTGGTCGACATGGCCAATGGTACCTGGAATAAGAGATGAGTGAACGATCAGACTGATTCCTAACATCGCCTGAAATAGGACGTCGGCACCAGCCTTAGAAAGATCTCTAAGTTTCAAGCACGATTGTTTGGAAAAGTCGCCCAACCCGAAAACGGTGCTCATAGCAGGGAAACAAGAGAGCATGTCGGCGGCTCAACGGCTCATGAAAGTTTTCTCAACATGCCCTTCCATATAATTCAGATTCGAGTTTCGTGGAACGCGCATGAGGACCTCGAGAAATATATCGATGAGCGAAGCGATCTGAGAGCCGATATGAATCTTCAGATCCCCACAGGAAAAAGTATCGGCTCGCGCTGATCCATGAGTAGCGGGTTACGCGCACAAGGACACGAGGCCGGAGAGACAACGCTTACCGATGTTACAATGCGGCTTTTCACGCTGGAAAACCTGTTTCTTCGCCGCGGCCGGTTTCACGGCGGACTGATACCTCACGGCTTGCGTTAGCACAGGACGCGCTCGAACCAGTCGGCAAAATCCGATTGAAAACGCGACCATTCTGGACCGAAGTTTGGTCACCCACACGAAATACTGTTCCGTTTCCGAGACCTGGCGTTGGAATATACCGCAATCGGTAACATGGAGGCTCTGCACTCGGTAAAGTTGACGGGCGCGTCATCATTCTGTTTACAAAAGCAAAAACATATATATAGGCAGAAGTTTTCGGCGACGGCGGTTCTTGAAACTCCGAGAATTTTCGGAGTTGTGTCCACAGAGCCTTCACAGGAATCGATTCCGAGGATCTTCGGGATGAGAAATCCAAGAATTTTCTGAATTTTATCCACTGAACCCTCACAGGAATCGATTCCGAATTCCGAGGATCTTCGGGATGAGAAATCAGAGAATTTATGGAGTCCTATCCACAGAGCCCTCAGAAGAGTCAAGTCCGAGGATCTTCGGGATAGGAAACTGTTGGAGTAATTGAGAGGTTCGTTGCCATAGCTCAGTCGAATCACGAACTTTTCCGAGCTGCGGGATGATAGGACGAATCCAATATGTGATGTCCAGCTGACTGCTGTGGAGGGATGCTGTGGAATGACTAGAAACTAGAGACTAGCACGGCTTGACGGTCGGGTAACGACTGCTCAATTTATTAATGAAACCAATGGTATATATAGGAGTACAAACAGTTCGGAAGCTAGAAGTCAAAAGAGCGTCCTTGCGATGAAGGCCGCTATACTCTTCCTTTCTTATATTGTTTCACTTTTCTCCCCCTTTCACAGGAGCTTTGACACTGCGTTCGCTGTAGAAAAATGTTCAGTTGACTGTCCGGCAGATCTAAGTTCGCAGCCGAACAAAATGAGTAACCTGTGTCAGTCAACCTCGAAGCATGTGTGCGTTGAATGCTCTTGGTAGATTGTTTCAACCGAAGAAGATTTCAATCAGCGTCTCGGAACTCGGAACAGCCCTACACCACAGGGTTCTCGAGGGATACCTCTGCGTGCTACTGCTCTTTCCGTTGCGAAGAGTCACCGGATTGAGTCAGTACGATGATGTATGTCCAGTGTCAGCTTGGTCCGCTCAGCCTGCCGTGAGCAAAGAGGATAGCCGCGAGGACCAATATGAGCGGAAGACATATAAGGGCGGAGAGACTATTATGAAATTGGACTCTTCGAGGGGGACGATTGAGAATGAGGCGATGCGAGGAATTTGTAAATTGAGGCGCAGAATGTGGAGGCTGAAAATGGAGAACACCCGTCCGATCGCGACACGAGACAAACAACCGTTTCTTATTGTTATGATTTCGACAGCGCTAATGGCGCTCTCATCACACGTTTACGTTCACGTGCGCGCTTGCTTTGCAATGCGGAGGCATATCTCTTTTAAAACAACTCATATCATCGCAATATTTCACAACACATTTGAGCGCACCGCGAATCGAGAATTGAGAGCCGGCAACGATGGGACACAATGGGGCCGCTCAAAAAGAGCCGCCGCTCAAATTAATCCGGGCCGCGGCGCTAAACACGGCCTCCGCTCAATTGTCGTCACGTGCACGTTTAGCCGACACGCTTCATGGTTCCAATATTCTCAAAAATGAACATTCAGTACGATTCGAACAAACCCAGAGAATGGATCAATATGGGACCCAGCTGGATAGAACCGACGTCCTACCCGATGGTTTCGAGGATATCCTCTTGCCTAACAACGACAGCGGTGCTCTGCAAACGCTCTACTCCTCAGAAGTGGCAGTGGCTATGGGCGAGCCCTACAGCAGTGGTTCTCAACTGGGAAACTGGGAAGCTAAAACTCCTGTAATGTCGAGTCTAGTGGCGGCTAACATTTCAAGATAGTTTCGAGCCGATCGACCTTTAGAAACACAGTATGCAACGGTTTGAAGGAGCCTTGTTCGGGGACTTTTGCAAGGCGTTGCCGCAACCCTTGAAAGCTTCCAGACAAGGCTAGGTCCGTGATTCTCACTCCGAAAGCGCAATCATGGACACTATCTCAACCAGACATGAGTAATGCTGAGGCCATGAGTAATTCCACTGAAAGTCAGGAAACCGCCGACGCGTCAACTTGATGGTGCTCCTGCGGCTAACAGAGATCATCGCCATCATCAGCTTCACGCTCCAGGACAAGGAATTGAATTCCAAGTTTTCCCCCCCGTTCTTCTAGAAAGGAATATCTCCATAGCAATTTATAGCGTTCTTCCGATTATAACGTTCCTAGGTTCAACTAAAAACGCCGTTCTCCCGTTCAAATCAATTTCGACGTCTAGAGTTCTGACTATCAGAGCGCCTTTCGTCTGCTAAAGCGGCGACTTCTCTCTTTGGTTTGTCGGAGGCCGAAAAGAAAGGAGAAAACTTCGTAGAGTGTGATCTACACGTGCAGGATCCGACCGCAGTCTTGTGGAGAGTTCTGTGAAAGAATTTTCCCATCAGTTCTAGATCCACGATCATTGAAATGACGTCGGATAAAATTGTCATAAGCGAGGGAAGAATTCCGCTCGGTGTACTCATCGCATTGGAGGTTGTCGCCGCCGATGTCCAGCTGGAAACTGAGTGGACCAAAAATGATGGTGTGTGTCTTGAATTGATTTCAGCTGTTTGAATGAAACGACGGGGATTCTTCGGTCGCGCCAGGCTATACAGCCGGAATCATGGTCAAGATTTATAAGCAACAGTGTGCTGAAATAAGTGGTGCCTGTTCGATACTTTGTCATCTTTCTGTTCCCAGAGTTCAAAACCACGGCTCAATAAATCGAAACGTTTCGGTGTTCTGCAGATCCATTCCATACGATAATACGTAGTAGGGGTGAATCGCCTGGATGACAAAGTATTCGGATCAGTTCCTCTCAATTATCGACTAGCATTGCATCAGAACCGGAATTCCGCCCAAGGGATATTTGAACATCTTAAGATAATTCTCTGGAGCCTCCTCGTCGAGCTCGAAATCCACTTGAGTAGGACCTGAAGAGGAAAAGAACTATTACTGGGAAAATACGAGCATCCAACCATATTTTGGAATAGCCTCGAAAATCATCACAACGATCTAGCAAATTTTTAGTTGCTTTAATGAATTGACTGAATCACACTAAACGGAGAGAACACGAGCGACGTGCTGAGGCATTACGTACGTCATTTTATACTCAATTGCAGGCGACATCAAATTCCAAGAGAGTTCAGGTGAGAAACGGGTCCTAGAAGGAGAATCTGCCGTATGTCGCTACTTAGCCAGAAAAGCCCCGAAACGTTTGCTCTACGGCAAAGATGCTCTTGAGGAAACTCGGGTCGATCACTGGCTCGAGTTTAGTTGTGTGAGTATTCCTTGTTTCGGAGCGAATGTTGATTGGGAAAGCAAAAAGCCATTGTTGCTCCTCAATTCTTCCTCAAATTTCTTCGGCGGAATCTAGAGATAATCTTTCCATTCCCGTGTTTTCAGGCTCCTGCAAACAGCCTGAGTGAATTGGACAAGAGCTTGGAGCGGTCAAACTTCCTTGCTTCTCAGTCTCATCCCACCATCGCCGATTTTGTAATGTACAGTCACGTAAAGTCAGCAAGTGCAAAAGGAGTATCCGTTGGAGCGAATACGAAACGATGGTGAGCAAGAGGAGTTAGTGTGATCTATGAACAGAAACGTTTTTCCACCTGAGATCGAAGTCTGATGAACGCTTCTGTGCTGTATGTAGAGTCCTTATTCCTTCGATCATTACAGGCTGGACCAACTGGAAGCGAATGCATGTGTTCGGCGCGCCGTGCAAAAGGTGCAGAAGGTGAAACCGAATTTCGCCGCTGGGGATTCTGTTGGGACAGTCGTTCCGGCTAAGGCTCCGAGCACTAATCAAGATCAAGGAAAATTCGTCGATTTACCGGGTGCTAAGATGGGCGAGGTCATCGTGAGGTTCCCACCTGAAGCCTCCGGTTACCTCCACATCGGTCATGCAAAAGCTGCTCTTCTAAATCAATACTATCAGTTGGAATTCAAGGGTAAGTCTGACTGTTGGAGAGCGTCTTGAAGGTATCAAGGAGCTTGGCAACCAATGTCGGAATTTTCATTCTCCGGCAAACGAGACATTTAAATCGAAAATCATTCCTCCTCAAGGCAAACTCATTCTGCGCTTTGACGACACCAACCCCGACAAGGAGAAAGAGGACTTCGAGCACGTGATCCTTGAAGACGTTGCTCTTCTCGGTCTGAAGCCTGACCTCTTCACTTTCACTTCGGACCATTTCCCACTCATAGAAGGGTATTGTAAGAAATTGTTGGCGCAGGGAGACGCCTACGTGGACGATACCGATCCCGAGACCATGAAGAAGGAACGCGAAGCCCGACAAAACTCGAAGAACAGGAACAACAGTGTCGAGCAGAACCTCATGATGTGGGCTGAAATGCTACAAGGAACGAGTAGTGGCTTGATTTGCTGCGTGAGGGCAAAGATCGACATGAACTCGAACAACGGGTGCATGAGAGACCCCGCGATATACAGATGCAAAGCAGCGGTTCACCCACGCCAGGGTGACAAATACAAAGCATATCCTACTTATGACTTCGCCTGTCCAATCGTCGATTCGGTAGAGAAAGTCACTCACGCCCTGAGGACGACCGAGTACCACGATCGCGACGAGCAATATTATTGGGTAATGGATAATCTTGTTATTATTACGAGATTTCAGTAGAGCGCAGAAATCATTGGGCGATTTCTAATCGGAACTCATGGGAACAATGTACTCATGATATCATATTGTGATTCCAGATTCTCGATAAGTTAGAATTGAGGAAGCCCTACATCTACGAGTACTCGAGGCTGAACTTGACCAATACGATCCTCTCCAAGCGAAAACTCACTTACTTGGTGAATGAAGGATTCGTCAGCGGTTGGGACGATCCCAGAATGCCCACGGTTCGTGGTATTCTCCGTCGCGGCTTGACCGTTGAAGGCCTCAAGGAGTTCATCATCGCTCAAGGATCGTCGAAATCAGTGGTCACCATGGAATGGGACAAACTGTGGGCCTTCAACAAGAAGCGAATCGAGACCACAGCGAAGCGCTACTTCGCCATTTGCGCCAACAACTCTTTCGAGGTTGAAGTACGCGGTCTGAGCCTGACTGCGACCGATGTCCCGTGGCATCCCAAAGACTCAGCGATGGGAAATCGCAAAGTGGCCGTAGGTTCATCGCTGCTGATTGACCACTCGGATGGATTGAGGATCAAGCCTGGCGACACTGTGACCCTCATGAACATTGGAAACGTGAAAATTGAGCAGAGGTCCATCGCTAATAGAAAGGTTAGTGAGCAACTTCTTCTAATTGAGTCGCCGTGAGATCCGTGATTCCATTGGTTGCTCTCCTGGACGCTTCTGATGTTTCCCTTGTTTCAGATCGTTGCGGTGGCCGATTTGGATAACAAGGACTACAAGAAAACGTTGAAAGTTAGTTGGATTGCCAAAAACGCCAATCCAAATCCTTTCACCGCGAATTTCGTTGAAAACATGATTTCGAAGAAAGTACTCGCGCCAGATGATGATTTCAAAAACTACATCCGCAAGGTACCCTGATTTCGATTCCCTACATATATACCTTCATAGGCTTTGGGCAAGTTTGGGAACGATTTCTGATTCTTACGCTGGGTTCCAGGTTTCCTTTGTGTCAGTAGACATGTTGGGAGAATCTAATTTGGCCGATATCAAGAAAGGAGACATCATTCAAATCCAGAGGAAGGGCTTCTTCATTTGCGACACGACGACCGACACCCGGCTCTCGCCGAACACGATGACGCTTCCGACGATAAGCTTGAACTATATTCCCGACGGGAGTACGAATTTGGCGTCTTTCCCCGTCATAGCACGAGAGCTTTTCGAAGGCCGACTCGAAACGGCCGCTGACGTAAAAACTCTCCTCGAGTCACTAACAGAGAACGAAGCACTCATCAACCACTGGGAAGTCATCAAGGAGGAAACCGATCGAATCGCCAAGTTGCGCAATCAGAAAACCGATCCCAAAGATCTCAAGGCCGCGGAGGAGAATCTCGCTCAATTGAAGACCGAATACAAAACTTGTTACGGCAAGGAGTGGACTTCAAGCAATCCTCTTCAGGAGCCAGAGAAGGCCGCTACTCCGGGTGTGCCGGCAAAGGTGGATCTCACTCTGTTGTGGGGAAAAATTCAGACCCAAGGTGACAAGATCAGAAAACTGAAAAATGCCAAAACCCCGAAAGAAGACATCGACGCAGAGGTTCAAGTTCTCCTGCGATTGAAGGAAGCTTACAAGAAACACTCGGGAATCGATTGGGATCCCAAGAAACAACCAGAACCTGCAGCTCCGAGTGCTCCAAGTCCTGTCGGCAAGTATGCTGCTGCGCTCTGGGAGAGAGTTCAAACTCAAGGCGACGTGGTGAGTGGATTTCGAATTTCTTTTCCTATCTGCTTCGACAAGGTTGGTTAGGGAGCACATCAGAACTCCAACTTTACTCCCCAGGTACGGAAGCTGAAGAATGATAAGGCCCCTAAAGACGAAGTGACCGCGGCAGTTCAAGTCCTCCTTTCGGTTAAGAACGAATACAAACAAGTCACCGGACGGGATTGGGATCCAAACTCGAAGCCCGAGCGACCAAAAAGTTCTTCGCCGGCTGTGGCTGACGGAGGCGACGCTGTCGCCGCTTGGGAAAGAACCCAAGCCCAGGGTGAAAAGGTGCTTCTGGAATTTCGGCTCAACTCATTCACGTACATGTTCAGAACAACGAGAGGAAACATGAAATCTTAATGGTACCTAATCTAAATGGTATCGAAATCTAAATGGTACTTCCTCCAGGTGCGGAAACTCAAGGCCGACAAAGCATCCAAAGATGAGGTCATGGCGGCGGTGCAAGTGCTCCAGACACTCAAGAACGAATACAAGCAGATCACTGGACGCGATTACGACCCTAACTCCAGGCCTGTGAAGAGCGCGGCCCCTGCAGCACCAGCGTCTCCGATTGGTACTGATTCGACGGCTGTTTGGGAGAAAGTAAACGCGCAGGGTGAGAAGGTGAGTCGGCGAAGTTAGAATGCCGATGGGATGTCATAAGAACTGACATTTAGTTTCCGGACCAATCTTCATGCTATCCTCTGCAGGTGAGGAAGCTCAAAGCCGACAAAGCGTCCAAGGACGAGGTCATGGCAGCCGTGCAGATTCTCCAAGCCCTAAAGAACGAGTTCAAACAAGTCACCGGACGCGATTATGATCCCAACTCCAAACCGGCAGCCAGCGCGGCAACTCCAACCCCAGCGTCTCCCAAAGGTCCTGATCCGACAGCCGCTTGGGAGAAAGTCAGAGCGCAAGGCGATAAGGTTAGAACTTTCCGAATCGAAATCGTTGTGGATCATGCAGTCCATAGTTAGCGCGGCATCGCATCGAGTTCTTCATAAATTCGGATTTCATGAATTCGGAGAGTTGGAATCATCGCCGGCATCCTTGCAATTCTTCTCTTCCGCGCGAAAGCGATATTTGTTACCTCACGAAAGCAGTGAATTTCGGGATTTCCATGAATGCCCGATTTCTTGAAGTTCGAATGTTTAAGGACCTTTTGTAGTCAACCCGATTCCTGGTTCTTCAGCTTGACCGTGACCTTTATCTGATATCCCTTGCAGGTGAGGAAACTTAAGGCCGATAAAGCATCGAAGGACGAAGTCATGGCAGCCGTGCAGATTCTCCAGGCTCTCAAGAACGAGTACAAACAAGTCACCGGGAGCGAATACGATCCCAACTCAAAACCAGCAGCCAGCACGGCGACTCCAACTGTAACAACTTCAGGCGGCTCTGATCTGATCATCGCCTGGGAGAAGGTGCAAGCGCAAGGCGACAAGGTAAGGAATGTGTGGAAGATGAGTTTCCGGTTCCGGAAAGAGGCAGACTATTCGCCGTGTTCCCACCTTGGCCTTCTCGTTCCAGGTGAGGAAGTTAAAGAGCGACAAAGCACCGAAAGATGAAGTGACCTCGGCGGTTCAGAAACTTTTGGCGCTGAAGGCGGACTACAAACAGGCTAGCGGACAGGACTGGGACCCTAAAGCCAAACCAACTCAGGGTATGTGATCGAGCGGAATTCCTAGGAAATTGAATAAATTTTTTTTGTTTCGCACAATTCTTGATGCCCATTGTGTAGTTGCTTCGTCTTTGTCGCACGCCTCTGTCCTTCGTTTTCGGATCACAAAATATCGGCTGTCCTCGTGGCGGAAGGAAGTCAACTTAGCTCCGAATACACATTTTCCTCGCGATCACGAGATGGAATTTCTATACAAGCCTAAGTATCTTCGGGGGAATTCTTTAGCGGTCACATGGGAAGTCGCGGGGTTGAACGAAAATTTTCTCGCGAATCTTATGCTCGAGCTCGATGATATCTATCCGTTGTGCGGGATCCCGCGATCTTCAACACCGGTAGCGCGAGCCGACAACTCGCAGAGAAGAATTTCCTCTCCTATTCCGTTTACGTGTCCATGGTGAATGACTGACGCTGGCGCCACTCGAACAAGACGATCGAAACCCGGAGTCTCGCCTCAAGTCGCGTGCTATTGTACAGTTTGGTGTCGAGTGTTTCATTGAGTGCAAAGAGCACGGCAGCATCGATCGCTGCTCAGAGTTGGTAAGTAAAAACCATTGCCGAAAGCAGACGATATCCGGCAAGCCTCCGATCTGACGACAGCTGTGAAGGGAGTTCAGAGATTGAGTTGGAGTGTCAGGGGGAAATGCAGGGATGTGGGTACTCCCAAAACTTCGAATATGATTTATATCACCCGATTTGCGATGATTTGGAACTGGGGAGGTCGCGTACTGTGACTTCGAACAAATACAACGCGAGAGCGAGCAACACGTGGACCGGTCTGTAGCGATGCAACTGGTTGGCGGAATAGTCGCTAACGACGTTTATCAACTCTTTGGCAGGAGATCATAAAGAGACATCCGGAGGCTCAAGCAGCGTTGCGAAGTCGGATCGAGCTCCTCAAGATTCAAAGCAGGTTAGTTCGAGTCATTGGAATGGATGCTAGAACGTGATTCGAGGAGATGCTAGAAGTTTTGAATTCATGTGCGGTATTCTTTTCTCAGACACCACTCAGGATGGACGGCGACAGCATCGATGCCCAGATAAAGAACGTTGGAGACAGAATAAGAGAGATGAAACTGAATAAAGCACCGGAGAACGAGATCAAGGCCGAAGTGGGGACTCTGAACGCTTTAAAGACGAAGTTCAAGGAGACCACCGGGAAAGATTGGGTTTCCCCCTCGGGTGCCGCTCCGAGATCTCAGGCCAAGTCCGCCCCCAAACCGAAGAAGGCCCCACCTCCCGCACAGACTGAAGATGGCAAGAAACAAACGAGATTGTGTCTTGAAGCAAAGAAGGAGGAGAACCTATCCGACTGGTATTCTCAGGTGAGCTTCCCGATAGCGATTCATCCTTGTCGAGTTTCCTCATGACATTCATGTTCTTGAAAGTGAGATTCGAATATTCGCGAGTGAACCACGATCGTTTCGATCTCAACCCTCGTTGTTCCTCCTCCAGGTGATCACCAAGTCTGAAATGATCGAATACTACGACGTATCCGGGTGCTACATCCTGAGACCATGGGCCTACGGTATCTGGGATCGCATCCACGCATTCTTCGACGAGAAAATCAAAACCCTAGGCGTTGAAAACTGCTATTTTCCAATGTTCGTCTCGAACCAAGCGCTCGAGCGTGAAAAAACGCACATTGCTGATTTCGCTCCTGAAGTTGCATGGGTTACGAAATCCGGCTCGACTGACCTCGCCGAACCGATCGCGATCAGACCCACCTCCGAAACTGTCATGTATCCCTCATACGCGAAATGGATCAAGTCCCACCGAGATCTTCCTCTGAAACTGAACCAGTGGTGCAACGTCGTTCGTTGGGAATTCAAGCATCCACAGCCATTTTTGAGAACTCGGGAGTTCCTCTGGCAAGAAGGTCATACGGCGTTCGATAATCCCAAAGACGCCATCGCAGAGGTCCATCAGATCCTCGACTTTTACGGACAAGTCTACGAGAAACTGTTGGCGATCCCTGTGATTCGTGGCAAGAAAACCGAAAAGGAGAAATTCGCTGGAGGAGATTTCACGACGACAATCGAAGCCTACGTCCCGGCGAGCGGACGAGGAATCCAAGCCGCCACTTCTCATCACCTTGGTCAAAACTTCTCCAAAATGTTCGATATCGTGTTCGAGGATCCAAAAACGAGCAAGAAAGAATTCGTCTATCAAAACTCCTGGGGACTGACGACTCGCACGATCGGTGTGATGGTCATGATTCACGGTGACAACCAGGGTCTCGTTGTTCCTCCACAGGTCGCACATTATCAGGTCGTCATAATTCCCTGTGGAATAACTGCGAGTCTCAGCGAAGAAAACAAGCAAGCGGTTCTCAACAGCTGTGCCGAATTGTGCAGCAAACTCCGCGAACGCAAACTCCGGGTTCACGTGGACAATCGAGACAACTACTCTCCAGGATGGAAGTTCAATCATTGGGAGTTGAAAGGAGTTCCCGTGAGGATTGAAGTCGGACCCAAGGACGTGGCCAACAAGCAATTCGTGGCGGTGCGGCGAGACCTCATGAGCAAGGCGACGTTGAGGAACGCGGAGGAGGTCGTCTCACTTCTCGATGTGATCCAAGCCAACATGTACGACAAAGCGAAGAAACAAATGGACGATCATGTGAAAGTTGTGGAGAGCTTCGCGGATTTCCTCAAACACTTGGAAGCTAAATGTATTATTATGGCTCCGTTCTGTGGCAACATCGACTGCGAAGATGAAATCAAGAAAAACTCAACGAGAGAAGAAGCTGAACCCGGCTCACCCGCAATGGGAGCAAAAGCGCTCTGTATTCCCTTCGATCAACCCAGAGCCCTCACCGATTCGACGAAGTGTGTGAATACCACCTGCAGTCGAAAGCCCCAATACTACACTCTTTTCGGGAGAAGCTATTAAGTCATATGTCGTAAATAAATTATAGTATTCTGTAATTGTTTGAGTGATTTCAAAGTCGCTATTAGATGACTCCCTGAAGAAATTAGTCGCTTCGAAATCTCCACTAGACCGAAGAAACCGTCACGCAACACCGCAGCTGATGCAGGTCCAACACTACCGTTTGATTCCGAATTTCGTGCCTCTTGTGCTACTCAGGAACCTAATTTGTTGTGGGAGACATCTTGGAAAAATCTCGGCCGATTTATTCATTCTTTACGATCGAACAGTTCTATAAGTCAACGTCATTCCCTTGCCAACGGTCGGTATTGTGCTCAAGAATCATCAGAGATTCCGTCTCAACTCCAGTGTAACCCTGATAACGCCGCCATAGTGTTGTTCAGTGCGTTGAAAACTTCTCGTATTCATAGCTTAAGCTCGTCTGGGACATTTCATTGCAGTACTCGGTTCTCGTAGAATTGAACCTCAATCCTCTCGTCGGAGAGATGGCCCACATCTGGAAACCTCTTCGATTTACGACGACTTTCGCAAAGCACTCCAGATCGCCGCGACGAAAACGCTGAAGAAGGTTCCGCAGAGGAAAGGCAGAAGAAAAGCCAGATTAAGATAGTTCTTACGACGTTTTAGAATGAACTTGAAGAAGTCGATGCTCGCCTTGTCGTACGGTGCATACCTTCGTTTTCCCACAGCTTCCCCAATCCAAGAGAAGTCCCGTTGGAGGACGCCTTTCTTGTTGGAGAAGCAATCGAAGGAGTGCTTACCATGATAGCGTCCTATACCCGACGACCCTACTCCACCGAACGGAAGGCCTTCGATCGACAGATGAACCATGACGTCATTGGCGCAAACAGATCCAGATGAAGTTTCGTTGATGAAACGGGAAATTATATTTTTCTTTGTGGAAAACACGTAAGCCGCGAGCGGTTTGTCCCTCGAGTTGATGAATGAAACCGCTTCGTCGAAGCTCTTCACGCGAAGCACCGGAAGGATGGGTCCGAATAATTCTTCTTGCATGAGAGGATCTGAGCCCTGGACATTCTGAACGACAGTGGGAGCCAAGTACCGTTTCTCAATGTACGCGTCCCCGCCGAGAACGATGTCAGAGCCTTGAAGGAGCTTGACGAGACGCTCTGTGTGTCGTTGAGTAACAATTCTTCCGTAATCAGGGCTCTTTTGAGGATCTTCGCCGAAAAACTCACGGACGATCCGGTGACTTAATGAAAGAAACTTGTCGTGAACACTTTCGTGGCACAGGACGTAATCGGGCGCGACGCAAGTCTGCCCCGCGTTGACGTACTTTCCCCACAGGATGCGTCTGACAGTTGTTTCGAGATCAACGTCGGAATGCACGTAGACGGGACTTTTGCCGCCGAGTTCCAAGGCGACAGGTGTTAGGTGTTTCTGAGCTGCAGCGTAAATAATCTTGCCCACTGCCACGGATCCCGTGTAGAAGATGAAGTCGAATCTTTCCTTGAGAATCTCTGTCGCCTCTTCAACTCCGCCGTTGATGACCAAGAAAGCATCTTTGTCCAGGTACTCCGTTAGCTTAGACAGAACCGCTGTCGTGTTCGGACTGAGTTCCGCGGTTTTGACGACTGCGCAGTTTCCAGCGGAAAACGCTCCAACCAGAGGACTGATGACCAGTTGGACGGGATAATTCCATGCTCCAAGGATCAGAGCGACACCGTAGGGCTCGCTGTGCACATAGCAGGAGTCGAGAGCGGTCATCAGTGTTTTCGGAACAGATTCGGCCTTCATCCATTCCTCAACTTCCATCTGGGCTCCTCGAATGTCGTTCAAGACGAACTCTACCTCATAGAGTACACTCTCTAGCCGCCCTCTTCCAGAGTCTTTGCTCATGGCATCGATCAGATCTTCATAGTGGTCCTTAACGAACTGTTCGAGTTTCTGCAGTTGACTCTTCCGCCATGTGAGGCTTTTGGTCTTTCCTGCAAGAACGGTATGTTGTTAATATGTGCAAAGTGAATTGTGAGCAGTCTAGCAATTAAAACTGCCTTCTTCGGATTAGCGCCTCGAGGTCGTAGCTTTGAGGATTTGGGGTGGTAGGGATGACGGAAGGTGTTTGGAACTCGGAGACGCAATCCTCTCATGTTCTCATTTGCATTTTTCAGAGCCACCGTCGCAGCTTGTCTTTTATGCTCCTCCATCTTGTCCTACTTGCAACAGGACGTGACTAGAGCCAGCTGCTTTACATAAGATTCCTTATCGCCATCATCGAATCCAGTCATACGAGTTTTCGTCTCTCTCATGCGATCGAAACAACAGCAGCGAAACAATTTGATACCGCAAATAGGACTGTGATTAGTGCTTTGACTTCTCAAAGCGATCACAGCGAACAACCAAGAGACCTTTTGAGAGTTTGACAGCGAGCAGGAAAATCGAATGGAGGATAGAACAACATATCGCACAGCGAGTATCTCAAGCAGAAAGTTCGAAACAGCTTGACGCGGCGCGACATTTCGCGCTTTGCCAAAAACCAGTCACCACAGGGAAGCGGTATTCTCGATTTCATGAATCCTCTTCGCTACCCAGAAGACCGAGTGAGCACTCTGGAACGAGAATTTCTCCGTTGCATGCCTGGCACAAGCGAGGAGGAAACTGCCCAGATGCACTAAGTGCTCCAAATATTCCCTTTGCGTGAATCGTTGGGCGATAACCTCCCCCGAGTGTAACCGGGACAAGAGGAATCAAATATTCCGCTAAAGTTCTTCCCGGCTCTCTTCCAACCCACTCTCAGTCGATTGTCATTCCCAGATTGAATCACTTCCTAAGAACTTCCAGCGTACGTAGACACGACCGATAAGATGAAATATTCCACGGCCAACGACAGCAAAGACTCTCTTCTCAGAAATCTAGGAGGGCCCGATAGAAAACACGGGAGACGAGCTCAATTGATTCTCGAATCGGCGGTCCCTTTACAAAGTACTTGACTCGAACTGAATAACGAAACAATCTTGCGCACCCCCAATCAAAGCCGAGACTTGCGCTCCTACTTGTGCAACGAAACTAATCAAGAACCATTTGCGAGAAGAAACGAAGCTTACCGGAAGCGAAAGTGTCACGAAGAACGTCAACATCTGCAGTGTACCTGGTTCGGACTTTATCCGATCCTTGGACCGGATGGAAAGCTTTCACCTTGTCTCCTGAAGCCATGATGAGTCCGTCTCAGTGCTGAAGTAAATGATTGCCGACCCGTGCGAACAGAAGCCCAGTCAGCTTGTCGACTGTCAGGGAATGAGCCCGCGGTGTTGCGAAAGCAGGCTCAGCAACAGATGACGGCACCAGGTTCATTCGACACCGTCTATAGCGGCTGGCGATCGTCGTCGGAGCGACGCGACTGTGGAGAGGACAGGCGAATGTAATACCGCTTCAAAGCGCCCTCTCGCGTCCACCCGCTGCAGAAACTTTGGATAATTTTCCGCATCCCTCATGTGTTCCCCCTGGCAGTTTTTCGTCCGAGTGGGTATTGATGTTTTTAGGGATCCATACGAGGAAAAGCATCGAGCACTTAAGGGTGCACTGACATCCATAACAGTCAGTCAGTCATTCGGTCGCACAATGAAACAGTGATCGGAACGATGATCTCTCCGGATCCTTGAAAAAGATTCTCGTTTTTTCGTTCGAGTTTGATATCCTAATATTGTACGCTACGGCACCCCTCGTGGATCGACTCCATGATATTCTACTGACACACATTCGATTCTCGAAGAGTGACAACTCTAGAACAAGAGAACGTATCGGGGACGCTTGTCATTCATGCGAGGGCATGCATACTGAAGACTTTCGTGTCGACAGAACTCAGTCTCAAATACCCAAAGTTGCGGGAATACATCGATTTCGAACTACGCTTTGCAAAAAACCGCATTTTGGGAAAACCGCAGTTAATCGCAAACGGTTTAGGCTGTGTTTTAAGTGATTTTACAGTGATTTCGCGGTATTTCACGGTAGTCTCGTTCAGCACGCGCTCATTTCAACGACAAAAAATAGATACTCAAGTGTCTTGGCACCAAATCTGGCAAAAAAACAAAACTGTCGATCCAGGACGAGTGTGTGAAGTGATAACATGCCGGCTCTCGAGCGGGAGGATTCAGGAACGAAGCCCAGAGGTGGCCGCCTCTAGAATGGTTGTCATGATTCCCTTCGCTCACGAGTAAATGCTGAAGCATATATTCGACCAAAGCCGACCAATTTGCATCACTCAGAACTCAGCCCTAGGCTCAGGAGCCAGATGAAGACAAGATAAATAAGAAATAACACTTGGGGTGTTTTGCGGTTAGAAACATCAAAAACTCCGCGGTTTTTGCGGTTAAAAACCGCATTTTTCTTGCGGTTTTTGCGGTTTTTTAACCGCGGTTAAAAACCGCTGCAAAGCCTATTTCGAACCCTCGCCGCCAATAAAGAAGAGAGGTGCAGCAAAGCTCTCCATCCACAAATTCATTCGCGACATCTGGAAGCAAGTTGACGGTCTCTTTGTTGATTCTAGTAGTTTGCTCATTGTGGCAGTTGTCACTGTGAGCGAATTGCTCATCGTCGGAACACGGGCTGTCTCCTCTCTTTCCTAAGATCGTGCTTCTTTCCATGTGTGAACTAAGTTTCACCAGGCATAATGATCTCTTTTTCATTCCCCTGGGGAAGGTTTCTGATCAATCATCGTGTTTTTGCCTCCCCAATCCTCAACCCCCCTCACAAATTTAAAATGAGACACTTTTGCTTTTCTTCACTCTCACTCCTGAAATACCTCGGATTAGGCATCTTTGCAATGGAGCATGTATTTAGGGGGAAGAATTTTCCTCATTAGCGGGACTTTACAATGATTTTTCCAAACTCAGACACTTTGCAGGCGTAGAGGAATCGGAAAATACTTCCTCAATTCTTCCCTGGCTCGAGGAGGCAACTCAGCTCCGGAGACTATCCTACGGAAATCTTAAATCTTACATATTCCCTCTCCTTCGCAAACGCTCTCCACTTGTCCAACATGAAGATAGTTCCCATCGCAAGCTGCGGGATTCAGATCGTTTGGAAAACCGAACCTTGATCCGCTCAGCTGGTGGTTTTCGATAAGTTGAAATCATTGTTCCTCACAGCAATGATTTCGTCCTGGACCTCCACCGAAGCGCGAATAGCCGAGTGGTTCATGCACCTGGTCGCCGATACTCTATTCCGGACAAAAGAACTTCAGAGGACCCATGAACCCCCTGTGACCGCCGTATGCCCGGAACATTTTGAAAAGCGGTCCGCAAAGTTGACACCCATCGATGACGACGTCGCGTCGTCCCCTACCCAGTCCTCCACAGTGAAGACTGGGTGAACAGTCAATGCAAACCACCGACATCGCAACTATGCAGACATCAAATCCGTAATTACGGATTACGGAAGTTTATGCATGCATATCTTTGCGCGGGTGCTAGGAAGGAGAAAGAAACGAGGAGTTTTTTTGGAGGGTACATTCAACTCTATAAGTTCAGTTGAGCCATTTTACTTTTCCTCTAAACGTTTTATAATTCGTTCGGCGAATCCTGAAATCCATAATTAAGGATTCGATGTCCAATCGCAACACTAGGGGACCATATATGGCGTTTACTTCGGAATCAGCCAGACGACGCTTCCCCGTGGAATTGACAAACACAGCTCGTTCAAATATTGTAAGCGACCTTGTAGCCTCCATATTTTTTATCAGTCTAAACTTTTGCCTCCACACCGAACTAATGGTCAATAAAAGTCTCTTGAAGGAATCCGATCTCTCTTGCTCTGAAAGCTCCCAAACCGGGGAAGTATAAATCAACTTTGTGGTGACGCTCTGTATAGTTTTGTAACGACATCAGAAGCTTCTGTATTCAGGCTGAAATCGATCGGACGGATGTTCAACGAACAAGGGAAGTGATCCGGCGAACTTGAGGAAGTAAGACTTCTGGGGATCCTGATCTTCGCCCTTGACCCAGGCTTTCTTCAACGCTCTCACAGGGAGGCGCTCGGAATTCGAACCATGTGTTTTCCAAGCCAAACCCTCTTACAAGAGGTTCGAGACAGTTTACGGAAGTTTGTGGCAGTTTGAGGAAGTTGCCGGCTATCAGTGAGTAATGATAAAGGCGAAGTCAGCAGAATTCGAAAGGGGCCGGAGAGGCCACTCGCTGCCCGGATTCCGCATCGACAAGTAAATGGTCCACGAAGGTGTACTTGAGTAAAAGCGCTATGTAGACAGCCAGTTCTCAAGTCGGCTCACCGGCAACCATGAAGTAAACGGCTGCCCTCGATATCACTCAATCGGATCAATCTGGATATCGGGAGCGATATCAAGGGCTAAGCTTACTTATGGTCAGCTTTCGTCTAAAGAGAGTCTTTCTAGGCCTCCGCTGAGGACGGAATATTGCTGTAAACGACGGACGCGGATGATTTCTTTCGGGCTTCCGTGATCCGGTGGATCCAATCTGACAGCAACTCGACGTTGGCTGCTGTTCTTTCATTAAAATCCCAAATCGGCTCGCTTTCCACACAATATAGCAGCTTTTCACATGATACAAATGGGCTTTCCGCTCGAGTTAGTCCTCCGCCCAGGTCCGGTTTTCGCCCAAACCGAGCACCCCGTTGAACGGAAGGATGAGTCGAGCAGAGACCCTATTCGAGCAGAAGGCCGCATGGAGCGTGAACACCCGCAGCCTCCACGGGCCCTGCCAGTGGTGCTGAGTGCTGCTGTCATCGCTCTTGGCTTCCAGATCTCAGTAAAGGGGCGCCGCGACGCCCGCTGCGCTCGTGGGTGATTCTGATTCCGGTTATACGATGGCCATGATTACCCGAAAACGCCATCACGGGAACGTGCTGGCCACCGGAATTCACAAGATGAAACAGAGCCTGTCGTAGCATGGCCGAACCAGTGAAGGTAATTCGTTGAAATCGGCAACCCGCTCGAATCGCGTCTCCGCTGATTCCGACCTCTGCTTGAATCGGACTGTCTCTGAACTCACGAAATCCGCCTCAGATTGATCGCCGCTCCAAGAGATCGTCCTTATCTCGGCAATCTTATGTAAAATTGCACCCTGACTGCAACCTACACGCGAGCCCGGGAACAGTTAACGATATAGAGTTCTCTCTCGGATCCGACCGCGTCTCATCTCCAAGCATGAAGAAGCTCAAACATGAAGCATTCGTCTTGAAAAGTAATTTCCTATTCCACCAGGGAGCTTATCCTTCGAAAGGGTTTGGCTACCGATTCATCAGGCTCGAGAAACATCAAGGGGCTTCCATGGGAGAGGCTTTCGTCGAAAAAGACCGAATTAGGACACTCATGCCTTCGGAGGTTGCCGAAAAGCTCAAGTCGAAATCAGTAAGAATTGTCGGTTCGCACTTGGACCGTTTCTGTACTTTATCGAGGACACACATGGAATTAATTCGAGTCCAGGATACGGTGAGCTTCCACCGGCGAGAGGGATCCACAGTCAGGAAACATGCCGATCGAGCTTGAACTAACCGCCTTCAATCTCGGTCGCAAAATGGACACGGTCGCCGGTTATCGTCCCCTGTTACGACGCAAGACAGAATCGGGATCATTTTCGGGAGAAGTTCGAGATTCCTCGTAAGGAACGATCCTGACAATCGGGATTTTCCTCGGCAGAATCCCGGTCTCCAGAAAACATTGCGAGCCCTGGTTACGAGTCATGAAACATGAAACTGACCTCGTCTCTGAGGTTGCAGAGGTGACCAACTTCGCCTTAGCTGAACAAACCCGCAGGAGGTCGAAGCCGTGGTCTTGCCGGGGCTTCCTCGTAGCTCGCGAAGGGACCCTCGACGAGTTGTGCGCGAATGCGAAGGAGGCACTCATCGTCGCGGAAGAGTCAAATCGGTCCCCCGCCCCCCGACAGATGGAGTCCCCCCCCGTCGGCGATTCCAGGGCCACACGCGTCAGGATCCCAAGTGACATCCGTGAGAATGTATTTGCCCTCGGAAGAATCTCTATTCTGTCGTTGTCAGTTCGTGAGGTCGACGGATTCAGCCAAGGGGGCTGCCTGTCGATCTCGCAAAGCTCGTTTTTGCGAGACGACATTCTAAGCGAAGTTGTCTTCGTGTAGTCATTTCAGGGTGAAATCGCAAGCCCGAATATGTAGCCGAGCACGGAACTGCAGCTCGGGCGGTTCGTTCCAACCGTTAAACATAGATCACAAGCAAACAGCTGCCTAATCGACGGAAACGGTCGATGAAGTCCTAACGGACGGATCCGTTGACGGCCCCGCTGAAGTTGGCACGATTACCTTCTGTTGTGATCAGTAAGAAAGTCAGGTACTTTCGTTAAGCTGAAACACAACGCGTTCCCCCGACGACTACGTGACCATGTACAAACTCATCGTCATGTTGTCGAAAATTAGCTGCTGAAAGATTTTGGTTTCTACTCTCACACTCAGTGTCACTGACTAAGACAGGTAAATACTCCTCTGTCATCGAGATTATCTAGTCCAGGAGAATAGTTCATTGTTAAAACGATCGAACATCAGGAGTCCACGACAGTTCACGCTATTTCTCTCATGGACCCGAGTGTCGTCGACACTGCTTTCACGAGCGCGGGTCATTGAACGACCTAGTGATTCGCTTGAGAAACTCTGTAGGTTTTGGTGATTGTTTATTTATCTGAAGATCTCTCTGAAGAGTAGATCACCAGAGGAATGCCGCGACTCATGAGTTGCTAGAGGAGGAAACCTCATACAAGTTGCTGTTGCTAAGGTGGAGGATGATTCACGTACTCCGTTGTAACATTTGACGTGATCAATCTGGTCATAAGACGTCCTGTCAACTCCGGTGAGAGGGAACTTTCGACTGGACAACTGTCCGCGACCGTAACGTTCTGATCATCGTGATTTCTGTTCTCACAAAGACTAGTGGCGCTTTCGAGAGCTCGGATTGATTGAGATCGCTCAACATAAGGCGAGCCGTCACAGCTGTTAGCCTGTCGTGCTGTCTAGTGGGTTTTAATTTACGTCTGTTTACGCAGTCGATAAGTTTTTTCCACCCTTCTGGCAATTTCACCGCGGGAGTCAGAGAAGGATGTATTCTCGTGTGCTAGGCTAAGCTTTTTTCTTCCCAAAGTGCAGGTGTATCTGTGAAGGATGAGCGAACGACACAGTACTTCGAAAAACACGGAGGTTAGTAGAAACAGGTCTTCCGTACTTAGAATCATTCTCCTTTCCGTCGGACTCGGAGTATGAGGGAGCCAATGATCACTCGATGATCTGATTGCTTCGTGCAGTGTCTTCTCGCGTGGCTGAGATATCTAGCTGGCGTCACGTGTGGGGAAGAATTAGCTTCTCGCGCGTCCACGGTCAGAATATCTACGTTCGAAGTGAGCTCGTAAAGCCCCGTCGAAGCAAATTCGAACCATACAAACGAATTCGTCATGTGGCTGCTTGAAGCAGCATTTTCTGGATAGATTCAGCTTATTGGACATGTGATGCCAACCGTAAATTGGCGTCAAGTGAGACGAAGGCCACGTTGTTGCAACGTGGTACCGGTTGCTTTACAGCTTCGAAGCTAGGGCCTATCGTCTTGCCCTCTGCCGCTACCCCTTTCGCATGTCTTGTAGTCGTTGCTGTTTCGATGATTATCACTCCTCCACTGAATTTTGTTCCTCCACCCGTGTTCCGTGAATTGTCCCTCCTTACTCGACTTGTTGTTGGCTTCGGTAATCGCCCGCACTCAACTTTTTCTGGAAACGAGTTTTCTGTGAGCGGATCATCGGGTCCGGAAACGCTCCTCTTTCTCCGCTGAATTCACTTAGAAACAAGTGTTCTCGGTTAGAAATATTCGAGTATCACTGCTATGTTACCCTCACAGCGCTTGACGCGCTATTATCGAAGCCAGAGCGGTGTAAACGCGAGACGGTTTGAAATCCTTGCCTGTCCGCCTGTCCGCCTGTCTGCCAGCCTTCCAGCCTCACTGACTGACAGCGTGCGTGCGTTAGTGTCGCTCAGGTTGTACCTGAGAGCCAACGAAGTTAATGGTTATCAAAAGAATCCAAAATTTTCTCCATAATTTGTGGAGTATAATGACAATAACCATGCGCGTTGGGCACAAGGTCAAGTCATCAGTCCGAAAGTTCCGTGGCTCGGTGTTGCCCGATCCAAATATTTGTGCTGCCAGAAGATTCGTGGAATTGGAAAGTTTGCGATACGAGGTAAACACTAGAAACCGGTTTGTGTATCGACTCACGACTTCCGGACATTTTTCCTCGCTGAGCATTGCACGGCAACGATACAAACAACGCTCCCAGGAGAAGATAGAGATTCATCAGTCATACAGAATAAGTACTTCAGAAGACGTTTTCCCCCCAAAAACAGGAGATGGCTCCGTTGGACGGCCGGGGAACGCCTCCTCTATCAGTGGGAACCGCGTCCACTGTAACCGGGCCAACCGGCCCGGTTGCTAAAGTCATCCAAAGGAAGTTCCATCGAACTTACAAAGACGACGACTGGGAAATCATGCGAGGCCTGAAACTCGGTGAAAGCGTTCCGAAGGAGAAACCTCCGAAACACGAAGGTTACGTGATGAAACGCCGCAAATGGCCCTTGAAAGGTGAGATCATCGAATTAGGACATTTTGTCGGACACATCGTTGTTCGATTGGGATTTCGGTCACCATTCTGCGAGTTTCCGTCTGAAGAAGCTCAGGAAACTTATCTGAAAGCGAATGTTTTGCAGGATGGCATCGGCGATTTTTCTTCCTTGAGAATGGGACGCTCTCTTACGCAAAGAACTCGAGTGACATGGCTCGTGGGAGGTACCACGGTCAAGTTGACCTTGCCGTAGCTTTCATTTCTTACAAAGCCAAGGAACAAAGGATTGACATTGATGCGGACGAATCCATCTTCCATCTGAAGGTCTGTGAGCCTGACGCTCCGAGTTATATTTTGGGAATTCCACTGTGTTTCGATCAAAACTGACGCGGTCTCTCATCGTTATCGCAGTTAAAAGATCCCGGTGCGTTCGACAAGTGGATCGAGCACATATCCGCGCACCGTCGATACAAGCAGCAGGAGCTGTCCAAGTACGAGAATGGGAGTCCTCGGTAAGCTACGTCGGCCATTCTGACGCATTCATTTAGATAGCGGCGGAAAACGATTTACGACAGCGTTGTTAAGTTTCAAGCTGACTGAGTTCTTTGACATCGACCTAGACCTGCAAAACTGGCCCTATTGCGGTGAATTGCTGTTTTGGAGATAAACAGTATACTAAACAGAATTCTCCTCCTGAATCTCAAGATCATCGAACGACCAGAGGGTTTTGCAATGGGTCCTTAACACGTCGTCCACTTCGACAACGATCGCTGATCGATTGACGGCTCTGGGGAAAAATCTTGCTACGCTCGAGGATTACGCACAGCATTTATACCTACGTCCACCACCCCGAAAGAAGCCGCCGAGGAAGCGCAAGGATGACGAAGCCGTTGGGGACGAAAACGCCTCGCATCAACAGAATGACGGCGAAGGTATTCAAGCGACACAGGACGGCGACAGACTCAGCGAGCTCAGCGGGGGTCAAGTGAGCTCTTGTTCCTCTGGACAAGACTCCTGTTCTCCAGGTCAGACGCAGGCAGCAAGCGACGCGTCGCAGAGTGCTCAGGAGTTTGTGGACAATGCTCGTCAACTGCTGGCGGACCTGCAGGAGCTCGTCGGTCAAGTGGAGAATCAACAAAACAAGCGCAGCACACTGCTCCGTACTCCAAACACATCTGAAACTGAAAGCCTCCGCAGCTTGGTGACCACTTACAAAAGAGAAAATGCGGATCTGGAGGAACGTCTTGCGCAGATTCGCAGAATTGTTGGATCAACGACGCCTAGAGAAGATAGTGCTTTACCAATTCCGGCACCGGTTGCCGAGCCTCAACTTCCGGCCTCTCGAGCAGTGAGGCGCTTAGTGCAAGAGGCCAGTCATGACACTTCGAGCATGCTCTCGACATCGGAATTCTACGATGCGGCCGAACAATTGAGCGAATGTGCGGCTTCTTCCTCTGAGGGATCATTCTGTTCTGAAGGAGATACCGAAGGAGACGGTACGTTGCATTCTCACTCGAATAGATTTTACGAGATTTCGATCGGAAACTTCGCAGTTCTGGTCCAGGAGGCTCAACTCGGCCCTGTTTTCTAGTGTCGGACGACGGAACCGAATACAATGCGAGGACACGAGACTCGAACGGTGGCAATAACTTGGAGGTAGCGCTTCGAATCATGAAAACTCGGCGTACGAAACTACCGGTTCCCAAACCACAGAATACCGACAACGGCCTCTGGTCTCTTTTGTATAAGAACATCGGCAAGGATCTCTCAAAGGTCAGTTTCGCAGTTTTCCATTCTCGATAGGTTCCCTGCCGTCAGGAAGCCGTTAACAAACTTGAGCTGATGATCAACATTGTTTTCCAGGTTTCCATGCCAGTTACGATCAACGAGCCTCTGAATATGCTGCAGCGGCTCTGCGAAGAGCTTGAATATAGTGAGCTGATCGACAAAGCGGCAGAAACCAAGGATGCTCTAGAACGTATGGTTCACATCGCAGCTTTTGCTGTATCCGGCTACGCGTCGAGCTACTATAGAGCTGGACACAAGCCGTTCAACCCGCTTCTCGGTGAAACATATGAATGCATTCGAGAGGACAAGGGATTCCGGTGAGTTCCGGAGAGAGGTTGGCCTGAACTCATGACCCTCCTTCCGGCTTCATTGGTTCTGAGGAGCGTTCGTTCCGGTGCCGGGATGATATATGACCTACTTTTCATTCAGATTCATCGCGGAACAAGTTCAACATCATCCTCCGATCTCCGCTTGTTTCGTGGAGGGCCAGAGCTTCACCTTCTGGCAAGACATTCGTATGAAAACCAAGTTCTGGGGTAAATCGATGGAGATCATGCCAGTGGGCCTTGTTCACTTGCAAGTCGCGGATTCGCATTACGTTTGGAACAAGGTCACCACCTGCGTCCACAATCTTTTTTCGAACAATCAACGCTGGGCGGACCAATACGGAGAAATGAAGATCGAAGACATAAACAACAAGATCACCTGCAAGCTAACTTTTGTCAAGGTCAGTCCGGAGTCTTGACTCTTATTTGAGAAGGAGAATCACTTAAGGGGATCTTGCTGTTCACTTCTACCTATTTCAGGCGTCGTATTGGTCGGACAAGAAACACGAAGTTTACGGATCTGTCCACGACGCTTCTGGAAACTCCGTTCATCATCTGATGGGAAAATGGACAGAGGGGATTTACTGTGGCCCAGTGGCCTCTACCGCCCGCTGTGTCTGGAGGCCCGGCCAAATGCCCGAGGACTATGAGCTTTACTATGGATTATCTCGTTATGCCATGCAGCTCAATGAGTTGGATCCCGATGAGGCCGACAAACTCCCGATCACGGATACGAGGTTTAGGTGAGTTTTTTAAAACATAAACGAACGATCGACGACGCTCTCTACGATTGAATGGAATCTAAGTTCGGAAACATTCCAGACCGGATCAGCGACTACTCGAAAACGGTGATATCGCGGCAGCTGAGACAACGAAAGCCGCTCTCGAGCAGAATCAGCGCGAGCGACGCAAGAAACGAGAGGAGCGCGGCGAAGAGTATTACCCGCAGTGGTTCCGCAAAGTTTTCGACGCGAAGGGCGAAGAGAACTGGGTTTACAACAACCGCTATTGGGAGATTCGAGAGAAGCCCGGATTCAGTAAACATAATTTCCCCGAAAAACTATGGGAGATCGGATCTACGGCTGAGGCTTGAAGAACGATTTCAATCTACGTGTCACAGAACAAATTTTTCGAGAGCTCTTACTGGGAATGACCATATTAGATTTTAACCGTCGGACACTTCACGAAAACCATATCACTTCGCATTTTCACCCAATTTCATTCCTCGTCGAACAATCACTACTTGTTACCCGTCCATTTTCATGAATTCAGCTGGTTTTGAACCTATGGGGTTCGAGAAGGACGTTGTTCGACCCATTTGTGCCCAAGAACGGTGCTCAGGATATTTTCAAACATTGACTTTCGTATAGAGTTGACCTACAATTAGTCCGGAGAAAAACGAGCGACTTTCGGGATGTGCTTTCACAGGGTTGCGGACTTTCAAAGTAAAGCTTCGAACAAACGACATGCGGATTCGATTCGGCATACGTTCGAACTTCTTCCATGACGCTCACTCTTCGTGTCTCTATATTTGATATGAATATCCGCAGGACTACTGAACACTTTAACGAGAGTTTCTACGAAGCAAATTTTATGTGACTTGCGAGCGTTCTGCGACGCAAACGTTCCGTCACGTTATGAAAGGACATCGAGCTTCTCGATCAGCATCCGGATATTATTCTGCGCTCGGAGCTAAGAGCACGGTGCAGAATTTCTAAACAATTTGACGGATATTTTTGACGAACACCATAACAAGATGGCATCAGGGGATTTTCTGGCTGGATCAGAAAATGATATGTTAGTACTTTATACATGACAGCGTTGATTTGGAGATATTTGTTGACTCGAGATCCAGCTGACCTCCCTGATTTGAATGGAGAGGAATCGCTGACGAAGAATCGAGTGCTGGATCTGATTCCGATTCGCGCGTGTAACAAAGGCACTGCATAATAAAGGGTTGTCATTCAGATGAATCACTTTACAAGTGTCATCCTTTCATTGGTGAGTTTGGAGAAGCACTCTACAGCAGTAGGCTCAAAAATTTCCTCGGTTCGTGGTCGTACCATGATGAATTCAAATGCATGACACCAAAGAAAAACACAGTAAGTAAATCAAATGACAGTTTTTCGACATTCACACGGGGAAATTTTCCCATGTGATTTCTTCGACAGTTGTATTGATATTCTCAAGTCTCACAACAAAGTACTGAATTCGATCGAGAGACGCCGCAAAACGGATACTGATTTCCAGGGTCGTCAGATGAGGTGAACAATAGATTCTGATTAACAATTAGATGTCGAATAACTACCTAACATGATCGCTTTGAAGAGGCGGGACACATTTACGGCACGTGTTTTCCTCAAATTTCTCAATTGAATCGACAGATTAATTCACTCCACTCAATTAAAATACTCCTATGATCATTTCATGGTAATTTGAAATCCTAAGGGATACCCATTTTCACCGAGACTGTCCCAAATGAAAATCCTGGTGATCTCCGTAAGTACTCGAGCCGATCTTCTGAGGAAATTCCCGTTTTCTCCAGTTTAATCGCATAATTGTGCTCAGGGAGAGCTCCCTGCTTGAGTCTGCTTGCCGAAATGGAACGACATGTCGTTCCATTGGCTTTGCTTGTCGCGACAGCGAAAAGCCATCCATTCTAGTGAAGATCCCATACGTTATTCGCCGGGTTGTACTTTTTTTTACAATGTAGGAGGGTTTGAAACCGTTATTCAAAGAGAAGCAGCAGCAGTCGTTATGGTAGTGCACCGCTCTAAACAAAACCAAGACTCGAACGTTCCCTGCCCGCAATGCTCGATCATTGAGTATACTTCGATTACTTGCACGAAGTATATACAACCGGCGTGCCGGGGATCCCGGCGCCATTTTGAGGAAACGTCTCGAGTTGTCACAACATTTCAAGTTACGCAAATTCTAGGCTTGAACTACACGGTTTTTAGGAACGCAAAAGCAGGAATCTGAGGATACGATTTCAGAGCGGCTCCTCAGTGCACGACACAATTGTGATACAATCGCAAACTCTACACGAAGAACGTCACAAGAATAAGAGAGAAGAATGAGCCGTTCGCGGAAAAATTGAACGCTCAGTGATTCACGCGAATAGAGCACCAATCAACACGATACAGCGGCGATGAGCAAGCAGGTTGAAGTCGCAACATAGGAACTTTGGTCAGGCGCTGGGCACTGTCCACTGTAATCAATCGCTCCGCGGGGAGTTACGAGAACCCTGAGGTTATCACTAGTTTAGATCTGACGTTTCCGTTTCACTTCATCGACGGATCAAATCAGCTATTCGGAGTTTGAAATCTCCAAATTCATCGGATTGTTCCTTTCAATCACCGCTCTTCTTGGTATGTTGCCACGCTCCAACTAGTCAGCTACCGCCCGACATGTGTGCCAACACACGTCAACATGTATGGTGATACACCGTGGTCACAGCAAATATTTCGTTTTCCATTGCGTGGAGATGAGATGTACGTAAATGTGCGCAGAAATATGCGCCTACGAAGAAGCGACACGAATTCTACGGTTCCACGGTGGGAAGTGATTATTCGAGGCTTCGGTTGAGGAAGCACAACAATCCGGACCGGCCCGGAACATTGAACCAGAAAGCGCCGTCATCAGGGGCGGACTCTGGTGACGACACAGATAGACATCGAATATGAAAAGATGTAGAGATATAGATATATGTATAGACATATATATATATATATATGGATGTATATATATAAATAGTTGTATCGAGAGTTACAGGCTGTACACACATCGGTAGATTGAGAAAAGTTGCTGAAAAGTCTGAGTAGCAGTTTGCGGTTCACAAGTTCAAAGTTGTCTCACTAACAAGGTGCTGAATGGCGTGGCGCGGTGTGGATTGCGAGAAGTGGAGACGGAGGGACGAATTCGCAAATGTTCCAGAATCGATCTGCGCGTTTGGAATTCAAATTTTCCGCGACTTCTTATTGCGCTCGCATCAAACGGCCTAAGCTAGGCTAAGATTTGATTTATGTATGGCTGCCCATTCCCCTCACGTTATCAGCATGAAGAATTTTCTCACTCCGTTTTCGAAAAGCTCCCTACTGCCCGCCGGACCACCCGCTTGCCCTCCCCGGAGTCTCTAGAGACTCTCCGTCGATTCAGACGAAACGAAGAGCTCGTCCAGGGATCTACGAAAAACTCTTCGATAAGCGACGAGTTTGTTACCTATGGGTTGTCTAAAAAAATAATCCAACTCGAAATTCACGTTGTGGGACAAGTTAGCTGAATATCGAACTTCATGGAAGAAAAGATACCCGATTTGGTTCTTTTCGTTGCAAAACTCTTCCGACACACAAGAGCGAAATAATTGTCTTGTGGTCGATATTACTGCTGCTCCTGCTCTAGTGGTACCGGCGGTTGTGAACGGCTAGTGGACAGCTTGCGTCAGCTTCGCAGAAATATGATGGACTGACTGACTGACTGTTCGTTCATCGGCTTCGAATCCTCGATTCTATCCTGGTATCTCAAACTCCTAATAATGTAATCTAAAGTGTCAAAAGTACGATCATCAGGGGACACAAAAAGCGAAAGCGTTTTCTTCGGCGCCGGGAAATCCGAATAAAGTTGTGCGAGTTCGGCTTCATCATCAATCTTCAACTTCGAGGCAGGAAAAGATTTCCTTGTGGAAAATTCAGAAAGAGCCTTCGTTCCCCACCGGCCACCGGCCACCGGCCGATGGTGTTACGTATTTACATGCTGGACACTCGAAAACTTAATCCCACTGGTGAGGTGACGGAGGAAGCTCAGACGGGTGTGCCACAGTTGAACTGGAAGAGTCGAAAATGCGTGATTACCGTCGTCTCGTTCCAAAAATTTGAACTCAAACGAATTGCAAGTTCCTGAGAGAGCTTCACGAGGATTCGCTTACCTGGCGAATGACTTGAACGCAGTGGACTGCGGGTTGATACAGAGCGGTACTCTTCCTGTCGTTAGGCATCGCTCGGAAACGTATTTGTGGAGTTTTTCTAGAGAAGGTGAAGGAGTGGTATCAGTACGCTGTCTACCGAGTCAACCTTCCGTTCTTTGAATACCAAAGAACCTCGATGAATTGAGCCGAAACGAGCACAGGGTTCCGCGAAACAATAAAATTGACAGCTCGGAAGCCTTGACTCTTAACGAGACTTGGCCTCGAAACATTGACCCAGATGCTTACCTTTGACCTGCATAACAGTTTTGAGTGCGTTTTCAACAGAATCATCGAACACCGTCGGCGCGCTGGGTTCGAACTCCATCGCGTACTGCCGCAGACCTTGCGGCGTCGTCGTACAGCATCGACACATGCACGAATGGTATCTTAATCGACCCTCGTCCAGGTAGGGATGGTTGAGCGCCTCAGCACAGGATATTCTTCGTTCAGGGTTGAGCATGAGCATCTGCGTGAGTAGATGCACCGCCTCAGGAGTCGCGTACGAGCCTAAAGTGTACAGACGCTCTAGCGATGGCTGTTTCTGCGGACGACGTAGCATATGTGCACGAGCTCCTTCGCAGGCGTGCTTCAAGTCTTCAGCGCAAGTGGGCGTTCCTAGAAGGTCGGTGATCAACTCCAACTGCTGAATTGGAGTCTGCGCTTGGAAAAGGATACGGCGACCTAGAAGTTCGGCGAAAATGCAGCCGACCGACCACATGTCAATCGCTTCGTCGTAGTGCTTGGCGCCCATCAGCAGTTCGGGGGCACGGTAGTACTGCGTGACCACCTGTAACCAGAACGCAGTTTGAGTCTACGATTCCCATGATTCGACTCATTGGCGATAAAATGTGTTGTGGGAGTCGAATGCAAAGGAAGTCGTCGATGGTAAGAAGCGGATGTCGCAGAGCATTTCATGGACAGCTCGACTTCTAAATCGGAATAACGTGTCTGGCATAAAACCGCCTCGAGAAAGCAAGAGACCACACGGTGGTGGTGGCGGCGGCGGCGGCGAGGTCAAGCAACGTAATCAAGCGAGTTCGCGACTCGTCTCTTACCTCCTGCGTCATGGCACGGCGGCTGTCGGGTTCGATACAGCGAGCCAGCCCAAAGTCGCAGATTTTCAACACGCAGTTTGAGTTCACCAACAGGTTTCCAGGTTTAATGTCACGATGGAGGATCCCACTACTGTGCAAATACTTGAGACCTCGTAGTATTTGATAAAGGAACACCTTGACGTGATCTGTCGTCAGGAGTTGGCCGGAAACTATGATTTTGTGCAGATCACTTTGCATCAATTCCGTCGTCACATAGCTGAGAAACGGAGAAAAAAGTGAAGCAATTAGCTAAAACGTGAATAAGTCAACGATACTTGAACGAATTGTCTCGGTTCGAGGATCAAGTACTCATTTGAATGAAGAGACATTTGACGGCGACGACAGAGTCAACTTACATTTCCTGGAAGAAATCGATGTGCGGTGGTTGCAGAATATCTAGAGCCGAAAGAACATTGTCGTGTTTAAATGAGCAAAGCATGCGAATTTCTCGAAAGACTCGACGGCACGATACGTAGTTTTGGAAAACATTCGGCATCTTCTTCAGGGCCACCCGTTTGCCATCGCGAGGGTCTGTCACCGACCTGAAATCAAATGAATAACATTTCGTAAGAGAACTATCATCTCTCAGAATCGAGATCGAGGTCGCGCGGGATTCCGCATGCGTTTCGCGTGATCTGAGAGCGAGAAACTTCATATTTTGATATTGAAAGGCGATGGAATGCTGAGGAATTCGTTTGCGACGTCATCGCTGTCCATATTCGAACACCGTGAACGTTTTCCGAGGACCACGGTCGAATACAGAGCATCGAAATCGCCTTGTCAGCCTACAAATCAATCTCTGACCATGAGTGAGATAATCGAGGCTTCAGTGAGCTCGCCAATCAGCGCCCGACCGGTCTGTTGAGCAGCGAGCGAGCGAACTGATGGACAGCGACTGCGAGAACAAATTGCCTTCTAACAAAAGATTCCAGATCTCGATCAGAGACGGTAGAGCTTAATCTGCTGAAGGCCACCATCGGTGAGGCCAAAAATGCTTTCACGAGACCCTGGCCGAGGTCATGCGGCCACAGCACGCCAACGACGGCCTGATATAGTATGGTATGTTAGACTCGGCTCTGCCAGGTTTACCTCGATGTTTCGAAAAGCTCAATGGTCATCGACACCCTATTTCGGCTCTGTCGTTCCAGCAAAGCGCAACTTTTTGTCCCAAGGCTGAACGTTGCCCCCTGGTCCCTCGCTTTCAGAGACGCTCGTGCCGGACAACAGTTGAAATCACGTTCGGAGGCGTCGGAAAAACTTGCACGGGGTCGAAAGCCGGAGGCGACAGGAAAAATTCTCGTTAATTATCGAGACCACTGCACCAACGACAGCTGGACAGCCGAACAGTCTGCTGTCTAAGTGACCGCGAGCTGTGAACTCGTGCTCAGATGAGGGTGTCACTCAGTCAGTCAGTTCGTCCGTCCGTCCGTCTGTCACTTTGACTATAAAAGCAAGCTCAAAAGTTGGCAGAGCAGACTTTGCCGCTGAGTGGCTGACTTCAAAAGGTGCGAAGGTAATTTTGGCAGCGGCAAAGACGACAGCAACCATTCGGCCGTTCGGGTAGAGGCGCAACTCTACATCTTCACGGTCACGTGTGCACGGGTTTATATAAGAAAAAGGTCCTCGAGAGCCTTCTGCTTCTTTCGCAACCGCAGAGAGTTTTGCACAAGACTATTTGTCAGCTTTAACAAGGTCGACCTCAAGATCCGGGGGCCTTGTTGCTATCAATTTCGGTGTCCATTTGTATTCTCAGGTGACTCTTGTCGACCGCTCAGTCTGCCGTCGTAGGTACCGAAGTCGATTTGAGCATTGATGACGTCAATGAAGTAGAGCAGAATCAACTTTCGAAACCGGATTGTCGAGACAACAGCGGATTCGTTAAGAGTCAGGAGGAATCAGTGGTAATCCTGTCGAGTGAGCTACCGGTTGCGTCAATAATTCTATGGTTGGCTGCGTGCATCCGACGGCATGTAAGCCTTTGTGAGCTGATCGTTCATGCAGTTCCCGATTCTATGATGAGAAATCGACCGGGATTCGAGCTTTACGCTGTACTTGCGGACGATCCTCTGAGCTTTCGATGCACGGACGAGGTTTGTCGTGGGATCTACCTCCAATCTGTTCTCGCTCCGAGTTCCCTCATCGTATCATGGACCGTGCGAGATTTTGGCGCAACAAGTCGAAGAAATTTCATTCATATCGGAATCAAGTTTTCGTTTGAGCGTTCTTCTCGATTGTTAAACGTTCTCAACGAGATCGCAGAATCATTCCTTTTCTATCGTCGAGATTCCACAGCTGGAAACGTCGGAACGGACTAATTAGAGAAGTGCGCGGAGCACGAATGACGGCATTCTCCCTCTGAAAGGAAGAAAGGGAAAAGTCCCGGAGTCGACACGAGACTGCTGCTAACAATCACTGTCGTGGACGAAACGGAAACCGGTGTTTCTTCGTCGGTATTTCTGAAGAGTTGTTGGATCGACGAAACGGGTCTGCGTTTCCGATCTCATCGCTGCAGCACCCTTCTAGAGCCGAATCCGAAGAAAGCCCTAAATTTTTCTATGCACAATTCTTCTTTTGGGTCTGCATGCTTCACTGGCGCTCGTTTGATTGCTCGGTTGGTAGATAGCCGACCGACAGGGCGGCTAGTCGGCCATCCAGCCAGCTTCCCAGCTCATACGAAGCAACGAATGACGAGTTTCGGCGAAACAGGAGAAAAAGATGCGACGACGAAGACCAGCATCGAGGTGGATCGAGGCGAGCGGTGGACGGGGTCGCGATCCTGGAGGCTCGCCCATTCGCAGGCAAACCTTGAGGCGGCTTCCCCCTAAACCTGTCGGGGTTGTTTCGCCGGCAAGATAGGTCGATCCCGAACGAGTGAGCAAGCTCGCCTCGCACTACAATCACCGCCGAGCTTGAGAATGAGACAGCATAGTGTGTGCTACCGCTGCAGCAGCAGCAGCAGCCTGACCCTGGTCGTGGGGATCTAGGCGGCTCTAACAACCAAACTCAGAAGCCGGTCGGCATATGGCTTCATCATCGTGCTGGGATGACGACAACGAGGAAGCAGCTTCAACTGAATGATTCACATCCCACCAAAAAGATTCCGAAGAGTGTATCCCAAGAATATTGAATGGAAGCGGTCGACGGTCGTTTCACGGATTGCTGTTTTCCTAAACGCGGGACTTCCACCTCGTGTGTCATTCGGAAATCGTTCGTGTGATCAGCTATCGTTTCTACGAGCCTCCACAAAGATGTACGGTAATGATGAGCTGGCTCAAGCGCTCGTTGAATGTCAGTGCTCGGAAAAAATCCAATCAGAGAGTCAATCGCATGCTCATGGCGATGTCAAAGTCATAAACCACGGGAAAACAACACCATGCCAGGCTGACTGGGAAGAGTCATGGAAGGTGGGGCCCTTCCAATGTTTTTTCGAGAAGAAAACCCCGAGAACAGAGTCCCTCGTTCTCAATCTCTCCAGACCTCGGCAAGAATATTAGGAATTTTCCACCCTCGGAGCCTTTCCCCGCGACCAAGAGCAGAAGTATACAAAGGGTTCTATTTGCTATTCTGGGAATAGTACTCGGTGGACATGCACATCCTTACCTATGTACTACACATCATACAATCGAGCCCACTTATTCATGTCGGAGTCCACACATGGAATCGAAACCCGCTTATGAAAGACGTTTTTCTCTGTTTCCCGAAGAGTTCCCCATAGCTGGGCTCAACTGTGCTGATAGAGAGGTAGTCATCGACTCCTCTATTTCATCCTGTAGGAGACTTTCTGCGGCTCCATATGAGTTTTTGTGGATGATCTATTCGAATATTCCCCCACACCTCAAGCAATATGTGCTAATCAGTGGAATGGGTTCGAATGAGAAGCGGTCCTCGCGGAAGATGTGAAACAATATTTCCGAACACGATTCCGAGTGGTCGAGATCTTTCTCTCGCTCAATCACTACGTCCGCACCGACGAATAAGCATTGGCATGCAAGTGGAACTGGATTGGTTTCCGCGCAAATCGGATTCCCGATCCGGAAGCAAGCTGAATGATACGGAGCTCATTCTCGCGATTCGCTTCATAGATTGACGGGATGACTCAAAGTTGATCTCGCGAACCGTGGCGGTGGAAATGAACTTTGAGAACTGCGGCATACCTTAACTCTTCGGTGAAGTCTTTTCACTTTTGAGACTTGTGATAAAGACGTTCGAAGGCATTTCTACTCGTGAGATTTCAAGACTCTTCCGGGTAGGCTTGAATGCGACCTTGATTCTGTCGCTGAATAAAGGCAGACCGAGGAGACATTGAAATGGCCCCAGAGCAGTCTGGGTCACTTCTTCACCTTGGCGAACGACAATTAATAGCACACAACCTTGTATCTGGATGACAGTTAACTCTGACTTGGAACACGGAAGGTATTCGCGATCGGGATTCGAGACGAAAGCTCCGTGATCCGTTTGTGCTTCCGCGTCAGCCGGAAACAGCCGAAACCCCACTACAATCCGCGAAGGACAACTATATCACTCTGATAGGATCTCGGGCCATCATCAGAGACTCCGGCAATAAATCCGCAATAAACTCCGTTTGCGAAACAATGACCGCCTATCGGATCGGAGACGGGACTTTCTGACGGGAACATAGCACACCGTGAATAAATGTCACCCTATTACGTGCGATTTTCTCCTATTTCACGTAGCGGGACGATTGTGTACGATCACTGAACCAAATATTTCGGGAGAATCATAAGTTCTCCAGAGGACGGCACAGTCGAACCGGACTTTGTCGAGGTCTCACTTGAGGAGGATTCTTGTTGGAAAACTTCTCTACCTTCCTAAACTTGCTCGATGGTTTTCTCGGGAGGATTTCGTCAGCACAACCTTCGTTCCGCCTCGGAAACATCACAGTATGCGCGAAAATTGATTGAGCGTCTCGGTATTGAACGAGAAGCCCTACAGTGAAGGAATCTTTTCTTTTTAATGCACTCGATTCTGAGATGGAATCCAAGGGGACGGCTTCACAAATGCATAGTCATAGCCATGAAATGCATCCCTTCGCCAGGAAATCGCCAGCGATCATATCACCGACGGCGATGGCTGCAGCTGCACTGTAACCAACACCTGTTAGCTGCAGGTGACCGTACTCGTAGGTCGTGCGCAGCCGAGTCTGTCTGTGGACTGCGAGCTCGAAGGCATGCCCGCATGGTTATCCGTCAGTGAAATATTCAACTTACCAGACAACTCCAAAAGCTCCGTATCCGATGGGTCTCTCCGGTTGCTGGATGTCAGAGGCACTTGCGGCAGCAACAGCAACAGCTGCAGAATTGGTCGTTGCCGCTGCAGTCACTGAGTTATTCACGACATGATGATGGTGATGATGATGCTGCTGCTGCTGTTGTTGCTGCTGGTGATGGTGCGGCGTTACGCCATGATGATAGAACTGTTGGTGTTGGGAAGCTGTGAGGATAGCAGCTGCTGCGTTCAGAGTCGCTTGTTGGGCTCCTACGGCAAACATGACGCAGCAACAGCAAATCCGAACACCGAGTCTACAGTGCTGGGGAATCCAGCAGCAGCAGTAGCCAGCTAGCCAGCCAGCGAGTTAGCTATCCAAACGATGGGGCACTACCAATGACGCTCTTTCGGCTAGCGGCTACCGCTACGAGCAGACTTTGACTTTGGTCCGTCGTTGGTCGGTCGGTCGGATGGCTAGCTAGCGTTGGTCCCCCCACACACACTGCGTGCCGCCAGCCTAGGAACTCAATTGCCAACTGAAAACCGAAAGAACGATGCCTTGGATTGGCATAGGCAATGCTTTTGCTCGGCCCGGTCACTTGTAGCTAGCCTGTCACCCGGACTCTGCTCACTGACAAAGACGACAACGTCCTCCGAGGCTACCAAGGTGGTGTTGTTGTTGTTGCTACCGCTGCTGCTGCGGCTGCTTGTGGTGGCGATAGCAAAGGCTTTGTTCCCAGCTGCCTCTGGCTGCTGGTGGAGCTGCTGCAGCAGAATGCAACCAAACGACGTCCGGAGAGAAACACGGGCGACACTAGCGCCCCCTATATCTGTTTTGGTCGGCCGCTGCTGCTGCTGCTGCTCAGCGAACGACCTCTAGTGGCGGCTACATGCGGCTTCGACAGAAAACGGGCAGCTAGCCACTCACTCGGTTAGACTGGTCGGATGAGAATGCCCGCTGCACGCTGAAGAAGAAGCCAACAAGGGGCTCTCCGTCGTCGCTGGCTGAATGCTTATCTTCTGACGCCGGCGCCGCGCCGTTCGCATCCGAAGCATGTGCCTGTCGTCTGGTGCCATGCTCGGCGCTGGGCCGCCTGTGAACGAGAAGGGGCAGCTGCTCGTAGCAGCAGGCAGACCGGCGAGCAGTGGATCCAGAGCGCCTAACAGTCCACCGACCGAACGAACGAACGAACGAGCGACGGTGGAGACACCACATTTGAGAAAGGAAGCGTTTGATAGAAACCCTTCTTTGGCATTGCATGCTTCGTCCTTCGTGCCTGGGAACGTTTTGGACGCTTCAATTCATTTTCTGCTGCATTACTCAATATGACGGCAGCAGCTGCGTCTGCGGAATATCGGTTGCTTCGAGCCATTTCCAGACGTCGGCTGAAATCGATTTTATCTCGGATTTGCGAATAGTCACGCAGAGATTTGAATCGTATGAGTTCGTATGCTACATGACTTTCAATTGGCACTGCAGAGCGTTAACTCATTACTTGGAACGTGCTCACGCCCGATGCCCGTGCAACCCACGTGCCCCGAGCTTGTCTCACAAGTGAGACCCGGCGCACTCTCTCTTTGAGCCGCGCTGTGGATGCGCATTGTGTGAATTGTGTCGAAAATTTCAGCACTAGGTCCTGCTAGAGGTGCCTTCTCAAGCCCGAAGAGGAACCCGAGTTCCAATGAAGAATTTGCTTGCTCGTCCTGCATTCAAGCTGAAAATGCGAAGCTTCATCGGGTCGCACACAGCACAACGATGAGCTCAGCAAAATAGGTTCCTTTCAAGCAAGTAGCTCATCGAGCGAGAAAATGATGGCTTTCTCCATCGTGCAGCTTGTGAAGCGCTTCATGAGGACCTTTGCTCTGAGTTACGAGAGGTAAATGATCACTTCTCACAGGTCATCGTTGTCGGTGTATCCCTATCGCGATCTCGACACGTGGGCAAGCGTCTCGGAAGAGAAGTTCAGAGTTCCAATGGCTGGATAATCTTGTCACGAATACCGTACATACCAGCGTATAAGACGCACTGCCCGTTTTCGATGAAAAATCTTTTCGAAATTCGATCTCATAGAGGACTGCAATCAGATAAGACGCAACTGTTTTGAGCGGAAATCAACCGAAAAGAACGCGTCTTTTACGCCGGTCTATACGGTACTTCCGCCTGCTCACTGTTTCTTTTTCGACGATGACGCGGTGAAGTAAGACAAAAAAACAGAGAGTGAAGACGATTGCATTTCTTGTCAAGATTTGACCAAGTTCGACTTTCGCCAGAGAATTTCGAGGTATCGATGAGAAAGATGGTGGTTCTCGGGTTCACTTATCGAAATTCTCAATGCCACCTCGAGGAGAGATTGGGTTCCGTGAAATAACCGTTCCGCTTTCAGTAGGGCTTTGTACTTCAAGCATTAGGCGACCAGCGATCTCCACCTATTCACATGAATTGATGGATCTGACTTTGGTTTATTACATGGCTGGTTAAGAGAGTAGGTTCACCAGGGTATATGGCCGCTCAAAGAATTTAAGGATACATGGAGGAGTTATGAATGATCATCACAGATCGCGACGTAACTGGTTGAATATAATCAATGTTGTAGTCGAGGCTATTTCGTCCTGGACGTATTCAATGGAGAAAATGGAGCACGCTCCAAAATTCCTTTAAGAAACAGCTCGCAGGGTCGGAAAGGAGGTTTTCGGTCAACTGGGTTCGGTCAACTTGGCTTTCGGTCAGATATTTTCGGTCGAACGGACCCTAACCTTCCACGCAGTCTTCTAAGTGAGAGCCGGACATACCAGGTACCGCTCCTTCTTGTGCTTCGGTCTTCTACCCGTGAGACAGCTGCGTCCGTGTTTAGTATTTGGAAGGATTGGTCGGGTCCAGGAGCTTCAAACGCGCGAATATGCTGTTCCATATCTGTTTTTGCTCAAAAGCAAATCTTCTTCTCGTCGCATCTCCCTCGAGGTCTCAACCAATTGTTCCAAAAAAGTTAGCTGACTCATTTGAAAGATTCCACGAAGAAATGAGGTGAAAAACTTGTTAATAATGCCTCGTTCAAAAGTAATGCAATAAGTTCTTCCGAAGGAGCGAATTCCGACGATAATTTGAATAAGGAGGTTCAACAAGAGGTTGCTTCTGATTCGATCCGGGAGAAAACACTCGAGTTCTATGAGAGAATTCGTTTGTTTGCTCTGCGCTCTCTTTCAGAGTGCGAAGAATCATCGCAAGAGATCTTGGTGGCAGAGCGATGAGTTCAGCTCTAAATTCTTGTCTAGCAAGTGGCGCATCAAGTGAGCTGATGATGACGTCCTAATTTGTGCCGTTTGTGAATTTCTTTACGAAGACCTTTGCGAGGTGAACGATTGTTTCGCACAAACCTCTGTTGTCGTTGGTCTCAGAGGAGTACCCGGAAGAGCTAACGTCTGTCCGCGAGAAACCCGAGCTTTGAGCAAGCGCCACGCCGCGTGACCGGAAATCTGAGGGAATTCGGGGGGAAATCGAAATTTTATGCACAATGAGGACGATTGCGTGTTATTCTCAGAATCGGAGAAGTTTTATTTTCGTAAGACTCAAAAACTCAATGAGAGCGATGAAGGTTTTCGGGTTCGTTTTTCAACATTTCGAACCCCACCTTCAGGACTCATTGGACTCCATGGGATGTCCGTTCAACGCTATGAGTATGTAATCAAATTTACTCAATTATGTTCTCGTTATTATGGTGTACGTAAGTTAGAAGAGATTTTGTAGGTTGTTCGCTAGGAAGAAATACCTACAAAGTCATCGTTTCTCTCGGTGGCACATACGACACTCTCTGTTTCTCTCTTTGCACTGATTCCGATCAATTCTTGCTTCGTGAATTTGTACTTTTCGTTCTTTTGTAACGTTCAGTGAAATGTGTCGTCGTTGAGTCCAGCGTCTGCTCGCACTTTATAACGCAATATGCTCAAGAATCTTCCGGGATTCCACTCTGAATACTGCTCTGAATCGTTCCGCCTACTCTCTATTACCATTCCTTCGTTAACGACTGATAGCGATGACTTCGCCAAGTCGATTCTCTGCGGGCTCTCGCTACGTTCAATGTGTACAACAACGTTTTTTTTTCCGGAAACAAACTTCCTTTCATCAGGATCCTTCACATTCGCCACAGCCTTAACGTATGGGTCTCAATACCATTTGCCGTCCGACTGAGGCTGCTTTCTGACAGCGTCCGCATGGAAATGCCTCGGTACTTTCAGTACCAGGCACAGATGTCACGGTACCCAGAACTCCGAAAAGTTGTTCGACCTCAATACGAGAGATTGCGTTAGATTCATGACCGCAGCAGACAATGTTTTGAGCGAGGCATAAGAAATTAACAAACGTAAAAGGAATCACAGATACGACTCCGTTTCCAACGTTCAACTCGTAACCTTTTGCGGGCATCTCTATCGTTGGTGTCCGACAACTTGATTCTCTCTCAATTTGCGATGCGGCTTTCGATCGTGCCACGAATCTGCCAGAACGGAGTCAGTAACGTCTCGTCGTGGTTTCCAGCCGGACGGCTTTTCGCTTCCAGATTGAGGGGCTACACACGACTTTCCCATGAATTGAAAATGTCTTTTCGGTGAACTTGTCGCCACACTAGCTCGTAGTTTGAACTCGACACTGCTAGAGGACGCGTCCTCCGAACTACATAAGAACCTTCCATCGGTAGAATGGCCACTATCTAATCTTAAATGCAAGGAAGATCATGGTTTTCTATTGCACTACGATCACGGAAGTCAGTCGATTAGACAACAACTTCTCATTGAATTATTATTTTAGTACTTGATAATGTCGCTTAATAACCTACTACAACTACATTTTCCTGTTCTTTCTGTATTTTCAAAAGATGGCAGCTTGAAGGAAATGTTATTCAAACGGTATTCTGTATATTTCCTCCATCCGCTCAACGCGGAACTAAAACTTGGGAACGTGTAGATATTTCGAATCAATCGATGGAGCTAAACAACCGAATGACCGAGTGTGCGGTTTCAACCATGACGTGATTTCCACCAAAACCCAATGTGTTTCCTATCAGTCTTGATTTCGGTGTTCAGTTGATCTTCGCGGTGACTCGACTCAATCCAAACGAATCTCCAGCCTGAATTCTAGAGAAATTACAGTCTACCCTCATAGCATTTAGTGGTTAACACTAGACTGTTCCTCTCGAATCGCACGACCGCGAGGGTTGCACTCCGACAGCTTGCACATCATCTCGGAGTGCGGGTTGCCGGACATTTTCAAAAACAAATGTTATATTCCATCGTTGCGCCTTAACACATACGTATACATACTCTCACACACACACGCACAGACACAATTTTTGCTGTATCGAAGTAGGCGGCCAACTGATCGTCTGTTTTCTCATACGATTCGACTTCAGAAACTGTCTGAAACCCAGGTTTCGAGAGTTGAATCTTCTGGTTCCCGTAGATATCTCATAAACAATAACGGTTTTCAAAAGAATACAGTTCAACGGTTCAACTTCTACCTTCTACGAACAGTTGAAATAGCGAAGTACACAGCATGGGAGAATGAACCCTAATATGTAGAATGTGTATACTCCTCCTAACAGTGGGAAAAGGCTTTTACATAGCCAGAACAACATCAGAAGAAACGTAAAACGTAACAACTATCACAACCGAAATCTAGATTGGATCAACTCGGGCGAGACGACCCGTCAACGATCGATGTCCTAGCAGCAAAGGTGAGATCAAAGTCGAACAGAAAATGGTCGCTGGTTGAGTAGTTTCTGATGTAGGTAAACGAACACAGAAGAATATAGCGACAATGTAAAACGACGAAACGCATGAACAGCTTCAAGAGCCTAGAAGGTCGCGCTCGGCGGATATACACAGCCTAGCAAGCTCCAGCGAATTGAACGAATTTCATTCTCGCAGAATCACTCCTGAAAGAACTCTCCCGATGACGAGCTCGAACGATGAGTGTTCGCGTTGTCGATTTGAACACAATGAGGGTCGAAGTTCTTCTTTAGGAGTTGGACTTATGGCTCGGTGTGAGGTTGACCCCGGACGCGCCGGCGCTCGGGCTCCGCGGAGGCAAGGGATACGAAGACGTGCGTTTTGCGGAACGACGTTTCTTGGGAAGTCCTGGAAGACCGAAACAGCCGCGAGAGAGAACCATTCTCGCGTTTCCTTGCGCTGGGCGACTCGCGCCGGGAACCCGAAGGTCTGCCAGATGCTGAGAGTAGCCGTCCGTCAGAGCCTGCGGATCATTCGCCCGTCAGATTATTCAATTCTTCTCCTTCGATTACGCTCGACTTTCAAGAGTTTATTCACTATAGCTGTTCAGACTGGGTAACTTCAATTCGGATTTCCTTTTTTTTCTCACCGTGACGTGAGGAAGATGTTTCTTGCTGACTCGGCCGACGATGAAAGTCTTCTCCGGAGGGATTCCTAGCGTTGAATAGACACTGATGTCTTTCTGAGATCCGTATGCGGCGTGGAAAACGATGTCGGCGTCGGTTTGCAGCTGCTTGAGGTAGTCCGTCTTGAGTTTCAATGGTCCCGAAGAAATGCCTTCGGCGAAAGATACAAGACCATGCGGGAAGTTGTGTTGAGCCAGCCATGCCACCACGCGCCGTTGCTGAATATCGGGTCGACCTGCGGAATTTCATCACCCACATTTACCTTGGTGTGCTACTAGTGATGTATTTGAGGATAGGAATCAGCTTCAAAATGTTCGATGCAGCGCTCAACGAATCGATGAAGTAATGTTCCCCTACTCACAGGTTATGTAGAAAATGAGGTAGCCGAGTTCTTGCCAATGCCGAACTACGTCGACGGCTCCGGCGCGAACTTTTGGATCCCGACCCGTGACGGAGACCGACGCGGTGAACGATCCGTCGATCGAGAACACAACGCATTCAGTTTTCGGCGGAAGTACGGCCAAGAAGAAATCAACGCTGGTGTGATCTCCCCTGCAGCAACATCAGAACGAGAAAGTTATTCCTGCCCCCGTACGTAGACCTGGGAAGAACAACGGCCAAACAGGGCTGGTGTAAGGCTTACCTCACTATCATTTTGATTGGATACAGTCCGAAGCTCAAGGATTTCTCCTCGGGAATTCTATAAACGATTCGCCCTGTTTTGTCGGTGTTTTCAGTGGCCAACAGGATCCATTCGCTCGAGCGTAGATCCCGCATGACATGAATGTCGACTTTCTCTCCAGTCAGAGCGACCATATCCAAGGGTCCGTACAAGAAACGGGCGTTGAGGATCTGGGGGTCGCCTTCTTTGACCACGATGTCGTTCGCGCGGTGGTTGGCGGTGACATTCTGTTCAAGAGAAAAAAGTTCGTACAAAGATTTCCATCTGACGAAAACAGGGGCGAATTTCGAAATTGCGAAAAAGATGAATATTTTTTCCGGACGGAATCCTAACCCTGAGCTTGACAGAAGTTCTCTTCTTGAGCCATTTCTCTCTCGGCTGTCCGAAAACGAACGATGGAGCGGGAGCATCCGTGTCTATACATTGTTGTATGGTGTCGCAGCGAATCAGTTGCCGAAGGACGAAACTGGCGACGTCGTGACTTTCCCAGAATGAGGAATGGAACAGATGAGGCAGAGAGTTGCTCGGAAAGTTCGCCAGACCATCGGGGCAGTAGAGGGCGTAATCGATGCGCTTGTTCCCCCACCATCGTGTGTTCACTGTAAATCCTAAACATTAGTCGCGCATTCCTCAGAAGCGATTCCATCGAAAACGGAGTCAAATCGTCGTCTGCTGCGATGCGCAGCGATCTCGTCGGCGTCAGGGAAGAGCTCAAACGCGAAGGGGCATGCACAAATCTACGATCATGCAGTCAGTCAACATTAGTCCCATCAAGAACTTGGTCGCGAAGCTTCGATTGCGGGGATCGGGATGCGAAGTCCATGATCGATCCTGAACTCGAGTAGTCGACAGCACTATCGGTAGCAGTTGGAGCATGCAAGGAAATTGCATGCCAAGCGATGACGAGGACAGTGACGACGCGACGCGGAGGCATCGCCGTGGTCCCATTCGAGTCAACCGAGTGTTCTATGCAAATGTGTCTCACGTGTTTGGATGGTGCCGAATGGAAGTGCGGAGTCCGAAAGACCCGACATCGTGGAAGCGATGGAAGCCTCGCTCGTTCGCCGTCCAGGCTGACAAGGGCTCGGCGCTGGGCTGCTTTTGCAAGGCGCCTCCGGAGCCTGCGGTGTCGTCGCGGGATGAGGTGCCGGCGTTGGTGAGCTTTGGCTGCTAAGCGCTGCAGATGCATTTGTAGCTGCAGGTATCTCGCAGAACAGATGCGAGTAGCTCTGCAGGAACTCAACTGGAGAGGGACGCGATCACGTCAACGGATTTTCGGTCTTTTCTCCACCGAGCACTCATCGAGAGAAAAAAATCTACGTTTTCTCGTTCGAGCGTTATTTCAAAGGCCTACAAATAGGTCTACAACTACTTTCTTAAAACTTTCATGAAGACCGTTCTCAGAGGATCCAGTTTTTGGAGGGAATGATGTTTAGTGTTCACGACTGTCTTTGGAGGGGAGGAATTTCCTTCCTCGCTCAGAGCCAGAGAATTGATATTCGTGATTGCTAAACAGTACATATTTCATTTTGTGCCGTGTTGCGATTGCTTCGGAAGCCCTAACAACAAAACGACTGGGGAAACTCACGGAGATGAATCGGTTGGCCGTCACCCAAAGGGTACTTCTGGAATCGCGGAACTGTGATCGGAGGAAGTTGCGAGAATTTGGCTGAAATCAGCGGTTCGATTCGAACTGCTAGAGGATCCGTCGGGTGGAACAAGTTGTACACCTGTAACGGTCGAAGAAGTTTCGCATCATTCATTTGATTCTTCTTGGACAGAAAAGTTCTCCTCTTGACAGAGACTCTTAGAGGAACGTCGACTCACCTGAGTATTCCCGGGTTTCGCGATGGGATTCGTTTTCTCATCTCCAGAAACCATTTTACGGTAGCTCAGAATGAGTGCCATCGGAGAGCCAAACATGAAGAGATCCGAGGCCTCGAAGTCGAGTTTCACCTCAGGGCCCCCGGAATTGCTCCTTCGTCTCTTGCTTCCCGGAGTGACTTGAGCCGACAAAAGCTTTTGGAAAGAAGTTGCGTCGAAGAAAGTCGATTGCGACGAATCTGATGTTTCCGGACCTGACATTGCCGCCGTTGCGCTCGCGTTCGTCAATGAACCCGAGGCGGCCCCCGCTGCCGGAGCCGCGTTCTTTTTCGTGACTTCTTCGCTCTCAAAGGTGGCCTCGTTACTGATTGAGATCAGAGGATTGCTTTTACTTTCCTGGAGGCTCGATTCGCTGCCGAAGTGAGATCCTGCTCCTTCTGACAAATGATTGGCCGTCCGACAAATGGCGTCGAACGCGAGAACCGCTCCCAGACTGTCCCCGATAAGTACGACTTGTCCATTGAAACCGAATCCCTCCGGAGATTTGAGGAACTCTTGATACGCCCCGTTAAAGGCACCGATCGTCGTTGAAAGGTGGTCGTCGTACTCGGGTGTGGAGCAAGCGAACAGTGGCAGTGCCGTCATGGGCAGAGGATCCTGGGAGTGGGTCGATCCATCGAACGAAGGTGAACTTTGAAAACCGAAAGGACTGAGGTTGCTGAGCACTGCCAAGGCCTCGGCGCAAATCGCCGGACAAGAAACCGAATTCGTAACGACGTGACCGTGAAGAGCGGGATAGTGTTGCCGCACAATGAGATCGACAGTCCCAGAGAAAGTGGCCAAGTCGGTGGTTTTCGTTTGAGCTTGATCGATACCGTGATCAAGTACGGTCCCGCCGTGGACCACGAGCAGCAGGACCGAGGTGGGGCAGGCCATGGACGCGTTTTGGTGTCCGGGTGAAGCTCCTGGAGACGAGAGACCCGAAGTAGTAGCTTCTAGGTGAGAGTGGTGAACACGCTCTTGTGTCCTCCGAACGTGGGTGGGAGCGAAGATCGTTTCGTCGACCGGCACTGCAGCGGAGACATTCAGAAGGACGAATTAGCGACGTTCGTTCTTGCATTTGGATCTAGGACTCGCATTTTCGATCAAACGACTACAATGACGCGACGAAGAAAGTTAACGAACAGAGAGTTCCTATCCGTGCGAAGGAAGAAAACGGGCACTAGACCAAAACATATATGACTTCAACACGGACATCGAGGGGATCGTTCCCAGAGAGAAATGCGGAGTTGGCGGGGCCAACTTTTTGTTTTTTTCTTGCCTTGTTTCTTCTTTCTTTATTTATCACAGAATTCCAATATTTCTATCGATTTGAGCAATGATCATTTAGGTGAATCCGATTGTACCCAACGAGTGCGTCATATTTGAGTCACCCTGTATCCGCATCGGCGGTGCTTACCATCTCCGATGCTCTGATGGTGGACCATCTCAACGGAACTCCATTTCGTGAGGGAACTCCGGAGCTCGGGCGCAACGTTCAATGGACCCGGCTCATCGACATCTTCGGCATCGAAGAATTCGTCGCTCTCCGAATCGCTATCGCAGACGATACCTTCCATACGCCAGGCCACTTGTTCCACTGAAGATTGGATGGCGTGACGCGAACTCCGACGAGTGGTCTTCTTGTTCTCGGCGGAACTCTTGTGCGCAGGTCTGTAGCCGCCTCTCTGGACACCTTGCAGATCCACAAGCTCACTTGAGTCTGCATCGATGACGTGAAGATCGACAGCGTTCGGCGAAGCTTGTTGTTCCGTGGGCGAATCTTCGGGATCGCCGCTCTCGGCCATTGTTCGGGCCAGCTCCGCTTGAGTTTCAGCTTCGATTCGCCGAACGTCTTCGATGGTAAGGCCTAGCCACTCGTCCTGCCAGGCCCATGCTTGACGATGAGCGCGCAGATTGATTTTACGGAGGCCTGCAATCGCGACCAAATTAGAATTTTCCGAAACTTCTGCGAAACGACGATCTGATACTGCGGAGAACACCGGAGCTCGGCTCGCTCGAAAATCACTCACCCACGTCGTCGATGAAGCGTTCGATCTTTGTCTGCATTCCCCAATATCTGAACTCGACTCGGCACAATTTGTAAGCACACATGATCTTGCCCTGATTCTCCTCAATCCAGTTCTCAGACAGAGGGCCTCGTCCGGTTTTCTCCGAGACGAAAATCGCAGGATCTTCCGACTCAACGTAGTCGCCGGAGGGAAGTTGATCTTTGACGATGTCGATGAAGTCTGGCGAAAGTTCCGAACCCATGATTCATTGTTCTTCATTACTAAGTGAATTATATTCTTAATTTTTGAGAGCAAGGGGCTCACCGACTGCCCTGTTCCTGAGCTCGCTGCCCGTGAGCTCGAACACGTTATCCTGGTGGCCGGCGTCATTGAAATACTTGGTTTCGAGTTCTATGGAGAAGCGGTCGACAAGCGGACACGAGTACCTGTCATCAGAGGGAAGTCTGAGTGAGAATAACCGGGAATTACGATTCGGTGTTTTATGGGGACAGACCGACGCGAGGAAAACATGACTCGCCGGCACTAAAACAAGTGTCTCTGTGCGGCATCTAAGCTCACAGCGGAATTTTTATAGTTACTCAAGTCATATCGAGAGCCTTATGGATAAAGAGTGAGCGATCGAGCAATAAAAAAAAAGCGGATAATCATCGTCCTGAAAGAGCCTCGAGTCGGCCGTGGAGTATCGATCCGCGCATCGAAGTTCCTACCGTGTCTTGGTGTACGGATAGGCATTCCAGGCCTCTTCCTCAACAATGAGTGATTTTGGCACCATAGCTTTTATCCAGCCTGGCAGATGACTCCCGATATGGTACAGCTTTCTTGTGTATTGTCCGTTGCCGCCGGGACCGTCTTCGTAGGGTTCGTTCACAAGAATCTCCACCCCGCTGCCTCGGCCACTGCTTTCTTGACGACTTTTTTTCTGCGCGGGAAGGAACATAAAATACATTTTCAAGTTCTAGCAATAAAATCGCGCCGATCCATTTCCGACGGAGCCTTTAAACTAAGTAGTCTTTAAACAATATGTGAGCGTGGAAGTATGCGCACGTAGAACTTCATGGGCATTCGAAGAAACTCGCTAGCGAGTCATTGTTCTCGTCGAAGACAAAGGTCAACATGTGATTTCAATCGTTATCCAAACTGTATAGTAATCCATTGATTCGAGTAATCTCTTCTAATACGATTGTTGCTCGCTAATTGGAAACGCTTGGGAAACATTTTCAGCGCAACATAGAAAGGTTCCAAGTAGCGTTGCTCTTTCGAAAATCAATAGCTAACTTTAGAATCGAAAACAACGATGGATCGGGTCTGAGGAAATCTCCGATTTCAGAGCGAACCAATGAAAACAAACGAGACTCTCTCGAAAAAAAGAACACACACCATACTCACTCGTTCGCTGTATAGAATGAATGAATCTTTTTCGATTAAATAAAAATCATCAACAAATCATATTCTGAAACTTTCCAGTGCAGTCGACATGCTCATGCTGAACTTACGGCAATCATGTAGAGCTGCGCCACCCTGTACTCTTCGACCGAAAGCGGCAACGGGATCCGATACTCCTTGATGAGCATTTTGTTTCAGTTTGAATTTGCGACTTTCAGGACCAGTAGCGTAGTAGTTGATGATTCGGTGAGAGGTCTACTGTTTCGCGACCGGTCGGTCACAACTGCAGCATCCCGCGTTAATACCCGTCATGGAGAGGAGGCATTCTAGAACAGGATAGAATACCAAAAATTTATGATTGCTTCAAATACGCTCGCGACCGCGGTGGAGCGCGGAACGGGACGGCGGGTTATGGTCGCGGTCGAGACCACCTGTGTGGCGAGTATCCAATAACGACAAGGTGATACATGGAGATTCAGACAAATGGAGAGAAAAAAAAATACGACAATACAGCAACAACCACAACGACAACAGGTTCTCGGCGAGTACTGGGGAGCTTCCACCGAGGGCGCTGAGGTCGAGTCTCGCAATTTTCCGAGCGTGCGACCGTTGCCGCTTTCGTGCACACAGCCGAGCATATGCAGCCACTCTCAGCTTGTTCCCGCGACGAAGGTTGCCGCCGGATCAGATCCTTGTAACGTTATGCCTTTCGTAACCATTCGTTAGGAATGAACATCTCACCCACTCATACTCTTCGCGAAGCGACCGAACATCCACAGAAAGCGAACCTGAGACAACGGGAGGCACCGTCATATAGATCCGAGAATAAAAGAGACCAGGAAGCAACTCATAATCCCCAGCTTCACGGCCGGTCGCGTTAAAACCGGTCTCTGCTTCCGTCTAAATATAGCAACTTGTGCGACAGCGGCGGCGGCGGCGGTCTCTTCTACCCCCTCCCTCCTAGCTCTCGACAGTTAACCGACGAATAATTATTCTGCGCCGAAGAAGATTGCACGCGAAGTGATGCGTACGACGAAACGCGATGACGTCGAGCTTACGTCACAACAAAGTGACAAATCTGCTCCAATCTCAGCTCAGCCGGGACTTGAGTGTCAAGCACTCATCGCGTGACGGTGGGGACACACCTTAAAATGGGTGCGCGCTGCGATGTAAAAGTTTGGAATGAATTTCGATTACGATTGGTTTTGCATGATGCGGTGCACGATGTTCCCCTCGGAGAGTTCCGAAGCCTCCGGCTATAATTTGCATGCAACAGGCAATAAACCGGAGATCGAAGCAGAACTGGATCAGCTGAGAAAGAGCTCGCCAACAGGAGGTTGCTTGCTGTCTTCCTGAGGTTCGATTTTATGAGGCTGAGGAAGCTATTCTGGAGCATCATTAACTGCGATCAATCGAGAGGAACGAGCGAACGATTTCGCCTAGAAGACAATCTTTCAGCTGGGACTTCGATTTCAAAACATTGTGCTCCTTCGGCATTTATCCATTGATATCAGTGCTGTCCGAACTGAAACCTAAACAACGAAAAACAAACGTTTTCGCAGAAACAAACGTCTCTTTATGAAAATACCACAAAGATAGTGTCTTACAATACATCTTGGTCTTCCGCTTCGTTGATTCAACGTTAAATTATTCGAATGATTCCCAAAGCAAAATAACTTAGCGTCTGCTGCATAGCCTGGAAAGGTTTCCCCGAGATCGTTTCGTATCAGGAATCGAAGGGTCGCCGCGTGAAGCGTCGATCTGAGTTTCGCGGACTCACAATGGGAGGGTAAAGCTCAACACCCAACGTTTCGAGTACCTAGTTCTCGCACATGTACAAATGTATGTAGATGACGAGTTGCCTTGCTACGTTGCCAGAGTTGCTTGTTCTGCGCTGTTTCTGTTTCTGAAGTGGCCGACGCCCAAGAATATGACAAAACCTCCTGTCAGCAGAAGGAACGGCAACTGGCCGAGTCCGTGACCAACAAACTTCCTAAAAACACTGCCGACCAACGGTGCCACGGACTCACACGCCGCCACGACTCCGTAAACCTTTCCCAAATCTTTCTTCTCGACCAAAGTTGCGACATGGGCTCGAATTCCCGCAGGAGCGATGTTTGAGATCGTATGTAGAACCTGGCGAACGTGGCTGATGCCAGGGGTGTTTGTGGCGAACTGTAACGATTGGCCGATGGTGAGGAATAGAAGACCGATGAAGGTGATTGTGTAGTTTGCGTCGATTGGTATCATTTTGACAATGAGCACAAAAACCGGCATCACTATCAGTAGCGTAACGATGATTATGACGCTGTCCAGGATGGCATTGTCCGGATCGGCGTCGAGGAAAAAACTCGACACAGAGCTCCGCGTCGTGGCAACAAGAGCGAAAATTACGACGATCAAGAACAGTAGTTCATAACGAGTGCCACGAACTCGTTGCTGGACAAGACCCCTCACCGAAGAGAACAAATGATGGTGGCTGAACAGACGCGTTGACAATAGCACTGGATCCGATTGCGTTTGTCCACCATGACCACCGCGGTGACGTCGACGTCTACTCGGCTCTTCGTCCTCTTCATTCGCCTCCAGATCCACGTCCCCGATTGAGAGGGCTGCGTAGAGCATGCATACAACGAAGAAACAAATCGCAACCACGAAAATCGGAAGACATTTGTGCCACTGGTTCACGGCCAGGAGAGATATCAAGCGTCCGACGGCAAAGGCGAACATGAAGACTACTTGAAGGAGGAAAAAAGTTGTTGTCCTCCGCTTCCGGCTTACGTTTGCGGCGACGTGGACGTAGACGCACATCAAAGTGAGCGGGAGTCCTCCGCAGAGCATTTCCGCCAACGGGGTCAGAATATCGTAGAACAGTGGTGCGCGGGGATAGAGTGAGGAAACCAGGTTTGCGATCGTCGTGATCAAGCTTCCCGCGATGCTGATCATGAGAGGAAGTTTGAAAGAAGAGAATTCGTCGCAACAAGATGCCAAAACCAACACCAGGATCGCAGGGGGAATAAACGCCACCAAACCCTGGTAGAAAAGATAAAGCTCGGCGGTATCCTCCGCTTCGCTTCTCTGATGTTTGTGACGATGGTGGTGCCGACGCAGGATGTCGCCAAACGAGAAAGATCGATTCCAGCTAGTCTCGTTCCAGGCAGCGCAAAATGGATCCGTGGTCTTGTTGTACGACAAACAGGTTTTCCGAGCCACGGACGAGCCGGCGGCCGACCAGTTGAAAGTGATTGCCAGGATCAGGATCAGGAAGAAGATGTGAACGTGAGCTGCTCCGCAGAATTTGTTGCACAGTCCATTTTGGTTGGCTTCGGCGTTGGATTCGTTGTCGGCTTCCTCGCGGACCTCGTCGGCAACTGTTTCGTCCTCCTCGTCCTCGAGCGGCGGTGCTGACGGTTCTCCCGAAAGAACTCGCGAAACGATTTTCTGCATAAACGGCCGAAGGAACTTCCTAGCGCCTCTAGTTCGGCCAGAGACCAGTTGCACTACATCGTCGGCTTGCATTGTCTGCAATTGGGGGTCAAAGAAACGGAATGCAAACAAATATCGAAATAAATAGAACCAAAATCATCGAAGCATACACAAAGTTAGGAGCTCGTTGAACGATCAGGACACCGCGAGCGACCTCAGTGCTGTGCTCTCTCGCAGAAGATGTTTCAACCGAAATTCGTCATAACTCAGTGGCGCGCTCAGAGAATCAATCGAAAATAAACAGAGCGCTGCCCGATTCGCTGAACTCGCAGAAACTCTCATGAAACGACGAACGCAGAGCTCAGCACGAAGCCTAAATGAAATCCTAAACGAACTCGCTCAATGGGAGTCACAACTCCTCGTGCAAACTCACAGAAGCGAGTTGTGGGTCTCGAGGAACGCGAAACGGTGGTCAAGTGCAGCGATTTTGAAAGCTGCGTCAAAAGTATCGAAGAGTAGCGAGGATGCTCAACAGGCTGCCGTCAACGGCGGCGGAATGTCGGTAGTCAAAGGATAGCTGACAATCGTAGACGCCCAACACATTCAAGTGGTGTATTAGCGTAACGAAGCGTCGTTCCGCGAAGCTGAGCGAACACGCCGCACCGGTGTCGTTGAAAATAGTCAAGCACTGCGCGTTGACAACAATCTCACGGAGAATCCTCTACGCCAGTGCTGCGGCTGCGCTCGACGTCTGCGACAGCATTGCGGTCTCTTCAACAGATGTGAACAGCGCGGATTTCGAGCGGCTCTTCCAAAGTTCCTTCTAGAACTGGTTTTTCGCGCATATCCCCACGGTTGTGTCTATGATAACTAAACGCAAGTTTGAAACTCGATGATGCGATCCATTTTTGTCAGAATACGAACGTCATGACGTTTCTTCCAATAGTCCGAGCACCGGAGCTCAACGCGGAACAAGTGTCTCGTATTCGCGCGGAGTTCAGTGAGAGTCAATCTCACGGTGTTCGCGCACGGTAATCTTAGCGCGGATCACAATGGGTCGGGCGACACTTCGTATCGCCGCTGGAGCTCGTTTTTGACAATCAGATGTGAACACAGTCACCGAAGCGCACAGTGGCAAGTCAAAATTCTCCGAGGCGAAACACTTTCTCGAGACAAGCTCTGAGCTGAACGCTTTTCTAGTATTTTGGTGAACGGATTCGTGGGACAATTTGTCTGCGCATCGTCCACGACTGTTTCCTCGAGTCTGGTCGTTCAGTTCAGTTAGGCCAGGCTAGGTAAACTCACCTCTTACGTTGCTGGTAAGCGCAGACGGCAGCCAGACGACCACAGCGCTCGATCTCGCGACTCAAGAACGAATCAACAACGCTTCTGAGGGCACAATCGAACAGTTTTCTGATAACCTGTGTGTGATAGTCCGGATTTGCTTCAGGTGTTCCAACGAGGACTGTGGCATCGAGCGGAGGACGCCAGCGTCATTCGATCTGCAAAGTTTCACAACAGCGTCAACGTCAACAACGTCCAGGGAGCTCAGCGCCGATGGCTGTCGTTGTCAATAGTTGCAAGTTCGTTGCTAGTGTAAGCTGAACTTGCACACTACGACGACCACTCTCTTTTCGTCGTACCCTCTTCACCATCAGCAGCAGCAGCAGCAGCACACAGACTGAACCCTTTCCACGACCGGGAATCTGACCTTTAACATTTAAAACTTTCAGACGATCTACGGGATGAGTAGCGATCGGCCGAGCTCTAAATCGTTCCCTCCGTCCAAATACAAATCCACACAACCAAACTCACCTGTAGCGAATGCTTCTCCGTGAGATTTCGAACGATTCCTGGTGGATCCAGTGGCGCCAAAATTTGAATCGGTGACAGCACCGACTGAGCGCGGAGCAACTCCGCAGAACCGCCACCGGATCCGCGCGTTTTCTATTCGTTGTGTCTTATTCTTGCGTACATGACGCGCGCTGTCAAGCTTGCCGCGGAGGAGCGACTGAGATCCCGCGTACTCTTCGACGGGTTGTCTCTCGTTGTTGGAAGTGGATTTCCGGGAAGTATTCCAGGGAAGCAGGCGGGAATCCCTCCCCTCCATGAGTGCCCTGCTCGAGTGGCCTCCCTTGCGCCTCCGATCCGTTCCTCACCCACCTTCGAGAAGCGAGAGTAGCCGAGTGCACCGGAGAGTGAACCGCGGCCAAACTGGAAACTCATTCGAACAGCAAATGCCGTTTGACGTTGTGATGCGTCTCGCTGGATAATCCAAAACAGTTTCATGCGATGCAGCGCCCAACGGCACGCCACTTGCAACATTGGTCTCCATCGATTCTGTTGTTATTGACACTACTGCCATTCCCAACTCCGGCTCACGGTGAGCGTAATTTTGCATACATTAAGTGTCTAAATTTAGCTTCAAACTTATGTCTAAACGTATCATCGTTCACGAATCAGCGATCCGGAAGTATTTATGTTCGGCTCGAACTTGAAACGTTGATTGCTCCGAAGCCTTGAGACGATAGGAGCGAAGTCTGCGAACATATTCCGAACGCGGTTCGCCGAACGGAGCGGTTTCGGAAAGAAGGATTGCGATAAGTGCGGAGCTTCATCGTGATCAGAACAGTTTTCTGACACTTCTGAACAGAAGTTGGCTGTCACGTCGATACGGGCATCGGATCAGTGTTTGCATTCACGAAATATTCGGTTCCACTGAACAATCGCTCTCCGGAATGCGCTGACTCTGGAAAGAGCCTTTTATCTGGCTGATATTCCCTCTTTCAAATCCGTCAGACCTGGAGTGAATGTTATTTGAGCTGCTCTGATTGACATTCGCGCGGAAAAAGCGGCGATTGTCGGCCGGAGGACCGTTTCAAAGCCGCAAACGAACCGTGGGAGAATAAGTGACCGTCGGAAGTCGAGAGAGAACGTGACCCGTGAAATCAAATTTCCCCTGCGATCGCGGAAGCTTCATCTTTTATTTAGAAAGCGCGTGATGTGGAGTCCCGGCTCTGCTAATAATATCCCCAGAATGCAGTTATCATCAAAAGAGGGCTCTCTCAAGACGATCTCTGGTTCTCTCTCGAGAACAGATTCTTCGACGAATCTGCAAAATGAAAGATTCACGGAACTCTCGACCGGGGTTCGTCGTGGATACGATTGGGAAAGCTTCGAGTAATAGTCTGAAATCGAGAACGGCGAGGAGTTTGTTTGGGAACGTCTGATTAGCGAGCTCATCCCAGCTCTGAGCCTCACTTAATTTGAATTCTCTTTGTCTCGAGAGCGAAAAAGTTGCACTGATGGCTCGTCCGAACAGAGAAAGAGAGAGATAGAGGAAAGCAACTCGGAGTCAAGCGACGGTTCCAACAATGCTATTATACCCCAGCTCCCCGTTGGTCCCTGGAAGTGTTTCGGATACCTACTCCGGGCTTCCCCATCTCCATGACGGCGATTCAAGTTCCTGTTGATCGAAGGAGTTCGCGATCGATGAACTTGAATTCAAGCGGGAACAACGAGTCCTAAACGAGGGAATCGCCGAGCAGAGAACAAAAATCGCGAACGGAGACGAAGCTAAGGAGCCGGAGGGCGCCTCGCCGTAGGTTTCCGATCTTGCCTCGAAGTCTCTTTCTCGAAAACTCGATTTCTCGGCGAAACTCGACTTGGCTTGGTAAGACGGCTGTCGAAATAAGCGGATTCCATTCGAATACGAGGGAACGTCTACCACGTTAAGAATATTACATTGTGAGCTCACGCATTTCCGTTCACCGGATCGCTGTTACACGAACAGCGATACGACGACGAAGCGGAAAACATTCTCAAGGATAATGATGATGGTGTTGTTGTCGTTCCGTTGAAATTAGGCTGCAAAACTTAGCCACCATCCGCCTACCTGAAAACCACCTTGCCCGGAGTGAAGCGAATTAAGCCGCTTAACGTTCACGTCCAATGTTTCCTCGTTGCGATCGTCGGTCGGTCGGTCGGTCGGTCGAAAACTCCGTGGGAAGTCTCGCTCGTTCGCGAGAGACCTTGTAGACTTGAAAATGCGCCGATGTCTGGAAAAGTTTTAGGAACTCTCACTTCGGCAAGCAGTGGGTGCGGTTTTCTGAATCAATTCAGATTCGAATCAGCTCGACGACCACGAAATGAATTGCACTCCCACGACGTTGAGAAATATCTGACGACGACGATGATCTACAGGAGATAATTAATGGAACGAGTGTCTCCGTATCGCGAATCCTTGCGTGTGCACTTCGGGAAACCTACTGTTCCAACCCGACGGTTAAGAGAATTAGAAAGGTTCTTGTAGTATCTTGCGCAGGTTCCCACGACATGCGAGAATGATCGAGGACCTTGCTCCGTCGAGGGTCACTCGAGGGACGAAACCGGAATATCTGACGGGAGCAGAAGCCGTCACTCGAGGGAACAAGAAATATTCTCGGCGGCCCTCGATTGAGACCGGAGAGAACAAGTTCCTCGTCCGGGCTTGTCGCGTGTTCCGTGTCCTGGATCGAAAAAATACCGCGCGGCCCGAACAGATTCATTTCCTCCGAGATGAGAATGTTCTCACCTTCGACGTTCCGAATATGAAACACATTCCTGCCACATAAAAAAACTCTCTCAACCTCTGTTCGGGTTGCGACGAGCTTTCTCTTCTGTTTGATCGACGGCTTTATAAGTTTTTCAATCGACGACAATGGAATGCGACGATTCCTGGTGTCGATGATCCGTTTATGACGGGAGCGCGATGCAATAAACAAGGATCCATGTACCCTAATGGAAGCTATATTTTTCCTCGCGCGATACGTTTTCTCCTCCTTGTTACAAAACAATGGATCATAACAGCGACAATAAATCGTGTCGTCCTGTCTGTCGCATCGATGATCCCGGAAATTGTTATCCAAGGAAAAAATGCTCTTCTGGATTGCGTTGATTTCGCCGATAGATCTGCGAAGCCAAATATCAATACCCTCTGCGGGGCAGCGCGGCGTCCGAGTCTGACTGGAGACGAGTTTCGGCTAATGGGAGAGCTCTGGTTGACTGGCAAGCAGCCTCTCGCAATTACATGAGCACTCCCCAGACTAATCTCTTCCCAAACGAGAAGACGTTTTTGGTTGTTTCGCTTCCCCGCGTTCTCGCTCCTCTTTCCGTAGACGAATATTCCCAACTCGGCGACTCGGACATTATTCAGGCTCAAGGATAACCTGAACAGCAGCACTTCCCGTATGCGGAGACCACTGTCTGGAGGAGCGAGGATACTACTTGGAGGAGCGAAGAGGAACCGCTGTGTTGCCTAATCCAAGTCTGACGGGGGCGGCGAACGAACGGCCACGCCATGAGTTCCCTGGGAGTCGTTTGTTTCTCGTTGGGGGAAACCTCTTTTTCCCTTCGTTCCCGTCTCAGTGAAAGAGGACTTTTCCAGGTGGTCAACAGCACATACTCGCGGCATGGCCAAACAAAGTTGTCGTGCACGGCGATCTCGGGTCGCGGCTCACTCTTCACTGCAATATCTCGATCAACGGCCTGACGAAGTTGCAAGCGACCGGCGTTGTTTGGAAAAAGGTTCGTTCCTGTTGACTTTGCGGAAGATTCCACTCTCTGAAAGCCGAAATGAGAATTCCTCAAGTCTATGTACATTCTCATCACAATGTGCGGAGCGGGACTGGTTGTTAGCCGCTTCCCCTGCCGCTTCAAAACGTGAAAGCTTTTTCCCTTTCGTGTTCATCCCATCTAGCAGCGTTCCGCCCCCTAGAGAGTTTCGCACCATTTCCATTTTTCCAACTCAGCCACTCGAAGCTTCCACTTTTGGAACGTTGTGAACTGACAAGCGAGAAATATTGGACCTCGCGAAGAAACACACAACTCGCTCGCGCCAACTTTTCCTGCGACCGGTGATTTCCAGCAGATCGGCAGCAGCAGCAGCAGTCATGAAGGAGAAATGAATAATGATTCCCGACAGGATTCCGGACACCTTGAATAATGATGACTTCTTGTAGGATGATGAAATTATCGTCGGTCTCCTGTCGGGCTGGAGGATTTCGAAACATCAGATCAACATCCTGAAATCGAATCTCACGCAAAACGACGGTGGCAACTACACGTGCCAACCCGTCGGGCCCGAACTCCGCAACGTTCCTGTGATGTCGGCCAGTCTGGCTCTCAGAAGTAGGTGATTGAATTCATTTCATTAGCATACATGCATGCGAGCGTACGTACGTACATAGGAACGAGCGAGGGAGCGGGTGTACGGGCATACAAATGTACGATGGGAGGAGAAGTCGTGCGCCCCATTCTAAATCGAGCTCTCGGATTTCCGTCTAGCGCCCCCTGAAAAGTTGGCGAATCTCACTGTCGCGCCGTCCATGGTTTACGCATCGGTTAGATGGGCGATCCACGGAGACGGTGGCTCTCCAATTACGCACTTCACCCTAGTATACCAACAAGTACTGCAGATAAGAGTCAGCTCCCTCGCGCACAATCTTGAATCTGAAGCTGTCTCGAAAAGCCTCGATGCCGAACATCATCGATCGACACATCTTCCGATCCACATCAGTCCTGCCGCTGTAAGTCACCAAACTTGTTCATTGTAGCAGCTCACGGTCTATTGCACTTCTTGTTCGGAACATGCAACGATCTATCCTTCGGATTCGCACATTGTTGCGATTGCGAAAGCAGCTTTTGATTTGGACTAACAATGCGGAACGCTCCAACAGAGACAGTTCTTCGTGTACCATTTGCGTCCAAACGCACTTTACATGTTCAAAATGTGGGCGACCAACCGAATCGGGCCCGGAGAAGCTTCGGTTTTGTACATATCCACCCACGTCACTGGCAATACCACAATGCAAAGTCCCGGTAAGCTGAAAGTCAAACTTACCGGGGATGATTCTCATCTCGAAGACGCGTTCCGGCGGAAAACACTTCGGATGACGATAAATCATTCAAAACCTCACTTTGTCGAGCAGACGAATTCAGCAATAGCACTCTAGAGACTCCAAGACCCGTGAAATTCCCCTCGTTGGGTTACTCTGACGAGGATCTCAGTTCCACGGCGTGGCTCATCGCTGTCTCAATGGTGGGTGGACTTTCGAATCTGAGTTCGATCCTGATGATCCTTTGGCGAGCTTGTCCGTTGATCCGAAACGTTCTTGTTTTTCTTTCCTTAAGTAGAAAATCCTTTTCCTTGCGCTTGCCGATGTCCTTGGTTTAGTGTTTCCTCGATTTTCCAGGTTTTATCGACAGTCGTGGTCTTGGCTCTCCTGAGCTGCGTTCTCATCTACAAGGAGGCTTCGAACGGTGAGAAACTACTCTTTCACTTTGACTTGCTTCTCTCGGCCTATGTTGAGAAGATCTCCTCGATGCACGGAGCTTCTCTGAAAAGAGAATCTGGAAGCTTCGAGCGTTGTATACACGACGAGAACCCAATTCCAACTTTTGTTGGAAGCCGGCAGGATCCAGATTTAGACGGGACGGCGTCAACAGCAACACTAGTCGAAGCAACAATAGACCCTCCCTCAACACTAGTTCATAACAAAAACGTCTGAAGAGGTGAAGGTCCACAGAGCTCTTGAGCAACGATGGAGTTCTTTTCCCTTTATCTATCTGGAGCTGTTCCACCTCGATTCGGAATAAATCATTGCGTTTGGTGAGAAACACTCGCTGGGAAAACATGTGGGGATACAGGTGTAGCAGCTGCGTTCCTCCTCGGTTGTTCTTCACTGCCTACTACAACAGCTGCCGCCGGCAAACAACTTTTGCAAACAAGGGCGGCATGCATCGACTATCGAACAACATTCTGCCCGCACTCGGTCTAAGCCTTTGAAAGCTTCAGAGTTTGTTTGAGGAGTTTTTAGAGATTTGAGTTCGTGCAATTTCATGCCATGGTAGTCTTTACATGCCGTCGCTGGCAAAATCCCCAAGATACGGCGCATTGGCCGAAGCCGTTGAGCGGCAGCAGCAGAAGTTCCCGCGAAGGTCAGAATTCGCGCGCGCACGCTCGACCATGAGCGGACGCAATCGGTCGAACTGTCAAACGAATTCAGGATTCGACCCGAGTTGACTCCAAAAGAATCGCCCGACACAGCATGGGTCTTATCGGAGCAGTTTCGTAATTAACTTCGGAACGAAAACGTTCCAATCCCTCCCAAAAGGAAGACGACCGAGTCTACTTTGATTTCCGTTTTCCAGAGCTCCCTTTCCTCCCGGGCCGAAATCTATTTATCGCGTTGGCCAACAGACAGCTGGCTGGCAGTTTACCTTGCGCTCTCTGTCGTTGAGTCCCCTGGGCACGCTTCGAACTCGTAACAATAAAATCAAATCCAGCTTAGAAGTTTTTCTTTTTCGATCTCTCCGCAGACGACCTGTCAGATGGAACATTGGACGACGACTTCAGCCAAACTCGCTCAGCCGCTATGCAGATCCTCCTCGATCCCGCCCGATCGTTCCGCCGATTCTATCGTCCTCAGGTGAGCGTCTTTCGGGTCGAACTTCAGATCATTCGAATCCGCAGTCAGCAAACATGGTAACAGGGCTGAACACTTTGAAATTTTATGAATTTTCTCTTCGCAGCGACTCGAGGAACGCACCGTGCTCCTGGCGGACAGTGATTACAACGAAAACTCTGAAATCGCGCCCCCGAGACTTAACAACAACTCCGTTTTGCTTCCATCATCTTCTGTGAACGTTGTATAAAGCACCGGCTCAGCTCACTCAAACTACCGCGATTCGCTGCACTGAGTGAACTCTACGTGACAGAGAAGGAACTCACTACATTATAGATGACGCCCGGCAAATCGGATCGGACTCGTTTGCCGGCAGGAAATAGAATGAACTCCCGCGTCGATAAGGCCGTCGCGCAGTCCCGATTGAGCTGATCGGTTGACCAGCACCCGGACCCAAACACTGGGACGCACTCCCGAACATACTCCGATGAGATATACTTTATTCGAGTGATTCTCGTCCGAGCTCGATGCCGCGATTCGTCAGCCGGGTCCCGGACTAGACTCGAAGTAACCGTCTCGACCGACAGACTGAGATCCCGAAGAGTTCCGCCGCCATGAGCTCACAGATCCTCGCAAGGAATCGGAAGTTTCACTCCATGAGCACTCAATGCTCGCTCAGGGGTTGAATGACGATTTGCGCTCGAGGATCAGCCCTGAAACTTAAGAACACGAATCCGTCCTCAGATCCTCGCGGAGAATCGAGGAACAGAGACGGAACGATCCCACGATCTCAAGGATTGGCTCCATTTCTCAGCCGTTATGGACCCGGACAAGTCTTGATTCTTTCTACCACGAGAGTTTCTCGAAGCCACGAAGCCGCTGTCCGCTGCAGCGGACTAACGAGCAATGAGGAAGTAAAGATTCTCAAGCAACACATCGTGTTCGTCAGACATCAACTCCAACATCTCTTTTCATCCGGACGTCCGGTGGTTAATTCAAATTTTGAGAGTTCCAACTTCGAAGGGCTGCGCTGGAAAAACCCATCGAGGATTCGATGACCGGCCATATGATGTCAACTTCCGTCTTTCCATACTTGTAGTGGGAACGTTCTTCTTTCCGGAATATCTTCCGGCTGGATCCGTCGCTAACGAAAGATTTCATGCAAGTAATTTGAGGATGACGGGGGATGACTAGCTTCTGCGCCTCGAAGTATACGGTCGAGGAACTAATTTACGACTCATCAACAAATCAATCGACATCCCGAGAAGAACTCTAAAAACATTTCGCAGTACAGCGGTGTTGATTTGAGGAACTTTCCTCGTGGCGTCATGAACACGATGATCTCAACGAAGTGTTGAAAGTATGCGGCTTGAAGTTCGATCTTCTTCCTGACAACTCTGATCTGCATTGTTGAGCTCTTCCAACATTTATGAACCAAAGTCAATCAATCAAGCAAGCGGTTCGCCCAGAACCTGTCTATCATCGAAGTTTGTCATTGATTCGTCTTCAAGAGAGCTACAGAACTTCGCAAACTTTCGCGTGCAGGCTCCGTGAACGGAACTGCCTGACATTGGGACAAATCAAAAATCCCTTGACTTGACTATCAGCGATATCCTTTACTGATATCGGATCACCGATTGGCGGATGGCCGCCACCGTCCCACATCTGGTTACGTTAACCGGACATGTGATTGAGAGTTTATTCGATTTCGAGGTCGATTTCCAATCAATGTCAAGGACAAATCACCGATCTATGTCTACAGATCAGGTAATCTTCATGTACATTCGAAGTCTATTTCAATTATCTTTCCTTCATCGATTTCCTCTTCAGCTAACGCGGAAAATATGTATATCTGGTTCCTTGATGTTTGCGAGACTCTCAGACTCTGGATTTGAACGAAACGTCACGACTGTTCCTGATTTATGTCAAACATTTTTCCTTAATGATCACCTGAAACTTCCAAACTCCAACGCACGTCACCGTGATAGAATTTCCCTGCCGCGTTAGCTCAGAGTTTTGTGCATCGGTTACCGGCGAGCACTTCGAAGTCGTGTTCTTCGTTTCAACGAATCCGATCCATCATCCGAAAATCTCTCCTAGTCCTCGAACGTAGGATTCCCTAGACTCTGACAGAACGATGCAAAATCTTCTCTCGGTATAAAAACGGAAACTTCATCGTCGATCTCTTCTTGCGCGTGACACGCATCGCTTCATCTCCGGAAATGCAGAGACATCCGAGTTTCCCTGACCGATCTCCGCATTTCCGGCGTACGCAACAGACTGCCAACGGGTGAAATCGGAACATCTAGTGGAAATTCAGAGTTTTCATCAACAATGACCTCATCGTCTCGCGTTCGAATACAACGGGCTAGGCTGGAAGATCGGCCGCGCAGAGCTGTTGCGAAAGGAATCGGTAACGAAGATTCGTGCAGCATGGATGCCCAATCGCTATAAAAGAGAAAGAAAACATCGTCGGCTGTTCGATCTGCGCAGAAGATTTTCATTCCACCTTTTTGGCCAATTACGGTCCTCATTTGTCTCACACCGAGAACAATTACTGATTAACGAGAATTGAGGTAACGATTGGGATAACAATCAGAATTACTCGAAACCTACTCTGAAGTCTTCCATCGAGTCACATTCGAACTCCGAAATCGAGCGCAAGTCTGAGACTACGAAATCTGACTTCACCGAATCCCCTGACGAACTTATTCTTCAAGGAACCACGATACTCATGATTTCATGCTTCATGATCGAGTTTTGAACTCATCGATCGCGGACTTTGTACCGCAGTGCATCGGGGATATCGGAATTCATTTCAAACGAGTACAGAAAGACAGAAAGAAGGCTGTAGAAACTCTAATCAGCGCACGAACTACCCGGAATCGGCAACAGAAAATCCGCTGAAAATATCACCGGCGCGGCGTAATCCCGAAAGAGCGATGATAGCTAATCTTCATAAGCGGTAGTTGGAGTTCATTTTCGGTGTCACGGTCTCCCAAGACTTTTCGTTATCACCGTTGATGTCTTGTGTGTTTCAGGTGAAGATTTTCCGGTATGCAACACCCATAATTCTGAATACTCATACCTCGGAAGACTCGAGAGTTTCTGAATGGCCGGATATTGGCGGATAGAGCCAAGACGGCGCGTGTATCACCTGGAGTCTCAAGAGCATGACGCACATTTAGAGTGATTCGAAGTGGTCTCGTTTGTGTGATCGAAGTCAGTTCGAATCGCGGGAGCGAGGTCACTAGCTCGGAAATTCGCGAGCCCAATCAGCATAGTCACAATCCCTTCTTCTACTTTCAACCTCACACTTGTCAATGTTTCACGTCACACCTCGATATATATTCACACCATGTTTGTATAAGAAACCGCGACGCGATCAACTTTGCAGCGTCAATCTTCGATTGCAATCTTCAATTGCAGCGTCAATCGGCGATGGATACTCACGAATGCGGAATTCCAGCCCCGCATTTGGTACTTTTCCACAGCATCCAGTTCAATCTCCGACTCTCGTGATACCAATGTCTTCAATCACGTGTACGTAGAGGTAGAAGTCGTACTTTTTGAATCTTGGAAATCGTGCGACATCTATCTTTCTGTTTCCGGAATTCCGTCAAAATGGAAATCTATCTTTTTCCAATCCGAGACGTCCTCTGTGTACCTCACAGTTAGACTCAATTCAATCGAATATTTTTCCCGCTCGCTGATAAATCTTCCGACAGTTCCCCTATATTCTGTGAGGTGAATGACATTTCTGGAAGTTCTTGGCTTCCGAGAACCTTGATTCTCAGAATGATATTTGTGATGCCGTCTGATCATCGAACCTTTCCGTACCATGAGTAAATTCCATCGAATCACAGAAATTGATCTTCGATCAGATTCATTGAAAGACTAGCAGCTCACGACCAGTGATAAGAGCTCGAAACTATCACCCCATTGAGAATCTGCGAGGAGAAACTTTTGAATACATACAAACAAACATGAACGAGAGAATGCCCTAGTTTACGGTCTGCCTATATTCTTCGAATGACCCTTGCTCGACTACCAATAAATATCTGAGATACTCTTTGAGAATCGCCTGAGTTTTCACTGATCGAGCGAGGACGAACAAGGGGTCAGTCAGCGTGATCTACATATACCACACGTGCGGATTGACGTAACCATAATGACGCTGCAGATCCGACATTGGCCGCTCCGAGAATGGCTGAAATGATGTTCGGGCGAGGGCAGGAGTTGATCCTTCGGCCGACCACCCTTCGAAATCCGACCGCCACAGACTAGAAAAATCTCCAAAAAGTCACTTCGTTAGGTACATGAGCGATAATGGCGCTGACGAACTTCCCGCACGAATCGAATGCCCGCGTGATTCTAGTTCAAATCATCGACATGGAAGCAGGAAAACCTTTTCCTCGAAAATCGATTTGCTCCGAAGAGTTTTCCGCCGTCGTTTGAGATTGAGAAGCAAGCGCATCCCTCTATACTTTCCGTGACCGTCGCGTCGAAGAGTTGAACGCTCGTCAGCATCCCCTGTGACGTCAAGAAGAAGTAGCAGAGAAGATTTCGGGGAAGATAATCCTTCCCGCTATTTCGATTGCCTGATCCGAAACGAATAGTCCGAACAAGACCAAATACATATGTAACGCACTAGAAAATCTAATGTCAGGCAACCAAACTAGACTTGGAGCCGATTTTGATGGCGGAAATCTGCTGAAATTAAACAATCGGATGAAGATTCACGAGTCGATCTCGAGTTTTGCAATCGAGAAGTTGACCCAAGCAAGTATGCTGAGCGGACTCAACTGTACCATCCAGTCAGTCTCCATCGTTTTCCTCTTATGGTGAAGTGCTCACTGAACTGTGAATCCTTCTCGTTCCAGCAAAATCAGACTTGCTCAGCTTGACGGAGCCTTGAAGTGTCTTTCTGCCGTCGACAAGTGTGTTGTTTTATCCCCGGCCACTGACCATTGTGAATTCCCTTGCTGACGTCATAAGACGCCGAGAAGGCGCTTCCAGGACGTGACGTCTTCTGCAGCGACGAATGCGAAGATTACGAAGATTCTCCGCTCCGCCGGCAAGATTGGAAATCTTTCTCTTCTTCCGAAGTCTCGGATTCGGAGGCAGCAGCAGCGTACAGGTTCGTCGTCTACTCGCTCCGATGGCGGATCATCGGGGGACGCGGCGGCGGCGGCGGCGGCGGATGCCTGCTCGCCTGTCTGTCTGCCAGAAGTAATTTCGTCGATGACTTCTCCCGTCACTCGGAGCGCTTCTCAAAAATTCAAGCGAAACTGCGATTTGTTTCATCGCGGTCGCGGCTCGCTATGCCACCAGCTGCTCTTGCTTGGCTAATTACTCGGATCGTGGGTACGACCTAGTGTTCCAGTGATAGTAGTTCGGATTCCGGGAGATGGCACGCTGTCTGAAGATGGTGGCGTGTCGGTCGAGAACCTTCTCTGAAGATATGGTTTCGCATCGGTGCTTCCCGAATCGTACTCCGCCGGGAGCATCAACAAATGAATCACATTTCGGGATTTCATCGAAAAAATCGGATCACGCTTCTCTGTTTCCAGCTCCGTCAGACAGCGGACACCGTAACCTTTTCGAGTTGCGAAATGATACTCCTCGCTTCTGGCGGTCGGCTCCGGAAATATGGTCGTTTCGCGCTTTTCTGAGTTTTCCAGAAAACGATTCTAATCATCATGCATCGATAAGAAATTCTCTAGAATTTGTTCCAGTTGTTTGATTCGTGTTGTGCGCTGACTTCTCCACGGATCGATACGACCTTGTACATACGTCGAGGGGGGATCTGCGAGGAGTAGCATTCAAGCAAATCCGGATACTTTTCCCGCTTCTTTGCGAGAAGTGACACTAATGACATGAACCTCCTCTCTGTCGAATCTTCGAGGAAACTTCGAAAACATCCGATCTTCGAGTGTGCCGGCCGCGGAGTCGGCAAACAACTGTGACATAAGCCTGACAGTTCTCACAAAACAGGGTTTTGCATTATTTCTGATAAAGCCGGGCCATTCGAGGGAGCCAGATAACGGCCGTTTGAAACGCGCAGCGATTTTTTCTCCATCGTTCGTTCTTGGAGTTTTTCTCTTTTTTTTTTGATTTCTCGTCGAAATCGGAAACGAGTCGCTCCCGAAGCCGGCGAAGCAGACCGAGAGAGCACCTGTTGCCGGCAAATGATCGAATCCACTCGATTCTCTCTGACATTTCGATGAACGAGTGATGACAACTGTGCGTTGCCGGTCATCTACATCGAGATTCGGTTAAGTGTGATCAAAAGTAAAACATGGTCTATCTCTAGATATTGCTGTGAACGTTATCCTGACGTAGACGATAGCGGGTAGAATATCGCATGAGCGAGATGCTATCTTACGGAACGAGACTGCGATAACGCTTCGAGTCACGCATAATTTCACCATGGTCTCGAAGAGCGTCCTAAGCCAGCTCAGGAATGCTCGGCACAGTGTGTCTGGCTGCGTACTACGCTGACTACGTTCGGATGCATAGTTGAGCCGGATCAAGAATTACGTAAATTTTGGACGAAGGGAGCCACAGAATTTTGCCGTGGACAATTTGCCAGATAGCTCTGTACAGCCAGAAATTTAGGTCAGTGGCTGAAGAATTGCCTTCGGAACCGACGAAGGGGCTTCCGCTGTTTACGGTACACTGCTGGAGTGTCGCCCGCTTTCTTGACTTTCGAACGATCCCGCAAAACGAACAAAACCTGTCCGCGGACTGGATCTTTCGATCGCCGAATTGTCAAAAAACGAACTCCGATCGAGTCCCTGGAGAAAGCGTCACGAATCCCTCTGGCCACCGAGGAACAGGTTTTCAAAATGTGCTCCTCTCCTCATTCCGATTCTGAGTCGGATATCGAATTAACCTTTCTACTGCAACAGGGTCCTTGATGTTATTTCGATTCGGACGTCGAACACTTCTGCGGCGACTGAATGGCAGTAATTACAATGCAGAAGAAGCGGCAGCCGCTCATCGAGCTTCTGGGATGACATCGGAGAATCTATTTGAATTTCTCACCTATTCGCGTGCACGAAGCTGGAAAATTGACTTCTGTGGAGGAAAAACGCCAAGTGATGTTGTTTGCCCGGACTAGCTCGATTCTCCGTTTTCAATCAATTCATTAATCGGTCAGCTCTGACGTTGAGAATGTTCATCGCCGTCGCGCCGATATCGCTCACAATATGTTGCTCAATGGGATGTCATTAGGAAACCTTGGAGAATTGACAAACAGATGCGGTCTCGGTGAACTTCTGTTGTTGAACGATATCGGAAGCGCTTCCCAACACGCGCGTTATCTCGTCTTCCGACGGAGTGGACTCTTCGCGGAGAGCGGATTCGATTCTCTCACTGTCGGAAAACGCAGTCCGAGTTTTTTGAAAGTTTCATTTTACTCATTAAGTTCGAGAACTAATCTCCTCAACGAACCAGCTGTTCCACAGTCCTGCCTGAACGGCCAAGCAAGCTCAATTTAAAGTTGAGTCCCTTCACAGACGTCACGACATCTCTCAGCTGACATTATGCAGTCGAATTTTTACACTCGTCGCTTGGTGATAATAAATCCTATGCATGGCTACGGTTGATTGTCGTCTCGTGTTACGTGGCTCGACGGCCACACAAGAGAACATGACAGTACGGGAGAATATTGAAAACAAGAGAGTTATTTTCATATGAAAATAAATTCGTAGAACTCTTTTTTTATTGTATTAGCCTAATCGGTCCAAATGAACAACCACCCAGAACTAGTTTCACAGACTCGATCGCTTTGGACCAGAAATTCCGTTCTTAGACAACGCATTGGATAGTGCTGCACTAAGTTACACCTACGACTTCATATTTCAAAAACATGTCTACCCGTGTTCCTTGAACATTTCTTCCCGATTCGAGTGAATCGGCGCCGGCAACTGGTCTGGTTATCATCTGTACGACAGCGAATTTCTCTGCTCTGTGCGCGATATGGTAAGCTGCTGAGGTTTCCGTTGCAGGCCACCAGTGCAGCGTTCATTCATGCCGACTCTGTTTCAGAAAATTCTGCAGTTGCGGCACGGCAAACAAAACGTCGCTCGTTGTTTGTCCATTGGGAGTAAACACTCAACTGTGAATACAATCCGATAATCAGCCTAGTACGACATCGCTTCCCGATACCGAGTGACAAGTTGTCGTCGTCGTCGTCATCTCTTCACCTTCGAGAGCTCTCGGAGAAAATGAACTTCCAACAGATCGGCAGGCGAAGGTGAACTTTCAACTGTCGACGATCGAACGTAGAAAAGCATCCGAAATAAAATAATTGTTTCAGAAGCAACAACTCTCGATACATTTAATAAAACTCTATGTACTTATCGTGACACATGTGGATGAATAAATTATGCATAGGGTAAGAACAGGTAACTTTCAGCTAGCTAATTAACTAGCTAGCTAAAGCTAGGTCGACGATCGCTCACCACGGGCCGTTTTTCGTCTTTCGGTTCGATCGACAGGGTCTTCATTGAGATGATTCCACTTCTTCCTGATAGCGAGCCGACAGGTAGTCCGCCGAATCGGCCAATTGATGTAGTATTGTATGCAGACCTTGCAAATGGACACGGAACGCCGTCGCCAGTTGCACACTCTGCTCGGGCGCGTCGGTGTAGTCGGACACCGAGTCGTTGTCGGTTTCGAGATCCGACGCCGTCGAACCGAGAGATCCGTTGCTCGGTTGTCGTTTGTGACTCGAGTGCGTCGTGACGGATGGAACTCGAAGACCAGAGTTGAATGTCGACGATGAGAGAATCTGAAGACCGTTGCCCAGGTCAGGTCCCCACAGGAGTTCGTTCTTGACGTCGTTGAGCACCGTGAAGAACGTGTGCAAATCTTCAACTTGCATGTTCGGAGGAGGCGACACCCGTCCACCGACATCCATATCCTTGAGGCGACTAGGAACGAGCACCGTTGAGTCCATATTGTTCACAGCCTTCACGAACCGATCCATGGCATTGAGGATCGATTGTTGCGAGCAGTCGATGTCAGAGGTTACAGCGTTGTCATTGCTCCGGCTGGTTCGCCGGCTCGGCTGTCGCTGTGAGGGAACTTCAAGGCTTCGTTGATACATCGTGTTGCGGAGACTTTCGAACAAGTGGATTTTCTTGCTGGAGTCGTTCGCGCTCGTCGGAGCTGCGGATGTTAGTGGAGCAGACTGTTGTTGCATTCCGGCATACGAGCAGCGGCGAGACATTTCTCTGCTGGTCTTTCCACTTCTCTCAGAGCTGTAAGGGTAACAAACGCTACGTCATTAGATGCGGTTTTCAGTCAAATTGTCAACATCCGGAGAGCGATCCCGAACGAGCGCCAAGACGAACTTGGCGCTTTTCCGGAGAAAAAACTCCGAAGAGAAGACACAAGATCATTCAGCGTCACTATGATCATGACAGCAAGTTTAATTGCGCGATTAGAATACTGTCTGCGTGGCGGGCGTTCCGCTCGAGATCTTGTTTTCATTTATTTACTTCTTCAGCGTTTGTTTCTGGCAAAGATCTCAATCGATTCAGCGCCGGCAACAATCCATCCATCGAGCTCAGGGTTTGATGTCACACGAGATGATTGCGAGCCGTGGATCAACCGGGACGCTCGCGGATCGCCAAATTAAATCCAGGCGAATCGCGTGATCGATGCTGGGCGTTTGAATCATACGATATCTACTCTCTCGGACGTTTTGTCGGAGATTTACTCTCATTTCGTCGGACTGAGCTCACTCACTCGTTGAACTAATCCACAACTACTCACCACAAAGGAGGTAGCCCAAAGTAACTCGGGTGGATAACTGTAGGAGCCAGGATGGATGAATGGATGATTACCACTGAGCAGAATTGTCACAGAGCGATTCGTCGACTTGAGAACTCGAATCGTATGCTGTATTTGAAAGGTGGAGGCTAGGCAAGGTAGTTAAGAGTTTGACGACAGCGCGCGGATATCGTCCGAGCTCGGGAGAGCGTTTTTCGCGCAGATGCACAGACGACAGCCTGGTCAGAACGGTAACTCGCTCGCTATTGGCCTGCCTTCCGGCCACGCACCACTGAGAGGGTTACACATCGCGCGATTCTAAGTTCTCGGCCCATTACGGAAGCCATTGGCAACTCTCACCACAAGTGAACTCTGTATTTGCAAACAGCTTCGAGCGGCTCGCGCGATGCTTTCCATTCACGCTCGTTGGTGCTGATAACGACTCAGTCAGCCTATTCGCCGCGCGTTGAGATTCACGCACTTTGAGTATTTTTAGAAACGACGGAAAGAGAACTCGAAAGATTCCCAATTTATCTATTCCTTTATCGCCTCGATCCATCCATCTAGGTGACCAACATTGAACTAGAAGCCTCTCTCTATCTGGAGGTTAGCTTTATCGGCTTGTAGCAACCAACTGACCTGCTGTAAGGGGTGATCGTCTATCAATAGCACCAGAAATGTGAGTCAATTGTCTCTAATAGGTCCGGCGAGAGGGGAAGCAACGGTAACCGATAGTGAAACACACACCTGACTAATCTGCTCGCTGAAAAAGCATTCGCTCAGTCTGTCGAAGGTTGCTGCTGCTGCTGCTTCCGCTGTTGGGTGTGGAGATGTGTTTTGGAGCGAAAGGTGGAGGGAGCGAGATTTGCGTTGACCCTCGGCGCTGGAGCTCCGGGCGGGCAAAACCAGCCGCAATGTAGGTTACCCAATCGGAACGAATGAACCACTAGAATATCATCATTCGTTCGGCCGGTCGGTCGGTCGGTTACTCACTTACAGCTAGGTCCGTCAACTAGACGTCCGTCGCTATAGTAGTCCATTCACGCAATCCTGGCAACGTCGGTTGCAGCAGAGCGTGAACTTCCCAGCACTCGATTTCGAACTCGGCGCCGATAACTTGTCCGACGGCGATTGGCAAGCCAATTCAAGAATAATTCTTAGACTTTCGATGTACTCGCGAAGGATCTCGATAACCGTTCGGAGTAACTCATTCGTTTTTCTAGCCGCCGCCGGCAACGTTGAACGGAGCCCGAGGCAGACGCCGTCCCCGTCGTCATCATCATCATTGATCGAGGCTGGAAAGTCCAGAAGCGCGAAGGAGGTCCCGACCGGCTTCGGGATTTCCGCGTCCCTCCGGATGACTCATCGTGTTGAGTCGCTCCAGTGAGGAATAGGAGGCTGGTTTGTGGTCCCCGATCCGGAAACCCCGAAAAGCACATCATCGTCCAGAAGTCTGTTTCTGAATCGCTATCAGATGTTAACTCGAGCATGCTTCCGAATCGTTATCTCCTCATTCCACTGTAATTTCTCGCAACGGGCGAAAATAACTTCTTCCATCTGCCGAGTTCTCGGGTGCGAGATCAATTACCAAAATCTGAAGGATTCGCAGCAGATTCGGAAGGAGGAAAAGAAATGTTTTTTTTTTTTTTGAATGGACTTTCTAAATATGCATGCAAATCGTCTCGCCATCTGCGCGAACGGGTTTTGTCCGGTTATTCTTCTTCTCCTATCCACAATCCGCATCCTGTCCGATGTTGCCGGCCAAGGGTACCTTCGAGCAATGTCTCATGTTCCGCTCTCCATGTACTCTGACTCTCGCCCTTATTTCCACTCGACTGTCGGTATCGAAGCGATCGTGCGAGTTTTCGCTTCTCAATAACGTTTCGGAGCGAACACCGAGAGTTCGATGAGTCTGATGAGACGACAAGGACGTTCCAACAGCAGTTCAGGCAACGCTGGACACTCTTCAGGACGAGCTTTCCATCGGGATGGAGACAGTCGCTGATGGACGCTTCGAAGATTCAAACGTTTTGAAGTGAGGCTTGGCGGCGGAAAAAAACAGAGTGTCAAGCGAACCTTTACATTTTGGCCTTGCATATCATTGCATCATTCACGGCCGCGACACTTTGTTTCATGCCGAATCTGAGCGGCTGCGTTCACAGAGGGCATAAACCCTAACCGGACACTGATCAGATAGAAACAGCCTTTCGCATAATCTTCGTTTCTTCAGTTATCATGAGCCTATCGGAACGCGAATAACGAGATGAAAGTGCATTGTCTAGACTTGGACAAGTTTCAAGGGGCAGTGTACCACGACCTGGACGACCGAGATTCGACAGCAGGTATGCAAAGTTCGAAATTTCGAAAACTTCGCGAAAGGACAGTGATCGCTCCGCCGGATTCGTAACAACGGAGCTCTTCATCGAAAGAACTTCGAAGAACTGTAGCGTTGTCTCCAGGTTGCATCAGGTCGACAGCTCTGAAAGCGAGGATGGACACTGAGTGAACACAAAAGCTCACTCAGATAACCGCAAGACGAATCTCGGCATTCTATATCGCTTCTGGTAGGCGCAAAGTTCAAACTCGTGCGCCGTTCTCTTGCTCTCGAGCTATCGGAAGATTCAAGCAGGAACGGGAACGGCGCGGTATCCTCGAAATTCCGTCGGTAGCCATGAGCTTGGACGAAACATTCTGGCGAATAAATACGACGTTGTCCCGATCGCTTTCCGAAAGGCTCAGTGTCGCATCACCGTCGCCACGCCCCGCCAAAAGTCCTGATTCTAGAGCTTGAACGTGTACTGAATGTTTCTGTGTGACAGTGAAATCGTTGACTCCTCCACTGATATTTGATCGCGGTACAAGACGAATCGGCTGAGTACTACTTGTGTAAGGCTGTTATCGCTGCTGAGAAAGCTGGTCTCTCTTACTCGATAACATACTAGCACTCGTAAGTCATATTTTTTCGCCTCACCGTCACATTTTTTCGCGATTATGCTTCGCCATGGATATTAGAGACCACCAGAAATGGCAAGATGTCCCAAGAAATTTTCAAATAGAGAGCGTATCTGGTTTCACCATGATAGTTCTACATTGTCGTTACATGGAAATCTCAATCATCGACAGTTTTCGATCAAGTCACGCTGTCTTGCTTTTTCCCGATATTCCAGATGGAAACTAGTGATCAGTTATGCGAAATGCCGATGTCAAATCCTTACGCAATCACAGAACGGAAACGGCTTTGACCCTCGTCCAACATTCAACGCTTGTAACGCTGCATGCGGATAGTTATTGGTCCCTCGAGTCAGTTGACAGAAATCGAAACGACGAATGAAGGTTTCCAGACATCGGCACCGACTTTTTCCAAGTTAAGAAGTTTCTGGAAGTCACAATCCAGAAAGATCCTCGATTTGTTTTGTCTCAAGTTTTTCATCGCTTCCATCGGAGACGCAAAAAGTTGGTGTCGGACGACCTTGAACCGAACTCGGAGAATCTTCGGTTAATGCATTGAGTTATCTGTCCTGAAAGAATCGCATTCGGTCGCAAATTCTGAATATTCCAGTAATAGAGCTCCAATGTGCAGAAAATTCGATCATTGGTTCCCAGATGAATTGTTCCGAAAACCTGTGATGAAGACCACTGCTGCTGGGCTGGGCGTTCATTCTTCAAGCTCAGCATTGAATTCATCGGTAAATTCGATTCATATTTATTGGAACTCTCCGGTTCCTCGTAGATTTACAAGTGGAAGTCAACATTACTCGGTGTGCGTTAGAAAATGTCTGCATTCATGCCTGTCTACCTAAAACTGGAGAAAACCTAGTTTTATTTACATTGCAAGTTCCTCTATGTCACATTCATTTGACGACAATTTGTTGTCTTCTCGACACTGGAAGATCGGAATAATGAATATTAGAGGATTTTGAGAGATTCTCCTCATAGACTAGAGAGAACATCATGGTTTCACACAGGTTACAGAAAGAGCCCCCAATTCGTTCGGACGCTTTGATTCTTTTGACTAGAGCTTGAAGGTATATCGCGCTCGCGAACTCGTGACCAATTTTTTCTGGAGAACGGCCAATATTCGAGTCTAGACAACTGACGAATGGAAACCTTCCGGTCCGGTGAGATTCAGGATCGAAAATTTCAAGATAGCAGTGTGGAAATCGCCCTAAATACGGAACCAGCAGAACAGAACTGGGACAAAGGCTCCGATCGCCCCGATGATGGGCAGGAGTGATATCAGCTCTTCGAGTCCGTAGGCAGGATCTGCTGGAGGCGGAGCTGCATACGTCTTGTCCGTCGTTTCCTCTAGAGGGGTGAAAACCGGTTTCACTGTTTCTCCTTCGATCGTGGTCTGCACCGCCACAGGAACCGGCATTGGCATTGGTCCGATCAATTCGTGTACGCCTGAGTGAGAAAAAAACGGAAATTAATGAGAAGCACGACGTGATTATATGACTAGCCTCCGCGAGGGAGTTGTCCTCAAAATCTCAATACTTGATCCACCGCTTCCTAACAGCTTGACTCGGATCAACTTACTGTCAGGACCGCCTCGAGCGACAACGACTGCGTTTATTTTGGGATTGTCAGATTCTCCTTTTGCGAAATCCACCCGAATTTTTCCCGTGTGGGTCGACTGCTGGCCGATAACGAAAAGCTGCAAGCAGTGATATTTTTGGATAGAGGAACAGTAAATCTCAACCCGACATGAGATGAATTCGATTCAAATCACCGAGAAGGAACTTTGTTTGAAACGTACACGCTCTGCACGAAGGCACTCACCATGTTCGACTTGATACGAAAAGGCACGACTACGTCAAGAGCCACGCCACGGCCCACCCTAGCAAAAATATCGAGATTTGGCACCACTATGTGTTCATGATTGAGTACAACGTCAAATATCTGCAATCGAAGACAGTGCGTCACGCGAGGACGAAATGCATTCGTGATGGAAGTCTTTTTTTTCAAAGTTTGGAACAATAAAATCCGGCAATCTTTGTCACCTTTTGTCCAGGAGCGTCGAAGTAAACTTCGCAGAACTTCAGAATCATCACATAATTACCGTCCTGAGAAACAGGTATGTCGTAACCAAACGTGGACGTGTGGTACCTGATGGAGAAAACACCGTATCAACAAGAGGTCCCCCAAATTTCGTTCATGAGCGCAACTACATATACGAAGTGCGACGAGTCAACTCACCGTTCGGTTTGATAGAGAATCTGATCGTTGAGATGAGATCTCGCTATCAATAATGTGCGACCGAATTCGCTCGCGGTGCCGCAGTCGCTTTTGCCGAACAGCGGGTCCCTTTCGTAGCGAATGCCGTGGATATCCGTGTGGGTGTCTCCACCCGCGTTAATTGCATAGATCACCTGAAAGTCGAGTGGAGTCGTCGAGTTCTCGTTGACTCTGATCACGTCTTTTCACATTCAGCTCTGACTCTGATCGGTATTTAGGACAATAACACGATAGAGGAAGTCCGACAACATCTTGCAGCGCTCCCGGAGCAGCCCTATATACGGAGTTTCCGAGTTCCCGGCTCGATTCCGGAACCAACTTGGTGTTCGCTGGAATTCTTTCCGAGCATATTTCGTCGACTATATCCACATGGTCATGCCACGACTCTGGATTTTGCCCTTCTCTAACGGACAGCGGTTATCATCAATTATCAAAAACTCTGGAAAACCGCTTTCTCACCTCAGGAACCTGACTTTCGGAAGCCGCGCTCTGAGATACGGAAGGCACGACATCTGCACAGTGACAAAACGCCAGCACGGAGGCTGCGTTCAGGACCCGCAACATCTCACGGGAACGAAGCGGGCGAAGCTCCAGCCACGTTTGGAAATTCCCCCTGTAGGATGTCAGCAACATGGAAACAACATAGAAATTCGGGGACCGAGGACCTCTCGCCTCGTCTGGTCTGTGAGCGAGCCGACTAAACCACCCCACCAGACGCTCCGAGGAGGAGAGATGTCTGGTGGAGATGCCTGCGCCGAGTGCGGCCTTCACGGTGTTCCGTCTTGTGGGGGTTGGAGAAGCTACACAAAGCACTTTTCCATGACACCATGAGGAAATTGAAACGGAACAACCCGCACAAGAGACAGCAGGATTGACGAGTGATTATCCATGATTCCGGACGACAGCGATTTGAATTTTGGCGCGCTGGGCTTTCTTTCGAAATTGTGCCGCCGGTGGATCTCCGAAAGCAGACGACGTCAGCACCACCCGACGACGAAAACTGTCGGACGTCAGAGAGCAACGAATGACGGTCTGACTGTAGCAAGTATCAACTCCCGCCGACCACGAACGCTGAGGCCGCCGTGAGGGGCGTTTTTCCCAGAGCTACGATCAAGAGTAATCAAACAAGACCGGGTGTCTCTGAAACCTTTCGTTAGAGCGAACCGCTGCGGTTCTTTAGACCTGAAACTGAGGTCTGGTCGCGCCTGGGGGCGAATCCTCGACAGTTCCTTACGGTGAGTTCGAAGAAGCCTTCCATCACGTTGTCGAGCTAATGCGATACTTCAGTCATATTGTGCGGATTAGCTCAGAAAGGAACGATTCGTGTGTTTTCGAGGCTCTGGGTGAAGATGTCAGGAATTGTTTTGAAGAAGAGCTAAACGTCAAACTGCAGGGCCCTCCCTCTCGCTACAGCAGTCATATCCTGTCCCGCAATAGCTCAGGGCAGCTTACCTTGCCGCTTCCTTGATTTTCGAGGATACTTCTCCACAATTATAATTAGCTCAAAGAGGGCATGATTTGGGAGGTGTATCGCTCGGAAACTCTCTGTTTGCTTTTGTCTCGCGTGTCGGTTGCTTCATCGGTAGAGAACTCGAATGTCAGCAACAAGTGACGACTTCGGAATCGGCAAATGACTCGATGAAAAACAAAAGCTGAGGGTTTCCTCCCATCGATTTCGACTCGCTTACATATCGTGGGAAGATCATCGCGATGTCTTAACAAGCAAACTCGACAATAATTGTGGTTCCCTCCTCTGTTTCAGGAGCAAGTTTACGGCCACTGATTGCCGCTGGGTGAGTTCTCTCATCCCCTCCTCGGACAAGCATTCGTTGGCAGTCGAGAAGAATCATTTCAGAACTTCACTATTCTGAAGCATTCAAGGACCATGGGGCAAACAAGACGAGGTTTAACAAAAGCTTTCATCTGATTCCAGCGAGAAGTGCATAGGAGTTTCATTGGGAGAGGAGCGGGATAGGCCTGAAAGCGAGGCAAGATGACGGACGCAAAGTACTTCACTACGACCAAAAAAGGAGAGATCTTCGAACTCAAAAGCGAACTGAATTCGGAGAAGAAGGAAAAGAAGCGAGAAGCCGTCAAAAAGGTTATCGCCTCTATGACCGTCGGAAAAGATGTGTCAGCACTGTTTCCTGACGTGGTGAATTGCATGCAAACGGATAATCTCGAATTGAAGAAGCTAGTCTACCTCTACTTGATGAACTATGCCAAATCGCAGCCAGATATGGCTATAATGGCTGTGAACACCTTCGTAAAGGATTGCGAGGATCCCAACCCGTTGATCAGGGCGTTGGCAGTGCGCACGATGGGTTGCATTCGAGTCGACAAGATCACCGAGTACCTATGCGAACCTCTGCGCAAATGCCTCAAAGACGAAGATCCGTACGTGCGCAAAACGGCGGCTGTGTGCGTGGCCAAGTTGCACGACATCAGCTCTTCCCTCGTGGAAGATAGGGGATTTCTTGATTCCTTAAAGGAGCTGTTGTCGGATTCGAATCCCATGGTCGTAGCAAATGCCGTTGCAGCTCTGTCGGAAATCGCCGGCGATTCCAATTCCGCCATGGCGCCTCAGTCAATCAACAAACTTCTAACAGCGCTGAACGAATGCAGCGAATGGGGTCAAGTCTTCATACTCGACGCCTTGTCGTCTTACACGCCGAGGGACGATCGCGAAGCGCAGTCTATCTGTGAGCGAGTAACTCCGCGCTTGGCGCACGCCAATGCCGCGGTAGTTCTCAGCGCTGTCCGAGTGCTCATGAAGCTCATGGAGGCTGTCGCCGCGAGTCCCGATGGCCAAGATGCTGTCGCGTCGCTTACGAGGAAATTGGCCCCACCACTGGTGACGCTTCTTAGTTCTGAGCCAGAGGTGCAATACGTCGCGCTTCGCAACATTAACCTCATCGTGCAAAAACGCCCGGATATCCTGAAGGTTCGTACAAACTCCACTGACTTTCCCCCGATGCGTAGAGATGCACTCAGATACATCTGAACTTTCGACTGTGCGATCGATACGCGCGTTACACTCCATAACAGTGTAGCTCCGACAGATACCACTTTTTCGCTCGAGTTAGAGACGACGAAGAATCAATTCCCTGTTGTCTCGACTTTCCAGAACGAAATGAAAGTCTTCTTCGTGAAGTACAACGACCCTATTTACGTGAAGCTCGAGAAGCTCGATATCATGATCCGGTTGGCGAATCAGTCAAACATTGGACAAGTTCTCAGCGAGCTCAAGGAATACGCAACCGAAGTCGATGTCGACTTCGTTCGGAAGTCTGTGCGTGCCATCGGACGCTGCGCCATCAAGGTAGGCTTGACATCATAGTTTCTGGTAGACGGGCGATTTCTCGGAGCGAATGTCGATAAACGAACGAAATCCGTTGTTCCCCCGCCACAGGTGGAGCCGTCCGCCGAAAAATGTGTAGCTACACTACTCGACCTGATCCAGACCAAGGTCAACTACGTGGTTCAGGAAGCGATCGTGGTCATCAAAGACATTTTCCGAAAATACCCCAACAAATACGAAAGTATCATTTCCACTCTCTGTGAGAACCTGGATACACTCGACGAGCCCGAAGCTCGCGCCTCCATGATTTGGATTATCGGTAATTGAACTACTATACCAATTCTGGAAATATTTTCGGCAAGGCGGGAAACTTTGAGAGCGTACTTCCTCGCTGAAATCGTTGAAGCTCTGAGGTTCAATTGCGCGATCTGTTTCTCAGGTGAATATGCTGAGAGAATCGACAACGCTGACGAATTGCTAGAATCCTTCCTGGAAGGATTCCACGATGAAAACACCGCCGTTCAACTCCAGTTGCTGACGGCGATTGTGAAACTTTTCCTCAAGAGACCGACTGAAACTCAAGAGCTGGTCCAACAGGTGAGCCCCTCGTTTCTTCGCGCTGTCGACGTCGATGCAGTTTCTCATCGTGAAATTAAAGCTCTGACGGAAAAAAACTTGTGCCCACGCACTCATCCCTGACCTCTCTCCTCCTACCAGGTGCTCTCATTGGCAACCCAAGATTCCGATAATCCTGACCTCCGCGACCGAGGTTTCATCTACTGGCGTCTATTGTCAACCGACCCCGCAGCAGCGAAAGAGGTTGTTCTGGCGGAAAAACCTCTGATTTCTGAGGAAACCGATCTTCTCGAACCGACTCTCCTCGACGAACTCATTTGTCACATCGGGTCTCTAGCATCCGTTTATCACAAGCCGCCATCGGCTTTCGTCGAAGGAGCGAAAACTCAATTGGCCCATGCCAAAGGCATCAGCTCGTCGGGAAGCTCAGCGGGCGCAGCTGCATCTGCAGCAGCTGCCCCTGTGGCCGCAGCTCCAGCTGTGATCCCATCAGCTGATTCGCTCATTGGTGACCTCCTCTCGATCGATCTAGGAGGTGGATTCAACCCACCACAGCCAGCGCCCGCGTTGGCCTCTGGCTTAGGAGACGTTCTAGGTGGCGGTTTGGATTCTCTTCTGGGCGATGTAGGCGGAGCTCCCGTTAGCTCGGCGCCGATTCCTCCATCTGCCGCTGTGAATAATACAGCTGGACTCCTCGGCGACATTTTCGGGGTGACTCCCACGACTGCATTCCACACGCTGCCGAAACAGTGCTGGCTCGAAGCTACTAAAGGCAAAGGTTTAGAGATCAATGGAACCTTCGCCCGCCGCAACGGCCAGCTGTTCATGGACATGACACTCTCGAACAAAGCCATGGGGGCTATGAGCGGTTTTGCTGTTCAATTCAACAAGAATAGCTTCGGAATCATTCCGGCGCAACCTCTCAACGTGCCGCTTCCTCTACAGCCTTCGTACCCTCAGGATATTTCTCTTCCGTTGACGGTTGGTGGTCCCGTACAGAAAATGACTCCGCTCACAAACGTTCAGGTGGCCATCAAGAACAACGTGGATGTGCTCTACTTCTCGTGCATCGCGCCTATGCACGCTCTGGCTGTTGAAGATGGCCAAATGGACAAGAAGGTATTCCTTGCCACCTGGAAGGATATCCCTCCCGATAACGAACTGCAATTCGAAGTCAACAACAACACGGGTCTTTCATCCGATCAGATCTCTGCAAAATTGCAGCAAAACAATATGTTCACCATCGCTAAGCGGAGCGTCGACGGACAGGATATGCTCTACCTTTCGCTCAAGCTGGTTAACGGCATTTGGGTGCTGGCAGAGCTCAAAATCCAGCCCACGCAGCCCGTCATCAAGCTGTCGGTCAAGTGCCGTGCGCCTGAAGTGAGCGCAGGTGTTCATCAGATCATCGAAGAGATTCTTCAGAACTAAACGGAAACTCACGGAAGTAAATGCAGAAAATTCGGGAAATGAAAATTTTCAATAGCGACCGAAAGTAGTACCACTTGAATTGAATTGATGATGAATCGTTTCACGAAGGAACCTGAGAACACCAACACGGACCGATCGGAGTCTTTTCTTTTTTCCACCGAGTGAGCGGGACCCTCTCAACTAAATTGAATATCAACGAACAGCGCCTATGATCGATCCCGCTTCGCGCACAAACCGCGGCGAGAAAAAAAGATTTCGCTCTCCGCCAAGATAAAGACTTCCGATACCAATACAGGCCTATTACAACCGAAAAACGGATTGGAACATGCTCCAGGTCACGACAGGCTGCCTCGACGCCTTTGAAAAAGATTCAAGCTTCCCTAGGATAGGTAAGCGGTGTCCTCGACGCCTCCCTGCCTAAGAGCTCGCTCTCATAAAGCACCGGGCGTAGGGCTAGAAAGCCTTTGTTCAATCTGTTTTCGTCGATAGGACTCACTTCAACAACTCACAGGACCGTTGGAGTCGTAGCTGCTTGTAAGCCTTCACGATGTAGGGAATACAAATGAACCTTCGTGTAGAAGAGCGTCACCGCGGGCCAAAGTCCAGCAGTCCAGGCTCTGGCTTGCTGAGGAGTTATTGACGAGGGGACTATTTATGCCCCTGGCGAAAGTTTTCACAATTGGTTTTCGACGCGATTTGATCAGACATGATGGTGTTCGAGTGGTATGTTACTTATATCATCAAATATGTTCCGAGTGATGCTCTTTGGATGTTTTCGGCCGTTCAAATCAGTTTTTACTCTAATTATGCAAGCACAAAATGGGGACACATTTGTTCGTTGAAAGTTCGTCGCCTGAACGCGTCCTCGCGAAACAGCGCCGACGAATCCCAAGACTTCGATATCAAAACTGCATTCTGTAGCAATGCAAACGTTGCGAGTTGCTGTCCCGAGAAAAACTTACGGTTCAGTTGAAGTGATGAACGACTAGAATTGGATTACGTGACAGACGGCAGTCATGGCAATTTGTTCAGATTCTGGGCAAGATAGTATAGGTTAAGTTAAACAAGAGAAATGAGTTTTCTTTTCCTAGAGAGCTCCTTCTTAGAGAACGTTGAACCGTCACCAAGACGGTTTCTATTAACTGTAGGTAGCGAAACAGGGAAATGGAAAGAAAATAAACACCTCATCAGATTCCCTCAAAACCTCATGTGCTTATCTTTTGTGTTCTCGATCTCATGAAAGTATGTGAAGGTCTCAGATGAGTTTTCTCAGGTGAAACTGAGTGTCGTGATGATGTCGAGTAGGGGAAGTGTCAGTGGAATGAACTAAGCAAGAAAATCCTCAAACATATATTCTATTCATGTCTCTATAACTGTTCATAAGACGAAGAACGTCAGGACTAGACCCCATTTTTCGTGAAACGGAAATTCCATAGTCCCCTATTATTCCCCAATTTATCCATATACATATATCAAATATCCCCTATGGAATTTCCGTTTTTCGTTTAACGGGGGATGAGGTCTAGTCAGGACGGACCCACACCGCGCTCTCTACTTCGAATCATGCAGAATGAAACTTATCGTCTGCTAAGTCAATCTAAACATTCGGAACGGAGCCAAAGAAATATTGGTCCCGTTTTTTGTTATCGACTGCCGCTTCTGATTTTTTCTTTCAAGGCAAGGTATCTTATCGGACTGCGCAAAGCAGATGTGAGATTATTAGTCTTGCCATTGCACTCGCGGAAATAAGCTCGTGAATATGTGTAAACTTCCTCCGCCGGTTAGGATTTCCACTGTTTACGTTCGGGACCCACAAATTTTGAACCGCGAGTAGCCACCGTCTGTCTTCCCCAGTGCACGAAATTCTTGTTGAAGGAGCACAACCACCTCCCTTTGTCAGATAAGCGCAGGCCAAGCTTACGGTAATCCATGAGATTTTCTTGATATTGCGCAGAAGCATTCCAAGAAACATTCTGAAGCCTCATCGACTGATCACAATTATTCTTACTCTTCCCGACCACGTAAGTGTCGCGTTGAATATTCATATTGTTTGAATAATATTCTGGTGTCTTGAACTATTTGAGCCAAGCGATATCATGGTCCCAAAAGAGGCAAACTCACGTTGTCTGAAAATTGAACTGGTTAGTTTCTGGCGAGCAATCCGCCTCGGATTCAAGAGAATGACCATCGCACCGCTTGCATCGAGCAAGATAATTTCCCTCCGAAATCCATTCTTGCTCGATGCTGCTGTTGCGTATCACTTCAATCTCACTGAGTGTTGAATCTGATTCGAGCGCGGACAAGTGAACCAGGTTTCACGCAGTCATACATCCAAATGTAGAAAATGACACCTGTCAACTTTACAGCAGAGTGGAACATGTCCTTCACAACTTTAGCTGAGCGGAGCACGATGCTTCAAGAAATGTTCACCAAGAATCCATCGACAATGGAGCGGACGCAAATTGATCTCGATCTCGGCGAAGATGCCTTAGACCCTATAAATTTCATCTCATTTTGTCCGTTTGAGTGGCAATCAATGCTGATGGCGATAGCAACCCCGACGGATATACACATTTATAAGGTGATTCCAACTTATTCCTCTCTCCATTCGGATACTCTTCCGTGGAAATTATTCAACTATGTCGATGTTGGTCTCTCGCAATACTGAAAATGGCTCTGCAATCGCCAGGTTCCCATAACAGACGATATACTCGACGGATCTGCCGAGAATGGCTCCCTTGAATGCACGCGTTTATGCAGCTTCCACACTAAGGCGAAGGTCGTTTCTCTCAGCTGGAACACCGAAACTTCAGTTAACCCTCCCGTTAAGGTTCGTTCAACAGCTTCTAATCGATTGCGAAGTTTTTTCGAGAACAGGTGAGAGGGATGAAGAATCTAAGTTCGAGGGTCGCTTTTCTAGGTGGGAATCCTTGTGGCCCTCGAGGCTGAAGGAGTCGCTCACTGTTCCTGGACCGGCGATACTGCCACAGCTCAAGTCAGGAAATTCCCGAGTCACAGGGGGCTAGTTAATTCAGTCGAAGTCGATCCTCTCGTCGGCGACAGTTGGGCTTCCGTTGGCAGTGACAATCTGCTGAACGTGTACAATGAGAAAGGTGAAGTGCGTGCTCAGCGCTTGTTGAGAACAGCTGGGAAACTTGTGAGGTGAGATGCTGCTGAATTCTCCGCCAGTGTTTGAGATTTGATCGAACTCGAAGCTTGATGTTGTACCCTGTGCATTCTAGGTTCTTAGACAACGAGATCATGGTGGTTGAACTGAACGGAACGATACGATTCTACGATGTTCTCACAGTGAGACCACTGAGAACAGCGTTCTACCGCGCCCCGCTCCCGGTCAGATCGGACTGCATCAGTGTACGTTTCCGAGAGTTCTCTTTCGACTCCATCTTCACATTTTGATTTTTTTTTGTCATATTCTGGAGCATTCGATTAACGGAAGCATTGAAGAGAGAAAAACATCTCATCCTCAGGGAAAGTTCGCCTGTGTCAACGCCAGAGGCTCAATCAACATTTATCGTCACGCCGACAAACCACCTCTAGAGTTCGCGGGCGGGAACCTCTGCAAAGCCATAGCATTATCTCAAGTTGGGCCCTGGTGTGCTCTTGCATCCAACGGGTCATTTCGTATCATCCACGATCAAAGTGGTCAGGTCATCCAACAAGGAAATGTGACATCGATCAGACACCTTTGTTGGCACCCTCAGCGTCCACTCCTGGCAGTTGCGCATGGAGGTTGCGTCAGTGTACTCAAAATTCAGTAGATTTAGTTTGGCTTCTCAACGATTTGAGCGCGAAAACAATCCAGACGTTTTTCATGCCGCGAAACAAATTCTCGTGTATACTGATGTGAAATAATTCAAGGTGGAAATAAATTGAATTCAAGCTGTACGGCCATCGATGGTTCTTCCATTTCACCGAATAAGCCAACCTTGTTTGCTTGTGAGGTGGTTGCAGCGCGTTGATTCGACCGCAGTGACAAATGAGAAGAACGTGATAATTCTCAACTCGTGTGAGTGTCTATACATCAGAGACTCACCATTCTGACGATTGTGTCATTTATTGGAAATATCTAAGCAGAGGAATTTGACCCCTTATTCGGTGCGATTAACAACAACCAGTGTGACTTAAATGGAATCGAGATGCGAACTGTTCGCATTTTGATCTATCAGGAGGTGTAGAAGTTTCACGATGCTGCCGATTCAGTTTTATCGGCTTGATATTTTCGTTTGATGATGCAGATTCTTTGCTGGTTCAAGATCACGGTGAGATAATATCCTTGAAGATAAACTGCGAAGAAGAATAACATATTTAAGTCCTTGAATATCATTATTAGGTGTTCATTGCAGAGTAGATCTTGGACAAAAAGAAGAAAATGCTTGTTGAGTATCATAACTGTCAAGATGCTTACCACACATGCGTTTTATGCCCTCCTCGTTGTGATCCAGGGGCAAAATGTCATTTTTCGTTGCACAGTGAACCATTTGAAAGATTATCTGTGCGACCGCCTCATCATTCTCCAGGTCCCCCGAAGACTGCAAGATAATGTCATATCTAGAAACTCTACGGGATCATTCTGTACCGATCATAAATCAGCAATCCGCTCATTGCTCAAACGGTCTTCACATCGATTCATATAAGTAAGAAGAGCCCGCAACGACTTATCAGTTCCGAATAGTGGAGCACAAAGACAACTTTCGGAAACTCACATTCACTATGGCTGCATCACCGGTCATCACTATCTGGCCCAGAGTATCGGGGGCCTTGCCCAAACTAGCGTACATTTTCTGACGTGATCTGTCCTGCAGTTTCTCAGTAAAATAATCAAAAGCAATCCCAAGTTCCAGTGGACGGTGGGTGTACGCCAAGTATTATTGTTTTCCCTGTAAAGCAGACGACGTTCCGGAGGCGAGGAGGATTTGTAAAAAAAACTGTCAGTCATGAGCGGCTCATTGACTCTCTCCTGGTTTCAGGTGCCACACCTTGTTGGCCTAAAGATATCGAAGAGCCGCGTAACACGAGAACGCTGGTCCTGAAATCATCTCAGAATTATCCATTTCTCTCTCGGCTGTGTCCGCGCGCATTTCAAATCGTAACACTTGACAAACGTGGGGTGAGAAGACGCCTCCCTATAGTAACAGGCTCTCACCCTTCGCGGACTGTCAGACAACTTCGTCGCGGAGACAGCTCTTCTCAAACTCAGTTCTGGTACTTATCAAACTTCACTTCTTCTTGTCGAGAAAATGCTGAATGCGAGAATGCGAGAAAATGTCGCGAAAATCTGATCGTCGCATCCATCGGATCAGGAGACGCCACAACCTGATGATCGTCCAACTTATTTAACCAGTCGTGTCGATCGATCTAATGTGCAACTCTCACGCTTCACCTCCCGTCCATGAATGGCTGTCTTTAAGCAGCCCCCGCCGCTTCAATTTCTTCATGAGTACTTCCTCGGTCGGAAGGAAGAACTAATTTTACAAGATCGAGTCTATTCATCGTTCAACTTATCGGGGTCTTCCCTTCTATAAATTCGAGAAGTGGGCTTCATTGGGATATACATAGGGCGGCAGATTTTTCAAAGGCGGCAAATTTTTCGGCATCATTGATAACTCCGATAGTGCTTGTCAGAAGTTCATTTCCATGCATTGACAACAGCAATGGATCACTTGGCAGCAATCCCAAAGTTCAGCAGAGACATTCAGTTTTTAAGGTTTCTCAACGGTTTAAAGGACACTCATGTCGGAGAACTCGTTGAGGTGATTTTTCTCGAGGATATGGCGCGCGCGTCTTTTTTTTAACGGACCGTTTATCTCGACGGTCCAGGCCGGCAGAAAGTGTTGGGCGGTAGCGGCGGCGGAACCAGCTCAGAAATGTTCGATGAATGACAAGCAAACCATGTCTTGATACCAATCCATTCGGCCCTCTGATTGAAGCCGCTGGAAGTTTTTCGAGATATTCGTCAGGACTTGGTTCCCAAGCTCTTTCTTCAATGAAAATTGCATCACTCAACATTTCAGAAAGGAACTCGAGAAAGAAATTCAAATTCCGGCCTGACTTTGGGTGAGCATTGAAGCGATCCGTAGAGGGCCTCTTACGCATTGGTTTTATCCACTTGCCCTCAAAATACAGAGCGCTGACCAAAGCCATCACCGTATCTTCCCTTAAAGGCTCATCCAGTAGTTCAGGAATGAGTCCGTGGGTTTTTTCGGGAGCGAACATATCGAACATGACTTGTTGAGGTAGAGACGATTGCAATTCATTTGATCATTAATAAAGGAAAGCTACGCGAGTTGGTAATGGTAATGGTATTTATTGATCCCCCTTATTTGTAAGATTACATCGATAAGGTGCTCTTTTATTCAGATGCGGGCTACCGCGGATCTTGTGTTTTCTCCCAATCTTCAAGGAGCCTCATAGTACTCATGAGGATGGCGGGGTCCGGATTATCTGAGAAACCCAGCATTTCTTCCGTTTCGATCTCTTCCACGTATCTATCCCCGCATTGATGAAAGACATGTTCGGCCGTTTCCTCATATACGCCGCAATTTGTGCACGTCGTATCGAGACCGGGCGTGAAGCGTTCTCTGTAGGTTCTCGTGTGCAAGGCTCCTGCTCTTGCTAACGCTAACAAAGCGCTTCCTCGCGAGTTGTCGTAACGTACTTCTTTAGAGCCTCTTATCACTTTAAAGTTTCTGTACCTCGCAAGAGTAGACTTTCTTTCCATCTCCTCCTCCCACATGTCGTCCACCGTCAAGCCGATTTGTTTCCGGACTTCGTTGTTGAATTTTGTCACACACGGTCGTCCTTCAATATACGTCAGATCGATGTGTTCGCATCTGAACTGCTTCCGTAATTCGTTCATACGTTGAAATGCAGCTGACTTGACTCCGGTCATCTCCATCATATCCAAGATGCTTCTTATCCATCTCTTTACCGGTAGTCGGCTAACTCTGCCGAAATACCGGATCTTGCTTTGTGCCTCCCGAGCCGAGAACGATGACCATCCCATTTCTCCCTCGATAAAGCTCGTGGCCACCTTCGAGTTGGGGATTCCCAGGGCCCATCTACCGACCTCGTTCTGGGCAATTGCAAGAGTCTTATGCAAGTTGACCGACATGTTCAGCACGGCATTCGCGTACGTCAGTTGAGGTACTGCAGTGGCTTTCCACAGAATTCTGGATATCTCAAAACGATTGAAACTCCATAGAACCTGTGCTCGAAGCTGATTTTGTGCTTTCTTAGCCCGTTCCCTCCAATGTAACTCCTGAATATCCAAGTAGTTTCGTGAATTGGAGAGGGTTATGCCGAGATACTTGTAAGAGCTTTGTATTGTGATTTCTTTTCCCTGTAGGCGAAAAATTGGAAGGTTAGTATTTTCTCCTCCCGCAAACTTCACAATGGCACTCTTTTTGGGGTTGAAAGTTATACCCATCTCTGTCCCGAAGTTGGACGTGGTTTCGAGTAGTAACTCCATTTCTTTTACGTTTCTGGCGAGTAATGCGATATCATCAGCATACAATACCCCTGATATGTTGAAGTATTTTTTCCTTCTGACGTCGAAGAAATCCCCTTTTGTGCGGACTCGGAAACCTGCCCCGGTTCGTTGGAGTCTGTCTTCGAGTTCGCTGATGTACAGGGCAAACAACAAGGGGCTCAGTGGACATCCTTGACGTAGACCAGTATCTGTGTCCACCCATTCCGATGCGTGCTCGCTCCATTCTAATCTTACCCTGTTGTCTTCATACAGAGCCTTTATTATGCTCACCCAGCCATCCGGCATTCCAAGCTTACTGAGAGTCGTCCATAGTTGGTCTCTTCTAACTCTGTCATAGGCCTGGGTTGCGTCAATGAAAGCACAAAGTAGCTCACCTTTAGCTAGCCTTGTCATTTCGATCGCAGAGGTTATGATCCACAGGCAATCTTCAACTCTCCGGTCGGGCCTGAATCCATTCTGCATTTCACCCAGAATTTCGTTCGCCTCAATCCAGTCTCTTATTTTATGGGATAGGATTTTGGTGAACAGCCGATAGGTGACCGTCGATATGGTTATCGGTCGGTAAGTCCGAAGGTCTCCTTTGATCGAGTTTGGCTTCTCGATCATTGAGACTCTCCCTTCTTTCCACTCTTCCGGGATTTCACATGTGCCATCAAGTATCGAGTTGAAGCCGTTCAGTAGGCCCAGTAGGCCTGCTCCGTACAGCTCCTTTATAACACTTGCCGGAATACCATCTGTACCCGTGGCCGTGCGCTTGTGGATGGAAGACAGACCTTTTTTCACGTCTTCCATCTCTAGAGTTATTCCGGAAGGTCTGGCCACTCCACTCTTTGTGGAACGTGGTCGTCTTACGCTTCCGTTTAGAACTCCGCAAGTAACTTTAGTTAAGTGGGCTCTGATGTTCTCAGTTTCGACTCCCTCGCCGTTTTCATCAAGCAAGGGGAAGTCAGTCCGATTCCTTTTTTTGCCTTTATTCACAAATCTCCAGAATCGGATTGCCCTTTCGTGTCTAGGTGCATGAAGAACATAGCTCATTAGACTTTCGTTTTTTCTCTCCATTTCAAGTGCGATCTGAGCTCGCAGCTTGTCCTGGCTCAGTCTATAGGCTTGTTCTGCTTCCTTCTCTCCACTGCGCTCCTTTCGGGCGCGGCGCCACGCGATATTACATTCTTTTCTCGCTTTCGTCAGACTCGAGATTTCGTCTGACTTGACCCATTGTTTTGCTCGCACTAGTCTCTTTCTACTAGCGTTCGCGATCGCGTTGAAACAAATCTTCTGAAACTCCCCATAGTTACAGATCTGATTTGGATCCTCCGTGGACAGCTTGCTTACGATATCGTCTGCTGCTGCTCTGGCGTCCAGTGACGTCACCACCGATGATTTTGCTTTCGTTCTTACAGGAATAGCCATTTCCACCCCGATTAGGTTATGGTCAGACAGCCCTGTGTGACGCCTCTCGTCGTCGATTTGCATGCTAGCTATGCAATTTTCGGCTTTCTCGTTCACCAACACATAGTCAATGACTGCCGAACCTCTCGTGAACTTTCCGGAACACTTTGATGACTCATTTAGTATCACCAGTCTGTGTTCTTCGGCCAGTTTCTGCAATAGCTTGCCTCTATGATTCTCATTTCCGTCGAAACGTTGGATGTGACCGTTGAAATCACCCCCAATGATAATGCAGTCGGTGGACTTGCATTTAGTTTCTAAGAGCCTAGACAGCGAATCATAGAACTGGGTATCCGACTCTTTAGTGGCAATCGCGACATACGCAGATACAACGATCACGTCTGACGCTCCCGCTTTGAAGTCTATGGCGACCCAGTCTCTGCCTTTTTCAATCCATTTCACCTCAAGATATTCTCTGTAAAGGATACCCACGCCTCCACTCCCTTTTTGCGTGAAAGCCTTCTCTCGGTTGCTGCCTGAGAAATTATATCCCTCTATCTCTGGTGGGGTTTCATCATTACTCAAACGAGTTTCAGAAACTAGCATTATATCGATGTCTAGCTCCCGAATTACCTCGACTTCGAGTGAGGCCCATTTTGATGCATACCCTCCGTACAAATTCAAAACACCTAGATTTAAGTTTGAGACACGACTTTTATTAACACTGTCTCTGTGTTTTGAACTATGTACACGTGCCCGACCGCTAGTGTGCTTGGTCTCTGACACTTTTCTCCCGTCCAAAACGACCCTCTGTTTGTGGTAATCGTGTGGCTTGGACGGGACGCAGAAGCTTCACTTCTTTTTGCCCTTCTTTTGGGGTTGAGCAGGTTTCGGTCGCTTAACGGTTCCCGAGAACCCGGGTTGAGGGCCATGAACTTGAGAGGTGGAGGTGGCAGTGTCCAGTCTCCGTTGCAGATCCCGGATCGACTGCCTGAGAGACTCCAGACTCTCTTTTTCTTCCGAGAGCTTCCTCTTCTCCTCCTTTTTTTTCTCCTTGCCCGGGGCTTTTTTTGGCTCCACGGGCGTGACCTTCGATTCCGCGCTAGCAACCTCCTGCCTCCCCGAGGCTGGTTTTGAGGGATTTTTGGTCTCCTCACTTCGCTCCTTTCCGCCTTCTTTTACTTTCTTCCAGGCGTCTATCCTCTCCTCTATCTTTTTTTTCTGTTCCGGGTGGGGATCCAGAAGTTCATAGAGTTTATCTGATAGGTACCGTGAGAGCTTGGCACATCCCTCGCGGGAGTACCAGTAGCCCCACGCACCCATCTTAGAGGCCTCGACTGACCCGGGGGAACAATAGCCACTGTTGGCCCTAACGTCCCAGACGGCGAAAGGAGCTTCACCATTCTTGACCATGTTGATCATATCCTGGTTTACGTCTCCAAGCATAGATGGAGTTGGAGGCTCGAGCATCGTCAACCAAGCGACGCTTTCGACATTGGGGTTGGTGGCCTCCAGCTGTCTCAACGTCCTGGCAATGGAGGCGGGAGTCGCATCCAGAGGAAGGAGCTTTTCTTGTGCTTCCTTCGTGTCTGCGGCCCCGGCCGCTACCAATACACGGACCTTGGTCCGCGGGTTTTTGGAGATAAACTCCAACACCCACTTCTCGCAGTCCGCGATCTTCGCGTCCGTACCGACTCTCCATAAACCAACTGCTCCGAAACCGCCCAGATTTGTCATTACACTGTTGCGGCAGTGTCGGATCATGTGGTCGCCCACAATCACCAAGCACGTCGGATCAGGCTCTACGCTGCTCGAACCCTGAGCCATGGGTTCCCCGGCGAGCGCTGCTGCATTCATTTTAGCAACAGTTTCCTCGAGAGCTGCTCTGCGTTTTTTCTCCAGATTCAGCTCGTCGAGAACTCGCTGTCCCTCTGCTTTGAGAGACAGAATCTGGGCTTCGAGATCGGCCGTCCGACCCTGCCACTCCTGAGCAGTAACCTCCAGGGTCCGAGCGGTTTCCCGCTTCAAACTCTGGCAGATCACGCCCAGAGCGCAGCAGCCGTCCTGGCTCCGATACTCGAGAGCCTTCGACTCACACTCTTCGCAGGAGATGGGGATCATGTCTCTGACTTACCGAGTGTCGAAATTGGCTGGTATTGCTCACTTTCACACTCAACTTTGCACTTTTTCCAAGTATTCGCGGCTCCTCGATTTTTTATCGACCTGTCGCGTGCTCGGTAAAGCGCGGAATGCCAAAAGCTGATACGACGACATGGACACCCCTGGAATTTGTTGCCGATTTGTTCTTGAACTGGACGTCCGACGCTTCTGAACGCCCGGTCAACGGATCTCTCGTGCAGTTGATCACTGAGCAAGGTGTCACGAAAGAAGTTGTAGCTTAGAGATGACGGACAGACTGACTTCGTTCGTCTCCATTCTTTTTATGCAAGCTTTGTGAATGAATTTATTTACATTGTTGCTGTTTTTTTTTTTTTTAAGTTACGGCGAATCAATTGAACCTACTCCAAAACACATAGATGCCTCATAGAACCTATTAGCCTATGGACACACATCCAGAAGTGGCCCCCGGTACGACGCCATGGTGCCCATGACGGCAGCTGCATTCCCTCTTTGAACATCAAGTGACAGACGTTGGAGCAGGTACTCCCGCGCTCGCTTACAGCCCGTCGCTTCCTCAATCAGCTGTCCCACGGTATCCAGCAGTGTTCTCGTCGCCGGGCCCGGTCCTCCCAGAGTCTCGAAGGCCAATGGTGCCACGACATAGTTTGGGGTAAGATCCCTGTACTTTTGAAGCTTTAGAGCTTCCGCCCTGGCGCCTGCAGCACCCGATGTGAGGCTTCCGGNATCTTCACGGTTGTGGACCTAGAAGTCGTCGAATTCCGCTCCGTAGATTCGCGATACGCTGGAATGTTGCTAACATTCATGCTTCATCATTCGCCTTCATCATTCGTACGCTGAAGTCACCGATCGCAGCATATATCTGAAGGAAAGATTCCGATCGCGTTCACCTTATTTTGATTCTCAGGTCCGAATAGCCAGGACATCGCACTCTCGATTGAATCGTAGTGCTTATGTTCGAATTCAAATTTTGCACACCGCGTGTCCAACGGAAGACATGGCCCGCACTGTGTTTCCAATGTTCGAAACTCTTGAAACGCTTTCCGAATCCTCGGATGAGTCTGATGGTGATTCGTCCATGAAGAAGAGCGGAACTTCTCGATTCGAGATGAACCTCCTTTCTCAGAGAGAACAGACCTTTGAAATACCGAGGTGTCTTCCCGATGAGAACCAAACGTCGGCCGCGCGCGAGAAAGAACAGAAAAACTGGACAATCCTTGATGATTTCGATTTCGCAGGAAAGAAAACTTTTCAGACTAGATTTTGAACCTCGTAGCGCGGTATTACTAGCGAAGATACCAAAAGTCAGTTTTTCTTTTTAAACGACCTTGCCAACCCTCTGCGCGTTAATGAGAAGCGTTATGTTCAGGGTCCCGTGTCAGGTTACGTGCATCACTTGGCTGCATCGATTCTGTCATCTGGCCTCGCGCCACTTTTCCCTTTAGGAAACTCGACTCGGGAGGTCTGTAGAATCGAGCAGGCGACGTATGACGCTCCTAGTGATGACATCTAATTTGCAAACGAGAACGAAACGAGAACGAAACGAGAAGATTCTTGTCTTTTACTAAGAGGACAATCTTATTTCACGCGTCCATGGTCATTCATCGTCACCAAATAAACATCTCGATAAACGATTCCACAGCGCCTTGTGCTCAGCCGAGGTGTTGACGGAAAACCAGGGTGTTTTCCAGCTAACACCGAGACTCTCTTCTTGAATACCGAGTCTCTGAATTCCTGCTTCCGAGCGAATTCTGGTAAGAGACACGGAGAAAAGAGAGTACGATTCCCATTCACGAGTTCCTCTCTTGACTTCCGTAGATCATAGTCGGGACTGTGAGTTCGTCGCGGACCGTCATTTTTTCCGCTTTTCGGGGCGATTTTCTATTGCAAGGCAATTGGAGACACAAGAGTCCGCAATTTTTCGTTCTTCCAATCACGGAAAGCAATGAATCATTCAGAACAAGATCCACAGGGCGCGAACTTCGCTCCTCTCTTCGAAATGAGTCGGACCCCATCATAAATATTCTCATTCTAATTCGGCATGTCCTGCGCGAAGAAGCTTCATATTGCACAGACCTCAACGAGGTAGAGTTGAGGAACGAGATTCCTTTCCCGAACTCTCGTTTCGTCAACTATCGAAGAGTCAGAATGATAACCTCAGCTCAACTTCCGATTTTCCTTATCGTTCCCCTCTGACGCCGTCCGAGAGATCCTTTTACCGAATGACTTCATTTATCGGGATGAGAAAAAAAAACCTTTTTAAAAATCACAATTCTCTTTTATACAAATGTGATACATAAAATACGTTAATGGAGTTAAGAACGAGATCGCGTACATCGTCCCTGTCTGAGATCTTTTTCAATGACGACCGGAACTTAGATTAAATGAAGAGGGCTGGTGCTTTGACGCTATGAACCTCAGACGCGGCGGTAACGCGGTCAGGTCTGATTCGCGAAGATTCTGGGCTGCGAGACACCGGAGGCTTGGAACTTTACTCAGGTTGAAGTTTCTCCTGGATACGCCGGTCGCATCGAGACTACAGCACGTGTACTGAGTCAACCGCTCAGAGAACTCGGGGCTCCACTCATGAACCAGGAACCTTGTTAGTGCCGTAGGATAGCGTCTCACCGATCTCTTTGAGAGGTTCTCGGCTTCCGTCCACCATGGCAGTCTTCCTGTTTGTAGTTGGTCTCCCAACCGTATGAATAAGACATAGTGATGCTCCTTCGAAATCATCGGCGATGCGCCCAATTTGAGGAGGCTGTCGATCAGTTTCGCTTCCAACGAATCCTTATAATTTCCAATGTGAGCAGTCAGGGAGTAGATCGCGTCGGCCGCGAAACTCAGGAAGAGGGTGGCGGCCTCTTTCGGTATTCCTTCCTTCTCATCTCGAAGCATTCGTCTCAAGAACTTCAGTAATCGGTAAACACAAAAAGGGCGCGATTCTCTGAAGATCAGCAGCAAGCCTTGCCACCTCGTCACGATATTGGGATCGAGGAAGCATCTTCTGACGGCGCGAACCAAGCTGGCGTTTATTGCTCTTCGGACGTAGCTCGAGTGGCGGACGAAGTGGAGATTGGAACGTAGATAGGCAATTTCTTCCAAAGATTCATAGGAACCGAAGAGCCACGTGTGCTCTCTCTCGGGATTCGGAAATATTTCTCGGGGGTAGCCAATGAATTCGCAGAAATGTAGGATCATGCATAACTGCACGATCAGTTGAGTTCGATCGTGATTCATAATCGCGTGTTCCATAAATTCAATCTCTTGGAAAGTTGAGAACATGTTGCACTCCAGAGTCCTTTTCAGCTGTTCAACCACAGCGCGAAATTTCCGCATAGCGATGGCTCGTCGGAAATATTCGAGCCTTCCTTCGATGAGACCTCCGTCGAGACGGGCGAGCTCAATTTGGTTTCTGAGCACTGCGATGACTTCCCATGTTCCACTACTCGAAATCGGCACCATGGTTCTTAGGTTCATTTTCGCGCTGAAATCAAACGCAACTCATCAGAATCGATCGCTATCACCCGGACACCGCTAAGAGGCCAAGAGATAGTTCGAAATGATTCCACAGCATGATTTCCAGAAAGGAATAAACTCTCAAACAAGAGCAAAGATTCCTTTCCTTCCACGAAATTTCATTGATTGATATTCGCTTCTCATTTCTGCCTACAAAGACGGCGATATTGCGTTCAAATATAACAGATCCGATAATGAGACAATGCCCACCTGAAGTCGAAAACTCGTGAAACGTTCAATTAACGAAGCGGAGATTGCTTACTTTTCACGACGAGTCTAGAAGGAGCAACAACTTGTGCACTTTTTTCTCGGAATACTCGACGAGCTGGCAGAATTCATTCCGCGCTCGGTGCCATCATCTTGCCTTTGAGGCACTTCACATGTGCTTTGAGTCGCCTGCGAAGCAGCTGTTCCGTCTTGCAGGAAAGAGAGAGAGAAAGTTCTTCACGTGGCACATTTGAGATTGGGGTGCGGCATTTCACGTTGACTGTCACCAGTGCCGGTCCATCTCGCGACAGGAGAGTGGAAGAGGGATCTCAACCAATTCTCACTTCCATCAGAGCAGCAGTATTTCGTGCAGTTGACCCATGCACTAAGAACGCATTCCTAATTCTCTCCGGATTCTTATTCTAGACGAGCTGAATTCTCTGGAGAGCAACGTAGAACTCGACGACATGGCAGAACTCCTTCTGCTGGGGTACGAGGCTTTGTTCCGGAAGGAACCGGTTCACGAAACTCCTCTGGTGGCTACAACCCCCGGGGACACCGTGCGAGGAAAAAAGCCTGGCCATCCTGCGTTGCCGAATACAACTCTCGAGACCGCCAGCGCTCTGATACCGTTAACAATAGCCGTCTATGCACATCGCGTCGGATCGCCGCTCGCGACTCTCCTCGCGAGCCATCCGGACGGACCGCTTTCGTGTGAGTGTTATTCTTTGAGTACATAGCTATGTAAATTCTATCACCATGACGACATTCAGAAATGGATGCACCGAAGTACAATTTTGTGTTGTGTCTAGACAGAGCACAACATGGTCATTCTTGCGAGTACCATATAAGCAGACAGCTCCGCCTGCCCGACCTCGTTGTCTCCTCTGTTCCCCGCGGACACAACATTTTACAGTCAGGCGCCCACACTCGGACTTGCAGGAGGGCAGCGATCTTTGCCATCGAGTCGGAGCGCCGTGGATCTCAGAAGCGCCAGTAGCCACCGCAAAGTCCGCGATCAGGCCCGTCTAACTCAAATCAATCGAGGGATCGATCAAATTGGGGTAAGATTATATTTTGCCTTGTGACTATAACTCAATAAATTGCCCCGCACGAGGCCGTCCCGATTCGGCACTAACATCTTATCTTCCTTACAGAGCGTTTGAAGTCGAAGTTCGTATCCGCCGTCTCGCGGACTCCTCAGTCGTTCCTTGCTCCGACTGAGCAAACCGAAACGGATAAATGTGAAATAACGTGTATCTTCTTCCGCTTCCAGTGCGGACAGAAAGACCGTCGACGCTGCAGCATCTCATTGATTGACATGGACTGTTCCTGGAAGACATCCACGAGGCTCTATGGAAGGAAATCGCGTCGTCGTGGAGGAAGACTGGTTCTTGATGTTACCCGTCGGGGCTTGGAACGCCGCCTCTGCCTTCGTCACCGACGGCGGAGAAACAACCCCCCATTGAGAGCTTTTCTCGAGTTCCATGGACGTGCTCATGCGAAAACAGAAAGATGGCTACGATCGCGAGACAGGAGGGCTTCCCGCCGACTCTTTTTCTTCACGCGAGTCATGGCAGGTGGTCGCCTTCACGACCACCTGCGACGCTATGGGGCACGCTAAGCCCTTCTGTCTCGCAACTCTCTAAGGGGGTTTGTTTCTTCGCCGTCAATTATGACAAATTCGACTCCCTCAACGCGTCGCTGACTTTCCAGCTGTCGAATCATGTCTCCGAATCGATGCAGGCGATAAAACGCGGGCAGCGATCAGAAACGAAACGCTCCAAGACCGACAGCAAGCGAAGTAAAAGGGCAAAGGCGCGTCAAGCGGAAGAAGGATCAGGAACAGAACAGTCCGAAGATAGAGAGGCAGGATATCAGTCAGAGTCGGGAAAAAGAGAAGATTTTGAAAGTATACTGGTATAAACGGGAACAACGAGAAACAACGTACTAACAAGGAGACCTCGCCACCTGGGTATCTCAGATTTGGCTGAAACTTTGCATGCGGCTTGGTTTCAGCTCGAGAACAACAGGAGCATATGCCTCTTTCTTCAAGAATATCGTCGAGTCTGATTGTGTTTTTGAACCCCTCCACTTTCATCAAGATACCGATATACGTTGGAACCGGGCAATACGAGTTTTTTTTACCGAAATATGAAATCGTATATTTCCAGCGTTTTCCAATCACAGATACGAATCCGACTGCGGATACGAATCTAAGCTTGACACAGATTCGTATTCGGATCCACACCTGGATGCGACTCTGAGTCGAATTCGTATTTGAGAATTCAAATCTGCTGCCCAAAAGGACAGCCACACTCCATCAGCAAATCTTCTCGACGCAGGAGGAAACAGGAAGATGAAAGCCGAGGAATGACATAGAAGGAGAGTTCTTTTTGACATGAATTAACTCAGGTCGCGTCTGATGATTGGAACTCCCTTATTGAAGCTCTCGATTTTACGCAATTTCGGTACAGTCCCAGTGGGGATCCGCAGGAGGATCGGTAGGGAGTCCAAGGAAATAAAAAGTTTGGGAATCACTGGTCTAGGCTCTAATCTCTAGAGCCAAACGGATCCCCACGGCGCCCCAGGGAGCACATCCGAGGAGACCCGCGTACTCCCGAATTTGAGGTACATTCATGGAGCCCTGTTTTATGTGTTTTCAAAGCATTCTCTCCATGAACACTCATAATCGCAAGCTGTATTACAGTCTGCCCAGGTCACTTCGGCCCTTTCCCGTGTATTGGTGGGAGGCCGTGGAAATTATGTAGAGTTATGCTGGCTTTCAAACCTTATATCTGGGGCTGCGCGTTTTATGAAATGCATGTTTTCATGCTATATGCATACATATTCTGCCCATTGTCACGTTTTTATGCATATTCCGTTCATCTTCGAGTTTTTGTGCATATTTCTGAGGCTGTGCATTCCATGATAGACATAGTTTCATATTTGGCGAATTTCTCCTAGTTCATGCATATCAGGCTGCTTTTGCTGTACTTTTTGAATGAATGAATGAATGAGCTCCAATGATGGAACATGTCGAAACTCGTTGTTGACAGATACTTGAGTCTGCCCCACTTGGCCGAGAATTTTTATAGGATTGTGCGAGGGAAAACACAGGTTCAAAAAAGGGGAATCTTTCATACGTAGGAATCAGCCATCCCTGATGCCACTGCAAAAGCGCGGGCTGTGTACCCCTCGGAAACTTTGCATCTGCGAAGATTCGTCAGACTCCGAAGGTGTTTCATGCTGTGGACGTTGTCAGAGTCGTGGAGTTCGATACTGTCATCTCTTGGGAGGTGGCGTGAACATATTCCGCCCACAAAGCGATACTGTGAGACTGTGCACGGGGTCGTTACTCTTAAAAACTCGGAAATGTATGCCGTGAAAGCTTACTATCTTCAAATCGACCAAAAAATGCGAAGGATTCGATCAAATATGGCCATGATATTAGAGCATATTTCGATGCATATCTCGAGTCTTTCCCCGTGCATACTACATGCATATTTCAATTTTTTTTATGCATGAAACGCACAGACCCATATCTCTGTCACGTTCGGAGAAGGTGTGTACAACCTGGAGAGAACGAAGGAAGCGAGCAACAGTTTTTTAGAATGTGTAACAAAGACCTACCGAAACCTCCTTGACCCTTTAAATACCGCTCGGCCACACATGTGTTGGTGGAAGAAACGACAGAAAAAGTTTCGGTGTTGGTTTCGAAGAAGGATATCGCAGGTGTCGACCCTAGAGTCATGCAGCAACGTGCACGTTCTTATTCAGATGGCCGACTGGTCCAGCGTACTTCCCGTTCCCTCAAATTGTCGTCGTCTGTGCTGTGCACTAATCAGCTTTCAAAGGCGAGCTCGCTCAGATGACACGTTGGAGAATTCTCTTCTCTTCTCGCTACGCACCGGCAGCACAATAATTCGCCGGTGAGCTTCGCAAGCTTCTCAGAGACAACTTCAAGATCGGCGAAAGACTCGTTTTCTAGGCAAACCAAACAGTCAAGACACAAAATCCCAAACAGA